>JAKGUB010001031.1:302500-902500 GCA_026261675.1 Hippocampus mohnikei | reverse complement strand
GGTGGGCGTAAGTGACGTCAGGCATGCGGAAGTCTGCCAATGACTGAAGGGTGGGCGTGCCCAACAACACGGTGCGCCGAATGGTCGTGAAAATACGGTAATCCATTTTCAAGCAGTGGGTATGTACAGTTGCTGGATAGAGACCAGGACTAGATGACCAACATTTACAACCGTGACCTGGATGCATCGTGAAGTTTCGGAGGAGAGTGTAACGGATGCCAGCTAGCCACATGTTACGTTACATTAACTCAACTTCCCTTCCCGACATGCATGATCCACGCAGGTTGAGCGCAAGTTTCACATCAAGTGTGAGTGGATACTCTTAAACTATTTGGGACGCATTTATTTAATTGTGTTAGTCTGTCTTAAGTAGCAGCAATACTTGACATCATTCTTTTTACTAGTATCTGTCATTCATCTATTGGCATTGTAAATTTGGATGGATGAAATATATTCTCAAGACAACAAATCCAAATCTCATCAATATCATCAAACATTTTCCAAATGATTGCGGAAGACGACTGTATTGTTGCTTCTGAATGCTGCAATGCTTCGAATTACAGTCCACTTTCCACAAACTGCTTATTGTATTGCGTATTTGTGGTGTAATTTCAGGAAAGGCACCGTGGTAAAAACAACAGTTCTGGTGTTTATCGCTGGTTCCCTAATGGGCTTTAGCAGAATCTGTGGTTCACCTGAAATGGTCATACTCGGTCGTTTCATCACCGGGATTCATTCAGGTAACCTTCTCTTCACATAACGCACAACACAATTATGCTGCATAGCATATCCCACCCCGTTGAGACGTCACCTTATGGTGATGGAGGGGTTTGTGTGTCCCAATGATCCGAGAACAGGTGTGTTCAATTTTAAGGCCCAGGCGCCATTCGCGGCCCACTTTCCAATTGTCCACACCATACATTGTGACATTTGACAAGGCTGGGTGAAAAAATAGGTGCCGCTACTACCAATCAATTGGTGTATACTGTTATAATGTAGAGCTTTTCTCGATATTTACATTTACCGTAATTTCCGCACTATAGAGCGCACCTGATTATAAGCCGCACCCACTACATTTTTAGAGGAAAACCAATTTTGTACATACACAAGCCGCACCATATATAAGCCGCATGTGCCCACATTAAAACATGTCAACATATTGTGTCATATGCCTTTCTTTTTGCATTTTCCATGATGAGGGTATGTTCACGCTCATTTAATTGATGCACAAGACAAGAAGTTGCAGTCTTCCTCGATGCATATATTCCACCGGTCTTAATCTTACCTTTTCTACTCGAGCGCCCCTGGCGGCCGTTAGAAAAATTACATAAACTGGCCGCATCACTGAATAAGCAGCAGGGTTGAAAGTTTGGGAAAAAAGTAGCGGCTTATAGTCCGGAATTTACGGTAGTTACGACTAAAATAAACACAATTTGTAAACACTGATAACTATTTTCGAGGCAACAATTGTTTCTTCCTCTTTCTGCTTTGTCAAGGTTCGATTTGTGAACGAACACACCACTCCAAAATCTTGAAATTCCTAAACAACCGTATTTGCCTTAACACCTTGCAGAAGGGAGCGAGAGATCGACAGGCGGATCGGTGCAGCGTCTGCTGTGATGCGGACGTTGTATCGGTCTGTCGTGGTAAAGAAGGAGCTGAGCCAAAGGGCGAAGCTCTCAATTTACCGGTCGATCTACGTTCCAACCCTCATCTATGGTCACGAGCTATGGGTCGTGACCGAAAGAACGAGATCCCGGATACAAGCGGCCGAAATGAGTTTTCTCCGCAGGGTGTCCGGGCTCTCCCTTAGAGATAAGGTGAGAAGCTCGGTCATCCGGGAGGGACTCAAAGTAGAGCCGCTTCTCCTCCACATCGAGAGGAGCCAGATGAGGTGGCTGGGGCATCTGATTCGGATGCCCCCTGAGCGCCTCCCTAGTGAGGTGTTCCGGGCATGTCCCACCGGGAGGAGACCCAGAGGACGACCCAGGACACGCTGGAAAGACTATGTCACGCAGCTGGCCTGGGAACGCCTCGGGATCCCCCGGGGAGAGCTGGAAGAAGTAGCTAGGGAGAGGGAAGTCTGGGCTTCCCTGCTTAAGCTGCTGCCCCCGCGACCCGGCCCCGGATAAACCCAGTCACAACCCAAAAAGGCAACATGGACCCTCCCCCTTCCCATTGGCTTACGACTGGTGGGAGGGGCCAAAGGGGTCAGGGCGATGTAAGCTGGATCTAGGGACATGGAATGTCGCCTCCCTGGCAGGAAAGGAGCCTGAGCTGGTGTGCAAGGGCAAGAAATGCGTGTTGACTCATAGGGTGGCTGATGATGCTTGTCTGACCTTGCAGAGCCAAGCATATTGTGAAAGTCTGCTGGGCACATGTTGTAGCGTCCCGTCAGAAGGAATTTGGACTCCTTTCCTCCGGTAGATCTCCACTCATGTCCCATGTCTCCATTGTTAGCTGAAAGAGAATTCTAAGGATTAAAGCAAAGATCCTAACCTACTACTTGCCACCAGATACACTGTAAATGTTTCAGTTGGTTCTTGATTTGAATATCGAACGGGCATTTTCCATGTCATTTCAATCAGGTCTTTAATTACGTCATGTGTCTTTCTTTTTACTACAGGAATCTCTCTCAGTGTCGTTCCGATGTACCTCGGTGAGATCGCACCAAAGAACCTCAGGGGCTTTCTGGGTTTGGTGCCAAGTATCTTTATTGGCACTGGAGTCTTTGCTGCTCAAATCCTTGGACTACAAGAACTGTTAGGAAAGGTACGCTTTAAAACCATAACTCCTGGTCAGTGATGAATTTTGGCATGTGTGACATGTATGGTTCAAGAAGGGTGCATTGCGGGGATGGTGGCATCACTCTGCCTTTAAATAAGAATTTGCGACCTGATATGGTTTTCTACAGAGTAAAAGCCTGAACCTGTAGACATTCCTGTTTTTATGGGAGATTTGCAACCCTTTGTGGACGTGCCCTTGTGTCTGTCTATGAGCGTACCAGGAAACATGCATTGTGAATAAGTATCTCAGCATGTGCACAAAGCTGGCAAACATACACAGTCCATTGCATGGTACAGGTCATAAAGCCAATCTAAAAACAGCGCTTCTGTGCAGGCCGGTCATTTGGTTTCATCCTTGCCTTTAAAGCAGAATGGGGTAATAATAAATGACAACGAATCACGTTGTAGTGGAAGTGCAGCTTGGGATGTTGACAGTGGGCATCCCAGCATGCCTAGCAGCATTTGTAAATACAATAGTTGTTGTGTTTATGTGTTCTGTCATTAATGTTACTTCGTAGCGTAATTGTTGTTGTATATGTGTACTATTTATATTATATTACAGGAAGAACACTGGCCTCTATTTCTGTCTGTGGTGGTGGTGCCTACATTTGTCCAGTTGATGCTGTTGCCATGGTTCCCAGAGAGCCCCAGATATTTGCTGATTGAGAAGCACAATGTCCATGCCACCATCACAGGTCAGTGGGACACATATTTTTTGCCTTCCAAAAACAGAACATGCTGATGGGTGATTATAAAACACCACTGGCTTAACTTTAGGGGCGGGATCAACCAAAGTGTGCAAGCGTGCACTGGACAGGGCACGCTGGCAACGTGTATTGTTCTGCCGTAACATTTCATGAGTGGTGACGTCGCAAAATATAGCCCATCAAATCTGGAGAGATCGGTCTCATTCAACCAATAGCTCATCGTCTTTACTCTGTGGTGTCCGAAACTCTCTGGCGGCGACCTAATGCTGCCATCCCCGACACGGGGACCATGACCATTGTGTCGAAAGGAGCCGTGAGGCTTTGGTCTGCAGCTGGAGACCTCTCATCCAAGTTAATGGGACCTGGCTAGAGGGCTAGTTAATGGCTAGAGGGAAGAAGCTGTTCAAGTGTCTGCTGGATTTGGTGCGCATGGATCGGTAGCGCCTGCTTGAGGGGAGTAGCTGGAAAAGGTGGTGGGCAGGGTGCGGGGGATCCAGGAGGATTTTCCATGCCCTTGTCTTGATTCTTGCAGTGTGCAAGTCCTCAAGAGTGGGTAGGGCGGTGCCAATGATTTTTTTCCACCGTCCTAACTGTCCGTAGAAGTCGGATTTAGTCCCTTTTTTGTGGCGGCCCCAAACCAAACCGTGATGGAAGAACACAGGATTGATTCGATGACTGCCGTGTAGAACTGTCGTAGCGCCTCCTGTGGCAGGCCGTGCTTCCTCAGCAGCCTCAGGAAGTACATCCTCTGCTGGGCCCTTTTCAGGATGGAGTTGGTGTTGACCTCCCACTTCATGTCCAGGGAGACTGTGATTCCCAGGAACTTGAAGGTCTCAACGGTTGATACAGGGCAGTTGGATAGTGTGAGGGGCAGCTGTGGGGAAGGTTGTTTCCTGAAGTCCACGATCATCTCTACAGTCTTGAGCGTGTTCAGCCCTAGGTTGTGTCGGCTGCACCAGAGCTCCAGCTGCTCCACTTGTTGTCGGTACGCAGACTTGTCGCCGTCTCGTCGCCGTCTTTGATGATATTTTGATAGAGCTGAATTCCGAATGAAGTTTTGTTTGTGCAGTCGAACAATGGAGCAAGTAATAAAAATACCGAGTCAAAAGCGGCCCATTAACACTAAATGAGATGAGTGCCAGTAAATGTTGCCGGTCCGTCATTCATCATTGACTCGTGGCCCGCCCACCCATCTGTCATCGTCGATCCATCATCGTTATTTTAACCACGCGTCAATCATCGCAAAATTACAGTTCATCACTGCTATTTTAAGTTAGTAAAAAAAAGAAAAAAAAAAGGTTTACAAAGGGAACAGTGGTGGTGGGCGCGTCAAGAAATGTCACCGGTCCGTTATTCATCAGCAGTTGGCCTGCCAGTCCGTCGGCATCAGTCTGTCACTCTATCATTGTGACTTTAACCACACTTGGGCAAAAGGGGACAATGTCTTTGTGGTCTGTGGGATGGTAACCGAGATTTACCAGCCAATACAACAACAATTGTTTCGCGATGTTTCCTGTTGGAGGACAAGGACGACCAACCCCTTCCGCTTCGCCCCAAGCGACCCCAGTGTCGTCACCCCCATGAACAAAGACGGCGCACTTCTGTCAATTGTCAGCAAAACGAAAAGTCTGCCAATGACAGACTCAGTTTGCGGTAATGGATGATAATCCGTTTCCATTGGTGTTTAGTACAGCCGTTTTTTAAAGTTTCCCATTATTTGTCAGCAAATCCATTAGTAATGGACCTACCATCAGTATTGATGGATTAAACACTACCCCTCCTCCACACGAGAAAGGCAAAGTGATGCCGCTTGGAGGCTGTCATCGCCTTTGGTATGATAAGGCCACGTGGACACGTCTGTCACCACTTGCCAAGCACATATGGCGGCACCTGTTCAGCTTAAATTTGACTTTGGAATCTGTACTGAACTTCCAGAAGAATGTGTGCTATTTGTGGTATTGTTTGATGATGCCCAGTTTGCCTTTCCCTTAGCTCTGAAGTGGTACAGAGCCAACTGTAACATCCAGGCTGAGATTGAGGAGATGCAAGAAGAGCAGCGTTCCTTGTCATCACTGGAGACGCTGTCGGTGTGGAATCTGCTCCTTGATGACACAGTTCGCTGGCAGGTCCTCAGCGTGATGGTCATCAACATTGGGATGCAGCTCTCTGGAATTGATGCTGTAAGGGGTTTTTGTGTGTGTGTGTGCTATATATATATATATATATATATATATATATATATATATATATATATATATATATATATATATATATATATATATATATATAACAAATACATTCATACAAACCCCATTTTTCCTCACAGATCTGGTTCTACACCAATGACATATTTAAGAACGCAGGGATCCCTACACCAGAGATCCCGTACACGACAGCAGGCACAGGAGTCATAGAGATCATCGCTGGACTCGTTGGGGTATGCTTACATGTGTACGCAATCAAAACATTGAATTCATTGAAAAAGTATGTTTTCCACAAACATGTTCTCCTCCTGTAGTGTTTCACCATAGAGAAGCTGGGGAGGCGGCCTCTTATGGTTGGAGGCTTCACCATAATGGGCATCTGCAGTGCTGGCATAACATTCACCCTCATTTTACAGGTGAGCGTGTTTGTTTCCTTGGCTAAATAGGTCAAACGGATACTGATGACGTTTGTTGGGCCAGACTATGAATCGGTAGATTACTATTCTGGAAATTTGTGTTTTTGGCGGTCCGGTGGTCGACTGGAGATAAGGTGAGAAGTTCAGTCATCCTGAAGGGGCTCAGAGCCGAGCCACAGCTCCTTCACATTGAGAGGAGCCACATAAGGTGGCTTGGGCATCTTCTCCACTGGCAGAAGGCCATGAGGCTTGGTAGAGGGAAGTCTGGACTTCCCTGTTGAAGCTGCTCCCCTCGCGACCTGACCTCGGAAAGCTGAAGAGAATTAGCTGGAGGATGAGTAGGAGAAATGAAATTGCTCCACAACTAGAAAGTTGCTCCTCAAATTAAGTAATTGATTTGCAAACAGTTCTATTTAGAGACCTCAAGGCATTCCTAGCAGCAAAGGAACTTGTAAACAGTTCAAAACATAAAATCTGACGACCTCTCAATGATTACCAGAGAGGAAAAGAGGAATTATCAGTCTTCTGGGTGATTCTGAGGAGCAAGTGTCCATTGAGGGCCCTTGCCTTGACAGTAGTCAACATCTCCAGGTTAACCTCCATATCGATCAACTTGTTTAGGTATTGACAGGTATTGAATAGATTAGCGGGGGATCTTGGAGAGAACAAATGAGGAACTAGAAGGAACTACACAAATGGACAAAGCACAGGAAGTCCTGATGAGATCAAAATGTGCAATAGTGCAGAAGTACTCATTCATACCACAAGTTGTACATTTGCATTGTGTCAGTGGTACATCGGACTTTGTATCGGTCTGTCGTGGTAAAGAAGGAGCTGAGCCAAAGGGTGAGGCTCTCAATTTACCGGTCGATCTATGTCCCAACCTTCATCTATGGTCACGAGCTATGGGTCGTGACCGAAAGAACAAGATCCCGGATACAAGCGGCCCAAATGAGTTTTCTCCGCAGGGTGTCCGGGCTCTCCCTTAGAGATAAGGTGAGAAGCTCGGTCATCCGGGAGGGGCTCAAAGTAGAGCCGCTTCTCCTCCACATGGAGAGGAGCCAGATGAGGTGGCTCGGGCATCTGATTCGGATGCCTCCTGAACGCCTCCCTGGTGAGGTGTTCCGGGCATGTCCCACCGGGAGGAGACCCCGAGGACGACCCAGGACACGCTGGAGAGACTATGTCACCCAGCTGGCCTGGGAACGCCTCGGGATCCCCCGGGGAGAGCTGGAAGAAGTGGCTGGGGAGAGGGAAGTCTGGGCTTCCCTGCTTAAGCTGCTGCCCCCGCGACCCGGCTCCGGATAAGCGGTAGAAGATGGATGGATGGATGGATGGACAGTGGTACATTTGTATTTTATTATTGAAGGCCACACGCCAAAGAGAAGAAACAAAAACTGCTGGATGTATTGCAATGTTTTTCCTATTTTGTCACGTTCTACTTTGTCCATTTTTTCCTTCCTCCAGACTCATTTATCTTTAATGCGTTATGTGAGTGTCTGCTGTGTCGTCGGCATCATCGCTGGATTCTGTATCGGCCCAGGCAAGTAGCTCTTCACTACATGTTGATTGGAATGTCGTTAGCGGAAAAAACCCCCAAAACATTTCCCATTGTGGACTTTGGGCCATATTTTCCCATGTGCGAAAGAAGGGAAACGCTGCACAGGTGCATGCTTCTGCAGATTCTCTCATCAACTTGATCTGTCATTTGATCACCCTCCAAAACGCGCATCGCTGTGTAAACACATTACAGGTATTGCGATTAAAGTAGTTGTATTGTCTTTATTCCACATAGCGTAACGACTCGCGCCACATGACAGACATTTGAGCACATAATTCCGGGTAAGTGGTTGACACATTGCTGAGGCTCTTCACGTCGCATGATCCCTACGAGCGATAACAGATTGCATGTACATTCAAGAGCTGTCACATCAACCGCCACTCGTCCGCAGTCGTTCCACACACTTACTTGAGTCAACATTCACACTTAAACGTCCCGTCTTCCCTTTTCATTTGAAATGTTCCTTTGTTCCTTTACTCTGTTATTTTCTTGAAAGACAGAGTAGTTGGTCTGCAAATTGCGGCATCCGTAAGATGCATTTCCCACAAGCCACAAAGGCCTTATAGGACTGCTTCATCAGCAACAAAACACCACTGGAGTTCTGATCGGGGGGCTGTTCCTCCCAGTCACGCCCTTCCAGGTTTCACTGTCATTGATCACGTGAACAATGAACTCCCCAGTAGAACGAGGGCGTCCCCAGGAGAGCACTCTCCAGCACACCCTCCAAGGACTCTGAAAAGGGTGGGCCCCATTGGGTGTAGGCCTGGCCACCAGGCGCTGGCCAGCAAGCCTCACCCACAGGCCAGGCTCCAGAGGGGGGGCCCCAGTGACCCGTGTCTGGGCAAGGGAAACCGAAGTCCATTTGTCTCGCTCAACAAAAGGGATCTTTCGAGTCGTGCTACCTCTGGTCCCTCACCTAGGGCCTGGTTGCCATGGGTGTTTTCAGTCCCCATTGAAATACATTTGAAGTTCGAGCAGACCTCAGGTATTGAGGCAGTAAGGCCTATTCGAGGGATCTGGCGAGGGAGTCCATCAGGAAGTCAAAGCAAAATTAGTTGGATCGTTGAATGAATTAATTTTTAAAAATTTGATTTGTTCATTTCAAATATTTCACATTTTTGTACATTTTGTCCAAGTTTGATTGATATTGAGAATGGCAAAATGTGACTTCCAATGCGTGTGTTTGCCTCTTGCAGCGGGGTTCCTTTCTTGGTCACGGCTGAGTTGTTTAAACAGTCCCACCGCCCTGCAGCCTACATTGTGGGAGGATCTCTCAACTGGCTTTCCAATTTCACTGTGGGCTTCGTCTTCCCCTTCTTACAGGTGAAACATGTATAAAAATACATACAGAAGACAAAGGACACTCTCTGATTTGATCTGTAGACTTTTAGACCGCAAGGAACCGTAGATACCGGACATATTTTTTAATAATGGAAGTGGAATTCTTCATAGAGGACTACATTGCCCATCAGTGTGAGTGTGGATGTAGCCCTCTTGACAAAAACACTGACACAGATGATACTTTGGAGAGTCTTCCTCGACGCATATGTTCCACCGGTCTTAATCTTACCTTTTCTACTTGAGCGCCCCTGGTGGCCGTTAGAAGAATTACACAAATTGGCCGCATCACCGAATAAGCCGCAGGGTTGAAAGTTTGGGGAAAAAAAGTAGCGGCTTATAGTCTGCAATTTACGGTAATTCTCTAAAAGACTGAACTTAAACTGGACTAAAAGGGTTCTCCATCTGGCAATGTGGTGGAGTCGAAGATCGGTTTCGGAACAAGCAGCTGCAAATCACTTGCTGGTTGGCTCCAACACACTTGTGACCAAATTTGCAATCACACACACATGCACCTGTGCGTGCACACACACTTGCAGTTTAAAGGGAGCGGTGCATCGGGTCGTAGGGTCTGCGGACGTGTCAATTTGATCTTATTTGTAACAAGATAAGCCGTTTTTACTCTCTGAATTGCCGTCGTTTTGCAAGTCACAACATTGACATCTGTTGTCAACCATTGTGAGCCCTCATATTCCGTTTTCTATGTCATCCAACCCCTAGATGTCAGCTGGGTCTTACTGCTACTTGGTCTTTGCCAGCGTTTGTCTGTCTGTGGCCGTCTACGTCTACGCAGTCATACCTGAGACCAAAAATAAGACGTTCATGGAGATCAGTCGATTGTTCTCCAAGAAGCAGCCCGTTTTAGAGACCCAGTCCCTTCTTCTGCTGGAACAGCTGAAGCTGAAGAAGATGAATGGCTACGGAGGTCTAGAACATCATTCGCTGGAGTTTGAGAGCTCTTCCTTTGTACCTTAACAATAGTTTACATTTGTACTCAGACTCCAAAATACTGTTGTCAAATGGTTTTTACTGTTTGTTGAGAAAATGTGACGCCAAGTATATGCCGTAATTTCCGCACTATAGAGCGCACCTGATTATAAGCCGCACCCACTCCATTTTTAGAGGAAAAGCAATTTTGTACACACACAAGCCGCACCCGCATAAAAGCCGCATGTGCCCACATTAAAACATGTCAACATATTTACAAAGAAAGACGGTACACAGAGAGAGTTTTCAAAGTTTTCATAATATAACTTAACAATAATAATAATCTAACTTTCTTCCCAAACGGTGCCTGTGACGCGGCAGTAAAACGCTAGCAACATGCTAACAACACGGCAGTCTTCATCTTACCGTTTCTACTCGAGCGCCCCTGGCGGCCGTTAGAAAAAGTACATAAATTGGCTGCAATACTGTATAAGCCGCAGGGTTGAAAGTTTGGGAAAAAAGTAGCGGCTTATAGTCCGGAAGTTACAATATATGTTTTTATATGGTTTTTTTTAAACTGACTGTACACTATGCATAGGACTGAACCTAAAAATGTTGCTTAACTGGAACAACCGACTGCTTGTGTGATATCCTCCTGACTACCAGTAATTCAAATTTGTCCTCCCTAGAGGACATTTGTGAACCTAAATATCTCCCACCTAATGCATCCAATCGTATTACATTTTGTTACTCTAAAGAGGACATTCAGTGCTTTCCAATGATACCAAATTTGTCGGGGTTAGAAAAAGTAAGAAAATGGCTTCCCTCACTGCAAGCACTTTTTATGTCAAGAGGAAAAGCAATACTTTTTTATCAAACACATTTTGTCTTGAAATGCTGTTGGCATTTTATTTCTAAGACTCTTATGAACACGTTCAAGTGTTGTTTGAGTTGTTTTAAGTGTATTTGAGCCTAGTATTCGAGTGTTGTAGTGGAATTTCAAACATTTCTTTTGGAGTAGTCCAATTACTTCACAGAGATTGGGGAATTTCAAAATAAATGTGATTGGACAACATTTTTTTTTCCTGGTAGTCAGGAGGATGTTGGGTGTGTGCAATCCAAGTACAGAAACACAAATTAATCCATTTCTTAAATACTGCATATATGGTACACATAACATAAACTGCTGTTAGTATTGAATGTGTTATTTGTCTTTTTAGCATTCATACCGTATAGCATTATATGAGCTACTTTCGGAAATATGTAATTGATAGTATATTCAAATATATGTACTGATATCTTCAAGCTGTGGACAAGCAAGATGTTTTTAACAACGCTCCTTATTCTGTTCAACCTTTATTTGGCCCGCTCCGCGCTCAGAAATTCCACTTGCCATGTAGCAGATGCATCCGTGTATCAAAATTACCCTAAAAAAAAACCACCACGGCTGCCGCTGTACTGTAGTCAACCTGTTCCAGCTGTTTCAAGAGCAGAGTGCACGAGGAGGTAGGCTAAAAGCCTGGGCTGCCAACTAGCACCCAGCTAGTTGGAGAGGCACTTTAATCCATCAAATTGTATTTAGATAGCACTTTTCATACCGAAAAATGCAACTCAAAGTTCTGTGCAACTAAAACAAGCCAAAATACAACATATGAGGGGACAATGCATACACAGATGTTTATCCCCACTAGCATACCTGCACTCATACATACACACATGCACACACATTATAATATGAATGTATAATATTACATTATGTATAATATTAATGAAGAATAATCCAACAACAAAAACACTCCTTAAACGAGACCAGACAAAACGTGACGAGAGCTCACGAGGAAGGATCAAGAAGCGGCTCGGATGAACAAGCACTCGGTACGGGCGTGAGCAAAGGATGAATAATCCGACAGGTCGTCAGATGATTAGAACGCATAACAGGTGCGCCTCTGGAGGAAACGCCCTCCACTCCGGCAGGAACGCAAAACAAAAACAAAACAGAAACATGACAACAACCTGCCGCAAACCGGGCTTCATCCTTCAGTCTTGTGGTTGCGATGTCAAACGCCAAATATTCAAAGAGATTTCAAACTCCCCCAAAGACTCAATAACAAACATTTTGTTGCCCAAAGGCTTTAAGTCCTGAATATAAATCAAACGATCACTATTCAGAGGAAGGATCTCTTCTCAAAAAGAAAGCACGAACTTGATTTGAAATAAAAACAGATCTGCTTGCAAAAATACAGAAAGCTGAAGATCTATTTGACAATTCAAAAAAAAAAAAGTGACTGACAACATTATCAACTGATAACACGGAATATTGCATTTTCCACAGTATTTTGGCATTTTTGGGGCATTTTAGTGAGACATGGGCAGGCGTTTGTCGATCTCGGTGGCAGAGGAGGCAACTGCTCAAATGAAACTCTTTTTTTTTTTTGGATGGAAGCTAACTTTTAAATATATTTTTCAAGTTGACGTACCTGTCATGTTTGGGTTTGTGACCAACAGGTGGCACTGCCGGGCTTTTCCCTGCAGCTACACACCTGTTGGTCGTTTAGCAATTAGTTGCATAAGAGGACCCCCTCCCTCCCTCCCGACCACCAGGTGGCACTGTGGGGTTTTCCCTGCAGCTGCACACCTGTTGGTCGTTTAGCAATTAGGAGCATAAAAGGACTTCCTCCCTCCCTCCTGACCGACCACTCAGGGTCGGGTCATTGTTTGCTACTGTCATGTTTGTTTGTTTGCTGCCATCAGGTTTGTCATGTTTTGGTTACTGTTAGGTTTTATCTTCAGTCATGATTTTTGTTTGCTACTTTGGACTTTGTTTGTTTTGGACTTCGTTTTCTGTGTTTTGTTAAATACAATTGGACAGTCCACCCTGCTCCTCCCTCGTGCCTGCTCTTTGGGGTCCACCACCACCACCACCACCACCACCTCGCAACGTGACAGTACCCCCCTGTTATGTACGCGTACCCCCCATTTGAGAACCACTGAGCTCCACTTAGGTCAGAAAAGGGGCGTGGTTAAGACTAAAAGGACGCATTGGTTCACATTACACACTTGAATTTATGAGTGCATTCTGTGATGCACCCGAATGTGTCAAGTACACTTTGAGTCACTTCAGTAATGCAACAAAATGCTGAAACAAAATACAAGCATTGCACTTTTTAAGCCTCAATGAAATGGGGCTTTACGGTGCAGGGGAAAACATGACATGTATGGGCTTGGCTAATTCTTATTAGGACCTTACAGACAGTACCGTACTTGCATTCAACCATTTTTGACACCAGCAAGACCAACATTGCTAGTTTTATTGTGTTGTCATCCTGGTCAGGCTTTATTCTTTTATTTTATTTTATTTTTTTACATTTCTTGTGGATGAGTCACTTCAATGTCAATCAATAGCATAACATCTCACAAACAGGTTTGAGTTTTGAAAAAACAAGAGAACATACAATACATTATCCAAGAAGTGGACGAAGGTAGCCAGCCGCTTTTTATGTCGTACAAAGTAAAGTGGGACTCACTCCTCACGACATATGTGAAGGAAGAAGCAATTTCAGTGAGCAACATCATCAGCAGCTGCACTAGCCACGTAACCCAATCTGCCACTGGCGGAAAACTTGAATGGTGTCACACCTTCGAAGATCTGCCACGCACGCACAGCACACAATGAAAGTGCATGCGAAACCGCTGTCACTATGGTAAAACTAATTAAATCTTTGAATTGACATGTAATTACAGGACCAAATGTACTGGGCATGCCAGAAAAAACACACATCAGCGGTGCCATATCCTTTCTTTGCCAAGCCAGATATGCAGGCCTATTTATGCCTTCACAATAGAACAGTGTAACCTCATTCCATTGCAATGAAATGCAATGTTATGTGCCAGCTCTGCTCCCTGGACACTCTGGAGCAGAGGTGGGCAAAATACGGCCCATGACCTCCATATTTATTGTTCCTCTACTTCTACCTTTCATATTTTTTGCCGCTGTAAATTGGGAATTTATCCATTGTGAGACAAATAAAGGTTTTCTTAGATAAATAAATTAAACGGCACAAATGGAACAAGCATATGATAAGCAAAAAAAAAAAAATCCTGGTCTCACCCCTCGGGTGGTGTCCGTCCCCCATTCAGCTGGGGTCCTCTACCAGAGGCCAGGAAGCTTGAGGGTTCTGCGCAGTATCCGTGCTATTCCCAGCACTGCACTTTTCTGGACTGAGATGTCCGATGTTGTTCCCGGCCGGGATCTGTTGCAACCACTCATCTAGTTTGGAAGTCACTGCCCCCCGAGTGCTCCGACCACCACAGGCACGACTGTCACCTTGACCTTCCAGGCTCTCTCCAGCTCCTCTCTGAGCCCTTTGGTATTTCTCCAGTTTCTCGTGTTCCTTCTTTCTGACGTTTCCATCACTTGGGACCACTACATCCACTACAACGGCTTTCTTCTGCCCTTTATCTATGATCACGATATCCGGTTGGTTCGCCATTACCATCTTGTCAGTCTGGATCTGGAAGTCCCACAGGATCTTCGCTCGGTCAATCTCATTTCAGGATTACTGGTAAAAGACTGTTGCTATACATAGTCAGTTCTTTTAAAAAAAATGTCCATTGGGGTTTAATACGTCAACCTTGAGTTTTCTCCGCAGGGTGTCCGGGCTCTCCCTTAAGTCACTTCTCCTACACGAGAGGAGCCAGATTATTTCGTGTTTTCTTATCAGGATATAAGGACCGAACCCCCCTGCGACCCGACCCCAGATGTATCAGGGTGTTCACTTATATCAGTCATGGGAAGTACCCCAGATTCCCTATCAACTGGTATCCTAAGCACCCTCCACAAAAAATGTCCATTGAACTCCTCGAGGGACACGGTGGAACACCTTCCCCAAGTCCAGAAAGCACATGTAGACTGGTCTGGCAGGCTCCCATGTAACCTTGAGGATCCTGCTAAGGATGTCGAGCTGGTCCACTGTTCCACGGCTGGTATGAAAACCTGCTCCTCCTGAATCTGAGACTCGACTTGCCAACGGACCCTCCACTCCAGCAGCCCTGAATAGACCTTACCAGGGAGGCTGAGGAGTGTGATCCCTCTGTTGTCGGAACACACCCTCTCATCCCGCTTCTTCAAAAGAGGGATCACCACCCGGTCCGCCAATCCAGAGAAACTCTCCCCGATGAGCACGCGATGTTGCAGAGGCGTGTCAACCGGGACAGCCCCACAACTTCCAGAGCCTTGAGGAACTCCTGGCAAACCTTGTCCACCCCCTGGGGTTTTGCCACCGAGGAGCTTTTAACCACATCAATTACTTCAACCTTAGAAACCCAATTCAGAATCTTCAGCCTCTGTTTCCTCTTAGGATCACGTTACGTTATCCATCCATCCATGATCCGAGCTGCTTATGAACGTGTTGCCAGTCATAAGAATGCAGATTTGTGTGCAAAGAGACTCGCAGATTTAGACGGGCCTCTCGACGGAATAATTGTGTTGTAGGCGCTGCTATAATTGATGAAAACCTTCTGTAAATGTCTTCTAACACTCCAAAGGTTTTAGCACAATATGCAACGCCAACTACACGGCAGCATCGCTCAACACTGATATGATCTCACTCATGTAAGACCTATCCACATTCTCCAAACACAAGCATATGCTAAGGCTACAGTTGTTGAAGATGTTTTTTTCTTTGATTCCGAGCACAATTCTGCTTTCCTTCCAGTGTGAATGCGTCACACGGAGACAGCGACAGGTTAAAAATATCTGTTAAAAACAGGAGGATGCTGTCTGTCATCCAAGGGCATGGGTGTACAACAGAATCTGGCCGAGCATCTTTTCCTAATTTAGCATACCTGCAAAACCTGCCCACATTATCTTAACAGGCGGAGAAACTCTTCAGCTCATTCAGGTACAGTATTTGTTAATCATGCTCAGTTCTTGCAACGCACGATTCGAGTTAGCACGTCGACCTCACAGGGCAGAGGTGCAGGGTTTGATTCCAGCTTCGGCTTTTCCTGTGTGGAGTTTGCATGTTCTCCCCGTGCCTGCGTGGGGTTTTCTACTTTGGCTTCCTTGCACGTTCCAAAAACCTGCATGAAAGGTTGATGGAATACTCTAAATCATAGGTGTCCAAGTCAGGTCTTGGAGGGCCAATCAATGCCCTGCATGTTTCCCAAGTCTCCCTGTTGCAACACACCTGATTGAAATGATCAGATCATTAGCAAGCTCTGATGGAGGAAGCCTGACATTGAACCTGATCATTTGAATCAGGTGTGTTGCAACAGGGAGACTTGGGAAACATGCAGGGCATTGATTGGCCCTCCAGGACCGCAGTTTGACACCTATGCTCTCAATTGTCCCTCAGTGGGATTGTGAGCAGGGATGGTTGTTGGTCTATGCGTGCCCTGCGATGGGCTGGCAACCAGTTCAGGGTGTGACTAGAAGTGGATGAAAAAAATGGATGGATGGATGGAATTTCCAGTATTTTCTTCTCAAAATCAGGCGGTTGTAAAGAACCCAAAGGCGCTTGTTCCTGCACAAGAACACGTGCTTGTGCATGAGCAACCGGGTAAGCCCCTGGCACACCTTTTGCCGTGGTCCGGTATGGAGCAGCGCTTTTGCAGGGTGACTGCTCACTTAGAAATGAAACTCATCTTGATTTAGAATTCATCTTGATTTAATGACAGTGTAATGTGCGCTTGCGTAACGATGTTTGCGCGAGAAATGGGTGCGCGCATATTTGCGAAGCGTTCATTGGCACATGATCGGCTCCTTTGGTATGCGATGATCATGGCAGCAACAAATGCTTGGCGCCGGTGAAGAACAGGTTAACAAGACTGGAACAACAGGTTTAGCTCACGCGGCAGCCACACAGAAAGCCTCTTTCAAAGTTCACTTCTGGATCAATTGTTACAGTCGACTCCAAAAGTATTGGAACGGCAAGATCAATTCCGTCGTTCATGGTGCGTACCGAAGACATTTGGATTCCAGATGAATATCAAACCAAACGTCGTAATTCCAGCGTTTAGTTCATGCTCTTTACATCAAGATTCATCAGCCAACTAAGGACAGAGCACATTTTTGTCGGTGTCATACGAGGACAATGTGCGTGGGATCTCAACTGTCTTCTGGGCACAATTATTGCAACAGACATTAGCCAAACCGCTTCCTCTCATGAGCGTCGCGGGCGTGGGATCTCAACTGTCTTCTGGCAGTCGGTGGGGTACACATAGACAACAACGACCTCTCACACTCATAATCACGCCTCGGGACAAGGTTAGGCCTGGTGTCCAATTAATTAACTCATTCACTCCCAAAGACGTTTTTATCCGTCTTTTCAGACTTGGTTTAGAATTGGCTGGGATTGAATGAGTTTTAATAGATGATTGACGTAGTAGTGATCAATACGGAAATATGTTGACCCATTAGCGATCAAAGTCAAGTGGGAGTGAGGTATTCAGGTGCCCTGGAATTCTTATTGAGATGTTAATCGCGGCCGTCTTTCCCCGGGGCAACAGACATGAGACAAGATGCGGGTATGCTAATGCGAGGGGCCAATAAGCATTTGTGTTATTTCCACAACTGACTTTCCCAAAGCTTCTCCACTCGTGTTTTTATCCACCCACGTCATTCAAGTTATTTGTTGTTTTTTTTTTACCTTAATGCGTCGGGCATTTTCCACCGTGCATAGCTTTGACGTCATAGATGAGTGTGAGTGGCGTCAAGTGGAAGTGTTCGATGAGGTCAGAAGTTCATGATGAACCGTCACCTGATAACGTGATGTCCACTGTTGTAACTGAAAGGGTTATAACACATTAATAGCACTTTGACTCACTTGAAACATGGCTTCCGGAGTTTGCCACGACAACATTTTGTGGTTTACATGTCATTGTTTGTCAGTAGCTCCCTCAGTACTGAATGTAATATCCAGAAATATACTATGATGATTGAAAAAAAACATTTTGCTAAGACATTACCCCAAAAGTTGGATTTAAATCCTGCTTTCTGGAGCCATTTCACACAGTATCCTGTACGTTTGAGCAGACCTTTTGCTTTATATTCCTTCAAACATCCCAATTTTGATTCATTGTTGCTGCACAGCCCTGCATGCATTTTTTTTTTCATGACAGGAGTACTGTACTTTCATTTTTTTCCCTTCATGCACATGCTCGTGATGAGTCGTTCCTTATAATTTAGTATGTGGGTATTTTCTAAGGGTTATATTTTCTCATGAATATAATTACAGTGCTGCAATTGATATTTCACTAGTCCTGCGCATTCTATCAAAAATATCAAATATCAAAAATAAAAAAAAAATAAAAAAATAAAACAATAAAACAATAAAAATTTAAAAATTTAAAAATTTAAAAATTTAAAAATTTAAAAATTTAAAAATTTAAAAATATCAAAAATATATGTAGAGGTGTTAAAAAAAGTTATATTTTGATGACGGTCTTGCTTGCATCATTTTTCTTAGATGCTAATAATCTGCATCCTGACTCCTCTCATTGACTATTCATCTTCGTGCGCCTCGCCCAACTTTCTCATCTGCACATACCAAACACAGCCACTAGATGCCACTAACGATGCATTCATGCAGCCTGTTTCTGGACGTAGTCGTACAAAATTCAAACCTGTGTGGACAGCAGGCAGGCTGGGGAGCTTGAATGGGGAAGATGTCTTTATGTCACCTCAATTAAGTTCTTCTTTGCAGACTTTCAGACTGGTTCCCAGCTTTTCTCTGTTTGATCACATTATTGCTCAACCAGCTCATGAGCCCCCCCCCCCCAGCCCTCATCTAGGAACTCTTGTTTTATTGGAGAAAATGACACCGACTTGTTATTGCTCATGTCATTTACGATTCCTCAAGCCCAGAAACAACAAATAGTCAATACACAGCCTCAATACACAAGGCAAGCCCAAGAGAGTCTGTGCCTTGATGGGCTCGGGGGGGCTTTTATATGGTGCACGGGCAGTTTACCTTGAAACTCATTTGAAGTCTTTGTAAGCCGCGCTGGTTCATTGTGTACTAGACCCTCATCGTAACAAGTAGCGGCAGTTCGCAATTACCTGAAATGGAGGATCCCACACGGCGCTCAAAAGAGAAACATGAGTGTCTGCCTCTGCGAATAACAATACAACCGTTTCCCAGTTGCGAGCTCCTGTGTTGGTGTCCTTGTCGTACTACATTTGTTTTTGTCAACCCTGTGAATGGCCTTTACAGCCGTTAATACACAAAACATACCAGGTGCCGCCGTAATGGCCAAACTGCGATTAAAACCAGGATGCATTTCATTGATACATCCACCATCAAGAACAATCAAACAAACAAAGCATTTGTCGACCCTTACACGGACTATTTCTGCTTAAATGTGAACAGTGTGCAGCGGAGGAGGCGCTAAGCAAATACGGAAGTAAATATGGACTATATATGCAGACATTGTGTTCAAAAATGTTCAAAATTGAAAGTGAACTTTGATTTGTCCCACCTTGGTCTGAACCCCCCCGCCAACGATTTCTGGTTATTTTCAAACTAAGAGTTGAGCATTTTGAGCTGTAGGATTCTTCTGATAACACGTTAGGTTGGGCCAGAGGCAGTTTTCAATCGAAAACAGAATGTTTCATTCACTTCAAGCTCAAAATCAAGAGTGTCCCCAAAATCAAAGGGTCCACTCCAGATCGACACAAATCCAGACCTACGGTATTATTTCATCATTATAACAAATGCTTGTAATTTATCCAGCACATTTCTTCAGGTATTTAGTGGGCCATTCATGGCATTACTGGACTAAATGTATCCACTAAATGGCCAACTTACCGTCGTTTCCGCACGATAGAGCGCACCTGATTATAAGCCGCACCCGCTCCATTTTAGAGGAAAAGCAATTTTGTACATACACAAGCCGCACCCGTATATAAGCCGCACGTGCCCACATGAAAACATGTCAACATATTTACAAAGACGGTACACAGAGAGAGCTTTCAAAGTTTGAATCATATAACTTAACAATAACAATAATAATCTAACTTTCTTCCCAAACGGTGCCTGTGACGCGGCAGTAAAACGCTAGCAACATGCTAACAACACGCTAGCAACAGAATAGCAACACAGAATAACAGGTCTGCTAAGAGAACATACCGGTACTTGTAAAAAATCACGGTGAGCCGTCTTCATCTTGCTCCTGTGAACCGAAGCCATCCAAGTTACCTTTTCTACTCGAGCGCCCCCTGGCGGCCGTTAGAAAAATACACAAATTGGCCGCATCACTGAATAAGCCGCAGGGTTGAAAGTTTGGGGAAAAAGTAGCGGCTTATAGTCCGGAATTTACGGTAATAATAATAATAATCATTCGTAACTTCACTTAAAACTACACAGTGGAAGTGGGGGCTAGAGACCGGGCTGTTCCACGAAATGCAAAAATCCTCATTTTATTGCCCCCCACCCCCACCTCCGAAATGCATTGGAAAATAAAAACAGTAATACATTTTTGTAAACCACACAAAAATGTTCCAAAAATGTTGATCAAATGTTACATGTTGCACGTTTTCTTTCAACTCAGCTATTCACTTGCAGATGAAAGAGAAGGAGCACTCTTCTCAGGACAAAATATTTTTCACAGGGAAGACAGATAGGTCAAAAGCGGAATGAGAAGCCATCTACGTGACGACGGAAAGACCGCCGCTGAACAGAGAAGGCGGCACGCAATGCCACCTATCCCCGACATTCAATGCCGTCCTTTCAAACGTTCCCAAGAGACTCAATGAGTTGGCCTCCAACCAACAACAAAAACACAGTCCCCCCGTCACTGCAGCAGTAGCTCCCTACCTTTTTTACAACTGAATGGAATTTTAATGGGGGCGGAGGAGGAGGGGGGGGGGCTTGGCTTCGTGCTAGAGCGGTCGTCTTACAACCTATAGGTTGAGGGTTCAATCGCCTGCCCCCTGTGACCATGTCGAAGTGTCCTTGGGTAAGATCCTGAATCCCCGCTTGCTCCTGATGCTGCGTCATCAGGAGGAAAATGAGTGTGTGTGTGTGTGTGTGTGTGTGCGTGTGTGTCTGAGAAGAGAAACAGAGAGCGATACAGAGAGTCCGATGCAGCAGTGTGACATTAGCAATAGATGGATTGCTCCTCTGTGAGTCTCATCCTGCAGGTGATTGATCAGTTAACAACTATTTCCCTTAGAGACCCCTTGATTGAGTGCTGCTTGTCTTTTTCCCCTGAAAGAGCCAGTGTCTGTGTATGCGTGTGTGTGTGTGTGTGTGTGAGTGCCTGTGTGAGAGTCTGACTGAGGTTGCGCTAAGAGACAAACCCAAAGCTGGCCTCAGCTTGTGGTCTTTCAGCTCCCTTCATGAGATTTTCCTTACATATTCATTCTGCTACTGCTCAACAAAGGCCCTTGCATTTTGCGCTCTGTGGTACTGATGTGTATGCTGGGGGGGTTGGCACAGGTAGCCTTTATTGTTACTTAGGCATTATGATGGAAAGCAAATCCCATCATTTGAAGGATTTCATTTCATTTATGTTAAAATAATTTTGTGGAGCTGCAGTGGCATGTACGAGGATGCGACATCCAATTGGAGGCATCCAATCAGACAGACGAAATAAGAATTTCTGCGATGTTCATCGGTTTTGGGAGAATTACCGAACTACAGAGGCAGTGGTCATCGACTTTTCTGGACAGAGCAAAATAGTGTACCCACACCCACACAGTATGTATGACACTTCCTGTCGATCACGCCAGCGCTCTTTAGCCGTCATTCTAAAACAACATGCAAATGTCACAATGGCTGCAAGTACGTCTTAAGGCGCGTTCCCACGTTGCAATTTGTGGCCCAAGTTTTGTGGCATGCAACACATTGTGACGTGTGAACCCCGAAGTCGGACGGACTTTTGTGGCATGCAACGTGTTGGATGCGTGTTGCATGAAATAGGACTTGCTCTATTTTCTTGCATATATATATTATATCGGACAATGGGGGACAGAGGATGAGATGCTGGAAGAGGGAGCATCATGGGAGGACAAGCCCGACACGGGATGTACCACCGGACCATAAGTGAAGTGGCTGATCTCAAGAAGTCCTATCAGTGGCTAGAGAGGGCTGGCCTGAAGGACAGCAGAGAGGCACTCATCCTGGCTGCTCAGGAGCAGGCCCTGAGCACCAGAGCCATTGAGGCCCAGATATACCACACCAGACAAGACCCAAGGTGTAGGTTGTGCAAAGAGGCACCCGAGACGATCCAACACATAACTGCAGGGTGTAAGATGCTGGCAGGGAAAGCCTACATGGAACGCCATAACCAGGTGGCCAGCATAGTCTACCCAAACATCTGTGCCGAGTATGGACTGGAAACCCCAAGGTCAAAATGGGAAACACCTCCCAAGGTGGTGGAGAATGAGACAGCGGAGATCCTGCGGGACTTCCAGATCCAGACTGACAAGATGCTAATGGCGAACCAACCGGATATCGTGATCATCGATAAAGGGCAGAGGAAAGCCGTTGTAGTGGATGCAGCGGTCCCAAGTGATGGAAACATCAGAAAGAAGGAACACGAGAAACTGGAGAAATACCAAAGGGCTCAGAGAGGAGCTGGAGAGAGCCTGGAAGGTAAAGGTGACAGTCGTGCCTGTGGTGGTCGGAGCACTCGGGGCAGTGACCTCCAAACTAGATGAGTGGTTGCAACAGATCCCGGGAACAACATCGGACATCTCAGTCCAGAAAAGTGCAGTGCTGGGAACTGTTAGGATGCATTGTTTGTCCACAGTGTCGCCCCTCCCCTTTTGTTGTTCCCTTTTTCAGTGTGGACTGGGCGTCTCGCTAATTGGTGCACCTGGCCTCTCTGACACACCTGCGAGTCTTTTGCTCATCAGCCACTTGCAGCATAAAAGCCAGCCTGAACAGCCGCCCGATCGCTAGGTCGTCAGCGTTCTTTCCTGCCGTACTCGCTCCTGCCGAGCTGCTACACTCCAGTACTGCTGTACTCCTCGACTTGGTCCTTTTTGACTCCTTTCCAGTTCCTGCCACCTAGACCTGTCCCACTTCTTGGCAATAAACCATTCAGATTTAATTTTGTCCGCGCGTGGGTCCTGTGCAGGGCACACATAAACGAATAACCATCCACGCTCACATTTACACCTAGGGACAATTTAGAGCATTCAATTGGCCTGCCCTGCATGTTTTTGGAATGTGGGAGGAAACCGGAGTGCCCAGAGAAAACCCACACATCAGAATCAGAATCATCTTTCTTGGCCAAGTATGTAGAACACACAAAGAATGACAAATAAGTATGGAAAAATTAAGTATGGAAGTGAACCGTAGTGCGGTGGTAGCACCCCGTGACAACTGTGAGACAATGTGCAAAGTATCAAGCAGAGCTTAAGTGATCAGTGGTAGAATACAATGCTATAACAGTTGTACAGTTGGTGCAGAAAATCATTGAACCATTTTAATGTGACCAGTAGCGGTATTTGTAGGACAAGACGTGTGCAATTGTGCAGATGTCCTTGAGCGTTTTGAAGTGTCTGGTGCGGTGGAGTACACGTCAGTGACTGTTTCGGGAGTTAATGGCTAGAGGGAAGAAGCTGTTCAAGTGTCTGCTGGATTTGGTGCGCATGGATCGGTAGCGCCTACATGAGGGGAGTAGCTGGAAAAGGTGGTGGGCAGGATGCGGGGGATCCAGGAGGATTTTCCGTGCCCTTGTCTTGATTCTTGCAGTGTGCAAGTCCTCAAGAGTGAGTAGGGCGGTGCCAATGATTTTTTCCGCCGTCCTAACTGTCCGTTGAAGTCGGATTTAGTCCTTTTTTGTGGCGGCCCCAAACCAAACCGTGATGGAAGAACACAGGATTGATTCGATGACTGCCGTGTAGAACTGTCGTAGCACCTCCTGTGGCAGGCCCTGCTTCCTCAGCAGCCTCAGGAAGTACATCCTCTGCTGGGCCCTTTTCAGGATGGAGTTGGTGTTGACCTCCCACTTCATGTCCGGGGAGACTGTGATTCCCAGGAACTTGAAGGTCTCGACGGTTGACACAGGGCAGTTGGATAGCGTGAGGGGCAGCTGTGGGGAAGGTTGTTTCCTGAAGTCCACGATCATCTCTACAGTCTTGAGCGTGTTCAGCCCTAGGTTGTGTCGGCTGCACCAGAGCTCCAGCTGCTCCACTTGTTGTCGGTACGCAGACTCGTCGCCGTCCTGGGAGACTGTGATTCCCAGGAACTTGAAGGTCTGCCTGTGCACGGGGAGAAGGTCCAAACTGCACACGGGAAGGCCGGAGCAGGATTCGGACTCGCAACCTCTGCTCTGTGAAGCGCACGTGCTAACCAGTCTTGGGTACTAAGTTGCCTCAAAACTGAAAAGTACAGTAATACAATATTAACCAATTCTGAGAGCGGAATGAATCGCGTGATCTCAACGTCCATCTTGGTATCAAAAGATCAGCTCTCGAGGAATGCGCCATTTTATTGAAATGACTTTTGGACTTGTTCTGCTCATGAGAAAGAGCAATTAGCATGTCCTTTTGGTTGCGGAGCAGATACAGTCAAAGGGCGATCTGACAGCTGTGTAGATTACAAACCCGGGTCGCTGTAGTTAGGGGGATTTAATTGGCAGTCAGGGGGTTGAGGTGGGGGGTGATTGATAAGGACCCCCCTGCTATTTCAGTGACAGCTCCTGTCAGAGAACCACCTCATGTCACATCAGATGAATCAACTGGTACGGCCTGCTCCCACCCCCAACACACACACACACACACACATGCAAAACGGAGTGAGAAAAATCACTTTTCTTCTCGGGAAAAGGGTAATAAATACAGTGTCAGTCGTATTTGTATAATATGCATACTTGTATGTCCTTTTGTAAGAAAATACCACGTTTTTCGCATGTATATGCCTGCTTTGAAGTCTGACAACTCAGATCCCCAAAGTCGTCTCGATTTATCCTTCAGCAAGATACTTTGGGGGGGACTCCCATAGTGACGGAATGATTCTACATTCGGACCACATTTTCTACTTGGGTTTGTGCATCAGGAATCCAATTGTCACAAAGTACACCTTTTTTTTTAACAGAACCAGAGCCAAGGACAGTTAATATGCCCGAGGATGTACAGGTTTACAGTCTTGTTTTGTTTCATTTCATTTGATTATCATGGAAACGTTATCAAACAAACTGGGAGTCAAAAGAATTGGGTTCAGTTCTGGAGGTTGGCCTGTGCTGTCATAAATGCTGTGACCTTGACCTTGATGATGATATTAAACAAAAAAATAAAAAGACAGAACAGCTTAAACTACAGTGTTGATAATTAAATGGCACGAAGAAAGTTGGACAATCATACTGTATCAATCATCTACCCATGTGCACTGTTATGGAAAGAAAAGGGTTGATCGCGGCCATAACGGAGCCTATCCCAGCAGTCTTCGGGTATGTAGGCGGGGTAAACCCTGAACTGATTGCGAGCCAATTGCAGGGCACACATAGATAAACAACCACAAATGCTCACACTCCTATCTAAGGACAATTTAGAGTGCTCCATTAGCCTTCCATGCATGTTTTTGGAATGTGGAAGGAAACCGGAGTACCCGGAGAAAACCCATGCAGGCACAGGGAAAACATTCAAACTCCACACAGGAAGGCCGGAGCCGAAATCGAACCCTGCATCTCTGCACTGTGAGGCCAATGTGCTTTCCATGCAGTTACCCTTTTTCCACTTTAGAGTACAAATCAGGAAATCCTGATCAGGTTTGCCTTTTCAACACCGGGTGTGCCGCTCCACATGCAAGTACCCGTGAGATCGCATGGGAAAGGTGTCAAGACGAATCTCTCTGTGAACCTTGCTTGCTATTTCAGTCTGCTGATAAGTCAGCGTAATAGGTCCTGCAAGAGAAAAGACATGTTCTGAGAAGGTCAAGTGAGTTCACTCTCCAACCGTGGACTGATAAGAAAGGCTGTGTGACCAAAGATTCTTTCACGCTTCCAAATCAATTGACCCGGAAGACAGGTGAACTGCTGCTGCAATCATAGTTTTCATATTCACAAACATTGAGACTGATGGGCAGTTTAGAGGCTTCAAGAAATCGAACATTCATGCTTTTGGACTGCAAGAGGAAGCTGTAGTTCCCAGGTGGAACTGCCAAAAAGCACAGAAAAGACAAAAGAAAATGCCACACGAGAAGCCCTGGGCCGATGCAGTTTTGCATTTGGAACATTTTCAACGGGTGACATCTGTGCTAATATGTCTCCATCGATTATCAATTTTCAAGTCATGGTAATCTGCAAAAGTAAAATACCAGCCAAACCTACTGCTTTTTCTGGAAACTTCTCCACTTGAATGCCCTTTCTGCCATTGTTCTCGCATATGTCCTCACACCAGCTACTGATAATCAAATGATACAGTGAAACTCCTCTAGAACGAAACCTACATGGGCGAAAATACCCCCTAATGTGAAAACATTTTCACGCATTAACACAATTCCCATTCTCCTGCCCCCCCATACGACGAACCCCCTGTTGCGTTATACGAAATCAAGACGGTAGATGTATTTTTTTTTGTACAATCACAGTTCATCCACTGCAACCTAACGCCTCGTCAGAAAAAACAGGAGTGCAAAGCACAAGTGAATGCGCGGTCTTTTCCATCGAGCTGGACAGTGATGGTCTTTGTAAGTTCTCAGGGGTTATCAGCCCTTCTCAGATATAAGTAACCTTCTCTGTCGCCACCCACCATGATAGGCCCACCGCCAGGGTGGGGCAGAGATAACAACTGCGATTGACAGCCTTGTCTTTCCCCACTAAACTGTCACATATGCAAACCGCGAACCTCCCAGACCATCTCAAATGCATTCGCCGTCGAGAATTCCTCTGGCTGGCTGTGTTTTCTTGACACGAGGGCCTAGAAATAAGTGCAAATTTGACTACCGTAATTTCCGCACTATAGAGTGCACCTGATTATAAGCCGCACCCACTACATTTTTAGAGGAAAAGCAATTTTGTACACAGACAAGCCGCACCCGTATATAAGCCGCACGTGCCCACATTAAAACATGTCAACATATTTACAAAGAAAGACGCTACACAGAGAGAGTTTTCAAAGTTTTAATCATATAACTTAACAATAATAACTTTCTTCCCAAACGGTGCCTGTGAGGCGGCAGTAAAACGCTAGCAACATGCTAACAACACGCATGCTAACAACACGCAACAGAATAGCAATGCGTCATATGCCTTTCTTTTTGCATTTTCCATGATGAGGGTATGTTGACGCTCATTTAATTTATGCACGAGACAAGAAGTTGCAGTCTTCCTCCACGCGTATATTCCACTGCTCTTAATCTTACCTTTTCTACTCAAGCGCCCCCTGGCGGCCGTTAGAAAAATTACATAAATTGGCCGCATCGCTGAATAAGCCGCAGGGTTGAAAGTTTGGGAAAAAAAGTAGCGGCTTATAATCCGGAATTTACGGTAATCTTATCCAAGGAATGTACATGATACCTCTAAATGCCCCACTTTTGGACTTTGTGTTAGGGAAAGGTGAAATAAAGAATGATTTTATCCTTTTTTTTAAAAAATAAGATGACTGAATTAAGCCTTTCAGGGACAGCGGTTACTCCGGTGGACAGCTTATCATGTTATCAGATTACAGGATGCACCAAAGGGTTCGTTTAATGTTGATTTTAGAACCAGCTTGGGAAACACTGATTTGTAAAATTTGTATGAATTAAAAAAAAAAGAAATCCCTCCAATGTATAAATTTATCTTCATCTTCCATTGCAGAAATTCAGCAAAAGAAATTGTAAAAAGGTCGGTAGCCATTGCGAAAAAATTGGTCGATGATGATGTTAAAAGGATGCAACATTGTCAGACGGTCTGAAATAGTTTTATGACATATGACATATGGATTTCAATATATTCAGTCAAGGTGTTTGGTTGTCTTTAAAAAAGAAAAAAAAACGTAATATATTTGCCAGGTGACTTTTGGCTGCGAATAAACTTTACTAGCATCGAGATCCTCCAGTGACGGCGGCTCTGAGTGCAGCAATGTTCAAAGACTGTTTTACTCACACTCAGTCCCAACATAAAACATTCTTCCCAGTCTCTTTGTCATCACCTGGCAGTTTGGCAAGTGTTCGGCGTCCGAAAGGGTTACCTGAGCCCACGTCGGACGTCATGAGCGGCCGTTCAGGTACTGCGCTCCGGCTCTAACCCCAAGAGTGACATGTCATGTGGTTAAGTCATCACAGGCCAGCATCTCTTTGAAGGAGGGGGGGGGGGCAGAGGGAAACGCACCAGCATGATGATATGTATCCCTTTTCAACCTTTTCTCTCTTTTTCTGTCGCTCTTCTCTACCGTCTGGTTTTGCAATTTATTTCTGCTCCCCCCCCCCCAACCCCACCGCCCCTTTTTTTTTTATTCTCACACTAAATCTGCAGCTTGAAACTGCAAAGTGCTGGTCACTAACATGATGATAATTGATAACATGATGCAGGGGTGGGCGTGTTTCTGTCAGTCATCAGCAAAACGGACGTCTGTCAGTGACGGACTGTGAGATTCCACACCGATGTCAGTGCTTTGGCCCTCAGTCTTTCTTGTATTTTTTTTCGTCAGCAAAACTCACGCACATCAGTGACGAACTGACGGACCTTCTGTCAGTACAGACAGAATGCCAACCTCTGAAAACCATGAAAAACGTCACATTTTTTGTGGACTTCATCCGCACTCTGCAAATTGAACACTTGACCCCATTATTTGGAATTTCATGAGCATAGTCTTCTCTGTAATCAGGTCACTTGCGTGATCTTATTTACCGTAATTTGCGCACTATAGAGCGCACCTGATTATAAGCCGCACCCACGACATTTTGAGAGGAAAAGCAATTTTGTACATACACAAGCCGCACCCGTATATAAGCCGCGTGTGCCCACATTAAAACATGTCAACGTATTTACAAAGAAAGAGAGAGTTTTCAAAGTTTGAATCATATAACTTAACAATAATAATAATCTAACTTTCTTCCCAAACGGTGCCTGTGACGCGGCAGTAAAACGGTAGCAACATGCTAACAACACGCTAGCAACAGAATAGCAACATAGTTTAACAGGTCTGATAAATGCCTTTCTTTTGGCATTTTCCATGATGAGGGTATGTTCACGCTAATTTAATTGATGCACAAGACAAGAAGTTGCAGTCTTCCTCGACGCATATATTCCACCGCTCTTAATCTTACCTTTTCTACTCGAGCGCCCCTGGCGGCCGTTAGAAAAAGTACATAAATTGGCCGCATCACTGAATAAGCCGCAGGGTTGAAAGTTTGGGAAAAAGTAGCGGCTTCTAGTCCGGAATTTACGGTATTTGGTTTTCTGTTAAATCAGGTGACTTCCGTGACCCGATTATTGTAACGACCACATTTGGATCATTTCATTTTCATCGCAACGATTTTGCCCTTTTCATTTCATGACCGCTCATGTTGACTTCGGTTTGGTTAGAAGAACAAGATTGGTCCAAGTCAAAATTCTCAATCAGCTTTCCGTTGGAAATGTGGTGCGGCTGCGTGATGTTGCCGCCCCCATCCAAGAAGCGGGAACTTGGACCGCAGCGACTGAGGTCATCTCCAAGTAACGACTCAAGTAGCGAAACACATGTGAGGCTCTCTATAGATTCTTTGCTGACCTTTGTATCAACATGACCTGTGACATCAGTTCTGGCTCCACGAGTGTGTCAAAGGACAACTTCCATTTGAGACAAGTGTGCGGACGGGTCTGGGTGTGTGTGTGTGTGTGAAAGAGAGGCACTGTGGTGGTCTTCAACCCCTGCCAGGAATTTGATGACACCCACAGATTGGAAAATCATTACATGCAATTATGATGTTACTTCGTCGTCATCAACAGTCTATCAAATTAGCCGCCATCACAATTGTAATGTCGTCGCAGTAGATGCTTTTGGGGATTGACTGCTAGGTGCTAGGTGTGAGTGTGTTTGTCTCTGTGTGCCCTGCCATTGGCTGGCAACCGGTTCAGGGTGTCCCCCGCCTACTGCCCGGAGACAGCTGGGATGGGCTCCAGCACCCCCCGCGACCCTAGTGAGGATCAAGCAGTTCGGAAGATGAATGAATGAATGAAAGTTCCTCCAGGAGTGGTGAGTTCCTAATTTCTGCCATGGCGTGTACTGTATAAGTGGGACTTTTCTGGTTCATCACATAAAAAAGGTTAAGCACCAAAAAGGTCAGAATTTATTGCAAAGCGCCCCCTCCCTCCTCCCCACATAAGTTTTGTTTGAGGCCCCTGCTTTAGATGTTGCTTCTGCAGTGGTGTGATGGAACAGAAAGATAATATTTCAGGATTCCACAGATTCAACAACCATATGACACAATTAACAGAGGTGGGCAATTTACTGCATTTTTTCGATCCGTCATCGGTCATCCGTCAATGGCCTGGAAGCCTCTCTGTCATCGTCAGTCCGTTATTTAGTCAAGCCAAAACAAACTGTCATTATCCGTCAGTCGGTCCATCGCGTTATTTGAACTCCACTGACGTCGTCACTCGGTCCATTTCACCGGTCCGCCAGCCTGATATAGTCAGTTTATCTGTCGTGAGTTTATCTATATCATACCAAAAGACCATTACACACACACATGGACACACCTTCATTTCACATCGTCCTCTTACACGCCCACCCTTCACTCATTGGCGGACTTCCGCATGCCTGTCCTCACTCACGTCAGCCTTTTCTCTCTATAAACAGCGTGTCGGCTCTCAGTCAGGCTTTGGAACTGGGCTCATACACTAGACGCTCCGCATTATAAGGCGTCCTTTCCAAAGTTATCTTTGTTTGCTTTTGTGACCGCTGTGCTACTCTTTATTTTTCTGCTGCGAAATTAATTTGGGGACAATGTGTGCCGTCGCAAGAAGAACGGGTTTGAATAAAAGTTTTGCAGATACCAAATGTGGTGGTGCGAAACGGCATTGAAACCTGTTGTACAGCAAATCCGACAGCGTCGCAAAGAGCCGTCCAGTGTGAGGGAGGTAGAGCGAACAGAGGGAGGTGACAGATGGCTGAGAGAGCAACTAAAAAAGATGGCAGCAAAGCCCCATTTCAAATGGTGCTGCCCTATTTCAACACTCCTTTTATTTATGAGATCAGTTCTGCTTGTTTGAGTCATATTTTCATTTCGAGAGTCATTGATACAATCAGTTTTGACCCCTGATAAAAAGCAAGGTCTATAAAGATGATCAAAACGACTATACGGCTTAGTTTTTAGGGAGGTCAAAATGAAACTGCACATGTCTGTAAATGTAATCAATGAATGCTCATAGTATCGTAATTTTGGGGGGAGTCATCTTCTGTAAATCAATATTTAATCGGTAGAGATACCTTTCATCTGGATGGGTCTGCTATTATCTTCATCATTACATGACAGTTCACTCCTATTTGTGTACATTTGATTTATCCTTCTTGGCTGTACAATATTTACAATATTGATGAACAATATTTGACATGTGTAAATGCCTCACACTCAACATGATTAATGAATTCCCTCCTACAATAAACTGAAAACGCCATATTAAACACATCACCACAGAACACAGCAGAAAAAAGATTATAGTAGGCCTTAGCATCGATAATTGATCAAAAATATAGACATTCGGAAGTTCTTTTAAGCACTCAAAATTCAGTACACGCACATTACGTCTCATTTCTCGTAACATGACAACTGGATGCTGGCTGATTCTTTGTTTCCCGTTTTGTCTGTCAAATATGACTGAATCAATTATTTATTTCCACAACCCTGGTGTTGGAACCTGGTCATGTGTGGCAAGAGACCATAAAGTAGCCGGAGAGCAGTAGCAGAAGGGGGGAAGGGTATTTGCCCCCGCCGGGCTGCTGATGGATGCAGGGCTCTGGGGGTTAAGGGGAGGGCAGCCAGACCCTGAGCAAGTCTACAGAGTGGCAGCTACCTGCTGCTCATCACACACACACACACACACACACACACACACACAGTTTTAGTCTTACATCGACAGTCCCGCACACTGCCCCACCTCATGTCTCACACGGTGGTTTAACTTGTATCATGCTGTCTACGACGCATACGATACGTAGTGAAATTATTTATCCATGTATCAAAAAAAAAAAAACATTTGTGAGGTCAAACATCACTAATTCTGGCCATGAGACCTGGCTTGCAATCTCAATTTGCCTTATGAGCCTTTCAAGTTCCTCTACTCCATCAAAATCTATTTTTGTACCTCTTGTAGACCAGGTCACAGTCACGCTGAAACAGAAAAGGGTATGGAATTGTCCAAAACGCCCAATGCCCAGCTCAATGCACAATGCATCCGACCCCTTTGGCCCATCCCGCAGATGGCGAGCCCATAGAAAGGGGGTCTCACGTTGCCTCTTCGGTCTGAGCCCAGCCGGGCCCCATGGATGCCCTTGGCCGCAGTTCGATGATAGACTTTGTGGTCCTATCATCGGATTTCCGACCACATGTTTTGGACATTCGAGTGAAGAGAGGGGCAGAAGCTTTCACTGATCACCACCTGCTGGTGAGTTGGTGGGAGAATATGCCAGTCTGACATACTAGACCCAAACGTATTGCAAGGGTTTTCTGGGGAGCATCTGCCAGAATCCCCTGTCAGAAAGAATTTCAACTCCCAACTCCGGCAGAGCTTCACCCATGCCCCGGGGAGGTGGGGGGACATTGAGTATGAGTGGACCATGTGCCGTGCCTCTTTTGTTGAAGTGGCTGATTGAAGTTGTGGCCATAAGTCGTGGCGGAACTCCCGAACTTGCTGATGGACACCGCCATTAAGGGATGCCGTCAAACTGAAGAAGGAATCCTAAACTCGGAGTTCAGCAAGGCCATGGAAACCAACTTCCAGATGGCTTTTAGTTAGTTCTGGTCCACTATCCGTCTCAGGAGGATGAAGCAGTGCACCATGAACACTGTGTATAGTGGGGATCCCGCACTGCTGAGGGGCTCAAGGGGCAGAATACTTTAAAGGCCTCCTCAGCACCACTGACAGGCCTTCCTTGGAGGAAGCAGAGTCTGGGTGCTCAAAGGTGGGCTCTCCTATTTCTGGAGTTATCAAAGTGGTTAAAAAGGTTCTCCATGGCAAAGCTCAGGGGTGGACGAGATCCACCCGGAGTTCCTCAAGGCTCTGGATGTAGTGGGGCTGTTCTGGCTAATACACCTCTGCAAAATTGCATGGTCATCAGGGACATTGCCTCTGTATTGGCAGACTGGGGTTGTGGTCCCTCTTTTTAAGAAGGGGGACTGGAGGGTGTGTTCCGACTACAGAGATATCACATGGTTCAGCCTCCCTGGTGGTAAGGTCTATTCAGGGCTGCTGGAGACGGAGGTCCATCAGGAAGTCAAGTCTCAGATCCAGGAGGAGCAGTGGGGTTTTCGTCCCGGCCGTAGAACAGTGGACGAGCTCGACACCCTTGCCAGGGTCCTCTCGGGTGCAGGGGAGTTCGCCTAACCAAATTACATATGCTTTGTGGACTTGGAGAAGGTGTTCCACCGTATCCCTTGGGGAGTTCTGCGGAGGGTGCTTTGGGAGTACAGGGTACCAACCCCTGATATGGGCTGTTTGGTCCCCATAGCAGCGATGTCAGCGTTTGGTTCGCATTGCCAGCAGTAAGTCGAATTTGTTTGCAGTGAGGGTTGGACTCTGCCAAAACTGATCTCTGTCACAGATTTTGTTCTTTTATGGATAGAATTTCAAAGATGCAGCCAAGGCGTTGAGGGGGTCCGGGTCGGTGGCCTCAGTATTGCATCTCTGCTTTTTGCAGATGATGTGGTACTGTTGGCTCCTTCAAGCAGGACTTCATGCTCTCTGTGAGGGTCTGTCAAAAACTGTGGGTGGGCTGTATTTTGGTCCTTGGGCCGTATTTGGTCCAGTATGTCTAAAGGAAAAGTCAAGCCCAAACTTTTCTTTGCAATCACCAAATATGTTCGACACGCCCACAATTGTGCGAAGACTGCGTTGTTATCAATATTATGTTTGTGGAATCTGAATCAAACAGACTTCTTCCACCTGTTTTTGTGCATCTGAAGGGGGGGCTGCCGTTTTGCCTTGTACTGCCACTTGTTGTGGACTGAAAATGACATCGAAATGCTTCGTGACTCGGGTCACGAACGGCTCACGTGTCTTCTGGGTTAGGTCATGTGACATTTGCAAGGTGACCCCTTATGCACTGTGATGTCATCTTCAGTCAAGTGCAACTGGCAATACAAGGCAAAAATGGCTTTTTGCTCAATTCATATTTCACAAATGTCATATCAATCTGAATATCATGTATTGACTCAATCCGAACCACTGCGGTTAAATCCATTTTGGTTCGGCAGCGCAGTGGTCGACACGCTAGCACGTCCACCTCCCAGTACAGAGGTCATGGGTTCAATTCTGGGTCCCTGGCCTTCCTAGATGGAGTTTGCATGCCGTCCCCCGTGCCTGTGTGGGTTTTCTCCGGGTACTTCTGTTTCCTCCCACATTCCCAAAATGTTGATTGGTAGGTTAATGGAGCACTCTAGATGATGTGAATGGTTGTTTGTCTATGTGTGCCCTGCGACTGGCTGGCTGGCAACCTTCAGGGTGTAATAATAATAATAATAATAATAATAATAATAATAAAAGATATTTTATTTATAAGCGCCTTCTGCCCGAAGTCTGCTGGGAGAGGCTCCAGCACGCCTGCGACCCCCATGAGGATGAGATTAAAAAATTGATGGATGGATGGATGGATACATTTTGGTTACCGCAGCCTGCCATGTTTAAACTATATTTTTGGCCATTTTTAAACTATATTTTAAAAATGATTATTATTTCGTTTCAACTGTTTACATTTAAATGAAGTTTGAAAATTGATAGATTTGTTCTGATTTGAAGTAATCATTTCCAGTCATCCAAATCAGTACATTCAAAAAAAAATGTTATCTTTTAAATCAAACTAAATAGACGAGAAAACTTAGCAACAACCTGTGCCAGGATTCATCGAGTGTGACAAAACATTTGCATGCACACAGGTTAGAAACCCCCCCCCAAATAAATTTGGGATGAAAAGCAAAACACACCATTTGCACGACATCAAGTGATGAGAATGCCTCGTCACTCACTGCTTGCACCGTCATCGCTGCTCCGGGCTCAGCCACCTCCACTTTTTTGCTCACACCAGCCCCCACTAGTGGCCTGCCCCTGCATAAAAACACAGTTGAACGTGGGACGCACAGTCCAACGGAACCTGGTTTTAGACCCTTTCCCCGCATCAAAGGCCAATTCCAATACTTGTCTGATTTCATGATAAAAAAGCTGTTTATTTAACAGGTCGTGAGGGGCCGTTCCCCCCATACAGATGAAGCGCCCCTTCTAAATGAAGTGGCCAAACCCTTCAATCAAGACTAATTAATGGTCTTGTCTACACTGCCGGAGCGCACATTAACAGATAAATGATGGGTCTTATGCAGAAACAAAATCCCGTCGCAGTATTTGCTTCAGGTGCCAGGGGGGGCTTGATCCTAATTAATTTGGGGGGGGGGCAACAAGCATCGAAGACTTGACGTTTTTCTTCTTGCATAGAAAAGATCTGATCATAGCGCGTTATTTACAAGGCAGCTGTTAGTTGCTTCTCTCCAGATACATTTACAAATGAAAGGAGGAGCCTCTTTAAAAAAAAAAAAAAAAAAAGAAAAAACACGACAATCGTTTGTAATCCTTTTAATGTCTGACACTTTGCTCGGTCAATACACAAAATTGAGCATTTTCAGCATCCCGAAACTGGAGATGGAGAGATGGAGGGAATGCGAAATTGGGGGGTGTCCTTATTAGAGTTTATTATGGGGATGGAGACTGCGATGGTGGGGTCGACATCGGCAGCCCCCCCCCGTGACACCCAACCAGTCCTTTTTTTTTTTTTTTCAAAAGTTGTCTATTTCTCTCAGGTGAAGAGATTTTTTTTTTTTTTTTTGGTGTTAAATCAAAGGGGGTGGGAGGGGATGGCGAGTAGGATGTGGGGGTGTCCGCTTTTGTTCTGCAGAAAAAGGGGGCTTGTTCTTCTGCAGATCAGCCTGACATTTTAACCGGGGGGGAGACCGCTTGACAGCGGGTGCGCGGGGATGGGAGCGGACAGTGCGGAGAAGGAGCGTCCCGTGTGCAGTTCTCCCGCAGCCCAGTGGATCAGGGTTCCCCAACCTCTCGGAAACCAGTGACGAGACCGAGCAGGAGCAGGAGCAGGATCACTCGCACCTGGACGTCGGGGAGGAAGGAGGACCACGGGGGATTGCAAGGCGGAGAAAGGGGGGGGGGTGGGGGTGTTTCATATTAGGGATGAATTTCCAAGACTTCCAAAAAAAAAAAGATGATGAAAATCGATTAACTAAACCATGCAGTGCCCTTTTCAATAATCCGACGCTCGGGTCAGCTTCTGAGAGAGTTTTCCCTCACATGTGCTCCAAAAACAAGTCCGCCGCGTGTCCGTCAGCCCTTATAACCACATTTGGATTTTTTTTTTTAATGAAATCATTTGGAGCTTGATTTCCCTCAACAACGGGCCGGACTGAAATTACTTGAAAAGTATCATCTTTGAATTTCCCAAGAAGATTTTCGCCTCCATCCAACATGCGCCCCGCATCGAGATGCGGCTACGTGTGAGTACCTGTTCCATTTACAGCTTTTTTTTTTTTGCATCTATTTTCCAAATCGCCGACTCAATCTGATTTGTGGTATTTTCCTCCCCCCACCCCGCCCCGCTTTGCAGGTTCATACACATGTTCGCATTCTTCTTCTACGCTCAGGTAAGTTGGACGTCTATTTGATTTTAGTTTATTTTATTTTGGCCTAATTAAGAATATTCGTTCGGGGACTTCATTTTTAGAATAAACCATCCGTGAAGCGCAAGCCAACTAGGGATGGGAAATGATGTTGAAACGACTGATGGGCCCCCCGCGGTAGATTGGGCGGCCCGCCGGGGTCACATAGCGGACCCTGGCAGCACGCATCGACCGGGGACGTGCTCGTCTCGTGCAACAAAAAACAAATGTCGTCAAATGTCATCATCAAATGTGTGAAAAAAAATTTACACAACCGCCTGTGGTTTGCGGGGGGTGGGGGGGGGGCTATTGAAGCCGCTTTAACGAAGCAACACCCATGTAATTCATTTAAAAGAGGGAGAGAAAACGAAGTAGATATTTTTTGCAATCCTTCTAAATGTCTCCATCGTATATACAAGTTACACCGCCAGATTTTGTTCGAGCTTTCGGAATTACAGTACATAAATAAAGCACACGTACTGATTGTGATGCCGTCTAATTTCTGACAGGTAACCAATCAGTCCCCGCCTAATTTCACGCAGCATGTGAGCGCGCAGAGCAAAGTGACAGACCGCGTGAGCCGCAGGTTGATCCGGATCTACCAGCTGTACAGTCGAACCAGTGGGAAGCACGTGCAGGTCCTGCCCAACAAGAAGATCAACGCCATGGCCGAAGACGGAGATCTGCACGGTAAGGTCCGCCGCGTCCTCCCCCCCCCCCCGCCTCCCTCATTGATGTTGCAAGAAATGAAAATTGGATTTGGATGATTTCCCCAAAAGAGACGAACTGAAAATGTTTTATTATTTCTTTTTAAATTCATTCTAGCCAATTGAAATGATTGCAAATGGAATGCATGGCTTTGCCTTGCTGAAATAGACAAATGCACAATGAATATTTTCAGTTTGGTTTTGGGGGCATTAATAAATATATATTTATAAATATATATATTCATATTAATAAATATATCGCTGCAAAATTGAATATCGTCGTCATCATACATACTTTCTTATTTCTTGGCTGTGCGTCTTTTCTATAGCATCATATTCTTCAGTTGCATTCGGTTTTTCGATTCTTTCTTTAAAGAACAGAACACACACACACACACACACACACACACACACACACACACACACACACACACAATATTTGCCTAATGGAAAAAAATCAAATGTTGCACTTTGCATTTTAATGATCTGCTTAGTTTGAATTGATCTCTGAAATCTGAAAGTAAAACACCAGCAAGATACATTTACGTATTGAGCTACACATGATTTTTTTTGTTCATTTCACACATAATTCAACAGCAAGTGACAATTTTTTTTTTTTTGCACCATTTGGACTCGTATGGGTTTCGGAGGACATGAAGCACTTTGACTGTGGCCGGTGCTGGACATTCTCCAGAGATTCTTTGAAGTCTGGAAGAGCCATTTAAAGTCTTACATGCCATCAACTTCCCCAAAAATCTTCTGCATTGAAATTGTCATAAGTGGACCCTCACAGCACTTCACTGTCATTTTTGTTGTTGTTTTGGGGTAGCCTCATTTGCTAACGATGAATATGATACCAAATGATCTACCCCCTCTTTATTTATGTATGTATGTATTTATTTATTTATTTAGTTATGTATTTATTTATTTATTTGTTTGTTTGTTTGTTTGTTTGTTTATTTGTTTATTTATTTATTTATTTATTGCAGGAAGGAGAATTGTGTGGTGTTAAAATTAATCAAATTAGGGAAATGATAGGCAAAAAGAAATGCATGTGGACGGGAGGGGTGGTGGGGATCTTCTAAATCGATTTGTATTGTGTTCAACTGGGCTGTACAGGTCATGCTCCAGTTGCCCCCCCCCTAGTCACCATCGTGGAAGAGAGTGACGCTATTTTCAAGAAAACATGGATTTACTCACACGATGACGCAATTCTTGTTCACATAACATGTGTATGGAGAATTCCAAAATGGCAGGCCGACATAACTTTTTCTCTGCAAATTCACTCAGCCTCATAAATCTTGGCCTTTTTTTCTTCTCCATCTTGCTGAAAAGCAACCCAGACGACGGGAAAAGCCCATAATTCCTTAGCATGATAGTATTTTTCTGGACTATGGAGATAAAATGTGAAGCTTCATGTGAGAGGCCAACGCGGATTTATTTGAGAATCCATTTTGGATGGGGGACGACGGGGCCTGCCTCCTTCGCTTTCAAAGACTCAAAAGACACCTGGTTAGATCATTTTGAAAGAATTTCGGGACACATAAATCCATGGGAATCATTCCACGAGTTTTTGTGTCGTATGTTGTGGACAGAGGGGGGAAATCTTCACTCATTTCTCCCTACTCGTGTCAAGAGACGTCGATTTGCTAATGGCAATGTTTTTATTCCCCGTCAGCCAAGCTAATTGTGGAGACAGACACGTTTGGAAGCCGCGTGCGTATCAAGGGAGCCGAGACTGGCCTCTACATTTGCATGACCAAGAGAGGGAAACTCATTGGCAAGGTGAGAAGATGTCTTGTTTGTTTGTTTGTTGTTGGATCTGGGGGATGGGAGCTAAATCGATGGACAATAAGAACATGTCCAATTTTCATTGGTTTTGTATTTTTTTTTTTTTACATATTATGTTGATGCATTGTACCATAAAAATTTGAAGGTGCAAGAAGGTGCAAGATAATAAGAGTGAAGACCCAACAGTGAATTAACACATCTAACGGCAATATTTGGAAAGAGAGGTCACGAGACAATGAAAAACGGTAATCAGATTACCGTCATTTCCGCACTATAGAGCGCACCTGATTATAAGCCGCACCCACTACATTTTTAGAGGAAAAGCAATTTTGTACATACACAAGCCGCACCCGTATATAAGCATGTCAATATAAGCGCATGTGCCCACATTAAAACATGTCAGCGTATTTACAAAGAGAGAGTTTTCAAAGTTTTAATCATATAACTTAACAACAACAATAATAATAATCTAACTTTCTTCCTAAACGGTGCCTGTGACGTGGCAGTAAAACGCTAGCAACATGCTAACAACACGCTAGCAACAGAATAGCAACACAGTATAACAGGTCTGGTAAAAGAACATACCGTACTTGTAAAAATCACGGTGAGCCGTCGTTTCTGCCAAGTTTACGTGCAGCAGCTCTGTTTCCTTCTTTATCGGACAGCTCGATTGCTTTTAGTTTGAAAGCTGCGTCATATGCCTTTCTTTGTGCATTTTCCATGATGAAGGTATGTTGACGCTAATTGAATTGATGCACAAGACAAGAAGTTGCAGTCTTCCTCCACGCATATATTCCACCGCTCTTCATCTTACCTTTTCTACTCGAGCGCCCCCTTGCGGCCGTTAGAAAAATGACATAAATTGGCCGCATCACTGAATAAACTGCAGGGTTGAAAGTTTGGGAAAAAAGTAGCGGTTTATAGTCCAGAATTGACGGTAATCAGATTAACATTCTATTGTTTTGATTGTAAAGTGTCCTTGGGTGTCTTGAAAGGCGCTTATAAATAAAATGTATTATTATTATTATTATTATTCTAAGAATAATTTCACCCTTTCATCCATGGGCACAGATGGTATGGTGGCTGGAGGGGGGGGGGCATGTCCCTACCACCCCCGACCCTCATTGTCAAGGTGACCGAACAATAGTCCCCAAATCCCCCCCAACTTTTGCCCCATAAGAATGTATGGATATCCACTCCTCAGATATGCGGCCGTACGCTTGAGCCTTACAGGATGGCAAGTTTTGAGCTCCAAAGTAGATCTGTTGGAAAAAAATGGCTTTGCTTCAACTTTTAAGAGAAATTCTCTGGCCAGATATGTAGACCCGACTGGTGACTTTAAATTAAACGGAGTCATGCTGCTGAATGAAGTAACATGGCGTGACGATTTTCCCACCTCGGCTTCTTCCGACACAGCCACCTGTGTAACCGGTGAATAATCGCACGGCCACCGAACAGGTGCGATCCGCGGAAATCTAAGGATGCTTGCAAGTTTTGGCTTGGGGAGTTCTCCTGAGACTCGTGAGCCATTGGGAATACACAAAAACTCGAAATGTGCACTTCACTGAATTAAAACGTGCAAAATGGATCACCCTTAAGAGGCACTAGTCCTCAGGAGAGCCTCCTGAGCGTGCAAGAGCAAAGTTTCGGGGAGAGTACAGGCGCCCCTGGATTTACAGGGGGACTCCCTTATTTAATTCTTGCCCCACCCAGGGTGCGTATATTTCATGAAGGGACTTAACTGACGCAAGTCGACGGGAAAATATGCACAGCCCCAAAAGTGCGCTGCAGTGGGCCTTGACTGACTTAAGCATATAACCCCAAAATAGGTGGATGAACACATCTGCTACTTCTATCAGGGAATAATTAAACATCTTTCATGACCAACAAAAAACAAATTCTTACAATCATACCACTGAACTCACTGTTGCCATGGCCGCGGATATAGTAGCCGGCGTGAAAATAGAAGTAGACGATGTGGCTTGTTGAGCAGCGTAGGCGACACTAGATGGAGCCTGGACTTGGAGAAAGAATTCGAGTGTCCCACAATGGTCCCGCCTTTTACACTTCATTGATCTCTACTTAGACCTGAGGGGCCTGAGGACACCACACAAAAAAAAAAAAAAAAAAAAAATCATAGCTTGCTGAAAATGTTTTTTTTTTAAATCAAAAATATTCATTTCAATGAAATAGTAAGCTGAAAAAAAAGGGGGCGCATGAGACCCACCTGTATCCAATATTCTTAACCCTTTCACGCACCCTGTTACCCGATAACATGATAAGCTGTCCACTGTAGTAACCGCTGTCCCTGAAAGGGTTAAAAACACAATAGATTAGCGACTAATACGTATGAATATATTATGTTCTATATAGTGCATGACATATTATACATACTGTACTATATACCTTACACATCTTCTAAAAAGGAATTATTAATATACCGTAATTTCCGCAGTATAGAGCGCACCTGATTATAAGCCGCACCCACTACATTTTTAGAGGAAAACCAATTTTGTACATACACAAGCCGCACCCGTATATAAGCCGCATGTGCCCACGTTAAAACATGTCAACATATTTACAAAGAAAGACAGAGTTTTAATAATATAACAATAATAATAATCTAACTTTCTTCCCAAACGGTGCCTGTGACGCGGCAGTAAAACGCTAGCAACATGGCAACAACACGCTAGCAACAGAATAGCAACACAGTAGAACAGGTCTGGTAAATGCCTTTCTTTTTGCGTTTTCCATGATGAGGGTATGTTCAGGCTCATTTGATTGATGCACAAGACAAGAAGTTGCAGTCTTCCTCGACGCATATATTCCACCGCTCTTAATCTGACCTTTTCTACTTGACGGTAAATAATGTACAATACAATACAATATGGCACAGGAGACCATATTGTATAATGAAAAAAAAAAACAAGCAAGTGTCATTGATTGAACCCATTTCCAATTTCAAGTACATGGCACTGAAAGTCAACTTCGTAATTGTCATATTAAATTGCATTTTCCAAGCTTGGTCCCTGTCCCCCCCCCCTCAGTTCCAGAATCCCATCTGCGCCCCTGCTTTCATTCCCCCCCTCCCTTCCCTGCACACACTGCCGTCTCTTCCCGCCCCCCCCCTAGCACCCTGCCTCGTATACCATCTGCCCATAGCTCCGTTACAGCATGTCCCAGCCCCATGAGCGTTCGCGTTATAAAACAAACAAACAAACAAAAAAGACACAGCAGAAAGAGCATTTTGGATATACCTGTCCAGAAGATCTTGTCAGACCTATTTTTTGAGCAGAGCCACTGCGCTAGCACAGCTAGCTGTGTCACACGATATGAATAAGCAGTGATGCTATTTACCGTAAATTCCGGACTATAAGCCGCTACTTTTTTCCCAAACTTTCAACCCTGCAGCTTATTCAGTGATGCGGCCGATTTGTGTCATTCTTCTAACGGCCACCAGGGGCGCTCGAGTAGAAGAGGTAAGATTAAGACCAGTGGAATATATGCGTGGAGGAAGACTGCAACTTCTTGTCTTGTGCATCAATTCAATGAGCGTCAACATACCCTCATCATGGAAAATGCAAAAAGAAAGGCAGATGACGCATTGCTATTCTGTTGCTAGCGTGTTGTTAGCATGTTGCTACCGTTTTACTGCCGCGTCACAGGCACCGTTTGGGAAGAAAGTTATATTATTATGATTAAGTTATATTGTTAAAACTTTGAAAACTCTCGCTCTATAGTGCGGAAATTACGGTAATCATGATTAATTTTTAGTTCATTTGAGTTAATTATGACAGTTGAGTTTTTAATTAGATTAAATATTGTAATCGTTTGACAGCTCTAATTATTATTATTGTTAAGTTATATGATTAAAACTTTGAAAACTCTCTCTGTGTACCGTCTTTCTTTGTAAATATGTTGACATGTTTTAATGTGGGCACATGCGGCTTATATACGGGTGCGGCTTGTCTATGTACAACATTGGTTTTCCTCTAAAAATGAAGTGGGTGCGGCTTATCATCAGGTGCGCTCTATAGTGCGGAAATGACGGTAATTTGATCAACTAATTAAGAATGAAAATGCAGCCAACCTTCGTCCGTACTGTGATTTATCAGTTGGGAGCTGAAAAGTCCGTTTCCAACCACCCCAATTTTTCATGTATGCAACAAACCGTATGCCGTGCAGGAGGGCGAGATGGCTGTGAGTCAGCATGCGTCACACACAGAGTGTGCGCGCGAGTGACATATTGAGTTTTTAACTCCGATTGTGGGTTTTGCAGAAAAACGGACAAGGCCGCGATTGCATCTTCACTGAGATTGTGTTGGAGAACAACTACACCGCCCTGAGGAATGCCCGCTATGAGGGATGGTATATGGCCTTCACCCGTCGAGGACGGCCACGAAAAGGCTCGCGGACGCGCCAGCACCAGCGTGAGGTCCATTTTATGAAGAGACTGCCGAGGGGTCAGCAGCCCGCACATCCCGGCCACCACCGGCCGTTTGACTTCCTTCACTACCCCTTCAACCAAAGGACTAAACGTACGCAGTTCTCAGCCGAGCGCTGAGGAACAAAAGTTGAAAAAAATAAAAGGTGGACGAGAAACAAACAGACTGGTAGTTGCATCGATTCAGCGTCTCTTCACTGAGCAATACTCTCAATGTGTCAGTCGGTGCTCAATTATTTTTTGGGAGAGGAAGACTGTAAATAGACAAAAATAAGAACTCTATTTTTCTACATCAGATTTCTAATTCCGGATTGTAAAATAAAAAAAAATTAAAAAAAGAAAACTGGATTTTTTTTTTTTTTTTTAGATGCGCAGAATTCCTTGACTTATTGTTAGCGGAGTGATATTTTTTTAATTTTTTAATGACTCTTTTACTATGGAGGTCTTTTGTCTGCTCTTGCCTGCTGCTTTGAGGAAATGGAAACAGATTGATCGTTGCCACAATCTCATTTTTCGGTGGCAGATCATCTACTTTCCAGACTACATATCATGAGGGGAATATGTTTTGAGGAGACGATTCAAAGCTTTTCGAGAATCTGGTGGAACAAAGGCAGCTATTATATTTGATGATCGCAGGTATTTCGGACTATAGAGTTGTTACGGTCAAAAGCCGTAAAGGTGTAAAGAAACCCTGGACACACTCATGACTCACTTCACACTCTCTTTTGTGTGTCTTGTTTTTATACTTATAAAAGATATATTTTATTTGGTATGTAAAATAGTTTTAAGGATGAAATATTTATTTAAATGTGTCATGAAATACTGAAAATAAATTCTTGTTTGGTTACGGCTTGGATTTGTATCTGTTTTGTTTGCACCTTCGTCCAAAGGTTAATGTTACAGGTAAACCATCCAAACAAATATATATATATATATATATATATATACATATATATATATATATATATATATATATATATATATATATATATATATATATATATATATATATATATATATATATATATATATATATACATGTAGTATAGTATTCTGTCTGTTTGGATTTTGTAAAATATATATTTAAAAAAATATATATATATATATATATATATATATATATATATATATATATATATATATATATAGAATAATATATATATATATTTTAAAATATATTTTACAAAATCCAAACAGACAGAATACTATTAGATTCCCAAATAAATCCTCTTCTACTGAAAATAAATTCCATGATTCTTTATGACTTGTTCCCAAGCAAGGATGGGGCGAGGTTCACCACTTTGCGAACCACCGCCGCTTGATTGAATTTAAGAATTCCATCTTCTACGAGTCCATATTATCATCAAAAGATTCAGAGCATCTGAAGCCATCTCTGCACGTCAGCGGACTTTCGCAAAATTATGCTTCACACATAGTGTTTCAGAGATGAGGTCATTGACCTCGGTGATGACAACTTCATCAGGCAGTGCTTTAATTCAAATAAGTGCCAGTAAATCCATTATTTGGCTGTAGTAAAATTATATCTATATATCTATATATATATATATATATATATATCATACATACATGTATACACACACACACATACACACACACACACACACACACACACGTTGTTGACTGACATCTCAAAGAAATGTATCAGGCAATGTTATTGTCATTTCACAGGGCCTTTGATCAGTGCTTTGACTAGGGTGTTATGCCCCACGAAGGAGTATACAGTGATCCCTCACTATTTCGCGGTTCGTTTATCGCGGCTTCAGTGCATCGCGGATTTTTTTCAAACATATCCGTAAAAGAAAATAAAAAAAAACAACAACAAAAAATTCATATACATGTAGTACAGTACTATATATGTTGCTCTATGTGACTCGCTGTTGTTTTGCTGATTTTCGCAGCTTCTCGCGGACCGTTTGCGGACTTTTGCAGACTTAAAAAAAAATATATATATATATATGCTAACAACTTGGTTGCTATGATCACTTGGACACAAACCCTTTTACCCAAATAAGGAGACGGCTCAGGGAAGAGGCTCACGCACTCTTATACAGCACCTCTCCGGGATATGGACTGAGTCTCATGATCCGTGTTTTTGTTCAAGATTTGTATTTGGTTTGATCTCATGTTACATCTTGTTTTCTTGTGTTTCATGCCTTGTGCCGTTCGTTAGGTCTTTTGTTTTCACCTGAGCTCGCCAGCCCAGTCGGTGTGTCAATCAGCTCCCTCTGCTACTTGTGTCTTGCCCAGGTGGTCCTCATTGTCTTGTCAGATTGTTTGTATTTCATCCCCAACCTCCTTTCAGTCTCCGTTGGAACGTTGCTTTGGTCTGTCGTTCCCGTCAGTTGTCATGTCTCCATGGACCAGTGAGTTTGATGATATTGTTTGTTACTTTGACTCCAATTTGTTTGGATTGTATTGACTATATCTCATCGTCAGAGGTGGCAAATCTCAAGAAAGTAAAAACCTTGTCACAGTTTGCCTTTAGCCACAGGTGCTTCGATTCAACCTGGATCTGGAAGTCCCGCAGGATCTTCGCTCGGTCATTCTCCACCACCTTGGGAGGTGTTTCCCATTTTGACCTTGGGGTTTCCAGTCCATACTCGGCACAGATGTTTGGGTAGACTATGCCGGCCACCTGGTTATGGCGTTCCATGTAGGCTTTCCTGCCAGCATTTTACACCCTGCAGTTATGTGTTGGATCGTCTCGGGTGCCTCTTTGCACAACCTACACCTTGGGTCTTGTCTGGTGTGGTATATCTGGGCCTCAATGGCTCTGGTGCTCAGGGCCTGCTCCTGAGCAGCCAGAATGAGTGCCTCTGTGCTGTCCTTCAGGCCAGCCCTCTCTAGCCACTGATAGGACTTCTTGAGATCAGCCACTTCACTTATGGTCCGGTGGTACATCCCGTGTCGGGGCTTGTCCTCCCATGATGGTCCCTCTTCCAGCACCTCATCCTCTGTTCCCCATTGTCTGAGACATTCTCTGAGTGCGTCATCCGTTGGAGCCTTCTCCATGATGTATTCACGGAGCTTGGATGTTTCATCCTGGACAGTGGCTCTCACACTCACTAGTCCCCGGCCTCCTTCCTTTCGGCTTGCGTACAGTCTCAGGGTGCTGGATTTGGGATGGAACCCTCCATGCATGGTTAGGAGCTTTCGGGTCTTAACATCCGTGGTCTGAATCTCTTCCAGTGGCCACCTGATTATTCCTGCAGGGTATCTGATCACTGGCAGGGCATAGCTGTTTATTGCCCGGGTCTTCTTCTTGCCATTGAGCTGGCTTCTTAGGACTTGCCTCACCCGCTGGAGGTATTTGGCCTAACAGCAAGAAACCCCCAGCTAGCTGACTTTTTCAGCAACTAGCTGAGAACAGCTTACTCCCCTGCAAAGCTGTGAACGACCGCTAATCATCAGATCAAAGCTGCGCAGTCGTTCTTCTGCAACATCTGGAAACGCAAGTTATGAATCATTCAAAGGGTTACGATGAACATCACCGAAAGCACCGAATCTGTCTCCATCCCAACGTGACGGAATGCAAGGGGTGGACTAAATGGCAAGCAACAAACTTTCAATCAGCTCTGCGGGAGCTATTTGATCTCCTGCTGGCAAGCAAACACAAACACACGACTCTTCAGAGAGAAATGAACCCACTGTCCACAAATCAACACCAATGAATGATTCGAAGGTGGATTGGTTGTGTGGTTCCCGTTCAAATACAATATGAAAGATTAACAACAGAGATAGAGAGTGTCTCCGAACATGGCGTGAGCTAAAGCCTATAAATAAACGTGGCGGTATCATCCTGACGACAGCAAAGTGCCCTGCCACTGACATGCTGGTATCTGCTGCAAAGGAAGGAGGGGGGGGGGGGGATCCTCATGACTTCAAATGACCTTGTTATCCTTGTTCACATCAGACTAAGAATACCCTCCTTGTTAGCTTTTCCCTGCTCAGGTTTCATCTGGGGTGATACGAAAGGTAAAGAGTATTTCCTCTGCTCAATAAAAAGGTGTCAGTGCAAGATGAATGTGAGGAAAACAAGACAAACAAAAAAAAACAAACCCCAAAGAGGAAGAAAAGCGTCAGAAAATCTGGTCCAACGAACCTTCAGCTACTAAAGCAGGGGTGTCAAACTCATTTTTGTCAAATCGCTTGAGTCGATTCTAATACGTAGTTTGATTATTGTTCAAGTGATAAGGGTAAGAAACGATTGCGAAATCGCAATGTTATTTATTACACATGACAATTTCATATTTCGGTACGGATACAGATATGTTAGCAAGGATCATGCAAGTTGATGGCTTTATCCTCACAACGGCCCATCCCAGCCGTCTCCCGGACTGTAGGCGGGGGCCACGCTGAACTGGTTGTCAGCCAATCACGGGGCGCTTGGACAAACAATCATTCTCGCTCACAATCACACCGAGGGACAATGTAGAGCAAGGGGTGCCCAAACTTTTTGGACTGAAGAGCTACTTTTCGATCAACCAACCTTCCGCGATCGACCCGTTACCGCGCATACGCGAGAGAGAGAGAGAAAGGAGAGAGAGAGAGAAAAAACGATATAGTCTGGTCAACGTTGTTTGGGTTTAGCTACTTTCGGTTTACGAGGTGAACACGGTATGTGTATGTTTTGATGATTTATTGATGCCTTGTCGAAGAGAGTGTTGTGATGTTTATTGTTGTTTGAAATGTGTTGCAGTTTTCACGGTGTTCCACGATTAAAAGTATATGGACATATATATATATATATATATATATATATATATATATATATATATATATATATGAATTAGTTACAATTAGTAAATTATAAAGACAGATCGCGTGAATCTTTATTTGAAATATTTTTTTCCCATTTTTATTATTTGTTTGGATATATATATATATATATATATATATATATTTTTATATATATCAAATTTTTGCTTGAGATTCTGACCAATCATACAAATGTAAAAATGAGTTCATCAATGTTGCAGAGAGCCCAAACACTTGAATGCTTTCCGACTTGTTTAATGGATCGTGCGATACCTGTAAACCAATGTTGTCCGCTGTGGTATGCAAGAGAGAAACGGACCAGTTCCTTGGTGATTCTTGACCTACAAAAGCCTGTCTAATCGAGATACTTGAATGAATTGGTCTTGTAAATACTTGACATTAATCTGTTTAAATCCTTCCACATTGGATTAACGCGGCGTTTCCTTTTCAAATGACTTTCAATTGAAGCTGGTCAGCTGTCAGACACAAGAACACTTAAAACACATCCCTTTGGGATCATTTCGTCATGTAACCTGACAACGATAAGCATTTTATTGGTTATGAGAGAATTACGAATTACAGTACAGTACATTTATTGCACTTTCTCTCAATTTTGTATGCACTGGAAAGACAGCAGACTGTAAATTGATTAAATTAGGCTACTGGTCTAGCCTGTCCTTAGAACCGGCTCGTGGGAAAACTCACACCTTCTGTGTTGCCATGCTGCCATGCAAATGTGGAGTAATTCCGGTGCAAAAAACTCACTTTCATCCATTTTATGGAGCGCAACTACCATCCCTGAGAATAAACAAACAAAGCTAGCTTTTTCATTTGCTTAGGGAGCAATTTAACCCCTACCACGACCCCCCTGCGGAGGCCATAGAATAGCAGGGGTGAACGGGGAACGTGACCCTGCCCTCACTAAGCAGCTTCAAATGCCACGAGCTAACACAGAGCTGCTCCAATCCAAAATCACTTACAACCTCCAACAACTTTGTTGCACCAGCTCTGATTTTCCCAGGGTGCAAACAACTTTTGTTGACGGTGTGTCATGCAGGCCAGGAGTGGGGTGGTCATTCAGGTTTTCATTGGAAAATCTCCTGTCGCAATATTTTAGAGGGTCGGATTCATTGAAATCCATTTTGCCGTCTTTTTAGCACACACATTTTCCAGGAATTTAAATACATTGCCTTTGCGAGTGAGAACTGGAAGAGAATTTTCATATCTCCCTGTTAGCAGGCGGAGATATACTTCACTCTTAATGTATGATGAACAGGGAGGGGGAGTGAAGGTTTTTTTTTTTTTTCAACCTTACAACTGTATGTGGATTAGATACTTACACAATGTTGATGACTACAGTACTTGTTACCACTGCCCCCAAGTGGTAAAAAAAATGATAATTTTGCAAAGCAATTTGAGTTTGTTGATTAATTTTATATATATATATATATAATTAATTAATCAACAAATTAATTTACAAAATGACTGTTGAAAAAAAAACAATGTTAAATTGGAAATATGTATATATATATATATATATATATATATATATATATATATATATATATATATATATATATATATTCCAATTTAACATTATATATATTTAATTTAACAATTTAACAACATATATATATATATATATATATTTCCAATTTAACATTGTTTTTTTTCAACGGTCATTTTGTAAATTAATTTGTTGATTAATTAATTATATATTTGTTGATTAATTAATTTTATATATGATTTTATATATATATATATTTCCAATTTAACATTATATATATTTAATTTAACAATTTAACAACATATATAAATATATTTTTTTCAACAGTCATTTTGTAAATTAATCAAATGAAATGTCTTACATTCCGAAGACTGCACAATTTCTGACAATAAAACAAAGTGTTAACATCACAGTGTTGAGAGCTTTTTCATATGTGTCAACTATCCTGATTAAATATTGATGATATCTTCCAAGACTTAAATTCCAGCACAGCTTTTTGGCGTGTTCATGCGTGTGATAATTTTGTCAGTTCGATCAATTTGGGCCAAATTCACCGTTATTATGAAAGCGAGAATGATTTAATCTATCAATCATGCGTCTTCCTGAGTGATGCTATTAACAGGCAGGAAATGCAATCTAAAATCATTGTTGTCGATAGTATTTTTTAAATCCAATTTTCAGTGAGCATAAGAACAAGTTTCTTTTTTATTTTTTGGACTCAATTTTAAATTTTGTATGTGTGCGTGTTGGCCAGTTTTGCCTTTGGCCCAACTTTGCAGGCCTCGCAGTCATGTGCTAGTGTATTCTAAAGAAAATATCGAAAGAAAAAGCAGGGTTGTGAACAAACTGTTTCGATGTGCTCATTCTGATAGATGGGGAGATTTGACTCCACGGGATGTGTTCAGAGGTGCATTGCACAAAAGCACAGGATAGTTCTATATTGAAAATGACAGGCCAGCTCATTATATCCGCCGGGGTAACAAAAGCCACCAGTTCGACCAGCCCGGATAATTGAAACGCAAACAACTGATCAAAGTGGAGATCCATCTCAACAGTTTCATTGTTTATGTATGGGCCCGATGTGAGACCTGTTGACTTTTCCAATTGGAGCTGTAAACTTTTGTTTGTCCATGCATTTCTAAGACTGATTGTCAGTCTGATCTGAACAATTACTGGCTAAATGTGTTTGCCAGCTCAGAAGCAAACCCCCACCCTCTCTTTGCCCCTAAAAAGATCAAAGGAAAGACATCCACCAAACCCCCCCCCCGACCCCCAAAGGTCCTGCTTCTCTGCCAGTAGCCCCCTTCACAGCCCTTTCATTTCCTTTTAGCCATGACAGTTCAGCTGGAAAGACAACTATAAATGATTTTTTTTTTCCAACAGCGCAAGTGTTTGGAAACGGCCTTTTTGAGCGAAAAGCGTTCAACGTTTCCTTTCGAAAAAAAAAAAAAAAGCCCCACAAATGATCTGCATATTTCAATCATGTCTAGTTGTGTTCAGCTGATCAAAGACCTGCCAGGATGTCAATTGTAAAAGAAGGTCTAAGGACCCTCATGACGTGAATGAGCACAAATTGATGCTACTGATGCTAAACGGTTAGGTGCCTCACCAAATGTCAGAAGGTCAATCAACTTTTGGTAGTCATTTGACCGTGACACAACCTTTGCAGTTCAGTGGCTTTAACAGCCCCCCTGATGGATGCACTTGGCTGGTTTCTAATTTCATTCAACTTTACAATGTCGGTAACACGTACTTAACAGGGTTAGATGTATGCATACAGTACGTGAAAACACTTTGATGGTGGCATATGTCGTGAAAATGGAACTGGAATTCGTTTTCAATCGTTTACAAGCTCCCCCCCCCCCCCCCCCGACTTTTGCTTTCAAATGCAGTTTGCAATACTGTTGAAATATTTTAGCAATTGTGATGCTGCTGAGTAAAAATTATTTAAAATGTGCATTCAAAATTGTTCCGTTTAACAGAAACACATTTGTGATGCGGTTGGTTTTTCCTCCCTGGTGTTATTTTCGACACTTATGTAAACAAACACTTGAAAAGGGTTCCCCTCCCCCCCCCAAAAAATGTGTGATCTGGTCATTCTTAGCCCATACAATGATGATGGCCTGCAGCAGCTTCTAAAAATATGCACGACTACGTTGATGATTTTGATCTAAAACATATCTGGGCCATATTATTTCAGTTACGGGCTGTCATGTGCCGAAAACGTAGTTGACGTTGTGGTGCACCAAAATTATTGTTGACAGGGGGCGGGGGGGGGGGGCATGATGTCCAGGACCGACTTGTAAATACACCGGCCGTTCGGGAAAAAATTCCCAATGGCCACCCGCCCCTGCGTCTGTTGTGTACAGCTGCCCCACGCCCCTTCAGAAAATGCATGGATGGACAATAATAATAATAAGAAGATGATGTCATATTTATCAAATAAGTGTTGGGTTCAGCAAAAGGTGGATTTTTTTTTTCTTGAAAAGTCAAAGCTATAAATTGCAACGCACGGTAAAATCCGTATTTGGCAAGCTTTTATAGGCCACGTTTAACAAAACAAAAACGATCTCCCAAACCTCATGTTTTAACATAAGGATGTTTTGGAAACCAGTGTAAAAAAAAATACATTTAGGGGACACTGTTGAAAATTGTTCGAATTTGCTGTCGGGCAATCTTATTGGGCCCAAAGCAAAGGAAAGACCATCATAGGTGCGGTTCGCTTGTCATCAGAGGGATGCAGGTGGCCAGTGTGTCAATCTTCACACGCCTCGGTGCTTTCATGTCAGGTCCATCAATTTGACATAAAACGCAGGGAGGAGACGGGAGACCAGGAGACTCAATTCTGGTGCCAGGGGGGGAACTTGGAAATAGCGAGCCAGCCACTCTGCCACGACATCACAAAGCACCCAGTGTCCACACTGGGACAAGTATATTGTTGGGAAAACTCGCAGCTTTGGGCAGAAATTCCAGCTTCTGCCACCCTCGTCCACCTCCTTCCAATGCATGATCGGGATCCTCAATGCATCTGGGCATCTGTCAGCAAATTTTTATTGATAAGAAAAAGGGAGGGTTACTTCCATCAAATGCAATTGGACAATTTTCCCCAGCTTGTCCCACTTGATTAGGTGGCGCAACGGTCGTCTCCAGACACGCAATTAGGTTCAGATGTTCCAGTAACTCGATTACCGTAATTTCCGCACTATAGAGCGCACCCGATTATAAGCCGCACCCACTACATTTTTAGAGGAAAACCAATTTTTTTACATACACAAGCCGCACCTGTATATAAGCTGCATGTGCCCACATTATAAAACATGTCAACATATTTACAAAGAAAGACGGTACACAGAGAGAGTTTTCAAAGTTTTAATAATATAACTTAACAATAATAATAATAATATAACTTTCTTCCCAAACGGTGCCTGTGACGCGGCAGTCTTAATCTTACCTTTTCTACTCGAGCGCCCCTGGTGGCCGTTAGAAAAATTACATAAATTGGCCGCATCACTGAATAAGCCGCAGGGTTGAAAGTTTGGGAAAAAAAGTAGCGGCTTATAGTCCGGAATTTACGGTAAACATGCATGTATAGAAACTCAAAAGACTGCACACAAAAAACAATCATAAAACCAAACAGCAATCAAACATTAAACAATGTTAACACAAATCTGAATACATCCATCCATTTTCTAATGGAAGTTTTGCAACCGTCTCACAAGGGTTGCGGGCGTACTGGAGCCAATCCCAGCTATCTTCGGGCAGTAGGCGGGGGGGGGGGTACACCCTAAACTGGCACACATGCACAAACGGGGACAATTTAGAGTGTTAAATTAAATTTCGGTGGGAGGAAGAAACCCAAACAAAAGTCAGCTCTGAGAATGTGTGTGTGTGTGTGTGTGTGTGTGTGTGTGTGTGTGTGTGTGTGTGTGTGTGTGTGTGTGTGTGTGTGTGTGTGTGTGTGTGTGTGTGCCAGCCATTTCAAGGTGTAACGCGCCTTCATCTGGCAAAGGCTCCAGTAAATCCGCGTTACCCTGTTCAGGATAAGCGTTGCTGAAAATGGATGGATGATGGATATCTTCGGCGAAGTGAATTGGCAGGCAGGAGAGAATGGCTGCGGTTACGTCATCACGTACGCTGCGTCACGCCGTCGTCATCACGACGTCTCCGGAACTTTACAGGAAGTGCCTGGACTGGACGACCGCTGTCCTCTTCTGCGTTGATCAACGACTGGTCGTATTGTGCTATTTTAACTTGTTTTTTATTTTATTTTTAAAAACAAGCAGTTCTGTTCCACCGCACAGTTCTCTCTTGTACTCCGTCGTGTGTGCGGAGAGCACAGCAGAGTGCTTTCAAAGCTGCTAGCATGTTGCTGTTTCAGCTCCCAGAGGATGTTTTGTATCACATACTGTCTTATTTGGACTGTAAAACGCTGAGTCGTCTCTCTCAGGTTTCGAAAGTGATTCGCCACATTGTTAGCCGCGATGTGGTGTGGAAGAATATTGCCAAAGGGTTGCTAAACACTGGAATAACTCGATATTGGACAGACATGTAAGAGAAGTCGCGCGAGTGTGGTGTGTGTATTTTGATTTGAGCATCAAGCACAAGCATGCTACCCTTGAGGCGGTGGTGGATTGGATGAATGGGTTCTGTTCGCTGTCATAAAGACGTACACGTTTATCTATTTGTAAAAGTAAGAAAAGCTCACGCTGGAATGTGTTTAGGACCAAGAGTAAATTGCGATTCTTAATTATATACAGTACATTACCCGTTTTCTTTAACTCAGCATAATGAAAAAAACAAAACAATCGCAACTACTATTGCTACACACACGGGTGGTTAAAGTTACAATTTGTGTCAGAAAAGTTGAATGACTGGGGTAACAAAATACAGTGATACCTCGGCTCGCGAACTTAATTGGTTCCCAGAAAGTGTGTGTGAGCCAAAAAGTTTGTCTTCCGAACATTTATTTCCCATAGGAAACCATTAAAATGAGAATAATCCGTTCCCATGTCCCCATAAACATCATTTTCGACTAAATAAGCCTTAAAACTACACAAAAATAGACCTTATTTTATGTGTAATAAATGTGCTATTGTATTGAAATTAAAGAAATAAACTGTACTGTGTAATAAAGTCGTTTTATTGACCTTTGTGATCGTAGTTGATGGAATGGAGTGAGTTACGGTTTGGAAGGAGAGTCACCTTCCATAAGGACTGGAGGTAACTCAACCTCCGGTGTGGCTTCTCTTCTTTGCTTCTTAGAGGGAGACTCTTTCTCCTTTTTGCTGACTAAAAACCTCTTGATTGACACCTGTTGCGTGTTAGCGTACTGCTACTGGGACGCTAAGTCACACAAACGCACACCTCGTTGGTGTTTTTCAATGATCTCCTTCTTCTGCTCGATCGTCATTTTCTTCTTAGGCTTAACACGAGCCTGTGGCGGGGTCTTTTCCGGTCCCATCATAGCAAAAGTGTCTATCAAACTCAAACCACGTCCGCATTCAAAGAAAGGGGGTGACGAACTGGGACGCCGTGAGCGTGCGTCAGCTTCTCGCGGCCGCCACCGTGGCGCCGTTCGACCGCTTGGTTCGGTTCGTCCGCCGAAAACTAGTTTGTCAGCGGAGACGATATGCTCGCGAAATTAATGTTCTTGAGGCGAAAAGTTCGTGAGCCAAAGCGTTCGTGAGCCGAGGTATCACTGTATATGTTTCAGTTCGAAACTCCAACTTTTCCCTGTCAAAGTAATACCCCTGGAGTGTGTAATGCACGTTCCCAGCCTTCTCTGCATTGCCCTAATGGACTCCCGGGAACGGGATCCTCTGCAGTTCTGTTGTGTCCCAGGACCCCATTGAGCTTGGTAAAAGAGTGGGTGGTAATCACAGCAAGACGGGTCGGGTTAGGAGGGAGGTTGCTCCAGCATGACGCATTCTTCCCAGCTCGGAACTGTTGGATGCTCAGGGCGTGAAGGCTACAATGAGTTGTCCTGCCGCAACTCAAGCCTCTTCTCACTCCTTGAACGAAGTACCAGTAGGATCACTTGGTTGATCATCCGCCCACAGTGAAGAAGACAAGTCATAATTTGTATTTGGGTTTTTAAATGAATCTTTTGGAGCACAAGTCTTGGAACTGTTATGACCAAAACCACTGTCCAACCCTAACCCGGTGCTTCTTAATACTTTTTCACAGCACTGTATATATACTCCCTTTATATACTGTATGATACAATAAATCCTCCTCTCCAGCTCCTGAGAAATATCCGTCTCCACCACCACCCATTGTTGGCACTGTATATTTTTTGTAGTCACGTGTAAATAGATATACAGTAAAAAAAAAAAAAACTGTGGAATCATCCAAACATTTATTTTCCTGATGTGGCAGGCCAGTACAAATGAATTTTTGAAGCCGCATCAGTGTTCTACATGTCGCTTTTGGGCCAGAACCACCCTGTATATTGCTGGGATTGGGCTGATACCTCGTGTCACAATTCAATGAATTTAATATTAAAAAACAAAAAAAACTAATCTATATTAGTGTCGGTCCCCATGCACGTGTGTTCTTTTTCCAAATTATTCACCACAAGCAAAGACTGTTGGCAATTGCTTGCTTTCTTTGATGATGCAATTGAACAAACATCCTTGTTTTGGGGTCTCCTGAAAAATGATGATCACAAAACAGCACATCAACAGAAATCATCACTTCCGTCACCGCTGGCACGACGTCACTTGTCTAAACAAAATAAAATATGGCGAAAGGAATCATGAATAATAAAAGATGGTAATGTTGTGACTCATAATAAATAATAAAAGATAATAAATAATATCATTCATAATAAATCAATATAATTTGTAGTAAAAGATAAGGTATTCGGGCCTGGGTGTGTTTACGTGGCCAATAAATGTGTGTACACCACAAAAGTTATGACGCTTTCACTTAACTAGCCATATTAAACCAAGTCTGGTTCAGCTCGCAACATTTATGCAGCAGCACTTCTGGTTTGTGCTCTAATTGTAACACCGGATTGGCGCCCTTTCGCTACCTGACTTCACGACGTACCAAAAATTAATTGATCACTACACGCTCATGTGGGTAAATTGAAAACCGTGTACAGAATTCTGAACTAAACATTTCGGTGGAACGCATAATGGCTAGCTCTAACAACGTGCTAACAGACACGTAAATAAGAACGACGCAAGTTACCGGTCATCAACGCACACCGAGGAACGATTTTACAACACTGTGCACACGCTAGGCTAGCCCCAGACTCCCTACTGTGCCGCACACGCCGTCTGCAGTCCTCGAAGTTGGTGGGGAGGCAAGGCCCCGATGGCCCACCCTTGGGTCTGATTACCAATGACATCGCTTTATTGCCATTGGTAACAAATGAACCGTATGCGTGGATGAAATCCTCCTCACTTCACAAATGTCAACTTCATGCTACCCGTTTCAAGTGAGATTGAATTCAAATCAAACAAAAAGTCAACACGGTTACGCCGACCGAATAACCTCCTCAATTCACGGACGATTGTGAATAGCCTCCCAATTCCCGAGCACACTCGCGTGTGTAGGGAATATTGGGCTTTTCTTGATGTTATATTTATATTGCACTTTTTTTAGTCATAATTTTTTTTCATTAACAAACCGTGACTCTCAGTTGCCTATAAAATATAATAACATCCAGGCCAAATCCTTCACAACGATTGTGCTGCTATAAGCATTGCTGGTAACTAATAAACTAATTAGCCTTGAATGGCATGTCACCTCGAGCGATCTAATACCGTAATTTCCGCACTATAGAGCGCACCTGATTATAAGCCGCACCCACTACATTTTTAGAGGAAAAGCAATTTTGTACATACACAAGCCGCACCCGTATATAAGCCGCATGTGCCCACATTAAAACATGTCAACATATTGACAAAGAAAGAGAGAGTTTTCAAAGTTTTAATCATATAACTTAACAATAATAATAATAATAAAACTTTCTTCCCAAACGGTGCCTGTGACGCGGCAGTAAAACGCTAGCAACATGCTAACAACACGCTAGCAACAGAATAGCAACACAGTATAACAGGTCTGCTAAAAGAACATACCGCTACTTGTAAAAATCACGGAGCGCCGTCTTCATCTTCCTCCTGTCAACTGAAGCCATCAAAGTCACCGTCCTCAGTGTCGGAATTCAACAGTGTCATAAAGACCGGTCTTCATCGGACCTTTTCTACTCGAGCGCCCCTGGCGGCCGTTAGAAAAATGACACAAATTGGCCGCATCACTGAATAAGCCGCAGGGTTGAAAGTTTGGGAAAAAAGTAGCGGCTTAGAGTCCGGAATTTACGGTATTGATAATAACTATATTGATATTTTGTCAATCAGCTAATTAAGTTAACATTAGAATCACGCAGCTGCTCTAAAAGGTTAGAACACTCGAAAGTAAGAACAATTGGCCAAATCATTGGTCGGGCCCTCGAAATTTGTAGTGGTGGTCCAGCCGCCATTAGTAAACTTCAGGTCGCCCGACAGAGTCACTTGGGCCACCGTTAATGTCGAACCCTGTACATATAGATTTTGGCGCTCCCTGTCAATATGTAACTGTTGTAGTCACTTTTTTTTCACAGCTCATAAAAAATAAAATGCTTATTTTGACAAAGTAAGGAGTAGATACGATATATATTGATTTCAAATGTAGGAAGTAAAATGAAAATTCTGATGATTAAGTGCAGATACCTAAAAAAGCTGGCAGAAATACACATTTCAGGACACAGGGGGTGGTCACGGTTACTTGCTATTCGCATTCTTGAGAGCAATGGAGACTCAAGATTTTCAAATTATCAGGTAGCTTTTTTTGGGGAGGGGGGTTAATTTCATATACCTCAAAGCTTTTATGAGGTATAAGACACTTGATAGCTCTTATGCGGTATATGAAAGCTACATACATATATGTACCTACCTAAGTTCAGACAGATGGGGTTCTCAAGCAATACTGCACTAACACTCAACAATGACCACGTGTAGTGGTGATGGCATAATAATATTTGACTGTCACTTCTCCGACTGCAGATATCCTCACATCCTGCTTAAGGACCGAGTGAAGATCGCTCAAAACTGGTGTGACGGTGTCTGTAAAAGGTCGACTCCTTTGAAATGGAAAACAAAGTAAGTGATGGTTTTCATTTTTGTAATGTCATCTAATGCAGCTTATACAATGTGTCTGGAAATTATTCATATACACGTTCACGATTTCTAATACTGTATACAAATGATTATCATGCAAGTGGAAATTTAGCTTGCACTCTGCTTTAAATATTTTATGTTGGATACTACAGAGGACCAGATTACACAGATCACAATATCGGGGCATGCAAAAGTGCCATTGATAATCATGACCAGTTTATACATGTTCCTCTAATATCCAAAATATGATACACAATGTTCTCATCCTAACTTTACTTGTAATGATTTCTGTAGATTGTTGCCATGGATCGAGCTGGATGGGGACACGCTATTTTTGTCTCAGGCTGCAGAAATTAGATCCTACCCACTGCGCCATGGCTGCAAGAAGATACGGTATAACCCTGTGAAAGTCTACTCTGGCCACCGGGCGGATGTCTGCAGATTTGTTCTGACTGACTCTCATCTGATCAGTGGTGGAAGGTAGTGTTCATCTTCTTTTAACAAGGTGTGTGTGTGTGTGTGTGTGTGTGTGTGTGTGTGTGTGTGTGTGTGTGTGTGTGTGTGTGTGTGTGTGGTTGACGCCTGCACCAGAGGTATTCAAGGCGTTGGGCAAAATAATATGTGCAACACACACACACACACACACACACACACACACACACACACACACACACACACAAATTGAAGTTTTATATTTTCTCAATTTAAATCTTTCTTTGTATGTTTTATTTGAGAATTAAGTAAAAAGTTTTTATTTTCATTTTCCTACCTGTGATACAGGTAGCAAAGTGAAAATTTGACATACAGTATGTCAAATAAAGGCTTAAGTGATTGGCCCTCAAAATAAAGATGTGCCTTTCCTTTGGCAGCAATGATTTGAACACCAGCTCAGTGATATGTGGCTTTCTGTTCAGCCCGCGTATTGCTGAGCGGGCATTAAATCCATCGTGAACCCCCCGCTGAATGGAGAAAAAGTCCTTAAAAATGGCTAAATTGGTCCTCAAAAGTCATTAAAAGGTCCATAAATAAAAAGCAAGTGGAAGAGTGGGAACCCTGACATCCGTCCAGGCGTTTTCTAATCTGCTTATCCTCACGCGGATCGTGGGCGTTTCGTAGTCCATCCCAGCTGGTTAACTGGTTGCCAGCCAACCGCAGGGCACACATAGACGAACAACCGTCTACGCTTACACTCACACCTCCGGACAATTTTAGAGTGTTCCATTAACCTGCCATGTATGATTTTGGAATGTGGGAGGAAACCGGGGTACCCGGAGAAAAACCACATAGGCACGGGGAGATCATGCCAGCTCTACACAGGCCGAAGCTGGAATCGAAGCCTTCACCTCTGCACCGTGCGGCCGACGTGCTAACCCGTTGTCCTCCGTACTGCCGTAATTTGAAAAAAGAGTCAAGCTGAATTGCAGTTGAAATGATATCTGCTACATCTTTTCAGCTCACCTACATGCTACCAGATGGGCGAGTTGTCCTTGTAATAACCCCCCTTTGTGTATTTTAGTGATGGCAAGATTCTGGTGCACAACAGAAGGAGTGACAGCACAATGAAGTTACTCGGTCATAATCAGGAAGTAAACTGTATTGACTCAAGGAATGAACTCATCGTCAGCGGCTCGAGAGACCAAACAACCAAGGTCACAATTCATTTTCCATTCGTATTGCACATTATAACACCAATTGTCATTATTTTTTTTTACTAGTACTTCCCATAAACAAATACCTGTATCCGTTTATGAATCATGCATTACAGATTTTGACAGGACTCGTAATTCCTTCTCTAGATATGGACATTGACCTCCAGCCGCCCCAGAGATCTGATCCCCCTTTATGATAGAGTCTGGTCTGTTGTGATTAATCCCACGCTAAGGTAGGAATTTCCTCACACCCATACCAACTTGCACAGTGAATTGAAGTTTTGTGCAGTGATATAAAATTACAAAAAGGCTAACAAAATCATTGCATTAAAACGTTGACCCTTTCATGCACAAATAATAATAATAACCGACGTCAGGATTTTTTTTTTTCTCGTGTTTTGATTTTGTCTTTAGGCATGAAGAAAAAAAAAATAATGGCAGTGGATGGCAACACACATTAAGGGTCCATTGTAGAGGTTCATGCACATCTTTGACATGAAGGTCAATTGATATAAGAGAAAACAACACGTGAATAGCTGTCCACTCTAGTAGGCGCTGTCCCTGAAAGGCCTAAAACAATCGTTAATTGATTATTTTAAAAGCGAGGAGGAAAAAATACTTCTGTAGAAATCTCATGTGATTTGTCAGAGATGTACAAAGTACTTTGGTTACCATAGAAGGGGTAAACCGAGTCTAATCTCTGAGTGGCATGAAGCCAATACAGAAACCTGAGCACTGGGCTCATATGTTCGGATTTCCTTGCTCTAGTCAGGACTCGAGCAGCAGCATTTTGGATGTACTGTCAACTACCTTGCTAAAATCTGTACTGAGGTGTCAACTCGTAACGCGTCATAATTAACGCTGAGATTTCGCAATAGTTTTGTGATTCTGTTGACAGTCGCTTGAACAATAACGGATCCAACTCTTATGGCGGACTTAAAACTGCTACTCCGTCAATTTGTTGCGTCTTAGTCAAAATGCGATGAGACGACGAAACATTTATTTGGGGTGTCTTGTCTTAATGGCCCTCCGAGGGACTACAGAACTTCAAAGTGGCCCGTGACAAAAAATGAGTTTGACACCCCTGGATTGGAGTCTCTTAAATCAGATTGAGATGCTATATACATATATATATATATATATATATATATATATATATATATATATATATATATATATATATACACACAATTAAAAGGGACGCTGATCAGAGATTTGTTTGCATGAGGTCAAAGCTTCTCGGGGCACAGGTGGTCCATCATATTGTGGAGGCCTCCTCATTTTATATTGTGTATGCAGATTTTGATCAGCGACTCACACCGGGAGCTCCATTATTTGTTAGTTTGGCTTTGATGATCGCTCATGTCGAGTCGCCCAAATCCAATTATGTCGGCACATTATTCCGTGCCACATTCTTGCCAAACAAGGCGCTGCCCCGATTTGGAGCTTGTGTGGGTCTGGTGTGGGATGCATGCAACACTGACCATTAGTGTAGGAAAAAAGGGGGCCTGGGCAGGAGCCAGTGAAGGGAGAAGCTACCCTGAAGAGAGGTGAAAACAGGGAGGGGGGAAGAGAATTGTTTTGTCTCGAATTCCTCAAGCAAAACTACAAAGATCTTCCAGGGGCCAAAAGCGCTTTTGAACATTTTAAAAGAAGAAAATGATTGTTGGATAAACCGTCAGCTATTCGCCACTTTCTCACCAACACCAGGGGGGATGACCTTTGACATTTAGTATCAAAGTACAGGCTGACGCCACAGCAGCCACCCAGCCAGCCCGGGTCTGCCTTCTATGAGTGCCCTCCACGCCCCCCCCGCCACAACCACCCAACCTCACACACTCCAATTTCACCCCCACTGCTCTTGCCCCTCAAGAAAAAGCCTGAAATTCACGTCTTTCTCATTGCTCTCTCCCAAGCCCCGTCCCTGTGGTTCAGGAGTCAAGAATTCAATTAGTTAAAAAAAAAAAAGCAGAAGAAAAGAAGAGAGGCTGCAACAATGCGATAAGGGGGCAGAATGTGCGTTCCCACAGGCTAAAAACAAGGGTGCCTTCCCCGGGGCCCATAGGGCCCGAAGATGCACCCAGCAGGGGGTGAGAATAATCACAGCTCACTCTGAACCCGCTCATTACACACACACACACACACACACACTCACCTTAAATTACTTAAACGCATGGAGCGTTACATGCATCCCAGCCAGTCCCTTGAAGAGAGACACACTTCGTAGACTATTCTCACAGTTTCCACCCAGACTGCCAACTCACAAAACAAGACACACAAACACACACAGTATATTTTATTTATATATATATATATATATATATATATATATATATATATATATATATATATATATATATATATATATATATATATACACACACACACACACACACACACACACGTAATTTCCGCACTATAGAGCGCACCTGATTATAAGCCGCACCCACTACATTTTAGAGGAAAACCAATTTTGTACACACACAAGCCGCACCCGTATATAAGCCGCATGTGCCCACATTCAAACATGTCAACATATTTACAAAGAAAGACGGTACACAGAGAGAGTTTTCAAAGTTTTAATCATATCACTTAACAATAATAATAATCTAACGTTCTTCCCAAACGGTGCCTGTGACGCGGCAGTAAAGCGCTAGCAACATGGTAACAACACGCTAGCAACAGAATAGCCTGTTGCTAGCAGAATGCCTTTCTTTGTGCATTTTCCATGATGAGGGTATGTTGACGCTAATTTAATTGATGCACAAGACAAGAAGTTGCAGTCTTCCTCCACGCATATATTCCACCGGTCTTAATCTTACCTCTTCTACTCGAGCGCCCCTGGTGGCCGTTAGAAAAATGACACAAATTGGCCGCATCACTGAATAAGCCGCAGGGTTGAAAGTTTGGGAAAAAAGTAGCGGCTTATAGTCCGGAATTTACGGTAACGGGCGATCGGAAACTGGCCTATAATCATGAAGACTGTCTTGGTCGAGGTTTGCTTGCTTAAGAAGGGGTCCGATAACAGCAGTCTTAAATGATACCGGTACACTGCCAGAGGACAGTGATAAATGAATCATATTTAAGATGTAAGGTTCGAAAATCAGAAGCAGATCTTTAACTCATTCACTCCCAAAGACGTTTTTATATGTCATTTCAGACTTGGTTTAGAATTGGCTGCTACTGAATGAGTTAATTAGGAACTCAAGTTGTCTACACCAGCATTCATTATTGTTATCATTATTATTATTTATTCTTTTTGTAGTTGATTTAGGCTCACACAATGAATGCAGACCACGATTAAGGATCAGCGATCCGATATTAGTGTGGTGTCCAGTGTTAATGTTCCAGCCAGCTGAACAGAGCTGAGGAGCCATTTGAGGAATGTCCTGGTGACCTTACACACAAACAGAAGCCAAAAGGGGCCGCAGGGGCCGCGGTGGCACCACAGGGTGTGAGATGACAGTATGGGCGCATGCACGTGCGTACGTACGTGTGTGTGCCCATGCAGAGCAGCAATGCGAGTGAGAAGGGAGTGCAGTCTCGATGTGTGTATACACACAGAGAAAATGGTTTGCACTCTTTATTTAAAAAGAAAAGCAAAAAGAGAGAGAAAAATGCTCTCGCCTCAGCAATTTGTTTTTAACTCATTCAGTACCAGCCAATTCTAAACCAAGTCTGCAAAGACGTATAAAAACGTCTTTGGGAGTGAATGAGTTAAGCAGAGATTTCAGTTAAGATTTCGAATCTGTCCATCATCCATTATGATATCTCCGCCGCCGATCAGAAATGACATGCACAAGCGGAAAACAAATACAAGTAAAAAAAATAAAATAAATAACATTCAAACCATTCATCCAAGGGCATTGGGAATTTTGAATATAAAATTATTTTGTGTGTCTGTGTGTGTACAGTATGTATGTCCAAAAGTATGTATGTACCTACGTATGTAGAAAGTATGTACCGTAATTTCCGCACTGTAGAGCGCACCTGATTATAAGCCGCACCCTCGACATTTTTAGAGGAAAACCAATTTTGTACACACACAAGCCGCACCCGTATATAAGCCGCACGTGCCCACATTCAAACATGTCAAAATATGTACAAAGAAAGACAGTACACAGACAGAGTTTTCAAAGTTTTAATCATATAACTTAACAATAATAATAATCATCTAACTTTCTTCCCAAACGGTGCCTGTGATGCGGCAGTAAAACGGTAGCAACATGCTAACAACACGCTAGCAACAGAATAGCAACACAGTATAACAGGTCTGGTAAAAGAACATACCGGTACTTGTAAAAATCACGGTGAGCCGTCTTCATCTTCCTCCTGTGAACTGAAGCCATCGAAGTTACCTTTTCTACTCGAGCGCCCCTGGTGGCCGTTAGAAAAATGACATAAATTGGCCGCATCACTGAATAAGCCGCAGGGTTGAAAGTTTGGGGAAAAAGTAGCGGCTTATAGTCCGGAATTTACGGTATATATGTATTCGAAACTGGCGGCTTAAAACAATGGTATCGCTAATTTAGGATTTTGTTGAACAAACGTTTGAGGTACTCAACTAGAATCAGCTGGTCTCCGCAAACTTTGACGAGGACTTGCATCTGTCAGCGGCTGTTTGGGCCCTCTGCTCAGAAGCAAACTGCTCCAGCAAGCTCACGTTTTGAAGTGTGCCTTCTCGAGACTCTGTTTCAGCTCCTTCCATAGAACTTTAATGGGATTTGGATTGGATCTTTTCAGAACAGGATGATGTTTGTTCTTTGCCATTCTTTAGTACTTTTTTAGCTGTGTGTTTATCCTCTTGAAGGACCCCATGACCCATGCCACGCTTTCTGATATCGCGCAGCTCTGCATCTCAGCCCAGTAGGCGTTGATCGTCTTGAGATTTCTGCGTAGATGAGACACCCTGTTTGATACCCTTCCGTTAAATACAAGAATAAAAGTCCCTGTAGTCATTTCAAAATACATATTGATAAGCCATAAAACTGTCTTGGTGGACAGACAAGACTCCGCGGATGCTTTTTGACATGTTACGACAGAGGCTTGGTCACGTCCTGGATCTGGTTTGCTGCAACTGCATCGATCCCTGATGTTCACGAGTTAAATTGAAGCTTTTTTTTCTGCATTATTACTTTTGTCATGCCCAAGTAATTTCAGGGACCCTTGTGGGGTTTTAATTCTTATATACCAGCAGTTTTAGCCATGTATGAATATGTATGCCATTTCATATTTGATTTAAAAAGAGTCTTTTCAAGGAAGAAAAGAAATAATGTGTGAGGGGTTGTCGCAATGCGTTCATGCGCGCCTGTTGGGTGTGTGTCTATCAGCTGGGGGGGGGGTCACTTGCAGCCTCTGGCCATTGTCTCCCTCTGTGACCAATAGAAAAGCATCATAACCCTTTCAGCTCAGACATATTTAGAAAGCAGATAAAAGCACCTTTTACAAACTGGATACACGTTAGGCACAAAGCCCGGGGTCAAGCGCAACAAATTAACAACCCTCTTTCTGACGGAGGTGATTGGGTTTGCGGGAGAGGGGCGGCGGGGGGGAGGACGGCGGTGGGTGTGGGGTGTTGAGAGTAGCTTAACCGCCCCTTGAGCCCCGTAGCCACATACTCGCACATTCATTCAGTAGGGTTGTGGTCCGAGATTAGTCTGCCTTTCTTTATTTTTGGCCTAGATTTTTACAAACACGTACCGTAATTTCCGCACTATAGAGCGCACCTGATTATAAGCCGCACCCGCTACATTTTTAGAGGGTAACCAATTTTGTACATACACAAGCCGCACCCGTATATAAGCCGCATGTGCCCACATTAAAACATGACAACATATTTACCGTAATTTCCGCACTATAGAGCGCACCTGATTATAAGCCGCACCCACGACATTTTTAGAGGAAAGCCAATTTTGTACATACACAAGCCGCACCCGTATATAAGCCGCATGTGCCCTCATTAAAACATGTCAACATATTTACAAAGAAAGACGGTACACAGAGAGAGTTTTCAAAGTTTGAATAATATAACTTAACAATAATAATAATATAATTTTTCTTCCCAAACGGTGCCTGTGACGCGGCAGTAAAACGGTAGCAACATGGTAACAACATGCTAGCAACAGAATAGCAACACAGTATAACAGGTCTGGTAAAAGAACATAGCGGTGAGCCCGTCGTTTATGCCAAGTTTACGTGCAGCAGCTCTGTTTCCTTCTCTATCGGACAGCTCGATTGCTTTTAGTTTGAAAGCTGCGTCCTATGCCTTTCTTTTTGCATTTTCCATGATGAGGGTATGTTGACGCTAATTTAATTGATGCACAAGACAAGAAGTTGCAGTCTTCCTCGACGCATATATTCCACCGGTCTTAATCTTACCTTTTCTACTCGAGCGCCCCTGGCGGCCGTTAGAAAAATGACACAAATTGGCCGAATCACTGAATAAGCCGCAGGGTTGAAAGTTTGGGGAAAAAGTAGCGGCTTATAGTCCGCAATTTACGGTATTCATGTATGTCCAAGGCAGGCGTCTCAGTGTCACACTTAGGATTGAGTTTGTGTGACACTCTCCGAGACAATAATGCCAGCTGATGAGGTTATTACCCAAACGGCAGTGGCGCCTCAGCGTGTTGATCGTGATGTAAAGTGAACTTAGCGGGGTGAAGCACACATTCGGGCAGTCGAGGATATTCCATCAGAGACTGTGTGTGTGTTTAGGGCGGCCACCTGCCCTGCATCAAGCGAGAGAGGCCCTGACCTAAGCAGCTATAATATCAGTGCAAGCTCTGACCCTGATCGCGGGCCTGTTGGGCGCTTTAAATGGGTGAGGGAGAAAAGGGACATGAAGGGGTGGTTACCCATTCTGTCATTGTAAGGCAGGGGTGTTCCACCCTGTCTCCCCCAGAGCCATCACCCATTGAGGGGTGAGTAATGTGAGTAATAGAGAGTAATAGGATCCAGATAGTGATTGTGACCATAACCCTATTGTATCCTATGTCAGCGGGGTCAGAGGTCACCCACCAGGCATACTGGTCCCGGCCTCACCCGACCCATTTGGGCCCTAAATGAGTTTACCCAACACTAATTACCAGGGGCTTGCCAGTAGGCCATGTTGTCTAACGGACCTGACAGCTGCTGCTATGGTCCTCTCACCAACTAGCCTTTTATCGCCATACTTACTTATTCACCGTCAATCAGACACTGTACGTCAGGATTGTTTGTCATTTTAGCATATGGGCATAAAGTGCGGGACCGACATTTACCATCAAACTGAAATCATGACAAAATTCATGCAATAGGTCTCAACAACTTGGGAGAAAGTGTACAGTCTTCTGTTACTCTTAAGGGGCAACCATATACACGGGGCATTCTAGTTAGCAATCGTGACTATATCATTTCAAAGCAAGATATTTCGGACAGTTCGATGCTAGCAACTTGCCAATGCTTTGGGGGAGGCCCTTGATTTGTGTGTGTGGGGGTGTTACTATAATCAAGCTGTTATCGCAGCAATTGTGGGGAACATCATCCGATTAGTTTAAACTCAAAAACTAAATGAAATACCTTAAATTCCGGGCTACAGACTGCACCTGATTAAGAGCCGCATGCTCAGATTTATGAAGAAAAAAAATCAATTTTGTAATTATATGCGCCGCACCGTATTAGAAACCGCTGGCCAATGAGTATGCGAGGGTTTGCTTCTTCGTCCCTGCCGCCTGGAGCGCCTCCTGGTGAGGCCGCGGACGCGGTCCCCCACTGAACGCCCGCAGAAAAAAAACGCAAGATTTCTTAAGGTTAAAATAATCTCCATATTTTTATGAGCATGATAAATGCATTTGCACAACGAAATTACGCTGAAACACATAATAAGAGGCCAGACAAAGAGAGATCTTGATGCGTAATTACGAATGGAATGAAAAATGGGCCATCCCGACCAGATGACACCTTTAAATATCAACAGTGTTTGATAGTCTGTCGAACTGGCAAGCAAAAAAATGTGGATTCAAGTTAATAGATTCCTAAAGTCTTAAATAATATAGTATAAAGATGCTGATTATGAAATAATCATTGAAACTTATACTGTATCATGAATATACAGGGCCAGTGCCCGTTCTTGCAAGGGCACCGCACAAAACGTGCATTTCAATCTCATTCGGAGAGTTAACAAATTCTAATAATCAAGACTTTTTTTTTCGATGGATATATAAATAATGATTTCGAAACAATTATTCATTTATTTCCAAATTTAGCACTCATTCAACTACCAATACTCGGTCTTAAATAAAACTTAAGAGAACAACCGCAATATAAATGACAAAGAAGTACAAATATTTTTGTTTTGATTTGATTGGATGAAATATATTTGGTAACACTTGTCTTTTTGTGTTTGTGTGTAGTTCCTTTGTGACAGGTACTGCTTGTTGTGAGAACTTGTCCCCTCTTCGCATCTGGGATGTCGAACGGTAAGTCAAGACTGCAGACAGCCAACGAAAGGGACACACCTCTAATCTTAACACGCTACAGGACTCCCTTATTCCACTTCTTCATTTCAACAGTTTTTTTTTGGGGCACTGCCATACAAAATAATGCAGTCCCACCTTCCTGTGTGCACTTTGCATGTTCTCTCCGTGCCTGCGTGGGTTTTCTCCGGGTACTCCGCTTTCCTCCCACATTCCAAAAACATGCATGGCAGGTTAATGGAACACTCTAAATTTTATCTTCCTTAGATGTTCTTCCATTTTTTTAAACTGATATGTTTTCATCGCACCCGTATACCAAAAAAAAAAATGGACAGATCTAGCTCAATTCCTGGTCAAGACAAACACGAGCCCCTCAACTTTGAGTTTCTAAATGTACGGTTGGCTACGGAGACTGACGGTATTTGATGGAAGTTTTTTACATGCAAGGAGACTTTGGTTTCCATTCGATTCGGGCCTGACTTCTCCAGTGCACGTAAATTTGCCAAATGTGGAGCAAAGTAGAGCTCGGAGCTGTTTAAAATTAGGGAGTTTGGAAAATTCCTGTCTGTGAAAGGCGCGGCTTAAAATGTATCCATTCCTCACAAGGCCCCTGTAATTCCGAGCTTTACCCGGTCAGATTAAAACAAGACAACACAACGAACAATATGCTGCTTCCTGTTCCCAAGGGCTAGAAATATGAGAAGGAAGAAAAAGGACACATCGGGAGGTGTGAGAGGATGTACACATATGTACAAAATTGTTGGTGCCCCTCATTTCATGAAAGGAAAAAAATAATGCAAATGTATTTAAAAAAACAACCAATAAAATCAGACATAAATTCTGAATTCATCTGTTGGGGCTCAATATTTTAGTTTGGCAAGGGCACTGTGATTAATCATTATATATAAGAATAGATACTTTTTATTAAACTTTTTAACTTCTCTGTACCAACATAGAAGGTGTTACCCCAGTTTAATTTATTGAATTGACCAACACACCAGATTTGGGGAAAGTCCAAGGATCTCAAATTAAAAAGTAAAGTTTTTATAACATAAGGCATTAACAATTTCAAAACCACTGTACGATAAGCGCATACCTTATATGAATGTACCGTAATTTCCGCACTATAGAGCGCACCTGATTATAAGGCGCACCCACAACATTTTTAGAGGAAAAGCAATTTTGTACATACACAAGCCGCACCCGTATATAAGCCGCATGTGCCCACATTAAAACATGTCAACATATTTACAAAGAAAGAGTTTTCAAAGTTTGAATAATATAACTTAACAATAATAATAATATAACTTTCTTCCCAAACGGTGCCTGTGACGCGGCAGTAAAACGTTAGCAACATGCTAACAACACGCTAGAAACATAATAGCAATGCGTCATCTGCCCTTCTTTTGGCATTTTCCATGATGAGGGTATGTTCACGCTCATTTAATTTATGCACAAGACAAGAAGTTGCAGTCTTCCTCGACGCATATATTCCACCGGTCTTAATCTTACCTTTTCTACTCGAGCGCCCCCTGGCGGCCGTTAGAAAAATGAAACAAATTGGCCGCATCACTGAATAAGCCGCAGGGTTGAAAGTTTGGGAAAAAAGTAGCGGCTTATAGTCCGGAATTTACGGTACACTTGGAACTTGGCATGGAGTTACAGTAGAATTGTGTTTGTGTTTAAACTCTTGGCTTGGATGTGTTTAACCTTGCACACCTAAATTCAGGACAGATAATACAAAAAATAAAAACATATTGTATTGAGTTGGGGAAAAAAAACATTTTCCTCAATGGGATTAGCAAGGTTGAAATTTGAGAACACTTGAGTTTGCAACACTTTTCGTCAGGCTGTCACGAAAAACGCTTTGGATCACCAATTCAGAGCAAATGCAAGTGGCGCCATCAGAGCAGCACCGAACTTTTCGCCCCTGTCTGCACACATGACTAAACCCAGAGGACAGAGACGGCGTCAAAGCCGAGATTCCTCACCATCACTTCCAAAGATTTCCCTCTGTTTCATGAGAAAGGAGGCACCCCTTTTTGAGAATATCCAATGGCTTGCCTGCAAAATTCCCCGCATTCCTCAACCCTGAAAAAAAATGGTCTCCAATGTCTGAGCTGGAAGCTGTGTAATACAATTTGCAGCAGCATTGTCCTTGTGGTACACATTTCTTCGACATTTAATCGGATTTGATTATGGCTCCTACCAGGCCACTCCAACAGGAAATATTGCATTCCCGATGTTTTGAGCTCAGATGTGCAGGCTAAATTGGGTGGACGCGAAACAGGTTGGGAAGCTCCCCTCTTGTTTGTTTTAGTGAGTCAAAACCTCAGCAGGGCCACTATTCTCTACTTGTCAGACAGCTTTTGACACCTGGACTTGTTTCTCCGTGCCTCCCCATGCTTCTTGAGCTCGGACTTAACATAGCCCCCCAAATCACTTGTCACAAAACACACACAGACAGTGCTTTTAATTAGCGGTCCTCACACTAGATAATGCCCTTAGCCTTTCCCATTTTTTTTCTCCTTTGACAATTCATTAATGATTTCTCCTTTCACAAGCTGTGTGTGTGTGTGTGTGTGTGTGTGGCCCCGAATACCAACCTGGCTCTCCTGCAGTGAGACCAGACCGGCTTAAATCAGGACAGATACCCTGTGTGCCCCACAGCTAGAAACCTCTCATGACAATCACAGGGTCTATACCTCCTGTTAGCTGACTTTACAAAGTCGCTTTCATTTTGTATTGCATCGTATTTCAAACTTCTAGTTAATTTGTCTTTCTTAATTCTGACTTAATTTGGAATTTCAAAACGGTGCATTATATTCTTTGGTTTACTCTAGTTTTCAGTTCAGAGTTGCTCACATGCTTGTGGTAAGATCTATGCCGGGGATGGTGGGCAACTGGAAGCCCACAGGCTACACTCTGAGTGGCCCCTTGACCCCCTTAATTGCCCCCCACACACATAAATATAATCACACACACACACACACACATATATATATATATATATATATATATATATATATATATATATGTGTGTGTGTGTGTGTGTGATTATATTTATGTATAATGTATATAAGTGCTGTCAAACGATGAAAATATTTAATCGTGATTAAAAACGCAACTGTCATAATTAACTCGTAATTAATCATGCCCTGTCCCCTCCGGACATACAAAACAAAATGAGTTCCTTGTTATTTGCACATGTCTATCTACTTTTGTTAGCAACCTGGTCTTATGTTTGCTCACTCAGTTCTGTTACAGTTCTAAAGAATTGTAAGTTAAGCAGTTCAGAAAACGCATGGATGTTTGAAGATTCATATCGTTTGAATACATTGTCACTGTGTATTTAGGTTGTAAGTTCTTGAGTCACAAGGCATTATTTGTTTAGGAATTAACATGTTCCTAACTTTTCCACTTTGTGATTCATCTTTCGGGGGGTGCTGTGCTAAACCGCTCGGTTTGAGTGATAAGGAGAAAATGAGGGGTCACTACCCCACTCGAGCTCCCAACTCAGCCAAATCAAGAACTCCCCATCGGCTCAGACTTTGCCCTGAGACCTGGGCAATGAGTAAGCTCTCATCCAATAAGGCGCCCTGCGGAGATGTTCGTCGTCCAATAAGCTGGCACCCTGGGGCAAAGATGAGGGATTACCAGACAGACCCTCTGGCTTGAACTTCACGGCGAGGAGGGGAGGCGACTTGCTGTACAGGGCCGCTTGGTCACCAAGGCTAGCAGACTCCTCTAAATGGTTGCTACGGGGCAGGTATCAAATGTGTGAAAGTCACACACGGTCACGGTCACGAAGGGTATTAAGTAGCAACAAAGAGACAGTTATAATGCAATAATACGCACTGCTGAGTGCAGGTTATTCTTCAATAATCAAGAGACCTGCAGCCAGCTGTACAGAACCGTGATCACAAGAGCATGCGTGGTACGACCCTGAGTTGGGCTGTCACACACACTCACACAGGTCACGCCGCATTAACCTAGAAAAACATCGTTTGTGTATCACATTAGCAGTTACTTAGGCCCCACTGATTCGTACTCGGTGTCCCATCTGTGTTCACTGAGCTAAGCGTGACTTTTCGATGTTTGTAGTTGCATTTAACGACATGGCTAAAAAAAAAAATATTCTTGCAGTTACGACTGCTACTTCTGCTGCTTTTACGATTAGCATCAAATGTTAGATTCCATCATTTGTCTCCTTTCCAAGTAGAGGTTTGATGTAAGTAGTATTGTTTTGAGCCTGTCTGTTTGCGAACCGCTTGGTAGAAAAACTACATGGCCAATTACGAGGAAACTTGAAGGCTAGTACATCCACCAAGCAAAAACCCCAAATTGTAACCCAAAATCTTTGCGAACCGAAGCAGTGTTTTCCAGTAAAAAGAATGGAATTAGAATGAATATCTTCCATCCCCAGAAGCAAGTCACCTTCACTGCGGTTGGTGCAGACACCTGACAAGTAGCAAATGTAGTGACCCACCAAACGGGAGCCTCCCCTGCACCTTCAAAAGTTAAAGTGAAAGTATGTTTCTGTTTTGTCCCGATACACCTATTAATAATAGCCGCATTCTGTTTCTGTTAAAATTGTCCTGCATTCCCTAACACAATTGTACCGTAATTTCCACACTAAAAGGCGCACTGGATTATGAGGCGCACCTTCAATGAATGGCCTATTTTGTCATTTCTTTCATATATTGGACGCACTGGATTATAAAACGCAATCTACAATGCATCCACTAGATGGAGCTACGCTCCTTCCGTTCCACTCGAGAGGCGTTCATGAGCGCCTCCGAAAAACGTAAATTAACGATTACAGTACTTCAATGAAACTACGAAAATTGAAAATAATGTATAAAAACAGAAAATCAACCGAGGAAATCTAAATAAATTCTGTAGGGGGGGGCTATAGAATTTATTATGTGATTTCCTCGCTAGATTTTCTATTTTGATGCATTATTTTCAATTTTCGTAGTTTCATTGAAGGAATGGTTAATTTACGTTTTTCGGAAGCGGTCATGAACGCCTCTCGAGTCGAACGGAAGAAGAGAAGGCACGGGGACGGACAAAGACGTACCTGCATTTGTTGAGGTTGTGAAAACCATAAATAAAATTTGTTTTAAGAAACAACACCACAACTCTCCTTTTTTCAGCAGGCTATGACGTAAATCCTTGTTGACAGAAATGTTGAAGTTTAACATTTATTTTAAACATTTTTAAAGCATTGGAAAATGTTATGAATGTTTGTGTCATGTTTGTCCTCCTACAGAAACCACATTAAAACAAAAATTATATTTCTCTCCGCCATCTTTTTCCATTTTCAAACATTTTTGGAAAAGCTCCAAGGAGCCACTAGGGCGGCGGTAAAGAGTCTCATGTGGCTCCAGAGCCGCGGGTTACAATGATTACTATGGTAGATCTAGTAGTTTTAGCAGAAGTTTTAATACTGTCGTTTGTATGTATTTTATAATTCTGTTGAACAACAATTCAGAAGCATTCGTCTGATATTCATTGCTTCATTTTCATGACACTCCTTATTCAGTCCTCCTGCCCATAGCCATTCATTAGTTGGGGAAATTGAACCAGGTCCCAACCAGATATTGAACTCTCAATTTGTAACCTTTCCTTGCCTCCAGCTTGGAGTGTGTCTGCAGTCTGGGTTCAGACTTCCGCCGAGGGGCTGGTGTGTTAGATATGGTGTTTGAGACCCCTTTTCACCTCTTCACCTGTGGCTATGACACATTTATTCGACTCTGGGACCTTCGTCTAAGTCCGCAGTGAGTGCAAATCTGTCCTCTTTGCCCAATCAATGTATTGCTGCACCGCATGTATTACCTATTGGGAAAAATGTATTCGTTATTGAAAGGAGACATATTATGCTGATTTGCATGATTTTACCACGCAGTTCCCTTGTGTTTCTTGAAAAAAAACATGTCTGTAACATGCTATTGTCAAAATACCCCATGGATCCATTTGACTGACTTTATTTATACAGCATATTTTTGCGCTGGTGGAATTGGCTTCGTTGACTTCATGTCTTTTTATTTATTTATTTATTTTTTAATATATGAATAAAACCCAAAAGCACAAATTCAAAGGTTTAAAAATAAATAAATAGATAGATAAATAAATAAACACATAAATACATAAACAGATAAACAAATACATAAATAAATAAATGATAGATATATTGAGTAGTCAACCATTGTATAAAAGTTTCGGGGGGAATAAAAAAACGGAAAAACTGGGGGGGAAAAAATACAAGAAAAGTAACGACAAAGAATCTCAGCAAAGCCGGTGAAGACAATCAACAAAAGTAGCGACAAACAATGACAAATGATAAACGGGAGGGGAGAAAACACATTTCCATCGCGTGAAACAAGGTCAAGCTCACAAACGTGGGCTGGTTCAAGACCTTGCAGCATACAAGACGACCTGACAAAGGACGGACAGGCGTAGATGCAGACTATTTATACATTTATACATGGGGAATAGGCCACAGGCAGAGACGGTCACCAAAATACGGAGGAGATACGAAAGCAGGAAGTAAAGCTTCTGAAACAAGTGTAAACAATTACGCTTAATAAAACGTGACAACATGAAAGACCGAACTAAGGGGACTTAACATAAACAAGACAGGACAAATAATAATCCCAGTTTTGTTGAAATAGTGTGATTTGCTTCATAAAGTTGTGATTCAAATATTTTATAATTGCACTCACCCACCCACTAATATAAGACATCAAATTGTGTAAATTAATTAGGACCAGTGACATCCACTTGGGACGGTGGTGGTGTTTTTTTTTGGGATAGATTTTGGGGTGGTGGGATTCAGTCAAGTCAAATTAATATGACCTGATTGGCAAATCACTCGGGATTCACAAAAGGGTAGGGCGGCGGGGGGGAAAGTTTCAAGAGGGGGTCCCTCTTTAGATATCAATAGTTAATAGAGTCCATCTTAACCGGCGTCAAGGGGCTCCCGGGGTCAGCTTAGAAGATAAGGCCGTCTGTCAAACATGAAATATAAAAAAATAGAGAGAGAGAGAGAGGAGGGATGGGGTGATGTTTATGTGTGCCCATGTGTATGATGTGGCTAACCCAGTAAAAAAAATGGTCTCTTCGTCTCTGACTGCTTGGCCAGCCCTGCCTTAGGTTTATGAGGTCATTGGAGTCAGAAGTCGGCAACCTGGAGTCCAATCAATGTGAAGAGACCCAAGGTGTTGGGTCAAGCCCCATAAAAAACATACAGTACCAGTTTGGCGTTTGCTATTCTCAAGACGAATCGTCGGATGTGAACCACGCCTCGCGCAAATCAACTCCCAGAAGACCAATCATTCAGGATTGTTCACATGCATAAAGCTGGGAAACGTATTTTTTTATTATTCATTGGCCCAGAAAGTGTATCGATTGAGGTCTAAATTCAACCAGACAATATTTCCAGGTGCCACATCTTATACGACTGTCCACTGTGATTTATCACGCGGTGTGTGCTCGCCAGCCCCCTGGTCTTTCGTAATCTCTTATTGATGAGGCTGCACTCATGGAAGATCAATGCCTATTGATAGACAACTTGCTCCAAAAATGTTTTCCTTCTCCTCACCACAGCCCAACCCTGCTTATGTTTTACAGAAGATCGTATCTTCACATTGTTGTCACCGTGTTACTAGCACAACTCTTAAAACTGTTTGAAAGGGGCCTCTGATGGAAAAATTGTTCTTTAAAAATGGCGTCTGTACAAATAGTTAGGTCAGCTCAGCTGGGGTGAACGGCCGCTTTTTCAACTACACAGAAATATCACGTGAAAGCTTAAATGTAACAAATGACGCAGTATTGTTGGATGCACAGATAAGTGTTTACGATAACATTGCACGAGGAAATCTATTTGCTTGAGTCCATAAATCACATTTATAGTCCTTTAGAAAGTTATAGGACCATAAAACCTACCAAGTGGTTTCGTGAATTCTCCTTCGCAAATGACCACGTTAAAAGCAGGTGAATGCCCTTCGAGATGTCCTTCCGAGGGAGGGAGGGAGGGAGGAAGGAAAAATTTAGGGGCTGGGAAAAGTACGGAATCTCAAAGGAAGTTGGGAACCCTTATTCTACATATCGAAAGTTACTTTTACTTTTACAAGAACGTAAGCGTATTTTTATTTTCTTACCCACAGGAAGTGTGTCATGGAGTGGGAGGAACCTCATGATAGTGCCTTATACTGTCTGCAAACAGATGGAAATCACATGATAGCCAGCGGCTCCTCCTACTACGGTGTTGTTCGACTCTGGGACAAAAGACGGACCGAATGCTTACAGGTGGGTTCAAGGTTTTATATGTTGTACGATAATGCAGACAACTCCATTGAATTATAAATGAAGTTGTTTCTTCGGTATTCAGAGCTGCCAACGGATTGTCCGTAATTTGTCATGGAAATCACCGAACGCTAATTCGTTACGCCCATATTGATTGTTTCGGCCAGTTTCGAAAATTCAGAGTCGCATAATTGCGCAATTAAGTCGAAAACGACTAAAAAGAGTTTATCGATAATTGACTTATGTTTTGACAATACAATAATCCCTCGTTTATCGCGGGGGTTACGTTCCAAGAAGAATCCGTGATAAGTGAAATCATTGCTAAAATGGCTACTTTGGATGTCAAGCAGCGAAGACAAGAAGAGCTCCGATGCTGGAAGAGAGGGTAAACGTGATCAAAATGAAAGACGGAGCAAGCAAAATAAAAGACATTATCCAAGAAATTGGTGAAAGTGAATGCTGATCGTAAATTTCGCAATTTCTTTCCCTTTTTTCTTTCTACACTGACACTATGAAGTGTCAAATACGTGTGTGCTCATACTTATGCGCTATAGGAATAAAAATATAGTACACATTCGTGTGTGTGTGTGTGTGTGCTTACATCTGAGATCAAATTTGCTACAGTGAAAAGCCCCCTGTTGTGAAAAATTTCTTGTTGCCAACATGATTCCGTTGTAGAGGAGTTTCACTGTATAAATAAACGGACACATTTTATGATGTAGGCGGACAAATTGAGATCCCCTCCTTGACAGAACAGCATCCGCCACTGATACAATGAAACCAAAAATTTGCAAAGGTAAATTTGGCAAGCTGTACAGAGACGAGGTGGGGAGACCCTTGACGTTGGTCAGACCCTTAGCCAATCAGGATGCAGAACACAATTCACTGTTTAAAAAAAAAGCATTTTAAAAACTGCACAAAAAAATCTGTGAAACAGCAAAGCCGCGGAAGGTGAACCGCGTGAAAGCGAGGGATTACTGTACTGTACACTGCTCATTGAGTATGCATTGCTTTTAAATATTCTGGAATTGTATTTGCTAATTACAAAGATTTCATATCCCTAACATTTGCAGGTAAAAGGAGGTAGAAACCACCAAATAGTAAAACTGTATGTGTTTTGAAATCTGTTTTTTTTTTTTTTTGGCAGTTTTTCCAGTTGAGCTCCGACCTGGTGAGCAGCCCAGTGTATTGCCTGCGTTTCAGCAGTTCTCACCTGTATGCAGCCCTGGCGACTGCACTCCACTCATTAGACTTTAGACACAACTTGAACATCACCATCAGATGACACATGAAAATAAAAGTATTTATCGTCAATAATCTGTGAAAAATGTGTTCGCGACTGTTTTTAAGCACATCAGAATTAACTTTTTAACGTTTCAAAAAAGCTGGGACAGGTGACAAAAAAAAAAGACTGAGAAAGTTTAGAAATAACAATGGTCAATTCAGCTGTGAGAATGCATCCAGCTTCTTACACCGTTTTTGTGGGACTATATATCACTGCGTCATCGGTGTACTTTTGTATACGAGTATTTTTGCATTGGACTGGAAAAGCGAAAATCGAACTTGTCCAAGTACAGAGCCCTGTGGGACCCCACTGGACGCTCCAGGTAGGGTGATTTGAGATCACTCACCACCACACACTGTTTTTCGGTTTCTGACCTACGCTTTCATCCAGTTTAAAGCTTGTTTTGAGAAATGTCATTTCGTTAATTTTGCATTGAAACATCTGACTGACAGGGCTCTTTTCTCCTTGAGAAAGGTGACGTCGCTTGACCAATCGCCCGCCCACGGTGGCCTGCTGCAGCTGCTGGACACAGAGGATGGCTTATTTGAGTCTGCTCAGTCACAGGAAGTTAAAAGCGTTTTTGACTCACATACGTTGCCCTGCTCCGTCCATGTATTTGCCATGTTCGCTGCTGTGATTGCTAAAATCAGAAGACAAATTGAATGAATGAGTTCATGCAGTGTGTGAATCCACGGCAGATAAAAAAATGTTGTTCTTCTTTTAATCTACCGTAATTTCCGCACTATAGAGCGCACCTGATTATAAGCCGCACCCACTACATTTTTAGAGGAAAAGCAATTTTTTACATTCCCAAGCCGCACCCGTATATAAGCCGCATGTGCCCACATTAAAACATGTCAACATATTTACAAAGAAAGACAGTACACAGAGAGAGTTTTCAAAGTTTTAATAATATAACTTAACAATAATAATAATCTAACTTTCTTCCCAAACGGTGCCTGTGACGCGGCAGTAAAACGCTAGCAACATGGTAACAACACGCTAGCAACAGAATAGCAATGCGTCATCTGCCTTTCTTTTTGCATTTTCCATGATGAGGGTATGTTGACGCTCATTTCATTGATGCACAAGACAAGAAGTTGCAGTCTTCCTCGACGCATATAATCCACCGGTCTTAATCTTACTTTTTCTACTCGAGCGCCCCTGGTGGCCGTTAGAAAAATTACACAAATTGGCCGCATCACTGAATAAGCCGCAGGGTTGAAAGTTTGGGAAAAAAGTAGCGGCTTATAGTCCAGAATTTACGGTAATACAATGGAGTGGACAAGAAGCATGACACGGAAAGATTCTGAAAGCTAGACTGACAGAACAATCAAGAACTCATTTGTTGGACATAAGAAGCATGCTGAAGCCTGCTGCAAGAAGGTTAATCCATTAGCTAGAGGGCAGTTGACGACACACACGTTTTGACGCATAAAAATGCAAATGCACACAATGCCTGTGAGTCCCGGTAAGGAAAACATCTCACACTTTTCTCCTCCAACTTTGCGACTAGGCCGCCTGAATGCGTCTGAGGTCTTTGAAGTAAGGCACATTATCCTCTCGGCAAGCCCAAGTCGTCACTGCGGATAGACACTGTTTGGATGTAAGTACATACATTTGACCCAAGCACCTCAGATCACACACCGTGGGGGATTTGCATGTTTGATCCCCCCCCCCCACAAATCCCCTTCTTACTTGGCAAGGATACAAGTAGATGGGATACATTTGCGCAGATGCTGGATTATCCACACACCTACAGTGCACCTGGAGTTTCACACTAGAAAGGCTGGATGGAGTTGGTGCGATGTGTGAAGTACAACTCAATTCCTGAATTGCACCAAAGCCAAATATGTAATGGAAAAAAAATGTACCACTTGTAAAAACATCCACTATTGGCATAGTTAACCAACAGGGCACAGGTGGAAATTCAATATTTGAGTTTAGGTAAGTGTTGAATGTTCTGCAGTTAAAAAGAGTATCACAAGGGAGTGGTGAGGCTGAAGCTTGAAATCGAGGACGCTAGATGTTTAATGATAGTCGTGATTTTGTGCCACGGGTAGGATGTGAACGATAAGAGAAAGAAACAGTCGAGAATGAACTAAAGCTTATTCCACCCCGCCACCCCCCAAGACCGCCGGCATTGGAAAAACCTGGCTCATCTGATCGGCTCAACGCACAGGGACGGGACCCCCGGACCTTCGCTGGAGCACTAACTAACTAACTAACTAACTAACCCCCCAAAAAAAGTTTTCCTTCAAAGCCCAAAAATGATCCAAAGAACACGGATGAACATTCGCTCTGCTGTCCACAAATAACGGGAGGTAGATGGAGAAAAAAAAACACCAGAAACCCCCAAATATTCAAAAAAATATATATATTTGAGAAAAAAATTTGGGGAGAGAACAATCAGCAAATATGTAAATTTGTGGGCGTTGAACTAAAAATATGCAACAACTTTAAAATTGTAAGGTGTAAAATCCTAATCTAATTTTATGTTATGTAAACCAGTGTGGTGGTGGCTGTTGCCTTTTTTCGAACAAAGCAGTAGAGGTCGCTGTTGGATAAGACTTTGTTGTACAATACAATACAATACAATACAATACATGCTGATTTATATAGAATGTCTTCGCGAGGCTGGAGCAGAGAAAATTATTTCGTATAACGCAACAGGGGGGTTTTCATCGTATGGGGGGCAGGAGAATGGGAATTGTGTTAATGCATGAAGATTTTTTCACATTAGGGGGTATTTTCGCCCATGTAGGTTTTGTTCTAGAGGAGTTTCACTGTATGTGTAATTATGCTTCAGTGAATCATAGTCACTTCTGACAAAAAGACTGACGCAGCAAATTTTTTGTGAAAACCAATACTTGTGTTATTCTCAAAACTTCGAAAAGGAGGAATGAATCCTTTCTGGTTTAGAAAACGGGCGACTGTAATTTAAAACAGGAGTTAATTAAGAAACATAAAATACGGGGGAACATAAAAGCTCTTAAATGACAAGGATTAGGACTTGATGGTGGAAAAAGTTTAGCATTGGATGTCGCAATACATCCTAGCGACAGAAAATGACAAAAGTACCCAAACAACTGATTTTTGTTGTTGTTGTTTACATGACAAGAACTGATGACGTTTCATTTAAAGTCAAGTTGTCTGTTCTTGGCCTAGATTACTGCTGCTACTACCGTTCATTTGCTTAAATGGGATTCCGGTGACGGGCTGTGAGGTTTATGACTGGCGAGGAGGCACTACTTTCCTGGAGTCAAGTGTCAAAATATCAAAATAGAAAATTAGCTATCTTAATCTTCATTCAAACATTTTCCTGGGATTTTTTTCTCCCACTGAAATGTATTTTGAATGTTTCTTAGTGTTTTGGAAAGAACTTTGTAAAAATGAATAAAAATATATATATTTCCGCCTACCCCCTATTTTTTTTGGGGGGGGCAGCTTTCTCTCGAGGCCATTCAGAGTGTAGTTCCCTTACTTCGGAATTGCAAACTATGTGAGGGACATCACAAAAAGTAATATCTTAGAGAACGAAAATGGGCCCCCTCAGTATCCTTTTCTCTGACCGTGTCGCGGGGAAAGCTTCTCCTTTCATTTGGTGCAGTTCCTTTGAGATGGGGACCTCGATTTATTGGAGTGTTGTGGACGTTTCTTTGAGGAGAGACTATCTGAAAAACCTTGTCGTTAGAGTTGGTTGTTTTTTTTGTTTTTTACTTTACTTTGAGAGTTGAATTGGGACTCAAAGTTGAAATTCATTTCAGTCTGCCACCATACATTTGTCTACTTCCTGTATTAACATGGCCATCTAGTGGTCACAAAGTAGAAGTACACTGATAAAGTACATGCGGTTGCTTTTGGGGAAAAAAAAGTTTTCATGGCTTAATAATAATAATAATAATAATAATACAGTTAAGAAAATATTGTGTACCTGATGTACACTATGTTACCTTTTCTTACTTATCTTTCTCTGTATCAACTAAATGTATGTTCTAATTTGTGTAATTTTGTATAGTATGAAATATGCCTTGACATGTAACAGGTCAATCGCAGCAAGAGATGTTTTATTTATTTCCAAACATTTTAAAGCTGTCGAGACACATTAGTGTGACGTGACCTTAACCGGAAAAGACAACATGGTTATATCATAGTCAAATTACTGTTAATTGGTGCATTGTAATCCGTCAAATATGTCATCCCAGCTCTTCATTTCTGTTCCTTCCAAGAGTTATGCAGTCTTTAAACGTCTGCTACTAATTAATATTGCAAATCAAAATGCAAACGCAAATCATCTTGGAACTCGGTATTGTTGAGTTCAAAGGTCAAAACAATGCAGCACCAAAGCAGTTATTAACGCAATCGGGCCTTGTCAGATCCAATCATCACTCCAGCTTTCTCTCACATTCCCAAAATATGTTTACTCGGTTCAAGTCTCTAAACCGTCCGAGGTGTAACGTTAGTGTGAATGTTGGGGTTTTTGTGGGTGTGTTTATACCCCCGCCCTCCGCCAGCTCACTCGTGATTTTTGTGAAGATAAACCGTCGTCTTTTTGTTTAAGTAGAGGGTGCGTTGCATTTATTCGAAAGTAGCAATTTAATGACAAAAAATAATAACAATAATAATAATAACAATAAACTTGTGTCATCACCATTATCGTTTCATTTTGGAGTCGGACTTCCTGTGACCGAATGCCCAAATGGCCGAGTAGGCATGATGAAGTTGTGCTTGAGCTCGAGGAAGTCTGCCTACTCAGCATTTTAATGTTTTGGTGTTTTTGGGTCTCACCACCGTTTTTTTTCGGGGTCGCAGGGGTCAACGTCCTAACTTTCTAAATCATACGATGCAAATACAGTAGCTGAGCCACAACTACAGCACCGGTGTTTTTATTCAACGACACAAGTATTATTTTCACTGTACACTTACCACAAATACACACGGCAACCCCCCCCCCCAAAGGATAAGCTTTCACCCATAACAAACCCACCCAGCCCGTCCACTTCACCTGTCAGTCATTCCCGGGGTCCCTGGTGCTCAGGAGCCCCAAATGCCTGTCAGACCTCCAGCAGCCCCTCAAAGAAGTAACCTCCCCCTTGTCACATTTCCACCCATCCCTCCCTTACTTCACCTCAATCCTTGTCAGACCCCCCCCCCCCCCCCCTCAAAACAAAAATAAAGTCACATTCTAGAGAGTGGTCGGGGCTCCTGCTTTGCAGATCAGTCAGTGGATGCGTGATTGTCGCTCACAGGGTTGGGCCCTTAATCCTATTGTTGCTCCGACAGGATTACTCTGTGCGCTCCCTCTCTCCCCTGTGGCAGTGTGTGAGAGAAAGGCGAGATTAAGGGGATTAGCATGTATCCTCCTGACTTGTCAAAGTGGGATGTAAGGAACCATTGACTTTCTTGGGATCCTGAATAAGAAGGTGGCGGACAAAAAAAAAAAAAAAAAAAAAAAAGAGGGGCCATGAAAAGCGGCAAACAAACAAAAAATTCCTCCAAGGACAATGCGATTTGTTTTCTTTTGTTCTCAAAAAGTTCAAAAGACACGTCGTGAAGCGAGAACCTCCAGAGACGCACGCGGGGGAATGCGGCGAAACAGAAAGAGGGACGTTTGACACGATGCCAAAGAGGGGCAAGGAGAGTGAACTACTGTTTTTAGCAAATCGTATTTGATATTTAGCACAAAGTGGGGCCGCTGCTTTCTAAAATGTCAATCATGGCCCAGGATTGGATCGCATCCCATAATAGAAACTGTACTACACGAGAAATGGAGATTGTTTGGTAAATGGTCGCATTTTCAGTTGCATTTGGAGATGTAGCGACAAACTGGCAACTGATGATGATCCAGTGCCGTCTCAGGGGTCAAAGGTCACAGGCATCCGAATGTTGTGTTTTTATGGCCTGGCGGCTGACGTGCAGAAATTTCTCGAGAGTCGTTTATTGAACATTTTAATATGATGGACTGTAGATGACGAAATCGCAAAATTCCTTGAAATGATACGTTGAGAAACATTGTTCTCAAGCTGTTGGATGATTTGTGGAGAGTAGACGGTTGTTCGCATCATAGCGAATCTCGCCCCATCCCTGCTTATAAACTTCGGGGTGCTCCTTTGATACCTACCGTAATTTCCGCACTATAGAGCGCACCTGATTATAAGCCGCACCCACTACATTTTTAGAGGAAAACCAATTTTGTACTACACAAGCCACACCCGTATATAAGCCGCACGTGCCCACATTCAAACATGTCAACAGATTTACAAAGAAAGAAAATCACGGTGAGCCGTCTTCATCTTCCTCCTGTGAACTGAAGCCATCGAAGTCACCGTCCTCAGTGTCGGAATTAAACGGAATTAAACGTCTTAATCTTACCTTTTCTACTCGAGCGCCCCCTGGCGGCCGTTAGAAAAATTACATAAATTGGCCGCATCACTGAATAAACCGCAGGGTTGAAAGTTTGGGAAAAAAAGTAGCGGCTTATAGTCCGCAATTTACGGTAGTCTCTTCATCTGTGGGATTATGCCCTAAAGAATTTTTTTTTTTTGCAGCTTTCTTCAACTTTCCCAGTATTTTTGCCTCATCCAAACTTTTTTGGGGGGACAAAGTGTAGGCATCAAATTCAAAACAGGGAATATTTGGTTAAAAACAAACAAAAAAACAACAACCCCAATAATGTTCATGAGGTTCAACATGAAACATTTAGTCTTTGCAGTGAATTCAATTGAGGTTGAAAAGGATTAGGAAGTTATTTTCAAAATGAAATTAAAGCAGGTATATAAATTATATGTGAAAGTAACCTTTAGAATTGTATGTGATAATATCTCATTTATTATTTTTTTGTTAATGGTTCTACAAAGCACTTTGTTACAGCTGCGTAACTAAGTCACTCCCTTTCTTTCATGTACTTGACTCTAATAGGATTGAAATAAAACAATACCTCGCGTTGAACTCGTTGCCAGCCAAACGGGGATCACGCAGAAGACAAACACCATTCACACTCACAATCGTACCTTGGAACCATTTCAGAGTGTTCAATTCGCCGACTGTTTGTGTAACGTGGGACTGAACCGGAATACCCAGAGAAAACCCACGCAAGCACAGGGAGAAAATGCAAATTCCTCACAGGAAGGCCGGGGGGCCGGAATCGAACCCCTGCACATCTGCTGCACTGCGAGGCGGACGTAACCAGTCATTCACCGCACCGCTGTAGATGATTTCGTTATGTTCAAAAATGAATTGATTGGAGTGCACATTTCAAAGCGGGTTTCAACTTTGGGTGAACCTAAAAGTTTGATTCATGCCACACAGAGTCGAAGGAGGCATTCGAGCAAGGTAGGAAGTCAAGTCGAACCCGCTCGGATTGTGCCAGGTCTGACGAATCAATGATGGTAAACAACAAAGAGCTGATTCTGATTCATTGTTTATTTTTCGGGTTCATCACAACACATTTTGGCCTCCTGCAAACCTTTTGCATCATTTCCCGAATTAAAAAAAAAAAAGGAATATCTTTGAAGCATTTCATTCATTTCACCAAATAACCTAATGCAGAAAGATGACGTCATATATTCACAAATCCACTACAAATCACGTGAAGTTATTTCAAATAACTAAATCATTGTGATAATCAATACAATTTGTAATGTTCATAATCTTGTAATGCAATTATGTTTTGCCATTCACGGTCTGTGTCTCCATTGGGGGTCACCATTGTCGAGTGAACTCGGAGTCCTTTTTTTCCGATTTCGCAATTCGGACCTCTCAGTTCAAAGTGGCGATCAATTGCACTTTTTCAGGTCGTAAGTTGAAAAAGTGCAATTATGGGCCTTTTTTTTTGGTGCGCCGTCTTATGAAGCCACGCTTGTTTTGTTTTTGTGTTTTTTTTTTAGCAATTCATTGAACATCGTAAATTATAACCTCTCAACCCTCAGTCACTCGGGGCGGAGCTAATAATAATAATAATAATACCTTACATTTGCACGCGCCTTTCATGACACTCAAGGACACTTTACAACAAAGACCAACAATAAAACCACAGATAAAATCATAAACAAGGAAGAGAAAAACACAAAAGTTTGCGGGAGAGCAGCGGCAGCCAGACCCGCCAGCGTTCACTCAACCCGGAAGTAGTATGGAAGTAGTAGCTAACTGACCTATTTGACAGAAAACCCCCCATTTGACGTCTGTCCTGGTTAAAAAGAGAGTTGTAGAGCCACGGAGGCTCGTCAGTCAAGCTCAAGAGCCCTGAAAATGCGGCAGTTGACGTTGCTTCGAGGTGTCTTGAGGCCGTTGGGTTCAAAAGACGCCCTGGCCTAAACACAAACGAGTGGAATAGATGCAGTGTCGCATGTCTCCAACAGACGGCGCACTCCCCGCGTGCGTGCTTGAAATGGTCACTGGGCTTTCACTTGTATGGCGCTTTTTCGACCATAGGAACTTTCAAGTGATTTATTTATACAGCTGAGTTGAGTTGAGATAAAGCGTTTTACGCTGTTTCCTCAGTCACACACTAAGCAATCGTATCTTGCATAAGGACACTTCGTCGTGGTTGCCGGAAACTAACCCGCAACGGCCGGGTTGGGACAGGACCACTTTACCACTGATGCAAGCCGCCATTGAGGTTTTGAACGCTATTTGGGTTGGGAAATTCCATAGTTTATTTTCGTTTTCAAAAGTTAAGCCTGATCTCATTAGACGGCGCGTTATTAAAACCGGCAAGGATCTAGTTAAACAATAATAATAATAATAATAAATACATTTGAAAAAAAGAAAAACTGAAGAAGTGGAGAATCCATCTGGGCGTGGACTTTTAGGTCCACCCAAGTTTAACCACGCCTTGAACTGAGCTCGGCCGCCGGGGTTCATTTTGATGCATTCGTAGAAAGTGGGAAATGTGACTTTTCCCACTCGCATTGCCCCTGCTCCGATCTCAAAGCATCCGATGCGTTTGTAAACAACAGAAATGGCTTATTGCCACAAATTGTTTATTGTTTTGATTAATCACAACACATTTTGACTGAAATCAAACCTTCATTTACTTAATTTATATTAATAACGTAATATATTAAAAGCATTTCATACATTTCACCAAATCATGCGAGGGGTGTAAGGCATATCTTCTTGCAGCCAGTACAAATCACGTGCTGGGTGACGTTATTCAGAATTACTAAATAAGAATGATAATAAATAAACAACACTAAATATTTGAGTAGAATCTTATAAATTATGATTTGCCATTCAAGGTCTATATCTCCACATGGTGTCGCTATTGTAGAGAGCCCGAATTTCCCACCCTCTTCGAATGCAGCATCCTCAACTGTTGAAGTTTAGCACAACTTGTTTTGTTTTGGTTATTGGTCCCTCTTTAGATGGTTTTCCCCTCCAACAATGTGACAGTTTAACAGCACATCGGTCCTTCATAGATATCGGATTATAGTCTTGCAATGGGGATGTTTGAGTACACCGTTGGACAAGAAAATTTAGCGACTGAGGCCACAGTGCCAGAGGTAACGTTGAAAGGTTAATGCTAACGTTAGCCCCAACTTTATAAAACGATTGACTGGAAGCCTTTGGTTTCCTTTTACAGATTATTTGTGACACGGTTTGGTCTTCCACTACAAACGTTTTACAATACAATACATTTTTATCCCCAGGCCGATTCTTTAAGTCCAACTTTTACTTTTCATCGATATCAGAGTCGATTCGAAAGCTTGCCAGTTGAACTCGATAGCGCGTTGCGATTTCAATTGCAACAATAATCAAACTCTAAATTAATTAATGCCGTTTTAACAGCATTTATGTTTCTACCACACAGACAGTCCACCAAGTGAGTTGGTGTATTTTCTATTCAATCATAGCACACACCTTTTTAGATGAACAAGGTCGATTTCACACATTTTTTTAGGAGGGGGGGGCACGTTAGACAGTAGTGTATCTCACTTTTGCAATGATGAAAACTAATTCAAATTGTGTTCTAACGAAATGAGAGTATTTGTTGCAGAGCAGCATCCTCACATTGTTAACATGTACTGGGAATACTGTAATCGATTGACTCCTCTAAATCGATTGACTCCACTTATTAACAACCCTATCGTCTTTGATTTCATAAGAAAAAAAATGGATGCCAGAAGAAGTAAATAATTGAAATTGATGAAGGAAAATGTGTTTCAAGAAAACTGACATGACATCTTGAGCAAATTCTGAGCAATCCACTGGTCAAGACAGGCAAATATCAACACCAAAACTGCATTTTGTGTCTACAGGAGAAGTTGGTGTGCATGGGCTTGAACAACCAGAGCTATATCTGTGAATCTGGTCACTGCTGCGGAGAAACACAGTGCTGCAGCTACTACTATGAACTGTGGTGTGAGTCATTCCTCTTTTGGCACGCAGAGCAGTTGGAGGCGGAAACATTTAAAAGCAGATTTTATGTCCATCTATATGGGTGATTCTCAGAATGTATAGTCCATCCTGAAAATCAAACACTGACCCGCTTGGAGAGTCATTATTTTCTTCTCTTAATAATCAATCATTAGATTTCTCCGCTTACAATATTGCAGAAATACTGAAGAGATCAAATGAACAACGCATTATAAGGCGTCCTGTCCAAGAGTACAATCAGATAAGATCAAATAAGAAAACCTTTAATAGTCTCACAATGGAGAAATCCCCACTTTGCCAATCCGTGATGAGCACAGAAGTCCAATAACGAAACACCACTCGAGTTCTGAGTCCCCTCATTGAGTAGGAAAAATGTACTTTGTCTATGTGCTCAAACATAAAGATGATGTATTATTTCATGTATCGAATTTTCTTACCAGATAAAACAGAACAGTGAAATACTACAGAAGCTATTCTTGGGACTCTTCATTTGTGTGCCTTTCTAACGTCGTGCCGGAACATATCGTGTGGTCGTCTTTACAGGGTTCTGGTTGGTGTGGACTCTGATCGGCATTCTGACATGCTGTTGTTTGTGTCAGCACTGGCGCTCCAAACAGCGCTTCCAGCAGCAGCGTCGGCAGAACGAGATCAACCTCATCGCCTACAGAGAAGCTCACAACAACTCTCAGCTTCCCCTCTATCTCAGTAAGGAGTGGGGTGTGTGTGTGTGTGTGTGTGTGTGTGTGTGTGGAAAGAGTGGTCCTCGCTTTGTAGACTTTTTTTTTTTTTACTTGGTCCTCACTGTGCCACAAGTACGGGAATGTGTGTGTGTGTGTGTGTGTGTGTGTGTGTGTGGAAAGAGTGGTCCTTGCTTTGTAGGCTTTTTTTTTACTTGGTCCTCACTGTGCCACAAGTACAAGAATGTGTGTGTGTGTGTGTGTGCGTGCGTGTGTGTGTGTGTGTGTGTGTGTGTGTGTGTGTGTGTGTGTAGAAAGAGTGGTCCTCGCTTTGTAGACTTTTTTTTAACTTGGTCCTCACTGTGCCACAAGTACGGGAATGTGTGTGTGTGTGTGTGTGTGTGTATGTGTGTAAAGAGTGGTCCTCGCTTTGTAGGCTTTTTTTTACTTGGTCCTCACTGTGCCACAAGTACAAGAATGTGTGTGTGTGTGTGTGCGTGCGTGTGTGCGTGTGTGTGTGTGTGTGTGTGTGTGGAAAGAGTGGTCCTCGCTTTGTAGGTCTTTTTTTAACTTGGTCCTCACTGTGCCACAAGTACGGGAATGTGTGTGTGTGTGTGTGTGTGTGTGTGTGTGTGTGTGTGTGTGTGTGTGTGTGTGTGTGTGGAAAGAGTGGTCCTCGCTTTGTAGGTCTTTTTTTAACTTGGTCCTCACTTTGCCACAAGTACGGGAATGTGTGTTAGTGTGTGCGTGTGTGTGTGTGTGTGTGTGTGTGTGTGTGTGTGGGTGGAAAGAGTGGTCCTCCCTTTGTATGCCTTTTTTTTTACTTGGTCCTCACTGTGCCACAAGTACGGGAATGTGTGTGTGTGTGCGTGCGTGCGTGTGTGTGTGTGTGTGTGTGTGTGAAAGAGTGGTCCTCGCTTTGTAGGTCTTTTTTTAACTTGGTCCTCACTGTGCCACAAGTACGGGAATGTGTGTGTGTGCGCGCGTGTGTGTGTGTGTGTGTGGGCGTAAATGTAAATGAATGACATTAAAAAAACAATTCTATGCTAGCTCAAAAAGGGGGGGGGACATTTGATTTGCTGGCTGTGAATAATGATTGGTCTTTTTTTTTCTCAGGATTCCTGCCCTCGTACCTGCTGCCGGCTTACGACGAGGTCATCGACCGTCCGGCCGCCCCCCCTCCGCCTTACACGCCCGTCCCGGCAACGCCTCCGCCCGCAGACGCGCTCGACGAATCTTGCGAGCGCGCAGCCGCACCGATCCCGAGTGACGCCGCTTGCACGGCTCTCCCGAGACTCTGCAGCTCCAGTCTCAAAGCACTCACGCCAACAAGGATGCAATGCAGGGCAGGTACCGGCGCTTCACGGGGGACTCTGGAATCGAAGTGTTTGACGGACAGGAATCGTGGGATCAGCCTGAATTTTTAACAAGAGAACGGGCGGATGATGATGATGATGATGATGATGAAGCGGGTCAAATGCAGGAAGCCCGCGTTTGCTGCGGTTCCCCGGGATGCGAGCACAGCCACGTGAATAACGGCCCGAGCAATGAAAACACTGATGGACACACAACAGTTGACGCAGACCCACAGTTTCAGAGGTAAAAGACTTTAAGTCCTCGTGATTGCGCAGAATGGATACTTTAAGGGCCGGTCTTTTGTTCATGTTAAATCACGCAGTTGGAATACGACAGCTGTCGGTCTCGTTTGACAGTTCTGTATTTGTCAGGGTGTGCATGAAAAGACACTATTGCCATGTAGATGTCTCCAGGCTTTCATTGGTACACTTAATATAAGAATAATTAGACATAGTCAGCCTCTTAACTCATTCAGTACCTGTCAATTCTAAACCAAGTCTGAAAAGACGGATAAAAACGTCTTTGGGAGTGAATGAGTTAATATAATGACCGAAGTCTAATTTTGACAAGGTGTTTTTTTAATGTTTTTTTTTGCCTTAAACATCTCAGGATACCGGCCGCCTCTGCTAAAATCAACTACGTCCTTCGTGAAACAGATCGTTCATGAAAGACGTTCAGAATGTGGTGCAGTTTTTTGTGTTTTCTGAAAGAAAAAAAAATGATAAAATGACTTAAGCAGTTGTTTGAAGAAAGTGATGCTTTTCACACACGCACGCACTCACTCAAGCTATTTTTCAGGCATCATACATTTTTGCCAAATGTCCTATACCAAATTAGACACATGTCATTGATTCACAGTTCAATAATTACTGACTAGTGAGTGAGAGTGGCCTACTATATTATTCATGAGGTAACAGGGTACCGTCATTTCCGCACTCTAGAGCGCACCTGATTATAAGCCGCACCCACGACATTTTTAGAGGAAAAGCAATTTTGTACATACACAAGCCGCACCCGTATATAAGCCGCATGTGCCCACATTCAAACATGTCAACATATTTACAAAGAAAGACGCTTTTTTTTTTTACATGACTTTATGCTAATTAGTTCTTTCTTCCACTTGAGATCCGTCGAGACAAATGCAACGCACACCACAATCGTGCTCGAAAGGCAATTTGTTCCTCTCCTTAAATTGATTTTCATTTCAATTCCGCAGATACAAATTGAAAAAAGGTTTGGCTCTGAATGGAAACGGAGAAAGAGAGCAACAGTAATTACAGTCGGAGTTAAAATATCTCATTTAAAATTGGAGTGAGATAAGTAGATGGTAAATACTGAGAAAACAATATGGAAAGGCAATCGCATTATTTTGCGGGCGACCCAATCTGACGGCTGCTGGGTACAGTAAGTATATGTCAGCGTCTCAGGTTAGTGTGGATTTTTTTTAGTCTAGTCTGTCTCTCTCAAAAGGGGGAGGGGATACCTCATTTTCCTGACAGCTTGGAACGGAGTTCTGAAGCAAGCCAGGAGACTGATCACTTCTCCCAGGCGGAAGTAGCATACAGCACAGATCAAATTTCTTCCCTCTCAACATGAAACAAGAGGAAAATGTATATATATATTTTTATATATATATATATATAAATATATATATATATATATATATATATATATATATAATTTTTTTAGTTTTTGTTGTTGTAAAAATAAAATAAATTATGTATATATATATATATATACACTAAAAAAAAAAAAATTACATATATATACTAAAAATAATATATATATATATATATATATATATATATATATATATATATATATATATATATATATATATATATATATATATATATATTATTTTATACAACTTCAGTCTTCTTTATTGTGTCCAAACTTGCACTCCATTCTTAGACTTATGTGTTATTTCTTCTTTTTTGTTTGTTTGTTTGTATTGCTGTGATTTGAGCAAAGTTGTTCCTACACTTGGCCTGCCTGCTCACCTTGAGTGGTCCGCCGTCGGGTCACCAACCCACCCACGTTTTGGAGACCCACTCACGCCTTGCGCATGCTCAGTCCATCGACTGGACGGCGTCCTGTGGAATGTGAGTGCTTGCGCTTTCTTCCTGTGCCTCTTGTCGTTCTTACTATTTAAGAACATAACAACGTCGCTGTTCAAGCGAATCAAACCCAACATGTGTTTGTATAAGCATTCCGTGGTGGAGACCGAGGTGACTGACTGCAAGCAGCTGGTCTCGCTCAGTTTAGCAGTGGCCGTGAAGCACCGGACATTCAATGTTAACTAGCATGAAGCTAATTTTAGCTTCGCCTCGAATCTGCTCTTGAATGGAAGATCAACTTTGAACTTAAGAAGAATGTTGTGAAAGAATTATGCAAAAGTATCAAGAAACAAATCCTCATACCCCGCAATCGTATTTTCCGAATAAAAAAATCATTACGGAGTTCCTCTGCAGCGTTGCTTTATTTTGAAAACAGGAGAAACGGATATTCTGTTATGCGTTGTATGTGTCGTCACTTGATCATAAAACGCAAAGAAATGCCCGAGTGTGGTACTGGAAAAATAAAAGCATATAATAATAATACATTTTATTTATAAGCGCCTTTCAAGACACCCAATGACACTTTACAATAACAAAAAAAACACAAAACAATACAGGTTGAGCAGCGGCAGCCAAACGCGTCAGCGTTCACTCAACCCGGAAGTCAGAAAGAAACCACGAGGGAGGGAGGGAGGAGAAAAGGGCACCCCTGCATCATGCAATCTTGCTCTGATGATGCTGTTTCATGTTTGTTGTTCGTGGGATCAGGGCGACAGTGTACACACAAATGTGATAGTGTCACATTCTAAAAAAAAAAGGTACGGTCATAACAATTAACTACAGTATTCAGGTAAATTGGACGATATTTTACACGGTCGGCGGCACGGCGATAGACTGGTTAGTTCGTCTGCCTCACAGTGCAGAGGTGTCGAGTTCGATTCCCACTTTGGCTTTCCTGTGTGGAGTTTGCATGTTCTTCCGCGACCTTCATGTCAGGATAAACGGGTTAGAAAATGGCTGGATGGTTGTTACACGGTCATGTGATGCAGAATAATTTACACTATAAAATTTCAGAATTGGCCTGGTTGGTTGTCATCCACAATAAATTCTGTGTGCAAAAGTTCTTTATTTTCTCATGATGTGTTGGTACGTGGAAGTATGACCTGAATTTGTTTTTTTTTGCCACACATTTTACGTATGTGACCTAAATTTGCTCTCTGGTTGGTGGCTTTAAAGTTTTGTTTTGTTTTGGGGGGGTTCTAGGCATATACCCAATCAATCAATCCAATCTCTTTTTTGCAGAAACAACTGTCACGGTATAAGATGATGACTTCTTGGAGTGACCGTCTGCAGAACTATGCGGAGCTCCCAGCCAACATGGATGGCGTCACCCTCAAGAAGTATCAACGTGAAACTCATCACAGGTCTGTGTTAGTTTTATTGTATGCGTAATCAGCAAATACTCAATAGAGTCGATTGCTGGGCGGGGGTGGGGGGTCACCATAGAGTCCACTCTATTGTTTTTTGTTTGTTTTTGCGGTTTTGTTCCATTTGCTATTCACACAGAATAGTAAAACCGTGATTATTTCTTGAAAGCTAAATGTCCGACTATCTCAAAGCTTGTATTTGCTGCTGTGGAAAAATACATTGCAAGGGGGGGCCTCGGTCTATGATGGAGTCCTGATGCTCAGGTAACGATGTAACCTGATTTTCAAGTCCTAATGCACTGTCGTCTCACACTAACCTACGCTAGCAGGAGAGATGGGTTACGTGGCGATATACAACCATATCGACCAACTCGGATTTCGACCAGAACATTTTCGATTTTTACGCCTGGAAGTACGACCCAAAAATGGTTTTCGACGAGACTGAGCAAACCCGAATACGCCACTTGACTCCTCTCGGCTTCCTTACACGAGAAAGTGACGCTTCCTCGTGTAATGTTCATTGTGAGCAGACGTGTTTGTTGTGATTTACGCAAATCTGAATTTTTTTTTTTATCCCAAACTTGACACAGATTGATCGCCACATAACTGTAAGATCAAATTGTCAACAGAAACGAAATGTTTGAACTTCATTCACGCCATCATTTAGTGTAAGATTCCTGCGAATCATTTGTGGGGGCTGTGTGCAGCTAGCGGTTTCTGCGCATGTTTTCTAACCCAACTCTTAATTTCCCATTGCAGGGTGTTTGTCAACCGAAGCTTAGCCATGGAGAAGATCAAATGTTTTGGTTTTGATATGGATTACACTTTGGCGGGTAAGTGTTGCTTGAGCGTTTGTGTTCCCCCTGCGGTAGAAAATCTTTCACGTGTTTGCACACGTTCATCTTTTGGAACAAGTACAAGTAGAATTGAAATGAATAACTAAGTCATCAAATAATTTGTCTTGTCCTTGTAACGCCATTGCCGTTATTGGCGTGGTGACGTGCCGCGTTGCGTCAACATGCCGTGATGTCCCCTAGCGGATACGCCATGAATAGCACCTTTAAAAAAATATTTATTCTGATTAAAACAGTGTGTCCCCTAGTGGATACTCCGTGAATTGCACCTTTTAAAAAATATTAATTCCATGTCTTTGATGCATTTTTTTTTCACTTTTAAATTATCCTGCGGGCCTGATTGAACCTCCTTGCAGGCCATATGTTTGGCACCACCGTTTTAGCCTGAATGGCAGCGCGTGTGATGTCGATGCCCTTCCTGAGCTCCGCTAAACAAAACCTTGTCTCCTTGTGCGTGTATAAAGTGTATAAATCTCCAGAGTATGAGGCACTCGGCTTCGACCTGACAGTGGAGCGCCTGGTGTCCATTGGATATCCGCAGGAGCTCCTCAACTTTGTCTACGATCCTTCCTTCCCCACGCGGTAGGTCCACTCAACACTTTGATTCATTTGATGTTCAAATGCCATTCATTCATAATTGCTGTTTGAAACTGACGACAATCCAAAGTAGCTTCCAGTTCTGCTCACAGACACAGTGCCAAATAGCGTAAAGACAGAGTCACCTCCCTCTCTTCTTTCCTCAGAGGCCTCGTGTTTGACACGATGCACGGCAACCTGCTCAAAGTGGACGCTTATGGCAACGTCCTTGTCTGTGTGCACGGTTTCAACTTCATTCGAGGGTGAGAATTAGATCTGGTGCTTCACCCTCTCAGGGACAGCGGTTACGGCAGTGGACGGCTAATGATCAGGTTACAGGGTGCACGATAGGGTTAAATGCGTTCAAATCCAAATATTTTATTAGCAATAACACAGCGTGTTAGCTAAGTTACTCCTCCTTTGTGGTGACATCAAAATGATGGTGAAAAAAACTGCTTCTTGGATAAAGGGTGCTCGCTGTTACTAAAAGCCCTTTTGAATAGCCTCAATGACATTTGTTGTTTGGATGCGAGCTCCAACCACGACGATAATACGTTTGAGCGATACCAAATGCAGGAATCAGCACGCTTCCATTTGTAGCGGGCCTCGTTCGTTCCCCCATTAAGTTTCAAAAGGATCCAAAGGCATTGAGGGAGGCAAGCTTGACAGTATGAGCCATGCTAGCTAAGTGATGTTGCATCGTTTAACCCTTTCATGCATCCTGTAACCTGATAACATGATAAGCTGTCCACTGCAATAGCCGCTAAATGGGGATATTTTTGGAGGGAGGGCGTGGCGGGGATTGAAATAACAATGTGATACCGTCAAACCTCGGTTTTCGTCCATAATCCGTTCCAGAGGGCCGTTCGAAAACCGAAATTGTTCGAAAACCGAAACCACGCTCTTTTTCAAATAAAAACGTTTACTGAACGCGTCTGCTCACAATGGAAAGCAACACGAGGACGGGCGTCACTTCCTCGTGTAAGGAAGGCGAGAGGAGTCAAACGATGCATTCAAGTGCGCTCCGTTAATCTGAGAACCGACATTTAGGCATAAAAAACTCAACATTTTTGGTTGAAAACCGAATTGGTTGAGAACCGAGACGTTCGAAAACCGAGGTTTGACTGTACATTTCTGACACACACACACACACACACACACACAGACAACTTCTTGTGTGTGACTGTACTGACTGTTGCATTGTTTTACAGTACCGGTAATTTCTTGTTAATGATGTCATTTTAATTTATTTATTAAAAAAAAAAATTATGTATGTATGTATTTATTTATGTATGTATTTTTTTATTTATTTATGTATTTATGTATGTATGTATTTATTTATGTATTTATAATTTTTTTACATTTATTTATGTATGCATGTATTTATTTATTTATTACTTTTGTGCCTAGAGCTGACATCAGAGCGATGTACCCAAACAAATTTATTCAGCGTGGAGATACAGAGCGCTTCTACATCCTGAACACACTCTTCAACTTGCCCGGTAATAATCTCATCTAAACCCAAACAAAACTCCCTGACATGGCTTTTAAAAGGAAACTTCATCTGTGCTACACGTGTGAATGCCTTTTTTATTCCGTCTATGCTCGCTGTCATATGAAGTCGATTTGAATTATGAGAGCACAAATTCACCCCAAAATGCATCTCAAGGCACTTCCCAGAGGGAGTCGGATTTCAAAAACCTCGGAACAGAACCAAGACTGCGTGTGAGGTGGTCGTCCACCTTGCCCAGTTGAGTTCTGATCGAAATGAATGCGCTTAGCGATGGCGGTACCTCTCTAAAAGATTTGTGATAAGCAGTCCACAATAATGGCCAGATGATTGTCATGTCCTCCACGCATATATTCCACCGCTCTTAATCTGACCTTTTCTACTCGAGCGCCCCCTGGCGGCCGTTAGAAAAATGACACAAATTGGCCACATCACTGAAGAAGCCGCAGGGTTGAAAGTTTGGGAAAAAAAGTAGCGGCTTAGAGTCCGGAATTGACGGTATATTATTTTTGAATGAATCGGCCTACTCATCGGTTGTCAGAGTTGTATTATTCTGCCAAATATTGGAAACAGCATCCCCCCACCCTCCAAAATGTTGATAAATGTTCCTTTCCAGAAACCTACCTCATCGCCTGCTTGGTCGACTTCTTCAGCAACTGCCGTCGATACTCGAGGTAAACGTACGGTCCTAATCACGAACGGCACACATTTTGCTGCCTTCCTGGTCTGCCTGTGGAGCTTCATTTGGAAGCTCGTCCTCCGCTGGCTCCGCTGATCATATTCCGGAACATTTGTCATCATCATCCCCATCAAGATTTTAAGACTAGATGTCGCAACGGCGGCGGCGCACCGCCCGCCCGCCTCATGACATGGATTTATCTCCGCAGTTGCGAGACCGGCTTCATCGACGGCGATCTTTACATGTCGTATAAGAGCATCTTCCAAGATGTGAGAGATGCTGTGGACTGGGTTCATTTCCAGGTAAAGATGAACCATCCTTTTCGACAATAGTCATCTTGCTGTGTCGTGAATTTTTTTTTTTTTCCAAAGGGGTCTTTAAAAGAAAAGACGGTTGAAAACCTGCAGAAATATGTGGTCAGGGATGTAAGTAAAACATTCATTTTCATATTACTGTGAACTGTTAAAAACAAAATATTGGCAAAATGGCCCATAATATTTCAGTTTTTGTTTTTGTTTCCTCCCATCAAGCCAAAGCTTCCTCTCCTCCTCAGTCGCATGAATGAAGTGGCCAAAGTGTTTCTTGCAACCAACAGTGATTACAAATACACCGAGGTCAGCTCGATATTAACACGAAAAACAAATGTTGAAAGAAAGAAAGAAAACGTCGATATGCGCCGTGGACCAGCATGTCTGGATTTGCTCAGCTTTTGTTCCTCTTTGCAGAAAATAATGACCTACTTATTTGATTTCCCGCATGGTCAAAAGGTAAGCACAAATTAAAATTGGGATGCTTCACATTTACATTGAGCAGCAGCCCATCGAAATATCTCAAAGACCAAAGTTCTCTCAGTCTTTTGTCGTACGTGAGACACCCCTTTTTTGAAATATTTGTGCGTTTGCTTCCTTTGCAGTCGGGTACAACCCACAGACCTTGGAAGTCTTACTTTGACTTGATCTTGGTCGATGCCCGCAAGCCTGTGTTCTTTGGAGAGGGGACAGTCCTGCGACAGGTTGACACGGTGAGTGAGTGTGCGCTTAACAGGAGTCGGTGGGAGTGGGCTCCATGCGTGGGTCATAAAGGGCAACTACCGTCATTTCCGCACTCTAGAGCGCACCTGATTATAAGCCGCACCCACTCCATTTTTAGAGGAAAAGCAATTTTGTACATACACCAAGCCGCACCCGAATATAAGCCGCATGTGCCCACATTAAAACAGGTCAACATATTTACAAAGAAAGACATATTTACCTTTTCTACTCTAGCGCCCCTGGTGGCCGTTAGAAAAATTACATAAATAAGCCGCATCACTGTATAAGCCGCAGGGTTGAAAGTTTGGGAAAAAGTAGCGGCTTATAGTCCGGAATTTACGGTACCAATAATACTTCAAAGTACCGTATTTTCTGCACTATAAGGCGCTTTGGATTATAAGGCGCAACCTTCAATGAATGGCCTATTTTTAAAATTGTTGCAAACATAGGGTGGACTGCATTATTAGGCGCATACAATAGCGGTAGCGCTATGCATCCACTAGATCAGCGGTCGGCAACCTTTGACACCGAAAGAGCCACTTGAATCCGGTTTCCACGGAAAAGAAAACACTGGGAGCCGCACATCTAAAATGAAAAAAAAAAAACTTCTACTACTTTACCGCAGCATGTTTCTTATGAAATCCACGTGCTACAGAAAATTACATTTATTCATTTAATGAACACATTTTGACCGTCGACCGGCGCGCCGTACCACCGCCCCGCCCGTGCCACCGTCACGCCCGCCCCACGCCTCTCCCCGCGGCCGACGTCGAACGTCGCCGCCGCCGTCGCCTCCGCCGTCCTCCTCCGCCCCGGGCTCCGGGAGGCCGGGCACGCGCCGGGTGCGCCGCCGCCGCCGGCCACGGGGTCGGGCCGCGGGGGCGGGGCGCTGGGTGGTCGTGGCGGGGTAGAGGAGACGACCGGTCGTCGACCGGCGCGCCGTACCACCACCCCGCCCGTCCCACCGTCACGCCCGCCCCCCACGCCTCTCCCCGCGGCCGACGTCGAACGCCGCCGCCGCCGTCGCCTCCGCCGTCCTCCTCCGCCCCGTTCGGCACCTCTCACTCCGGGCTCGGGGGGCCGGGGCACGCGCCGGGGTGCGCGCGCGTCGTTTCAGCGGGTATACCAGCTTCCGCAGTGTGACGTCTATTTTGAGCGACGAAAAAATAATATCAAATAATTTAATTAATATTTTAATATTTCAAGATCACAATAATCTTCAAATTTAGAACTAAAATAATATAAAAACTAACACAAATAAAACACACTTCAATTAAATACAAAAAAAAAAAAATTAGTAATTTATTTTCCTAAGCCAATCAGAGCCGCATTATAAGGATGAAAGAGCCGCATGAGGCTCCGGAGCCGCGGGTTGCCGACTGCTGCACTAGATGGTGCTACGCGAAAGGGATTGCAATACACATTCAGCTTTATTTAGATACCGTCATTTCCGCACTCTAGAGCGCACCTGATTATAAGCCGCGCCCACTACATTTTTAGAGGAAAACCAATTTTGTACATGCACAAGCTGCACCCGTATATAAGCCGCACGTGCCCACATTCAAACATGTCAACATATTTACTAAGAAAGACGGTACACAGAGAGTTTCCAAAGTTTGAATAATATAACTTAACAATAATAATAATCTAACTTTCTTCCCAAACGGTGCCTGTGACGCGGCAGTAAAGCGGTAGCAACATGCTAACAACACGCTAGCAATGCGTCATCTGCCTTTCTCTTTGCATTTTCCACGATGAGGCTATGTTGACGCTCATTGAATTGATGCACAAGACAAGAAGTTGCCGTCTTCCTCGACGCATATATTCCACCGCTCTTAATCTTACCTTTTCTACTCGAGCGCCCCCTGGCGGCCGTTAGAAAAAGTACACCAATTGGCCGCATCACTGTATAAGCCGCAGGGTTGAAAGTTTGGGGGGAAAAGTAGTGGCTTGTAGTCCGCAATTTACGGTAGATTGGGCGTTGGCAACCCGTGGCTCTTTGGTGCTGCCCCCTAGTGGCTCCCTGGAACATTTTTGAAAATGGAAAAAGATGGATGATTACGGTGCAGTGTACATTAACACCAAAAATATATTACTAACATACACAAAGACACACAATAGGTTGGGTTATTTTTTTTTTTCTCTCCTCTACACCCCACGCGATCGACTTGGGACCAGTCCGCCATCTACCGGTCGATCGCGATCGACGTAATGGGCACCCTCTGCTGTAGGAGAACAAATATGACACAAATATTCAATAGAGTACAGCTTTATCGATATCGAGCCTTCACAACCGCTGCAGCTGTAACAATGAGAACTGCTCACAAACACGGACGTGAAACATATATAATACAAATGGCATTACAAAACAATAAATGAAAGACAAGGCGGCACACAAACCTTGTGAACTGGCATCCACCAGGGTACAAATATCCTTCAAAGTCTTGCTTGTCTCCTTCTTCCTTCGTTTCGTCAGTAGTTAACGATGCTTTTGGTGTTCTCGTCGTTTCATCATGGCTGCGCAGAGCTCACAAAGTAGTTGCCTCTTTTTTGGAGTGTGTGTTGGCGAATGCACATGTCAATAAGTGTCGGGCAGAAAGAACCCTTTTAGGTTCCAATTGATCCCTGCTCATAATCACCACTCCTCATTTCTTTCAGACAAGTGGCCGACTCAAGATTGGCACATACACCGGCCCCCTCCAACATGGGATTGTTTACTCTGGAGGTAAGGCAGAAGCCATCATTTATAAAAAGAAATGGAAATATTCATCTCCTCAGACTATCGTTGTTCATCCAAGGTTCTGTCAACCACCGCCATCTCAAATGTTATGTGCGTAGAACACAGGTCACGGTCCTAATTGGATCAGGTTCAAGTTTGGTGTGCAATAGTATTTCGGATGTCAGGGTGGGCCACAAATTGTTTGTTTTCCGCTGTCATAAACATGCAGTAGATTTAGTTTTTATTTACAACAGAGTCACCAAAGATGGCCTTGGCCCCCCCTGGCCACCCTGTAGCTCCGGCCCTGAGTACTGGGCTTGTGAAAGTTTTATTTATTTATTTTTTCACCCATGAACCTGGCCCCGAACTCCCGCCCCACCCACCATGAACATTTTGGAACCAGCTCATCTGTTTTACGAACCTTCTGCATTTTCTGAGACAGACATCGTCATTTTTTTTTTTTTAATTTTGTTGCTTTCTAATTGAAAGGCAAACGTGTCATCTTTTTCATTGGTTCAGTTGAATGACATTTTTATGAACGTTGTCAAATTCAGATGATTTCTGAGACTACCGTGGGCAACCACGTTGTCTGCTGCTTGCACCCGCAGGTTCCTCTGACATCGTATGCGACTTGCTGGGTGCGAAAGGCAAAGATATCGTCTACATTGGTGACCACATCTTTGGTGACATTCTGAAGTCCAAGAAGCGCCAAGGCTGGAGGACTTTCCTGGTCATACCGGAGCTGGCCCAGGAGCTGCATGTATGGACTGAAAAGAGCTGTAAGGATACACGGACACACCACAGAACGATCATGTCCTTAGATTGCACCATTCCGTCGCTCCGCCCCAAAAAGAAAAACGGCCCTGCATGATGCCGTGGGAGAGAGGCGAACAGCCGTGGTTTCATAATTCATTTCTTTTATGCCCGTCAGTTGGCTAAGTTCCTGTTCACTTGCATTCACCCAAAGGGTAGTCACTTCTGGATGAACAGTTTTACGAACCGTTGGCCGCCGAGGTCCGGTACACGCAACAGCATTACAATTACATTCATTCTGCTCCAAGTGCAAATATTTGAATTTTGGACACGTTTTCTAGGCCCACTCAACTCCATTTTTGAGTCACCACTATTTTAAGACGGGTCGAAAAAAACGTGTCGAAAAGGCTGGCACGCAATTTATTGTGAAACATTATGAACTACCGTATTGGCCCCAATATAAGACGGTGTTTTTTTGCATTGAAATAAGACTGAAAAAGTGGGGGTCGTCTTAGTCGAGACATTATACCCATTCACGACACTAGATGGCGCCAGATATCATTTACGCCAATGCTGAAGTTGACTCTCCAGGCCAACGTGAACTCCTGTCACAAAGAATAAAAATTAAAATCGTGGTAGCACGAACGAAGAAAAATAAAAAATAGCAGTAAGAAAGAAAAGAGACGAAAATAATGGAAGAGATAACAGAAAATGGAGAAATGGGTCAAAGATCGGCCAGGTTAACTGGCAGCTGAGGAGAAGTTATGATGTCATTTACATTTTAAAAACCAGAAGCCATTCAGTTACGAATGTGATTGCACTTTAGTTGACATATTAAGATTTGAATGAGGCAAAATAACATGCTTTTTCCCACAATTATATTGTTATAATGTACTGTAATTGTTTTCTGTATAAAAATTAATTTGGTGTTCAAAAAGTCTTTTTTCAAACTTGAGTCTTGGAAAAAGAGGGGGTTGTCTTATATTCGGGCCAATACGGTAATTTACACCCAAAAACGACCGTATAAATGATGTAAAGCTTGAAGGACTTTACACACAATTTACTTTTTTTTTTTTTTGTCATGTTTGGCCGTATTAATGACGGTTCTCTTTTCAGCTATATTTGAGGAGCTTCAATCTCTGGATTGTTTCCTCGCTGAGCTTTACAAGTAGGTTTTTTTTTTTTGTGTGTGTGTGTGACTAATTTGAGCTACTTGAATGATGGTGGGAAATAAATCTCCACACCGATTGGTGTCTTTGCTGATGAATTATTATTAATATTCTCGTAATAAATAATTGAGCTGCTTTAGCTGATTTACATTCACACACGCGTGTCGTCAGTGATAATTGACTGCGAATGTATTTGGAATGCAGGCACCTGGATAGCAGCAGCAACGAGAGGCCTGATATCAGTTCACTCCAGCGACGTATTAAGGTGCAACCACTGCTCTGCCTTTTACACAGATAGCGATCATGAACAAATACGTAGGTGAAATTGCATTTCACCTTTGTACCTTTCAACCCCCCCCCCCCCCTCCCCCCTTAGCTGTGATATCCATCCACCTTTTCCAAATGCCATATCAATGAGCTGATTCAAACCCGTTTCTTGAATCTGCCTGTCCCTTCCAGAAAGTGACACATGACATGGACATGTGCTATGGCATGATGGGAAGTTTGTTTCGGAGCGGATCCCGTCCGACTCTGTTTGCCTCTCAGGTGATGCGTTACGCAGACCTGTATGCGGCCTCCTTCATCAACTTGCTCTACTACCCCTTCAGTTATCTCTTCAGAGCTTCACATGTGCTGGTGGGCCATTCACACTTTTACGATTACCGTCATTTCCGCACTATAGAGCGCACCTGATTATAAGCCGCACCCACGACATTTTGAGAGGAAAAGCAATTTTGTACATACACAAGCCGCACCTGTATATTCCAGCGGTCTTAATCTTACCTTTTCTACTCGAGCACCCCCTGGCGGCCGTTGGAAGAATTACACAAATTGGCCGCATCACTGTATAAGCCGCAGGGTTAAAAGTTTGGGGAAAAAGTACCGGAATTTACGGTATTCTTATTATTCGAGCTTTTAGATGCATTGTATGATGATAATATTCTGTCTCAGATGCCCCACGAGTCAACGGTGGAGCACACCCATGTGAAAGTGAACGACAAAGAGTCGCCGCTGGCCACGAGGAACCGCCGTGAGTTAGACTTAAAGGAGGCGGAATTGAAACGAAACCAAATGACCCGATCCGTCAGCGAGATCCAGCCCCCCCCTCATTTCTTCCCGAAAGCTCCCCAGGAGATCACCCACTGCCACGACGAGGACGATGATGAAGAGTAGCGCGGCGATGGGGAAAAACGCTTTTTATTTATTTGATTTGAAAGGACATGTTGAACGTTACGGAGGCCCTAAAGCAGGGGTCTCAAAGCTGCAGCCCGCGGGTCAACTGCGGCCCCTGGATGATAATTTGCGGCCCCCGTCTTAATATGAAAGATTAATATTAGTGCGGCCCGCAAGATTGATTTGAATGACTCTTGCTGTGTGCGGAGCTGAACAAACCAATCACGGTGAGGTACCCTATTCTGCCCCGCCCATTTTTTAGAGGAAATAAAATCAGAATCGGCTTCACTGGGGTACGTTGGCTCAGCAGGGGAAACGTATTGAAGAGATTTTTTGGAGTTGAGAGCAGAAGTCAAATACTTCATGGAGAAGGACAGACATGGTGGCTGTTCCTGTGCTAAGAACGGTTCATGTTTAATGTTTCATGTTTCATTCATGTTCATAATTTTAAAAGTTAAAGAACTGCTAAATCAGACATTCATTTTTAAATTATTTTATTGAATTCATTATTTTGTGTTAAAAATAAAGAGATTTGAGAACATTGGAATGATTTATCAGCGCTTTTCTTGTGGAAATCCTGATGTGGCCCAGCCTCACTCAGACTCTGCCTCCAGTGGCCCCCAGGTAAATTGAGTTTGAGACCCCTGATGTATAGTAAGGCGTTTTTTGCCGAAAAAAACGGCCATGTATAGTAAGGCGTTTTTAGACGAAAAAACGACATAGTATAGTAAGGCGTTTTTAGCCGAAAAAAACGACCATGTATAGTAAGGCGTTTTTAGCCGAAAAAAACGACATAGTATAGTAAGGCGTTTTTAACAAAAAAAAGACCATGTATAGTAAGGCGTTTTAGCCGAAAAAAACGACATAGTATAGTAAGGCGTTTTAACGAAAAAAGACCATGTATAGTAAGGCGTTTTAGCCGAAAAAAACGACCATGTATAGTAAGGCGTTTTTAGCCGAAAAAACGACATAGTATAGTAAGGCGTTTTTAGCCGAAAAAAACGACCATGTATAGTAAGGCGTTTTTAACAAAAAAAACGACATAGTATAGTAAGGCGTTTTTAGCCGAAAAAACCGACCATGTATAGTAAGGCGTTTTTAGCCGAAAAAACGACATAGTATAGTAAGGCGTTTTTAGCCGAAAAAGACCATGTATAGTAAGGCGTTTTTAGCGAAAAAGCGACCATGTATAGTAAGGCGTTTTAGCGAAAAAGCGACATAGTATAGTAAGGCGTTTTAACAAAAAAGACCATGTATAGTAAGGCGTTTTAGCGAAAAAAGCGACATAGTATAGTAAGGCGTTTTAACCGAAAAAAGACCATGTATAGTAAGGCGTTTTTAGCCGAAAAAAACGACATAGTATAGTAAGGCGTTTTTAGACGAAAAAACGACATGGTATAGTAAGGCGTTTTTAGCTGAAAAAAAACGACCATGTATAGTAAGGCGTTTTTAGGCGAAAAACGACATGGTATAGTAAGCGTTTTAGCTGAAAAAACGACCATGTATAGTAAGGCGTTTTAGGCGAAAAAGCGACATGGTATAGTAAGGCGTTTTAGCTGAAAAAAAACGACCATGTATAGTAAGGCGTTTTTAGACGAAAAAACGACATGGTATAGTAAGGCGTTTTTAGCTGAAAAAAAACGACCATGTATAGTAAGGCGTTTTTAACCGAAAAAAAGACCATGTATAGTAAGGCGTTTTTAGCGAAAAAACGACCATGTATAGTAAGGCGTTTTAGCGAAAAAAGACCATGTATAGTAAGGCGTTTTAGCGAAAAAAAACGACCATGTATAGTAAGGCGTTTTTAGCGAAAAAAACGACCATGTATAGTAAGGCGTTTTTAGCCAAAAAAAACGACCATGTATAGTAAGGCGTTTTTAGCCGAAAAAAACGACATAGTATAGTAAGGCGTTTTTAACAAAAAAAAGACCATGTATAGTAAGGCGTTTTTAGCCGAAAAAAACGACATAGTATAGTAAGGCGTTTTTAACCGAAAAAAAGACCATGTATAGTAAGGCGTTTTTAGCCGAAAAAAACGACATAGTATAGTAAGGCGTTTTTAGACGAAAAAACGACATGGTATAGCAAGGCGTTTTTAGCTGAAAAAAAACGACCATGTATAGTAAGGCGTTTTTAGACGAAAAAGCGACATGGTATAATAAGGCGTTTTAGCTGAAAAAAACGACCATGTATAGTAAGGCGTTTTTAGACGAAAAAACGACATGGTATAGTAAGGCGTTTTTAGCTGAAAAAAAACGACCATGTATAGTAAGGCGTTTTTAGACGAAAAAACGACATGGTATAGTAAGGCGTTTTTAGCTGAAAAAAACGACCATGTATAGTAAGGCGTTTTTAACCGAAAAAAAGACCATGTATAGTAAGGCGTTTTTAGCCGAAAAAACGACCATGTATAGTAAGGCGTTTTTAGCCGAAAAAAAGACCATGTATAGTAAGGCGTTTTTAGCGAAAAAAACGACCATGTATAGTAAGGCGTTTTTAGCCGACAAAAACGGCCATGTATAGTAAGGCGTTTTTAGACGAAAAAACGACATGGTATAGTAAGGCGTTTTTAGCCGAAAAAAACGACATAGTATAGTAAGGCGTTTTTAGCCGAAAAAAACGACCATGAATAGTAAGGCGTTTTTAACAAAAAAAAGACCATGTATAGTAAGGCGTTTTTAGCCGAAAAAAACGACATAGTATAGTAAGGCGTTTTTAACCGAAAAAAAGACCATGTATAGTAAGGCGTTTTTAGCCGAAAAAAACGACATAGTATAGTAAGGCGTTTTTAACCGAAAAACGACCATGAATAGTAAGGCGTTTTAACAAAAAAGACCATGTATAGTAAGGCGTTTTTAGCGAAAAAGCGACCATGTATAGTAAGGCGTTTTAGCCGACAAAAGCGACCATGTATAGTAAAGCGTTTTAGGCGAAAAAGCGACATGGTATAGTAAGGCGTTTTTAACGAAAAAGCGACCATGAATAGTAAGGCGTTTTAACAAAAAAGACCATGTATAGTAAGGCGTTTTTAGCGAAAAAAGCGACATAGTATAGTAAGGCGTTTTAACGAAAAAGCGACCATGAATAGTAAGGCGTTTTTAACAAAAAAAGACCATGTATAGTAAGGCGTTTTTAGCGAAAAAAGCGACCATGTATAGTAAGGCGTTTTTAGCGACAAAAGCGACCATGTATAGTAAGGCGTTTTAGGCGAAAAAGCGACATGGTATAGTAAGGCGTTTTAGCGAAAAAGCGACATAGTATAGTAAGGCGTTTTAGCGAAAAAGCGACCATGAATAGTAAGGCGTTTTTAACAAAAAAAGACCATGTATAGTAAGGCGTTTTAGCGAAAAAGCGACATAGTATAGTAAGGCGTTTTAACCGAAAAAAGACCATGTATAGTAAGGCGTTTTAGCGAAAAAAGCGACATAGTATAGTAAGGCGTTTTTAGGCGAAAAAAGCGACATGGTATAGTAAGGCGTTTTAGCTGAAAAAAAGCGACCATGTATAGTAAGGCGTTTTTAGGCGAAAAAGCGACATGGTATAGTAAGGCGTTTTAGCGAAAAAGCGACCATGTATAGTAAGGCGTTTTTAACCGAAAAAAGACCATGTATAGTAAGGCGTTTTTAGCGAAAAAAGCGACCATGTATAGTAAGGCGTTTTAGGCGAAAAAGCGACATGGTATAGTAAGGCGTTTTAGCTGAAAAAAGCGACCATGTATAGTAAGGCGTTTTTAGCCGACAAAAGCGACCATGTATAGTAAGGCGTTTTAGGCGAAAAAGCGACATGGTATAGTAAGGCGTTTTTAGCGAAAAAGCGACATAGTATAGTAAGGCGTTTTAGCCGACAAAAGCGACCATGTATAGTAAGGCGTTTTTAGGCGAAAAAGCGACATGGTATAGTAAGGCGTTTTAGCGAAAAAAGCGACATAGTATAGTAAGGCGTTTTTAGCCAAAAAAACGACCATGAATAGTAAGGCGTTTTTAACAAAAAAAAGACCATGTATAGTAAGGCGTTTTTAGCCGAAAAAAACGACCATGTATAGTAAGGCGTTTTTAGCCGACAAAAACGGCCATGTATAGTAAGGCGTTTTTAGACGAAAAAACGACATGGTATAGTAAGGCGTTTTTAGCCGAAAAAAACGACATAGTATAGTAAGGCGTTTTTAGCCGAAAAAAACGACCATGAATAGTAAGGCGTTTTTAACAAAAAAAAGACCATGTATAGTAAGGCGTTTTTAGCCGAAAAAAACGACATAGTATAGTAAGGCGTTTTTAACGAAAAAACGACCATGTATAGTAAGGCGTTTTTAGCGAAAAAGCGACATAGTATAGTAAGGCGTTTTTAGGCGAAAAAACGACATGGTATAGTAAAGCGTTTTTAGCTGAAAAAAGCGACCATGTATAGTAAGGCGTTTTAGGCGAAAAACGACATGGTATAGTAAGGCGTTTTAGCGAAAAAAGCGACCATGAATAGTAAGGCGTTTTAACAAAAAAGACCATGTATAGTAAGGCGTTTTTAGCGAAAAAACGACGTAGTATAGTAAGGCGTTTTAGGCGAAAAAGCGACATAGTATAGTAAGGCGTTTTAGCGAAAAAGCGACCATGTATAGTAAGGCGTTTTACCGAAAAAGCGACATAGTATAGTAAGGCGTTTTAGGCGAAAAAAGCGACATAGTATAGTAAGGCGTTTTTAGGCGAAAAAGCGACATAGTATAGTAAGGCGTTTTAGGCGAAAAAGCGACATAGTATAGTAAGGCGTTTTTAGGCGAAAAAGCGACATAGTATAGTAAAGCGTTTTAGCGAAAAAGCGACCATGTATAGTAAGGCGTTTTACCGAAAAAACGACATAGTATAGTAAGGCGTTTTAAAAAAAAAAAGCGACATAGTATAGTAAGGCGTTTTTAGCGAAAAAAGCGACCATGTATAGTAAGGCGTTTTTGCGAAAAAGCGACCATGTATAGTAAGGCGTTTTACCGAAAAAGCGACATAGTATAGTAAGGCGTTTTAGGCGAAAAAGCGACATAGTATAGTAAGGCGTTTTTAGCGAAAAAGCGACCATAGTATAGTAAGGCGTTTTAGCGAAAAAGCGACGTAGTATAGTAAGGCGTTTTTAACAAAAAACGACATAGTATAGTAAGGCGTTTTAGGCGAAAAAGCGACATAGTATAGTAAGGCGTTTTAGGCGAAAAAGCGACATAGTATAGTAAGGCGTTTTTAGGCGAAAAAGCGACATAGTATATTAAGGCGTTTTTAGGCGAAAAAGCGACATAGTATAGTAAGGCGTTTTAGACGAAAAAGCGACATAGTATAGTAAGGCGTTTTAGATGAAAAAACGACATAGTATAGTAAGGCGTTTTTAGGCGAAAAAAGCGACATAGTATAGTAAGGCGTTTTTAGGCGAAAAACGACCATGTATAGTAAGGCGTTTTACCGAAAAAAGCGACATAGTATAGTAAGGCGTTTTAGGCGAAAAAGCGACATAGTATAGTAAGGCGTTTTTAGGCGAAAAAGCGACATAGTATAGTAAGGCGTTTTTAGCGAAAAAGCGACATAGTATAGTAAGGCGTTTTCAGGCGAAAAAGCGACATAGTATAGTAAGGCGTTTTAGGCGAAAAAGCGACATAGTATAGTAAGGCGTTTTTAGCGAAAAAGCGACCATGTATAGTAAGGCGTTTTAGCGAAAAAGCGACATAGTATAGTAAGGCGTTTTTAGGCGAAAAACGACATAGTATAGTAAGGCGTTTTAGGCGAAAAAGCGACATAGTATAGTAAGGCGTTTTAGGCGAAAAAGCGACATAGTATAGTAAGTCGTTTTAGCCAAAAAAGCGACCATAGTAAGGTGTTTTTGCGAAAAAGCGACCATGTATAGTAAGGCATTTTTAGCTGAAAAAGCGACCATGTATAGTAAGGCGTTTTTAGCGAAAAAAGCGACCATGTATAGTAAGCGTTTATAGCGAAAAAGCGACATAGTATAGTAAGGCGTTTTTAGCGAAAAAGCGACCATGTATAGTAAGGCGTTTTAGCGAAAAAGCGACCATGTATAGTAAGGCGTTTTTGCGAAAAAGCGACCATGTATAGTAAGGCATTTTTGCGAAAAAAGCGACCATGTATAGTAAGGCGTTTTAGCTGAAAAACGACCATGTATAGTAAGGCGTTTATAGCGGAAAAGCGACATAGTATAGTAAGGCGTTTTAGCTGAAAAAAGCGACCATGTATAATAAGGCGTTTTTAGCGAAAAAATGACCATGTATAGTTTGCATCGGTTCAAACCCTGCTCAGTGATGTGTAAAAATACACCACCAGTTTTCCTGCAAACACTCCAGAGTGCATGTCAAATAGCCTATTGTACAGAGTAAAATACAGTCACTGGTGGGGTAGAGGTAAACACACTGGCTTTCCGCCCAGGCAACCTGGTTCAAACCCGCTCAGTGATGTGTGAAAATATAACACCAAATTCTTACTTTTTCCTGCAAACCCTCCAGAGTGAATGTCAAATACGCTTATTGTGAAGTAGAAGTCACAGTAACTGGTGGTGTAGAGGTATACACGTCGGCTCTCCGCCCAGGCAACTCCGGTTCAAACCCAGATCAGTGATGTGTGAAAAAGTAATACCGAACTCTTACTTTTTCCTGCAAACACTCCAGAGTGCATGTCAAATGCGCCTATCATGCAGCTTAAGTCACAGTCACTGGTGGTGTAGAGGTATAAACGTCGGCTCTCAGCCTAGGCAACCCCGGTTCAAACCCCGCTCAGTGATGTGCGAAAATATAACACCAAACTCTTACTTTTTCCGGCAAACCCTCCAGAGTGCATGTCAAATACGCCTATCGTGCAGAGAAAGTCACAGTCACTGGTGGTGTAGAGGTATAAACGTCGGCTCTCAGCCTAGGCAACCCCGGTTCAAACCCCGCTCAGTGATGTGCGAAAATATAACACCAAACTCTTACTTTTTCCGGCAAACCCTCCAGAGTGCATGTCAAATACGCCTATCGTGCAGAGAAAGTCACAGTCACTGGTGGTGTAGAGGTATAAGCGTCGGCTCTCAGCCTAGGCAGCCCGGTTCAAACCCGCTCAGTGATGTGCGAAAATATAACACCAAACTCTTACTTTTTCCGGCAAACCCTCCAGAGTGCATGTCAAATACGCCTATCGTGCAGAGAAAGTCACAGTCACTGGTGGTGTAGAGGCGTACACGCTGGCTTTCCGTCCAGGCAGCGTAGGTTCAAACCCTGTCCAGTGACAGCATAAATGTCATTTCCAATGGCCTCAACCTGGGATAGGCTCCAGCAAGTTCCCAGTGACAGTCGTCCATGTAGAGGAATCCATTTTGGCCAAAAAAAACAAACATGTATAGTAAGGCGTTTTTTGCCGAAAAAAACGACCATGTATAGTAAGGCGTTTTTAGCCGAAAAAAACGACCATGTATAGTAAGGCGTTTTTAGCGAAAAAAACGACCATGTATAGTAAGGCGTTTTTTGCCGAAAAAAACGGGCATGTATAGTAAGGCGTTTTTAGCCGAAAAAAACGACCATGTATAGTAAGGCGTTTTTAGCATAAAAAAACGACATAGTATAGTAAGGCGTTTTTAGACGAAAAAACGACATAGTATAGTAAGGCGTTTTTCGCCGAAAAAAACGACCATGTATAGTAAGGCGTTTTTAGCGGAAAAAAACGACCATGTATAGTAAGGCGTTTTAGCGGAAAAAAACGACCATGTATAGTAAGGCGTTTTTCGCCGAAAAAAACGACCATGTATAGTAAGGCGTTTTTAGCCGAAAAAAACGACATAGTATAGTAAGGCGTTTTTAGTCGCAAAAAACGGCCATGTATAGTAAGGCGTTTTTAGCCGAAAAAAACGACCATGTATAGTAAGGCGTTTATAGCCGGAAAAACGACATAGTATAGTAAGACGTTTTTAGCTGAAAAAAACGACCATGTATAATAAGGCGTTTTTAGCCGAAAAAAAATGACCATGTATAGTTTGCATCGGTTCAAACCCTGCTCAGTGATGTGTAAAAATACACCACCAGTTTTCCTGCAAACACTCCAGAGTGCATGTCAAATAGCCTATTGTACAGAGTAAAATACAGTCACTGGTGGGGTAGAGGTAAACACACTGGCTTTCCGCCCAGGCAACCCTGGTTCAAACCCCGCTCAGTGATGTGTGAAAATATAACACCAAATTCTTACTTTTTCCTGCAAACCCTCCAGAGTGAATGTCAAATACGCTTATTGTGAAGTAGAAGTCACAGTAACTGGTGGTGTAGAGGTATACACGTCGGCTCTCCGCCCAGGCAACTCCGGTTCAAACCCAGATCAGTGATGTGTGAAAAAGTAATACCGAACTCTTACTTTTTCCTGCAAACACTCCAGAGTGCATGTCAAATGCGCCTATCATGCAGCTTAAGTCACAGTCACTGGTGGTGTAGAGGTATAAACGTCGGCTCTCAGCCTAGGCAACCCCGGTTCAAACCCCGCTCAGTGATGTGCGAAAATATAACACCAAACTCTTACTTTTTCCGGCAAACCCTCCAGAGTGCATGTCAAATACGCCTATCGTGCAGAGAAAGTCACAGTCACTGGTGGTGTAGAGGCGTACACGCTGGCTTTCCGTCCAGGCAGCGTAGGTTCAAACCCTGTCCAGTGACAGCATAAATGTCATTTCCAATGGCCTCAACCTGGGATAGGCTCCAGCAAGTTCCCAGTGACAGTCGTCCATGTAGAGGAATCCATTTTGGCCAAAAACAAACATGTATAGTAAGGCGTTTTTGCGAAAAAAGCGACCATGTATAGTAAAGCGTTTTTAGCGAAAAAAGCGACCATGTATAGTAAGGCGTTTTTAGCGAAAAGCGACCATGTATAGTAAGGCGTTTTTGCGAAAAAAGCGGGCATGTATAGTAAGGCGTTTTTAGCGAAAAAGCGACCATGTATAGTAAGGCGTTTTAGCATAAAAAAGCGACATAGTATAGTAAGGCGTTTTAGGCGAAAAAGCGACATAGTATAGTAAGGCGTTTTTAGCGAAAAAAGCGACCATGTATAGTAAGGCGTTTTAGCGAAAAAAGCGACCATGTATAGTAAGGCGTTTTTGCGAAAAAGCGACCATGTATAGTAAGGCGTTTTTAGCGAAAAAAGCGACCATGTATAGTAAGGCGTTTTTGCGAAAAAGCGACCATGTATAGTAAGGCGTTTTTAGCGAAAAAGCGACCATGTATAGTAAGGCGTTTTAGCCAAAAAGCGACCATGTATAGTAAGGCGTTTTTAGCGAAAAAGCGACCATGTATAGTAAGGCGTTTTTAGCGAAAAAGCGACCATGTATAGTAAGGCGTTTTTAGCGAAAAAAGCGACCATGTATAGTAAGGCGTTTTTGCGAAAAAAGCGACCATGTATAGTAAGGCGTTTTAGCGAAAAAGCGACCATGTATAGTAAGGCGTTTTTAGCGAAAAAAGCGACCATGTATAGTAAGGCGTTTTTAGCGAAAAAAGCGACCATGTATAGTAAGGCGTTTTAGCGAAAAAAGCGACCATGTATAGTAAGGCGTTTTTAGCGAAAAAGCGACCATGTATAGTAAGGCGTTTTTGCGAAAAAGCGACCATGTATAGTAAGGCGTTTTTGCGAAAAAAAGCGACCATGTATAGTAAGGCGTTTTAGCGAAAAAAGCGACCATGTATAGTAAGGCGTTTTTGCGAAAAAGCGACCATGTATAGTAAGGCGTTTTTAGCATAAAAGCGACCATGTATAGTAAGGCGTTTTTGCGAAAAAAGCGACCATGTATAGTAAGGCGTTTTTGCGAAAAAGCGACCATGTATAGTAAGGCGTTTTTGCGAAAAAGCGACCATGTATAGTAAGGCGTTTTTAGCGAAAAAGCGACCATGTATAGTAAGGCGTTTTAGCGAAAAAGCGACCATGTATAGTAAGGCGTTTTTGCGAAAAAAGCGACCATGTATAGTAAGGCGTTTTTAGCGAAAAAAGCGACCATGTATAGTAAGGCGTTTTTGCGAAAAAAGCGACCATGTATAGTAAGGCGTTTTTAGCGAAAAAAGCGACCATGTATAGTAAGGCGTTTTAGCGAAAAAGCGACCATGTATAGTAAGGCGTTTTAGCGAAAAAAGCGACCATGTATAGTAAGGCGTTTTTGCGAAAAAAAGCGACCATGTATAGTAAGGCGTTTTTAGCGAAAAAAGCGACCATGTATAGTAAGGCGTTTTTGCGAAAAAAGCGACCATGTATAGTAAGGCGTTTTTAGCATAAAAAAGCGACCATGTATAGTAAGGCGTTTTTGCGAAAAAAGCGACCATGTATAGTAAGGCGTTTTTGCGAAAAAAGCGACCATGTATAGTAAGGCGTTTTTGCGAAAAAAGCGACCATGTATAGTAAGGCGTTTTTAGCGAAAAAAGCGACCATGTATAGTAAGGCGTTTTTAGCGAAAAAAGCGACCATGTATAGTAAGGCGTTTTAGCGAAAAAAGCGACCATGTATAGTAAGGCGTTTTTAGCGAAAAAAGCGACCATGTATAGTAAGGCGTTTTTAGCGAAAAAAGCGACCATGTATAGTAAGGCGTTTTTAGCGAAAAAAGCGACCATGTATAGTAAGGCGTTTTTAGCGAAAAAAAAGCGACCATGTATAGTAAGGCGTTTTTAGCGAAAAAGCGACCATGTATAGTAAGGCGTTTTTAGCGAAAAAAGCGACCATGTATAGTAAGGCGTTTTTAGCGAAAAAAAGCGACCATGTATAGTAAGGCGTTTTTAGCGAAAAAAGCGACCATGTATAGTAAGGCGTTTTAGCGAAAAAGCGACCATGTATAGTAAGGCGTTTTTAGCGAAAAAAGCGACCATGTATAGTAAGGCGTTTTTAGCGAAAAAAGCGACCATGTATAGTAAGGCGTTTTTAGCGAAAAAAGCGACCATGTATAGTAAGGCGTTTTAGCGAAAAAAGCGACCATGTATAGTAAGGCGTTTTTAGCGAAAAAGCGACCATGTATAGTAAGGCGTTTTTAGCGAAAAAAGCGACCATGTATAGTAAGGCGTTTTTAGCGAAAAAAGCGACCATGTATAGTAAGGCGTTTTTAGCGAAAAAGCGACGATGTATAGTAAGGCGTTTTTAGCGAAAAAAGCGACCATGTATAGTAAGGCGTTTTTAGCGAAAAAAGCGACCATGTATAGTAAGGCGTTTTTAGCGAAAAAGCGACCATGTATAGTAAGGCGTTTTTAGCGAAAAAAGCGACCATGTATAGTAAGGCGTTTTTAGCGAAAAAAGCGACCATGTATAGTAAGGCGTTTTTAGCGAAAAAAGCGACCATGTATAGTAAGGCGTTTTTAGCGAAAAAAGCGACCATGTATAGTAAGGCGTTTTTAGCGAAAAAAGCGACCATGTATAGTAAGGCGTTTTTAGCGAAAAAAGCGACCATGTATAGTAAGGCGTTTTAGCGAAAAAGCGACCATGTATAGTAAGGCGTTTTAGCGAAAAAAGCGACCATGTATAGTAAGGCGTTTTTAGCGAAAAAGCGACCATGTATAGTAAGGCGTTTTAGCGAAAAAGCGACCATGTATAGTAAGGCGTTTTAGCGAAAAAAGCGACCATGTATAGTAAGGCGTTTTAGCGAAAAAGCGACCATGTATAGTAAGGCGTTTTAGCGAAAAAGCGACCATGTATAGTAAGGCGTTTTAGCGAAAAAGCGACCATGTATAGTAAGGCGTTTTTAGCGAAAAAGCGACCATGTATAGTAAGGCGTTTTTAGCGAAAAAGCGACCATGTATAGTAAGGCGTTTTTGCGAAAAAAGCGACCATGTATAGTAAGGCGTTTTTAGCGAAAAAAGCGACCATGTATAGTAAGGCGTTTTTAGCGAAAAAGCGACCATGTATAGTAAGGCGTTTTTAGCGAAAAAAAGCGACCATGTATAGTAAGGCGTTTTTAGCGAAAAAGCGACCATGTATAGTAAGGCGTTTTAGCGAAAAAGCGACCATGTATAGTAAGGCGTTTTTAGCGAAAAAGCGACCATGTATAGTAAGGCGTTTTAGCGAAAAAGCGACCATGTATAGTAAGGCGTTTTTAGCGAAAAAGCGACCATGTATAGTAAGGCGTTTTTAGCGAAAAAGCGACCATGTATAGTAAGGCGTTTTTAGCGAAAAAGCGACCATGTATAGTAAGGCGTTTTTAGCGAAAAAAGCGACCATGTATAGTAAGGCGTTTTTAGCGAAAAAAAGCGACCATGTATAGTAAGGCGTTTTTAGCGAAAAAAAGCGACCATGTATAGTAAGGCGTTTTTAGCGAAAAAGCGACCATGTATAGTAAGGCGTTTTTAGCGAAAAAAGCGACCATGTATAGTAAGGCGTTTTTAGCGAAAAAAGCGACCATGTATAGTAAGGCGTTTTTAGCGAAAAAAGCGACCATGTATAGTAAGGCGTTTTTAGCGAAAAAAGCGACCATGTATAGTAAGGCGTTTTTAGCGAAAAAAGCGACCATGTATAGTAAGGCGTTTTTAGCGAAAAAAGCGACCATGTATAGTAAGGCGTTTTAGCGAAAAAAGCGACCATGTATAGTAAAGGCGTTTTAGCGAAAAAAGCGACCATGTATAGTAAGGCGTTTTAGCGAAAAAAGCGACCATGTATAGTAAGGCGTTTTTAGCGAAAAAAGCGACCATGTATAGTAAGGCGTTTTTAGCGAAAAAAGCGACCATGTATAGTAAGGCGTTTTAGCGAAAAAGCGACCATGTATAGTAAGGCGTTTTTAGCGAAAAAAGCGACCATGTATAGTAAGGCGTTTTAGCGAAAAAAGCGACCATGTATAGTAAGGCGTTTTTAGCGAAAAAAGCGACCATGTATAGTAAGGCGTTTTTAGCGAAAAAAGCGACCATGTATAGTAAGGCGTTTTTGCGAAAAAAGCGACCATGTATAGTAAGGCGTTTTTGCGAAAAAAGCGACCATGTATAGTAAGGCGTTTTTAGCGAAAAAAGCGACCATGTATAGTAAGGCGTTTTTAGCGAAAAAAGCGACCATGTATAGTAAGGCGTTTTTAGCGAAAAAAGCGACCATGTATAGTAAGGCGTTTTTAGCGAAAAAGCGACCATGTATAGTAAGGCGTTTTTAGCGAAAAAAGCGACCATGTATAGTAAGGCGTTTTTAGCGAAAAAAGCGACCATGTATAGTAAGGCGTTTTTAGCGAAAAAAGCGACCATGTATAGTAAGGCGTTTTTAGCGAAAAAGCGACCATGTATAGTAAGGCGTTTTTAGCGAAAAAGCGACCATGTATAGTAAGGCGTTTTTGCGAAAAAGCGACCATGTATAGTAAGGCGTTTTTAGCGAAAAAAGCGACCATGTATAGTAAGGCGTTTTTGCGAAAAAGCGACCATGTATAGTAAGGCGTTTTTAGCGAAAAAAGCGACCATGTATAGTAAGGCGTTTTTGCGAAAAAAGCGACCATGTATAGTAAGGCGTTTTTGCGAAAAAAGCGACCATGTATAGTAAGGCGTTTTTGCGAAAAAGCGACCATGTATAGTAAGGCGTTTTTAGCGAAAAAGCGACCATGTATAGTAAGGCGTTTTTAGCGAAAAAACGACCATGTATAGTAAGGCGTTTTTAGCGAAAAAAGCGACCATGTATAGTAAGGCGTTTTTAGCGAAAAAGCGACCATGTATAGTAAGGCGTTTTTAGCGAAAAAAGCGACCATGTATAGTAAGGCGTTTTTAGCGAAAAACGACCATGTATAGTAAGGCGTTTTTAGCGAAAAAAGCGACCATGTATAGTAAGGCGTTTTTAGCGAAAAAGCGACCATGTATAGTAAGGCGTTTTTAGCGAAAAAGCGACCATGTATAGTAAGGCGTTTTTAGCGAAAAAGCGACCATGTATAGTAAGGCGTTTTTAGCGAAAAAGCGACCATGTATAGTAAGGCGTTTTTAGCGAAAAAGCGACCATGTATAGTAAGGCGTTTTTAGCGAAAAAGCGACCATGTATAGTAAGGCGTTTTTAGCGAAAAAGCGACGATGTATAGTAAGGCGTTTTTAGCGAAAAAGCGACGATGTATAGTAAGGCGTTTTTAGCGAAAAAAGCGACCATGTATAGTAAGGCGTTTTTAGCGAAAAAAGCGACGATGTATAGTAAGGCGTTTTAGCGAAAAAGCGACCATGTATAGTAAGGCGTTTTTAGCGAAAAAGCGACCATGTATAGTAAGGCGTTTTTAGCGAAAAAAGCGACGATGTATAGTAAGGCGTTTTTAGCGAAAAAGCGACCATGTATAGTAAGGCGTTTTAGCGAAAAAAGCGACGATGTATAGTAAGGCGTTTTAGCGAAAAAAAGCGACCATGTATAGTAAGGCGTTTTAGCGAAAAAGCGACCATGTATAGTAAGGCGTTTTTAGCGAAAAAAGCGACCATGTATAGTAAGGCGTTTTTAGCGAAAAAGCGACCATGTATAGTAAGGCGTTTTTAGCGAAAAAGCGACCATGTATAGTAAGGCGTTTTAGCGAAAAAAGCGACCATGTATAGTAAGGCGTTTTAGCGAAAAAGCGACCATGTATAGTAAGGCGTTTTAGCGAAAAAAGCGACCATGTATAGTAAGGCGTTTTTAGCGAAAAAGCGACCATGTATAGTAAGGCGTTTTTAGCGAAAAAAGCGACCATGTATAGTAAGGCGTTTTTGCGAAAAAGCGACCATGTATAGTAAGGCGTTTTTGCGAAAAAAGCGACCATGTATAGTAAGGCGTTTTAGCGAAAAAAGCGACCATGTATAGTAAGGCGTTTTTAGCGAAAAAAGCGACCATGTATAGTAAGGCGTTTTAGCGAAAAAGCGACCATGTATAGTAAGGCGTTTTAGCGAAAAAAGCGACCATGTATAGTAAGGCGTTTTTAGCGAAAAAAGCGACCATGTATAGTAAGGCGTTTTTGCGAAAAAAGCGACCATGTATAGTAAGGCGTTTTAGCGAAAAAGCGACCATGTATAGTAAGGCGTTTTAGCGAAAAAAGCGACCATGTATAGTAAGGCGTTTTTGCGAAAAAAGCGACCATGTATAGTAAGGCGTTTTTAGCGAAAAAGCGACCATGTATAGTAAGGCGTTTTAGCGAAAAAAGCGACCATGTATAGTAAGGCGTTTTTAGCGAAAAAAGCGACCATGTATAGTAAGGCGTTTTTAGCGAAAAAGCGACCATGTATAGTAAGGCGTTTTTAGCGAAAAAGCGACCATGTATAGTAAGGCGTTTTTAGCGAAAAAGCGACCATGTATAGTAAGGCGTTTTTAGCGAAAAAAGCGACCATGTATAGTAAGGCGTTTTTAGCGAAAAAAGCGACCATGTATAGTAAGGCGTTTTTAGCGAAAAAAGCGACCATGTATAGTAAGGCGTTTTTAGCGAAAAAAGCGACCATGTATAGTAAGGCGTTTTAGCGAAAAAAGCGACCATGTATAGTAAGGCGTTTTAGCGAAAAAAGCGACCATGTATAGTAAGGCGTTTTTAGCGAAAAAAGCGACCATGTATAGTAAGGCGTTTTTAGCGAAAAAAGCGACCATGTATAGTAAGGCGTTTTTAGCGAAAAAAGCGACCATGTATAGTAAGGCGTTTTTAGCGAAAAAGCGACCATGTATAGTAAGGCGTTTTTGCGAAAAAGCGACCATGTATAGTAAGGCGTTTTTGCGAAAAAGCGACCATGTATAGTAAGGCGTTTTTAGCGAAAAAGCGACCATGTATAGTAAGGCGTTTTTGCGAAAAAAGCGACCATGTATAGTAAGGCGTTTTTGCGAAAAAAGCGACCATGTATAATAAGGCGTTTTTGCGAAAAAAGCGACCATGTATAGTAAGGCGTTTTTGCGAAAAAGCGACCATGTATAGTAAGGCGTTTTTGCGAAAAAAAGCGACCATGTATAGTAAGGCGTTTTTGCGAAAAAAAACGACCATGTATAGTAAGCGTTTTTGCGAAAAAAGCGACCATGTATAGTAAGGCGTTTTTAGCGAAAAAAGCGACCATGTATAGTAAGGCGTTTTAGCGAAAAAAGCGACCATGTATAGTAAGGCGTTTTTAGCGAAAAAAGCGACCATGTATAGTAAGGCGTTTTTGCGAAAAAACGACCATGTATAGTAAGGCGTTTTTGCGAAAAAACGACCATGTATAGTAAGGCGTTTTTAGCGAAAAAGCGACCATGTATAGTAAGGCGTTTTAGCGAAAAAGCGACCATGTATAGTAAGGCGTTTTTGCGAAAAAGCGACCATGTATAGTAAGGCGTTTTTAGCGAAAAAGCGACCATGTATAGTAAGGCGTTTTTAGCGAAAAAGCGACCATGTATAGTAAGGCGTTTTAGCGAAAAAAGCGACCATGTATAGTAAGGCGTTTTTAGCGAAAAAAGCGACCATGTATAGTAAGGCGTTTTTAGCGAAAAAACGACCATGTATAGTAAGGCGTTTTAGCGAAAAAGCGACCATGTATAGTAAGGCGTTTTTGCGAAAAAGCGACCATGTATAGTAAGGCGTTTTAGCGAAAAAAGCGACCATGTATAGTAAGGCGTTTTTAGCGAAAAAAGCGACCATGTATAGTAAGGCGTTTTTAGCGAAAAAAGCGACCATGTATAGTAAGGCGTTTTAGCGAAAAAAGCGACCATGTATAGTAAGGCGTTTTAGCGAAAAAAGCGACCATGGATAGTAAGGCGTTTTTAGCGAAAAAAGCGACCATGTATAGTAAGGCGTTTTTGCGAAAAAAGCGACCATGTATAGTAAGGCGTTTTTAGCGAAAAAAGCGACCATGTATAGTAAGGCGTTTTTGCGAAAAAAGCGACCATGTATAGTAAGGCGTTTTTGCGAAAAAAGCGACCATGTATAATAAGGCGTTTTTAGCGAAAAAAGCGACCATGTATAGTAAGGCGTTTTTGCGAAAAAAGCGACCATGTATAGTAAGGCGTTTTTGCGAAAAAGCGACCATGTATAGTAAGGCGTTTTTAGCGAAAAAAGCGACCATGTATAGTAAGGCGTTTTAGCGAAAAAAGCGACCATGTATAGTAAGGCGTTTTTGCGAAAAAAGCGACCATGTATAGTAAGGCGTTTTTGCGAAAAAAGCGACCATGTATAGTAAGGCGTTTTTGCGAAAAAAGCGACCATGTATAATAAGGCGTTTTTGCGAAAAAACGACCATGTATAATAAGGCGTTTTAGCGAAAAAAGCGACCATGTATAGTAAGGCGTTTTTGCGAAAAAAAGCGACCATGTATAGTAAGGCGTTTTTGCGAAAAAAGCGACCATGTATAGTAAGGCGTTTTTGCGAAAAAAAGCGACATAGTATAATAAGGCGTTTTTAGCGAAAAAAGACCATGTATAGTAAGGCGTTTTAGCGAAAAAAGCGACCATGTATAGTAAGCCGTTTTAGCGAAAAAAGCGACCATGTATAGTAAAGCGTTTTAGCGAAAAAAGCGACCATGTATAGTAAGCCGTTTTAGCTGAAAAAAGCGACCATGTATAGTAAGGCGTTTTAGGCGAAAAAGCGACATGGTATAGTAAGGCGTTTTAGCGAAAAAAGCGACCATGTATAGTAAGGCGTTTTTGCGAAAAAAACGACCATGTATAGTAAGCCGTTTTTAGCTGAAAAAAGCGACCATGTATAGTAAGGCGTTTTAGGCGAAAAAGCGACATGGTATAGTAAGGCGTTTTAGCGAAAAAAGCGACCATGTATAGTAAGGCGTTTTTGCGAAAAAGCGACCATGAATAGTAAGGCGTTTTAGCGAAAAAAGCGACCATGTATAGTAAGGCGTTTTTAGCGAAAAAAAAGCGACCATGTATAGTAAGCCGTTTTAGCTGAAAAAAAGACCATGTATAGTAAGCCGTTTTAGCTGAAAAAAAAGCGACCATGTATAGTAAGGCGTTTTAGGCGAAAAAGCGACATGGTATAGTAAGGCGTTTTAGCTGAAAAAAGCGGCCATGTATAGTAAGCCGTTTTAGCTGAAAAAAAGACCATGTATAGTAAGGCGTTTTTAGCGAAAAAGCGACCATGTATAGTAAGCCGTTTTAGCTGAAAAAAAGCGACCATGTATAGTAAGGCGTTTTAGGCGAAAAAGCGACATGGTATAGTAAGGCGTTTTTAGCGAAAAAGCGACCATGTATAGTAAGGCGTTTTTGCGAAAAAGCGACCATGAATAGTAAGGCGTTTTTAGCGAAAAAAACGACCATGTATAGTAAGGCGTTTTTAGCGAAAAAAACGACCATGTATAGTAAGGCGTTTTTAGCCGAAAAAAACGACCATGTATAGTAAGGCGTTTTTAGCCGAAAAAACGACATAGTATAGTAAGGCGTTTTTAGCCCAAAAAACGACATAGTATAGTAAGGCGTTTTTAGCCGCAAAAAATTGTTGTTTGTCTCTTTGTGCCCTGCGATTGGCTGGCAACTGGTTGAGGTTGTCCCCCGCCTACTACCCGAAGACAGCTGGATCGGAAAATGGATGGATGGTCTTACGAACTCATAGGGTGTAATACCTGTCATACAACAGCCATATTACAAATGCTGAGAGAGTGCTGACCTTCACCAAGGTCAAATTCCGCATCTGTGCCAAAGATCAACTTTATTTTTCACCCCCTTCACAAAACTGAGTATGAATTTTTGGATATCAAGTATTTTTGACATGTACTGTACTTTTCCATGTATTTTTTTTTTAATTGTTACCTTATTCGCTATGATAGGAGTAAAATAGAGTATTATTGGCGTGAAAAATATGTATTTTTTTTTGTTTTCTTTTACTTTATACATCCTTTAATGTAATTAAAAAAAAATGATAATAGAACATATTTGTCCAGTGCTTTTGACATATTTCTGTGTTGGATGCAATGTTTTAGATCCAAATCACTTCGGGTACCTCAATCAATGGATGCGGCCATTTTTGCAATCGCACTATTGAACTTGATAACAGAATCTAATATTGTGTTTATATTAGTCACTCCATTCAAAATTCACGAGGGCTTACTTGCATTTTCAGCCTTGTTGTCAACAATAAATACCGATTTGATGTTCCCATTTGCGCAACATCGGGTAACATCTCAGCATTACGTCTCAGGGACACCATTGAGGTCACGCAGCTGTTTGGGCCAAACGGACTGCTGAGAAGTTTGTCCTTTCGCTCATGATCAGAAGTCTGCTGATGATGCAGGCAGCGAAGGGCATTTGATAACACGTTCTTAATGCCTTGGGGGAATCCAAATATTAGAACTGCCGCTTTGATGCTTTTGAAGAAAGCGGCCTTTCTCGGTGTACCGTATAGTGTGGAGGAAGGGATTTTGAATTTTTTTTTTTTGTAAGTGGATTCATAACTAAATACCTGACTTATATATTTACATATTACATATTTCTTAGTTTGCATTTTTTAAATCAGTTGGAAATGATTTAAAATTTTAGGCCATGATACAAAGCCAGATTTCTTGTGAAGTAGGCCGGTTTGTAAAAAAACATAAATAAAAACTGAATACAATGATTTCCAAATGCTTTTCATCCTATGTTTTGGAACATTCCGCAGGCAAACACGTTAATTGGCATGAGAGGCGTGAGTGAAAAATAAAAGGAGCCTCGATAGCAAGAAATGGGTGAAGCTCACTTTGGGAACAATTGTATGATCGAGTTAATAGTCCTGCAGTTCAAGAACATTTCCCAACATGCGATTTCAAGCTATTTGGGGACTTCATCATCTACAGTTTATTGCATCAAAAGAGTCAGAGAATCTCTGTAAAAAAAAAAAAAAAATAAGCGACAAGGACAAAAATGTGACCTTTGATGTTTCAGGCAGCACTGCATTAAAAACACACACACACACACAAACAAACACACAAATTTGATATTTTAATGTACGTAGCGTGAAACTGTGCAAAAGGTCAAAAAGTTCAAGAGAGGGCTGAATAATTCTGCTAACCAACGTATGGTTTGCGTTTGGATTGGAAGGCAGTGAGTCAAGTCTGAGCGGGAGAGGTCAAGGTGGTCAAAGAGCTCCAGAGCGGCTGAAAGCTTTCCTCTCCCTGATACGGAGATGATGAGCAAAGGCAGCAGCAGTCAGCTGGATGAAGAGGAAGAGGAGGCGGAGGAGGAGGAGGAGGAGGAAGAGCGGTATGGAGGAGGTCACACAAATATGGAGGGGCCCATGTTGGGAGTGGCCTTGAAGGTGTCAAAAGCAGGCGTTTGAAGTGTTGTGAGCGTCTTCGGAAAATGCCAATTATGACATTTTGTTTGGAACACAGAGATCAGGACATTTTGCCATTAAAAGTGTGGAGGGGAAAAAAAAACTGTTGTGACCAGACGAGTGAAATCTGCCCCATAAATCAAATTCTCCTAATTCATTCTCAAGATAAACTTCAATGGGGCGTGTCTTAATTCTTAATTGTTATTCGTCAAATGACATGAAAATAAACCAGAAATAGTTCGAAATGGGACCTTCGAGAATAGCCACATATTTCACTGACTTCTGTTGGCTGCTTTCCCTTCAAAATAAAAGTCAATATCATCTGATATTTTACGATCACGTGTACAGGAAGTCATCGGAGCACATTTTACGATCGCAGGGGACCATCAGGAACACCCGCAGTAAATGCGCCACGCCCGAGAGCAGCGTCAACGCCTTCTTGTCGCGGATGATGAGCAACAGAAGCTCACAAACGGAATATCAGAATGCATTTATTGATTTGTGTTTTTTGTTATTGTAAAGTGTCCTTGGGTGTCTTGAAAGGCGCTTATAAATAAAATTTATTATTATTATTATTATTATTTGTAAGTTGCCCACAAAACAGAAGTTAAACAATCAAAAACGCACCGAAAATCCGAGGCGGACGGAATTACTCACAGCTGTCAGTGTCCCGCCAAAATAAAACATGGCTATCTTGAGATACGACGACTGTAGGGGGGAAAAAAAAAAAAAAAACCAGCCCGACGTGCTCGTTGGTCTACTTGAGCAGGTGCGTCAGCTGATCCTGCAGGTTTTGAGAGTGCTCCACGCTGGAAGAAAGAAGAGAACAAAGCAGCAAATGATAGCGTGGAGGGAGCGCGAGGGGGAGCTTTGGACAAAAGCACAACAAAAAAGGGTCGGGCGCTTACTTCTTCTGGATGGCTTCCTGCCTAAAGGAAACAAAGAGAGGAGAGAGTTGCATTGCGAAATGTCGGGATGTTTGTGCGTTTTATTGGCGCGAGGTCGAAAATGACGTACTGGTATTGTAAGTGCGTCGTGATGATGGACATTTTCCGGAGACTCTGAAAGACAGATGGGACGACAATGACAAAAAAAATACAATCGCACACGTTTGATTTGTCACCTGGTCAAAGCGATCTAAATTCCCGTTCAATCAACGCAGCTGGTCCTCCCGAGATTTTAGGCTAAACGAGCCGTCGGTCAAAGATGTCATTGAAATTGGTAGACGTGAACTGATGGACCAACAGGGTGACAAAGTTGCTTTGTTTGGGTTTTTAATTGAGTTTAATACACAAATGCTTGCTAATAAATATCGTATTAGTAGCGTACATTTTGACTGGGTTATATTTGTCCATAATGGGGCATTTTCTCCTGTCCTGCATTAGTTGGAAAAGGCGTTTGTGGCTTTTTCCCCCTTTTCTTATTCATCTTTTATTCATATCATTTGGTTTTTGAAATAAAGTCCACGTTTTATAAATACATTGAGAAAATAAGCATATATTGAAAATCACTTCATATACTTTCAAGTACAAAAACTATCTATCTATCGACCCGTTCATCCATCGACATCATGACCTCAAAATGCTAACAATACACCAATTGAAAATGAATTATCTTCATCATTTATTTTCACGATTATTTGGTAAATTGCTTCAGCTTCCTAGCAAACATCTGAAGGTTTGGGTGGCTGAATGTACATGTATTGAACTGTTTAGCTGCAGGCACCTGACGAAAAACAAAGAAAGAATGATGATGGCTCCTCTATGCGTTATCACAAATAGAATGTTTTGTTGGTAAATGCAGTGACGGCCATTTTTTTTTTCTTCACAATGATAATTTCAAAATCTTCCAAAAACATGGAGCAGGGTTGACGGGTCGAGTTTATTTTCGCCATCCATATAAATTAATAAAATAATAATAAATTAATTCGCGGAATTAAACACATTTAATCCAAAACTGACCATCGTTGAAAATACACACAAATTACAGTATACTCACGTCCTCTGAGTGTAGGATGGCGTCCTCCTGAATAACCATATTTCTGGCTGCTTGACCGAGAAGCTGGAAGGCATCATAACAGTAATTAGTAATGCAGTAATTCGGTCTTCGCGAAATCTGCGATCAACGAACTTTGCCCATTCAAAGTAGGGTTAGCGTTAGCGAAATAACATAAGCACAATCTTACCTATTTTTTATATAACATCGCGTAATTATACTGCAATCTTACACCGCTGCTAACAAATTGCCATTCAAGAGCGCTGCAAAAACAAAAACATGGTGAAGGATCCAATCAGCTGTTTGGTTTGCTAGCTGCGATGAAATGTGAAGCTGCTCGGAAATACTCAAAAAAAACAAAGGCCTTAACCAACCTCTTGGCTGCGGGAAACTTTAAGCACCTGGCGCGTCAATGCGATCGCGTCCACGCTGCAAGAACCCACTTTATCAGATAATAATCCTTTAACGGACTGCCCAAACCGAGGTTGAGTTTCGGTGGACGCCATGTTGGGGGTTTACAATGGGCTAACGACGGCAAGCGAGCGGGGACAAAACAGTGCAGCCGCCTTCCTGAAAACAACTTTTAGTTATTAAAATGTTCTTATTATCATGGAAAAGAATGTAACCGGTATGTCGCTGGCATAGGTAGACGAACAAAGAAGCTATTAACCGTCAGTAATTAATCGACATTTTTGAACAACAAGTGACATTAGATCATTTCCGGCAGCACAACTACCACGGCAAAATGGCTGGGAATCACCATCTATGCCACAGGTGTCAAACATAAGGCCCGGGGGCCAGATCCGGCCCGTCAGGTCATTTTATGCGGCCCGCGAAAGCAAATCATGTGTGTCAACTTGCTCAAATCTGTACCGAATGTCAAATTGTCATGTGTAATAAATAACGTTGAGATTTTACAATAATTTTGGTACCCAGTTTACACTCACTTGAACAATAACTGAACAAACTATTATAATTGACTTGACTGATTTCAAAACTAGTAATCTATTATTGTGTTGTGTACAAGTATTCATTTTGTGCTTTCACTGTTGCAACGGCCCTCCGAGGGAAGACGTAACTCCAAATTGGCCCTCGACTAAAATGAGTTTGACACCCCTGATCTATGTTATGCTGTGCTAATTATGTTATGATTTCCCCATCCCTTTTCTAGACGTCTTATTTCTCTGATACTCAAGACAGTCGCAGCTGAGAAGCACAGCTGTATTTGGCGAGAGGCAGGGTACTGGATGCCAACCAATCACATGATATTCCACAATTATCAGAAATGATTTAACAAGTTCAGAGACAGATGAATATCAATATGCAACACTTTATTTTTCATACATTTCGGAATGATTAAAAGGCCAGTCCGAGAGGAGCTCAGATGCTCACAAGGGTTCATACAGTAAAAGTAGTTGTGAAACATATGAAGGCCCGAGACCGGGGGTCGGCCACCCATGGCTCCAGAGCCGCATGTGGCACCACGAAGCTTTTTCAAAAAATGTTTGAAAGTGAAAAAAGATGGGGGAGGGAAATATATTTTTGGATTTAATATGGCTAATGTAGGAAGACAAACATGACACAGACATTCTTAACGTTTTCTAATGCTGGAAAATTGTGAAGAATAACATTTACATTTCAACATTTCTGTCAACCGAGATCTGGAACGGATTATGGTCGAAAATCCCGAGGTCTGACTGTAATTGTACAAGTTGACATGTTTGATTTCCGGGCCACATCATATGAAGTGGCGGGCCAGATCTGGCCCCCGGGCCTTGAGTTTGGCATTCCATTTCATTATAGTGTTCCATTTTTCTCGGTGCTGTTTTATTTTGTTTCAATTGGCGCCGCTTCAAGGATGTGACATTGAAGGAGCCGCTTAAAAAGCTTTTTCTGCCGCAGCTCAGGGCCGCTCTCTCTCGACCGAAGCCACTTCTGCCGAGCATTTCTCCGACTCAAAAAATGGATTGGGCTCTGTGTCTCTATGTGTGTTTTTTCACGGGCCTGACTATTTTATCTCTGAAGCTAAGATTACGAAAGTCGGCACACGACCTGCGGGAGCTGCCGTGCCTGCCGTGCCTCCCGTTCATCGGCAGTCTGCTGAGTCTGCGAAGCGTCCACCCGCCTCATGTGCTTTTCAAGAAACTACAAGAGAAATACGGGCGGACGTATTCGCTGATGATGGGCTCGCATCAGTCGTCGTCGTCAACCACTACTCGCACGCCAAAGAGGTGCTGCTGAAGAAGGGCAAGATATTTGCGGGCAGACCAAGAACAGTGGGTGCAACTCTTCTGTCTGTTCACGACGCCCTTTTGCAAAAGTAGTTTGGGTAACGCTTTCGGTATATGCTGCCCCCCCCCTGTGGGATGAAGGTAACCACAGATGTGCTGACGAGAGATGGGAAAGACATCGCCTTCGGAGACTACAGCGCGACTTGGAAGTTCCACAGGAAACTTGTCCACGGAGCTCTGCACATGTTTGGACAAGGCTCGGCCTCGATTGAGAAGATCAGTGAGTACGGGTTTAGGATACAAATTGAATCTTTGTCTTATTTAATTCCTTTCGGGGACATTAAAGTGTTATCAAATTACCGTCATTTCCGCACTATAGAGCGCACCTGATTATAAGCCGCACCCACGACATTTTTAGAGGAAAACCAAATTTTCTACATGCACAAGCCGCACCCGCATATAAGCCGCATGTGCCCACATTCAAACATGTCAACATATTGCGTCATCTGCCTTTCTTTTTGCATTTTCCATGATGAGGGTATGTTCACGGCAATTTAATGTATGCACAAGACAAGAAGTTGCAGTCTTCATCTTACCTTTTCTACTCGGGCGCCCCTGGTGGCCGTTAGAAGAATGACACAAATTGGCCGCGTCACTGAATAAGCCGCAGGGTTGAAAGTTTGGGGGAAAAAAGTAGCGGCTTATAGTCCGCAATTGACGATACTCGTGTAAATAATGGAGCTACTCAATGAAATTGACCTCAAGACGGCTCTTAATAGTTTGTCCTCCTCCTCCAGTCTGCACGCAGGCCCAGTCTCTTTGCGCCATCATGAGCGAGAAAGCTGCCGCCGAGGCTCCCGTGGACTTTTCTCCCGACCTGACGCGGGTCGTCACCAACGTCATCTGTTCGCTGTGTTTCGACTCCACGTACCCGATAGGAGATCCCGAGTTCGAGGCCATCCTTCATTACAGCCAGGGAATCGTGGACACCGTTGCCAAAGACAGCTTGGTGGATATTTTCCCATGGTTGCAGGTCAGCGAGCATCAATCTGTTGAAATGCTCATGTGACAAATGCACACACATATCACCATCTGAAGTGAACCCTTTCACGCAAAAATAATCCTAAACGACATCAGGATTTTTTTTTCATTTGTCTTTCGGCATGGAAAAAAATAATGGCAGTGGATGGCAACACACAGAATGAATGAATGAATGAATAACATCATTCCAATGAATGTGGAATGAAAACATTGACAACATATACTGCCGTCACATTTTTCAAAGGAGCGTTTGATTTTGCAGGTTCTTCCCAATGCAGACCTGCGTCTCCTGAAACAATGCGTTTCAGTCCGTGACAAACTTCTACATAAGAAATATGAAGAACACAAGGTACATCATTGATCATTTCTACCCAATCATGGCTTTTATCTTAAGATGTATGACCGGTACCAACATGGTGCCCGCAGTCACCAGGTAGCCCCCATGCACCACATGCAGACCCTGTGGTTCTGATCTAAAAATAGCCGAGCGGTGATAGGAATGATCTCTAGGAATTCTGTCGTGGTGGTCGTTTGAAAATGGGAACAACTGGCAGCTCTTTATAGAGATAAAATGTTGTTCAGTGTATTGATTTTGCTCATTTTCCCAATTATTATGAGAAATCACTAACATCGTCTTCACATAAATTACTACATAATAATAACATGATAATAACAATGGCCCAACCAATTTGGCAGTTTTTTGGTCTGTTATTTGGCAGAATAAAAGTCATTAAAAAAAGATGCAATGAATAAAATCACTTTTTTTTGGGTCCCTTCACGCTTACAACAATAAAGATATGAGACTGTGTTTTACAACAGAGAGGAAAAACGGCCAAAAGTGGCCAATTTTTCACCTATTTCTTTTGTGGAAGCTATGGATAACATTCTTAGCTTTGTCTTATAATGTAATTTATTATGTAAAAAAATATTTTTTTGAACCGATTGATATTTTGCTGATTTTTGACAATTAAAAAAGCTAATATCCACCAATAAAATTGGTTGGGCCCTTAATGACAGCATTATTAAAGGTTACTTGAGCAAATCTGACATTTCAGACGTCTGTTTCAAACTGGTAGCGCTTAGCATTAACTCATTCACTCCCAAAGACGTTTTTAAACGTCTTTTCAGACTTGGTCTAGAATTGGCTGCTACTGAATTTGAAATTTGACTCATCAAACTTCCAAGACATTTTGATAGCTCCTTTCAATTGAGTGAGATCATGTCCAGCATGACTCTGGTTCTAAAAACATCTCACAGATGATACCAAAGACTTTTTTTTCCCAGAAACACACAAAAAAATGAACCAAATACCGAACATATAATATCGATGAAACATTTCACTTCGGGGTAGAATTTTATGACCTGTTCAGCTGAGGATGTATTTGTCGGTGCTTTTATCAGACATATTCAAACCCCGAGTGAACCGACCAATCCACAGGGCTGCTCTCACCATCGCATTCTTTGTATCACATCCAATGAAGCCTCAACTGGAAGTGAAAAGCCCGCCATTGACAGGATTGCTGTACGCTGTGTATGTTGACCCCCTCCTCCCGCCCCACCACCAGGCACAGTACAGTGACAATCTGCAGAGAGACCTGATCGACGCTCTACTCCGAGCGAAGCACAATGCGGAGAACAACAACACGGCGGAGGCGAACGCCGAGGCTTTGGGCCTTAGCGACGACCACATCCTCATGACGGTGGGGGACATCTTTGGAGCCGGGGCGGAAACCACCATCACCGTCCTCAGATGGGCCATCATCTACCTCATCCATTACCCCGAGGTAATGAACGGAGCTTATGCTAAGTCGAAGGATGTTTATGGGTCACTAAGAGTAAGCATCCGGCGAACGCATCGGGGTCAGCGACACGTTTCCGCGTAAGCAAGCCAACGTCTTTTTGCGTTCAGGTGCAGAAACGTATCCAGGAGGAGCTGGACAGCAAGTTGGGGAGAGAACGCAGCAGCGCCCTCAGTGACAGAGTCAGTCTGCCTTACCTGGAGGCCACCATCAAGGAGGTTTTGAGGATCCGCCCAGTTTCGCCTCTCCTCATTCCTCACGTGGCCCTTCAGGACACGAGGTACAGTCAAACACAACTGTCATGGCAACAGGCACATATCTCTCGGAAGGAGTCCAGAATGTGTTCAAATCTACTTTGTGCATAAGTGACGATGCACCTCGAGAATCTCCACTGAAACTATTTATCACCCAATCATTTTCTCATCAACGGATGAAATAATATGACTGTAGAATTCCGGCTTCGAAAGCCAAACACCTAAAGAATGCGATTATAAAAAAATTCAGACCAGAAGTAAAGGTTTAATATGCCCCCAAAAAAAGCAAAAATTCAGGACAAAAAAAAAAAAAAAAAAATATTGTGGGCCTATATAAATCACATTGACAGATGCCCCCCCCCCGATTTTAATTTGTATTTCAACCGTATGTGGTTCTTTTTTTCCTAGCCTTGGAAATTTCAAAGTGCAAAAGGGGACCAGGGTCATCGTCAACCTGTGGTCGCTGCACTTTGATGAGACAGAATGGAAACAGCCCGAGCTTTTTGACCCAGGTGAGAAAAAGACCTTCACGACGGGAATACCACGACATACTGGGGAGCAATTCCGGTCCCCCGAGGGCCAGGATCCGGGAGGTTTTGCATGTCACCTAGCTGATTCAAATGATCAGGGGGGCCGGGCCGGTTACACAAGAAGAAACGGGGTAGGACAACACGGCGCGACGTGCAAAAACAGCAAGGATAAGGCAAACTATTGGAAGGAATTTCAAGAACTGGAAGGACACAGAGATATTGGAATCCTGCCGAATGTATCTTATCAAATAGCAGCTGGGATTAACACCACGTTTGGTCGTGTTTTGCACTTTTTTTGTTTTTGTTTGGAGAGACAGAGTGGCGGGGAATTTCATTTGATAGCGCTAAGAGGTGAAAACAATACAAAATAGGAAGAGACGATTCACAGCACACAATATAAACATAAACATGTACAACTGTTCATTCAAAATGAAAGCGTCAACGGCAATATTTGGGCACAGAGCACATGTTGGGACCACAGAGCCCGGTGTTTGAAATGATTTATAGCTTCCTCTTCCCTCCACAACCTTTGCATCCATTTGGCAGAATATCTGGGCATCAAAACAAAATGACGAGAGAAACAATGACTAAATCAGAATTTTATGTTTATAAAACGTATTAAAAAAAACTAGAGTACAGCCAAAAATATCCTTCGTTTTTATCTTTGTCAATTAATTCCAAACATCGGCAACATTTTAAGATCAACATTAAGCTCAACAAATATACAACGAGCCTTCATGACTACCGTAATTTCCGCACTATAGAGCGCACCTGATTATAAGCCGCCGCACCCACTCCATTTTTAGAGGAAAAGCAATTTTGTACATACACAAGCCGCACCCGCATATAAGCCGCATGTGCCCACATTAACACATGTCAACATATTAACAAAGAAAGACGGTACGCAGAGAGTTTTCAAAGTTTTAATTATATAACTTAACAATAATAATAATAATAATCTAACTTTCTTCCCAAACGGTGCCTGTGACGTGGCAGTAAAATGCTAGCAACATGCTAACAACGCGCTAGCAACAGAATAGCAACACGGTATAACAGGTCTGCTAAAAGAACTTATAGGTACTTGTCAAAATCACGGTGAGCCGTCGTTTATGCCGAGTTTACGTGCAGCAGCAGCTCTGTTTCCTTCTTTATCGGACAGCTCGATTGCTTTTACTTTGAAAGCTTCGTCATCTGCCTTTCTTTTGGCATTTTCCATGATGAGGGTATGTTGACGCTCATTTAATGTATGCACAAGACAAGAAGTTGCAGTCTTCCTCCACGCATATATTCCACCGCTCTTAATCTGACCTTTTCTACTCGAGCGCCCCCTGGCGGCCGTTAGAAAAATGACACAAATTGGCCGCATCACTGTATAAGCCGCAGGGTTGAAAGTTTGGGGAAAAAGTAGCGGCTTATAGTTCGGAATTTACGGTACATGTTTTCTTTCCCTACAGTGCATTCTTTAGAGCAGGGGTGCCCAACCTTTTTTGACCCAACATCTACTTTTCCATCAACCAACTTCCCGCAATTGACCTGTTAGCGAACACGCACGCACATACGCACGCGCTGACACACGCATGCCATCATGAGCAACAGCCATCACGGCCGCTAAGATGATCGAGGCACGGGACGCACTTTTGCAGCGTGTTAACTATCGGAGCTCACACGCAAATCTTCGTTGACAGAAATATTGGAATGCTACACATTTTTCCAGCAACGGAAAACGTCAAGAATGTTTGCGTCATGTTCGTCCTCCTAAAGAAACCATATTAAAGCAAAAATATATATTTCCTTCCTCCATCTTTTTCCATTTTCAAACATTTTTGAAAAAAAGCTCCAGGGAGCCACTAGGGCGGCGCTCAAGAGCGGCATGCTGGAAAATACGGAGTTTCTTCTTTGGTTGATTTCCCTCAACCGCCTTGAGCACACTCATTTGAACATGTTGTCCAGTTACACTCACAACAATGCTTATCTGGGTTTTCTTTGCGTAAACTCGCAATGATTAGGGCCAACTAAATACATTTCAAACCTGCAGTTGACTTGAGGTAATAATGTTATCTGATATAACATATGAATTATTGAGACTGTACAAAAAGTCCATGTTTGAACTGTCATTTCATCCCCCCATTTCCCCGCTGCAGGCCGATTTTTGAATAGCGCCGGCACAGGTCTGATCAACCCATCATCCAGCTACATGCCCTTTGGTGCCGGGGTCAGGGTGTGTGTTGGCGAGGCCTTGGCCAAGATGGAACTTTTTATCTTCCTCTCGTGGATTCTTCAGCGCTTCACGTTCTCGACCCCAGCCGGTCAACCTCCTCCCTCCTTGGAGGGTAAATTTGGCGTGGTCCTTCAACCAGCCAAGTACAAGGTGACTGTCACACCCAGATAAAGTTCAACGGCAGACCAAAGCCGGCTCTGCTAGCTTTGTGTTTGCGGCACAACTTTTTAAACATGTATCACGCACACACGCACGCACACGCACGGCCAGATAAACAGTCCACCGTACCACAAGTTCTGTTGTTCTTCAGAGCAGTCATTTGATCAGTTTTGTTTGTATCCATCAGTCTGGTTTGGCGCTATTGATTCCAAATTTCAGTTCAACGTCTTCTTAAACGGGTGAAGTGTGGTCCAAGTACCGACCGGTATGTGGCATCTCTCTCTTGTGTTCCATGCGAGAACGAGTAAATGAGGATTAATTGAGGATACGATTCCTGTGCAACGTGTTTGAATCGAATCAACACTTTTTCATGTTCAAAATGGGCAATGGGACGCCGTTATTGGGGTGGAAAAGCACCTGGAAGTTATCCCAAACACTCGATTGCAGTTGCAGCTGCTTAAGGGTGGCCCAAGCAGTTCATGAGGTCTAGGGAGGGGGCAAACACTTTTTCACACAAGGGGCCATGTAGGTTTGGATTTTGTTTTCCCTTTCACAATAAAAACTTGAATTTTAAAAAACGGCATTTTGTGTTGACGTGTGTTATCTTTGACTAATATTTTAATGTGTTTGATGATCTGAAACATTTCAGTGACAAACATGCACAAAAAAAAATCAGGAGGGGGCAAGCTCTCTCTCTCTCTCTCATTGAAATGACTTTTGCACCCCTTCCAACCAAATGTGTTGCAATCTTAACTCATTCACTCCCAAAGATGTTTTGATACGTCTTTTCAGACTTGCTTTAGAATTGGCTGCTACTGAATGAGTTAATGCGGGTGTTACTCGGCAGAGTGGGCCGATATCGACAAATTTGACATGCAACAGAGTAGCGAACAAACAAGCATGGCTCTTTAAGATCGAAAACGTTGTTCCTTCTCAAGATAATCGTTTAAAGCTCCGCTTGCGTTCCGTCCAAACCTTTTGACGCCCTTCACTAATCCAGCAGAAAATCACTGATCTCCTCTCTCATGCGAGCCCTAAAGAAAATAAAAAATAAATAAAAGAGATACATTAACTGGTTTCTGCTTGATTTGCATCACTTTTTCCCATTCAGACATTGCCGCGTGCAGAGAAGGAAATATGAAAGCAGGAAATGCAAACTCACGGCTTACCTCCTTTGCCTTCTCTGAGCCTCTGACAAAACATATTGGGGCAGACAATCGACTGAAGACTGGAAGACAAGACAAGCGGAAAGGGAAAGGGAAATGTTATTCCTGCCGTAGCCAGATGAGTCCATACTCGACATCATCAGTCACGTGACACAACATCCTCCAAAAGTACTGAAACAGTACGGCCGAGTTCTTTATTTTGGCGTAAGACCCCAAATATTTAAGTGGACCAATCTCTTTTTTGTTGTTGTTGTCAATGGACACTGCAGCTTCTCGTTGACAAACTTAGCATGTAACCGACGTGTGCACATTTTTTGAGCATGACGTCTCTGAATCACTGGCGCCATCTCAATAAACGGCATCGTTAAGAGTAATGATGTGGTTCAAGTCTTAACACCACACCCATGCCTAGGCGTCACTTCAAGCAGACGGTTCTTGTGATAACGGATCTTCGAAGAGCAGACACAATTTCATGACAAAATTTCCCCAGAAATGAAAGAAATTCCAAAGGCTTCATGTCGGGTTTTTTTTCATATTCCTTTTGAGTCACTCACCATGTCTTTGATGGTCAACTGACAACTGTAACACAGCAAGCCTCTGATATCAGCTGCGTCTGGGACCCTATGGCATACGAGTTAAAGCACAGTGGAAACATTCTTCTTCTGCACAAAGTTACAATACACATATCAAACTCACGTTTGATATAAAAATGTACCTGACGCCAGAACAGCAGCCTCCGTCTTCCACGGGTCGATCACAATGTTCTCCTTTGCCTTTCGAGCAACATTGTGTACCGGGACCTCTCAATTCTGGAAGCAAATACATTCCAATGTCAATACATGAACTTTTTTTGGGGGTGATTCCATAAAACTTGAATGCACCGTTATGCTCCAAAATGAGTGAGCATGAAATGACAAATTGCGACGTTGCTCATTGACATGACCATAGAACTCGAAGTGAAACAAATGAACTCCTCTATGTCCTGCGGTTTCAATGACATGTTAATTAACGCGGCGCAATAAATACCGCATTTCCCACGAATGGGTGTGGCCCAGTGCATTGCCGAGAAGTCATAAAAAAAGCGTACAGCACCTGTATTTTGCCCGGGAAATGAAGCACCGGTATCGCCGACACGTTTGGTCTGGCTGAGGCGTTCAGAGATGAGAGTGGACTGGAAAGCTGAAGCGTTTTCTGGAAAATGGTAACAAGGTGTACATTCATGAGTTCCCTAATTTGGCATCAAAGAAATGTAAACACACGTGAAAATGATTAACGGCCTCCTAACTTCGTAAAAACTAAGCGCTGCGCCATCCAATGCATTCTGGGAACCACAGATGTGCAAAATAGAGAGATATGATGCGCCCGCCCGTGCCACATTCACATTTGTTTTTAAAACTTAGCAGACAACGATCCAGTATTCGAAGTGACAGCGTGATTTTCTTTTTTAGATTTGTTTGATGCCATGAATGATGCCGGATGCCCTTCCCGACCCAACCCTGACCTTTTATTAACCCTGGCGTTGGACCGGCACTTGAAACATACTGGCGTGTAACCCCTAAAATGATTAGCTTTGATTTAGCCTAGTATTGCTACTATTGCTAAACGTTGACATGATTTTAAACCTGCAATACTCACCGACTGCGGTATCCAGAGAGCACATACAGAGCAAACATCTGTCGCAGGGGTCCGCAGAGGATGAACTCTTACACGTTGTTTGCAGCTTTTCACTTGTTCTTCGGGACACGGCAAACAAGATTTTCGTCAGGCGTGGAAGTGAAAACACCGAATTTTGTGATCAGCACAAAAATCTCGAATCATTGACCAACGGAAATATCATACCAACCTATATATAGTGCTGACAGTAGATGGGAAATCAACTTGCAGTTTAGTGACAAAGCTCTCCGTCAGACACTGGATGCTGGCCTTTTCTTTACTCTGTTGGACACAACCGATATTACGGCATTCAGGGCAGACAGAGGATAGATATGCGGCTAAATTAAAATATGGTGTTACTCAAAAGTATTTGGACCTAAACTGAGATTTTAAGAGACGGGTTTCAAAATATCGAGATAGAAAGCCATACAGGATGTCATAAATATGAAATGATCAGATCAACAATTCTAAATGTTGTCTGTCATTGTTCTTTATGTTTTTATTGCCGCCTAAGTTGTGACCACTGTGTACACGACGACCGTAAATTCCGGACTATAAGCCGCTACTTTTTTCCCAAACTTTCAACCCTGCGGCTTATACAGTGATGCAGCCAATTTATGTACTTTTTCTAACGGCCGCCAGGGGGCGGAAATAGTCGGAAATGACGGTATATTTGTTAACACAAACTTGACCTTTTCTCATTTCCCCAAAAAGCCGAAACTTTGGCCTAGATGGATTGAGCTTACCTTAGTGTGAAGGTTTGGTGTGAAAACAGAAGGGACACTGAAGATGTGGTTATAGTAGGCTATTTCTTTGGCAGAGTAGTTCCTCATTGGCCTCAATGATATAATGTCACCATAGCGCGAGTCCGAGAAACTCTTAAAAAAAAAAAAGACATACAAAGCAATTTTTTTTGAGGGGGGGGTTGTTTTTCGCCACAAAATATTTAGATAAAAAAAAAATACACTTACTGTATCTTGAGCAAGCTGTGCTCCTCTGCCCAACGATATACTAATGAGGAGTTTAACCGCCAGTCTGGTGCAGTTGTCTCCAAACATCAATTTGCTGTAGCCTTCGCGGCGAGCCGTGTGCACTAAAAGATGCTGTCTTTAAGGAGAAAACACACAGTGGGTTCTTTTTTTTTCACTGCAGGTTGTAGGAGTGACAATAACTTGACATGTGTAAAAAAAAAAATACTAATTAAAAAAGCAATGCATTCTGGTTTCATTTTTGACAATGTTAAGAGGTACGAACATTTCTCTCTCCCTCCCTACACCTCCTTTGCTCTCTCTTACCAGCAAAACTGACATAGAAATTTCAAAAAAGTCTTGACAGCAACAAGGGCAGACTGAAATCATCTAACCACCATCATGGAGTTTAAATTAAACAATCAAGAAGAATATTTCTGAGCCTATTTTCTAAAAAAAGAGGCTTAAACGCCACATTTTTGTGAAACCTCCTCAATCTGAAAGTTTACTGTTCAAATGAAAGTGTCATTGTTTTATTTCAATTCCACTGTGGTCATGTACAAAAGCAAACAAATGCTTTTGGACCCAACTGTCAAGAAATTATTATTTTTATTTTTTTTAGTACCTTAACACGCTCACTAACTCTGCTTTGGCCGTCAGCGTCTTGGAGGAGTCAAGAAGCTGCTGCAGCAGCCGAGTTTGGGACTCCTCGACATAAGGTGATGAAGTTTCCTGCTGCAGCTGCTGCTGCTGCTGCTCTGGTGTCAAACAGCCGTTATTGCAAACCAAGCCATCCACAGATGCTTTGTCAGAACTTGCTGGTGTCGGCGAGGAAGGAGGAGCAGGAGCCGTCGCTAAAACTGAACCGGGGACGTCAAGAACCTACATGGTGACAAGTGGCAAAATCAGTCAAGAGCCGCCACACTGACTGACAAGAGTCAAAAGCGACTGAATTGGACAATTGTGGGGAAAATAAAACACCCATTTGTCGATTCCCTTCTGCACATCAGCACATACTACTCTGCCGCGCCCCATATTTTATGAAAATGTTTTTTTGTTTAGCGCACGAATTTACAGTGGACTATTAAAAAGTCAAGCTTTCGCTAACCGCTAGCGTGGGCTGTCGTAGGTAATGAGCTCTTCTCTTTTTCAAACGGACATTCAAGCAAGGCAGAATATGATGCTGCTGCTCGCAGAGCTGAGTAGCGTAAATTCCGGACTATAAGCCGCTACTTTTCCCCCAAACTTTCAACCCTGCGGCTTATACAGTGATGCGGCCAATTTGTGTAATTGTTCAAACGGCCACCAGGGGGCGCTCACGTAGAAAAGGTAAGATTAAGAGCGGTGGAATATATGCGTCGAGGAAGACTGCAACTTCTTGTCTTGTGCATCAATTAAATGAGCGTGAACATACCCTCGTCATGGAAAATGCAAAAAGAAAGGCATATGACGCAGCTTTCAAAATAAAAGCAATCGAGCTGTCCGATAAAGAAGGAAACGGAGCTGCTGCACGTCAACTTGGCATAAACGACGGCTCACCGTGATTTTTACAAGTATGTTCTTTTACCAGACCTGTTATACTGTCTTGCTATTCTGTTGCTAGCGTGTTGTTAGCATGTTGCTAGCGTTTTACTGCCGCGTTTTTGCTCTTCAGCCGTGCCGTACTTGGATCCATCCGATTTCAAAGGGGACTTCAGACCGAAGCAATTTAATGTGAAGAAACGGGGAACTCGTTTCATACGACAGTGTCAAGAGTAATCACACGAACCTCTTCCAGAGGCACGATGTGGAAGGGGAATCCTGTGGCTCTAAATATATCTTTCAGCTTTGCCACCGTTTGCCGTCTCTCCTCCATAGATCGATTCAAAGCGCCGCCCTCTGAAAAAAACAAAAACACATTTTTATTATTTTTGTTGCTAATTTCTGCAACCGAGTAGGACCGCGCACAGTTTCAAGCGTGATTAGCGTTTTACCATCAATGTAGACAATGCCCGGAACGAATCTCAACTTCTTGTGAGCATTCTGACTCAAACCCTGCAAAGTGGGGATGGAAAGAAAAAAATAGCGACAAGCAAAGGTTGAGCATTCGTATTCAGTTGTAAAGATTTTATCTTGCGAGTAACGTAATGCTGGGCCATTAACTCATTCAATACCAGCGATTTCTAGACCAAGTCTGAAAAGACGTTTAAAAACGTCTTTGGGAGTGAATGAGTTAAGAAGAAATTCTGTAGGTTGAGAAGTTTTCAAGAAATCTGAATTGCAAAAAAGAAAGTGCGTAGCCTTGACTTTTGACCTCAAGCATGTTTTGTTAGGAAAAAAAAACTCAAGACAGTCAGTATTTGACAATCTTTCTTTTTTTTTGCATACATTTTTATGCATATTTGCCTATATTCTGCCATTTGTGCGAATGCAGTTTTCATGCTTGGCTTGCGCACTTTTAAGGTATGCCAATTCTCCTGCCCAGACCATTCCAGGGTAGGAGTTTTTAGGGTGCTGATCTCCCAGCCTAAAACCAAGATCAATTGAACCATTTGATATCTTTTCATTCCATTTCCCACATTTATGAAGTAGAAACTAGTTATCTATCCATTTTTTTGTGCGCTGTTTGTCATATGTGGAGGTGCGATTCAACATTGACATGATTTCCCAAAATTAATTAACGGCCCTACAAAGGAAACCACAATGTGGCCCGCGACAAAAATGAGTTTGACACCCCTGCTTTAGAGAGATCCAACAACTAGACTTTTTTTTCCCCCCACTTCTGGTTTTCCTATTAGAATACAAAAATGAATTATGATAAAAATGGCACAGGGAGACCTCTTGGACTTGTCTGAGCATTGAAGAAGAAGAAGGACCCCCTGATACAGCAAGCAGCACCTAAAAGGAGAACAAACGTAATGAGCCGTCACGCAAAGAAAGCACTTGGGGCCTTATTGCCTAACATCCAAATAGTGGGCACTTAATTGGGTGTTTAATAAATTTAGAAACAGAAGGAACAACATAATGCGCGTACGTGCCCACAAACACAAAAAATCTTACTCTGGTGATTTTATTTGTAAACTATTTTGCAATCAAAAAGCACATTTTGTTGTAGAGAAGAAAAGGAATGTTGAGATATGAGATATCATTAAAGCAAAAACTATGAGCATAAAGGTCACCGTTGCCATAAAAGATCATCTTTTCACAAAAAGCTTGTTTTCGGCATTATTTATGGCCCATAATAAGGAATTTGGGTGCCATCAGCCCACAATGTACTGCTGATTGCTAAAAAAATAAAAATAAATTGAATGAAGGCAGAAACCACTGCAGCACTTCATTGATTGCCCTATGATGTCATGCCTTGACTACTCGCAGCCCGTAAACCGGTTTTGCACGCTATCTTTGGCTTAACATAAAAACAAAATTGATATGTACTATGAATTAGTGCAAAGGAAAAATACCATACCTTTTCTCCAGGGAAAATCACTCTGTTTTTGCCCAGTGTGGCCCGGAATTTGTGAAGGAAGTACTGTTCAAAACAGTCCCTAGCAAACAAAATGCAAAAAAAAAAAATTACTGTACAGTATAAAGACGCTGAAGATGAACAAAAAACATTTTTTTGGAATGACTGATGTGCATCTTACCTGCAGTATTGGTCCCCTGCTCTGATGGCCACCACGGCAATCGTCTCCTTGCACTTGACACATTTCTTCGACACACTACGAGATCAAGCAGTCATCGTGAAAAACATTATCGTAAAAATGACCTTATTTTCCACATCATAAAGTGCACCTAAAAACATTCAGTTTTCCCAAAAGCAGACAGTGCAGTGCGCCCTATAATCCTACGCGCCTTATGTGTGATGTTGCACAGTCTCTTTATATTCCCCATTGAGTTGTTTCCCTGCGAGTGTTCCTATGCCATCGAGCGGTGATTACTAAGGAAAGAGACAAGCAAGACTTCTCAGCATATTTGTCCCCTGGTGGATGTGAGCCCACAAGGTTCGTGCGCCTTTTTGTTGAATTAATTGTGTTGTCATGCCATTTGTATTAATATGTGTTTCATGTCCGTGTTTGTGACCAGTTCTCGTAGCTTTGCTACAGCTGCAGGGGTTGTGAAGGCTCTACATCAGGGGTGGCCAACCCGCCGCGGCTGTGAATAGCTCCACCTACGCCCACATCATTCTCTGAAAATATCAAAGCAATCCCCTCAATATTTTGGATTTTAGGAATATTAAGCGTTTGCGGCATTAAGCGACATGAAGTTCGAGTATGCACCTATGGAGAGGAAGACGGTAACGTCCAAAAATGATCAAATATTGGTGTGATGGTTTTGACATCTTCAGACATAGTTGTGGTAGAAATGTGCACATGAATTTTGGTGGCGATTGGTCGGAGTGATATGAATTTCAGTACCAGCCAATTCTAAACCAAGTCTGAAAAGACGTCTAAAAACGTCTTTGGGAGTGAATGAGTTCAGCATTTTTTTATGGCGAGAAAAACACTGAGCATGAAATCTAAAGTATTGGGGGAGGGGGTTGTTTTGATATCTGAGATAAATATGGGCATGGGTGGAGATGTGCACATGAATTTTGATGGTCATTGGTTGTAGCTCCAGATATTCCAAACACAGCACACAACAAACGGATCATTTGTTTTGTAATCAGAAGTCAAGAATAATGACTTGTTTAAACATTGTTTACGTTCATGGCCATTGAAGGAGCGTTCACGTCGCGGTCCCTGTCAGGTGTTTTTGCACCTGCGAATCCTTCAACTACACTACGCAATCAACAACAGTTTTTCTACTCATTGTTAATATGACCCAACAAGACCTCAGATCTTTCGGTGGTGCCCAATGTCATAAGTATGGGTCCTTGCCCGGACCGGCCTTGTGTGTGATATCATCGAACATCGAAGGACTAACTGGCGCCAAACAAGATCTCCTGGCGGACTTATGTATCAAGACTAACTGCGACATCCTCTGCCTCCAAGAGACACATCGTGGACCTTCACGTGTCCGTCCTCACATCTCTGGTATGACCCTCATCGCTGAGAGGCCACATGACCAGTATGGGAGTGCAGTTTTTCGCAGAGGTTTGCATGCAGACAAGGTATCAATTTCTGACAACGGCGACATTGAAGTCATTACCATCTGCACAGAGGGAATCTCTGTCACTTCAGTATATAAACCACCCTCCATAATTTTTGACATTCCCCTTATCCCACCGACAATCGCATCAACGTGGTTATGGGAGATTTTAACAGTCACAGTGTCAACTGGGGTTATGCTGAAAGTAACAAAGATGGTGAGCTGGTTGAGAGCTGGGCAGAATCAATCAACTGTCTCTCATCCACGATGCTAAGCTCCTGCTTCTTTTAATAGCTCCCGATGGAGAAGGGGTACAATCCAGACCTGATTTTTGCATCAGATGCCATTGCCAATCAGTGCGAGAAGACTGTCCTGGACCCAATCCCACACCCAACATCGTCCAATAGGTCTCAAGATCAATGCAGTCATCTCTCCTCGCACTGTCCCTTTTAGGCGACGTTTCAATCTGAAGAAAGCCAACTGGGAAGGGTTTGCCGAAGACCTAGACTCTGCCATTGTGGATCTTCCAGCCACTCCAAGTAACTATGAAGCCTTTATAGAATCAGTCAAGTCGTCCTCACGTTGTAACATCCTCATGGCTGCCGTATGAATTACATCCAAGGCCTGACAGATGACTCTAAGGTGTTATATGATGAATACATCTCACATTTTGATAACGACCCTTTAGTGTTGATACCATCGAGCTTGGAGAAATACTAGCAAATTCCATCACAGAAGAAAGACGGAAGAAGTGGCAAGAGCTAATTGAATCAACCAATATGACCCATAGTAGTAGGAAAGCCTGGAAGACTATTAGTATCCTGGGAAATGACAACACCAAGTCACAACCAAGGCCGCAAGTCACCGCTGACCAGGTTGCCCACCAACTCCTGCTGAATAGTCGGGGTAATCCTCAACAACGTACCCAAAGGGCCAAACTTCCTCAAGTGTCTGATGCGCTCTCAGATGACTCTCCAGGTTTCACAAGGCCTTTCACCATGGACGAACTAGAATCTGCAATGAAGTCCATGAAGAACAACAAAGCTGCGGGTCTTGATGATATCCTTGTGGAGCAGATCAATCACTTTGGATCAGGCACACGCAGATGGTTTCTCGGTCTGGTGAATGAATGTGTTGCCTCAACAAGATCCCAAAGATATGGAGAAAATCAAGAGTCATTGCCCTACTGAAACCTGGAAAAGATCCTGCGATCCCAAAGAGCTACAGACCAATATCGTTGCTCTGCCACATGTACAAGCTGTTTGAACGTCTCCTCATGAATCGCATAGCTCCCTTCGTTGATGACTTCCTTATTCCAGAGCAAGCAGGCTTCAGACCTGGGAAGTCATGCACAGGCCAGTTGCTGAATCTAACCCAGTTCATCGAGGATGGTTTTGAGAAGAAGAAAATCACAGGAACTGCATTCGTTGATCTATCTGCAGCGTATGACACAGTCAACCACCGCATACTAACCAGGAAACTGTATGAGATGACGTCAGATGTCAGGCTCACCCAGCTGATCTGCAATATGCTATCAAGTCGCAGATTCTTCGTAGACCTCAATGGTAGTCGCAGTAGATGGAGGACACAGAAGAACGGACTCCCTCAAGGTAGTGTGCTTGCCCCCCTGTTGTTCAACATCTACACTAACGATCAACCTACCCAACCAGACACAAGACGTTTCCTGTATCACGGATGATTTGTGCATTGCCTCCCAGAAGAGTACCTTTGAAGCAGTTGAAGTCTCCCTTCGAATGCACTGGACCTGCTCATCCCTTACTATTCCATTAACCACCTAAGGGCAAACCGGGCAAAACACAAATTTGTGCGTTTCATCTAAAAAACAGGGACGCCGATCGCAAGCTACAGATTAGCTGGTACGGGAAAATGTTGCAGCACACCTCATATCCAGTCTACCTAGGGGTGACACTTGACAGGTCTCTTACCTATAAGGAACACATCATAAAGACCAAAGCTAAAGTGGCATCAAGGAACAACATTCTCAGGAAGCTTACCAACACAAAGTGGGGTGCCGATGCCAAGACACTACGTACAACAGCGCTGTCTCTATGCTTCTCTGCAGCGGAGTACGCATCACCAGTCTGGTGCAGATCAGCCCATGCCACCAAGGTTGATACAGTGCTAAACTCTGCTTGCCGTGCTGTCACTGGCTGCTTGAAGCCCACAAGGTTGACGACCTATACCTACTCAGTGGGATTGCTCCACCAAGCATCCGGAGGACAGTTGCATCCCAGAAAGAAAAGCTGAGACAAGAAACTGACACCCGCCACCAACTCTACAACCATGAGCCAACAACAAAAAGGTTAAAATCAAGGCATAGCTTCCTGCACTCTGTGGAGGCTATGGACAGAAATCCGGAAAAGCAGCGTGTCGCTCTGTGGACAGAACATCTTACCCAAGCCCCACACACAGTGTCCTTTACCAGGCCATGCGAATCTCTTCCGTCTGGTGCCAGTGAAGCATGGCCACTCTGGTCTTGCCATAACCGCCTGAGAACTGCTGTCGGCCGATGCAAAACAAATCTGATAAAGTGGGGGTTTAATGAGACTGGCGACATCTCTTGCCTGTGTGGAGAGGATCAGACCATGCAACATCTCCTTGTCTGCCCACTCCTCCCGACACCCTGCACCCAAGAGGACCTAGCTAATCTCACCCCGATTGCCAGACAATGCATCCAACAATGGACTGGAACCATCTGATGATACGTAGTGACTCGAGAAAGAAGAAAAGAAGTTCATGTAATAAGGGGCGTGGAAACGAGAAAATGCTTGCAGTATCTCCACGTTATTATGGATTACATAGGACAATTTGAAATTTTGGGTCCGACTTTAGCAAGCATCAAAGAAGTTGATAAGCTTGATTTCTTTGCTTTCATAAAATGATGTGGCGGGTCAGATCTGGTCTCCGGGCCTTGACTTTGACACCCGTGTTTCAACGAATCACATTGTTTCGTATTCAATGATTGATTTGAATACCTACAACATGAATACCCGTCAATCAAGCGAATCAATCATTTTATATTGGAGTCACATCATTTCATTCAGACGCATAGGCAAGACTAAATTCAAATAAAACGCCGCCTTCGTGTGCTGAAAACAGTTTTCCTAATTGGGTAACGAAGTTTTCAACCAAAAAGAATTACCTTGAAACCTTCTCCTGCTCCAAGTCATCATGATAGGCTTCATCCACCTGACACATTGGACCGAAAACAAAAGATTTCTACGAACGTGAAGAAGTTACTTTGCTCGCAGCGTTGATTCCTAAAACTGTGTCACCGATCAGAATTTCAACTCAGTTCCGTCTTCGTCTTCTTCTCCTTGTACTGGACCGGTGGCAAATGTTGGCTGGCAAATAACGTTTCGGTACATTACCGCCAACTAGCGGTAAGGAGGTCGGGACGAATTTTTTTTGTGTGTTTTAGAATTAATTGTACATTCATCTGTTGAGGTAAAAATAACAATAATGTCATTTATATATTATATATATTGTTTTTAATGCAGCTTTGTTCATCACAACCCAGAATCATGATTTCGGTCCATGAATATATCCAGCAACCACAAACATATCAGAACTTTACATTGGGCTCAAAGGTTCTGTGAGACGACAGGACGTATTGCTTTATTGAAAAGAATGATGACAAACACTTGTAAAAGGTTCAGCACTGTCACACAAAAGTATTTACAGATTAAATATTCACGGGGGGGTTCTGAGCCGTTAGATTTTGTTGATGTTGGCCGAGGGCAGGGTTGACTTGTCCAAATCATCAAAGTAACAATGCGTCAAGGCCTCGCGTGTTGAGATCCGTTTGGGAGGATTGTAGGCCAACATTTTCTGGAAAGGAGAAGAGAAAATGTTACCGTCTGTGGCGGTAGAAAGACACATTGACTTGATTGCTTTCTGAAAAAGTCAACTACTTTGGGATAATGGATCTTACCAACGCATCAATATATTGATCACACAATACAGTAGAGCTACATCAGCTGACTGCGCGCAAATGCAATTTAGGGAAAAAGCTTCATTACATCATGGACCCAATTATAGTACATATAGTAGAGTACATCATAAACATTTTTTCAAAGACCAAAGTCATAAATACAAGATTGGTATCAATTGACATCAATTTAAAAAAGTTAATATTACAGATTACATTTTACAAATACGATAGGAGACATTCAAACTCACATTCTAATAGCAACAACATATTTTGTTCAATTTGTCGGTCTGGGTACATTTCATTTTTCTCTGAATAAAGCCAAATGAATTTAGACTATATAGAGAGTTTTGGAAAATAGCTCCCGATACCGTGCACGAATGAGTAACCTTACTTTCAATAGGTCCAGACCATTCTTGTCCAGGTTTTTCACCGTGGAGGCAAGGTTGCCAGCCTTCCATTTGGGAAAAGTGCTTTTGTAGTCAGGTAGGCTTTCCACATCGGGCCAAACAACATTATCCGGCGTTCCCAATGTCCTGAAAACAAACAAACAAACAAAAAAACACCAAAGGGCAAGTGGTATTAGGAGGACATTTGAAATTGAAACAACCAACCGCACTTGAAAATTAGTCGATCAATGATTTTCATAAAATGCATGCATAAGACTAGGACGGCAACGAAGGATTATTTTAATGATCAAATTGACAACTGGCTGTGAATCTGAAAACTTGTTTCAAATAACAGTATTGACTTTATAGTCGACTTGAATTTAACCCCACTTGAAACATGGAGAACATTGGTGGTGATTGTTCACAAACAAGGCAGACTAAGGTGCATGTAATGTAGGTGACGACGCAGATACCGATTACACGTAACGTCTTTTTTGGTACATCTTGCAGATGCCAGGCGGAGCACCGCATTCCAAACACAAACTACCTGAAGATTCTAAAGAGCTGGTCAATTTCAGAGTCTCCTTGGAACAGTGGCTTCTTTGTGGCAAGCTCAGCAAAAATGGTGGCAGCGCTCCAAACGTCGACGGGAGTCGAATATCGGGGGGAACCCAGGAGAACCTCGGGAGCCCGATACCAAAGGGTTACAACCTGGAAAGACATCGGGCTGCGTTTATCTCAGAGGATCATTTGAGAGGATTTGTGTTACTTGTTAGTCAATTTGAGGTAGAATCCTTTTTTTGGAGGAGGCAGAACAAAAATGTACATTTTTAAATATCTTACGCATATGGATGATGTGCCTGCCCACCCATCAAGTGTAAAATTACACAAACGAGTAACTTTTCTTGTCTATTAATTGCTGAAACTACGACGAGGAGACATTCTGCAAACATTCCTTTTTGCAAAACATGGTGCCAGAGAGTTCTAGATGGCCCTCAAGGACAACACAAGCAGCCAGTGGGAAGGAATACCTGTACTGACTTTTAAAGAATGTTACCAAGTATTCAATTGTTTGAAGTTATCATGGTTACGTTTCTTAATGTACCGCATTTTATAGACAATTAGTCACAGTTGTTTTTCTCCATAATTTGATTGGGGGGGTGTGACTTTTACTCTGGAGCGAATTACATGGGTGTGTGAAATTATTAACACATTATTATGTCATTTCACATGAAACCGCAAGAGGGCGCTCCAGGCCCGTATTGATAAAGCGACCATGAGTCTGACGTCAGCGATGTAGAAGAGGAAGAGCCGCATCTTTTATCTCCAGAGTTGGCAAAGTTGTTTTATTGGATTTAGTGGTTTGGAGTGACACCGATGGTTCGGTGAACTTGTTAGCATGTTCTTTATGCGATAGTTATCTAAATAACTCTTCAGTGCCGTGAACGTTCTCAGTTGGTTGTTTACGCGTCATGGAACGTTAGCATATCATACACTGACTCAGCCTGTTGTTCTCTTTCATTTTTATTTTAAATTGCCTTTCAAGATGACATGTCTGTTCTTGGTGTTGGATTTTATCAAATACATTTCCCCAAAAATTTGACTTCTGCTCCTTAACAATTTATTTGGTTTTTTTACCTTCTTTATTATGCATTTTATGGTTGGTGCGGACATTACTGCACTAAATATTCTCCATTAGACTTTTTAAAAAAATTATAATAATAAAGTTAAATTAAAAATCAGTGGATTTCAAGAAAGAACATTTTAGATTTGCAATTTTAATATACCACAATCTTTTTGCTCAGTTATTACACCATCCGAAACTAACATCGGCGCATCCCGAGCCACCATCTGCAGTTTGCGATTGTCCTGTTCCGTCTCATTTACTCCCGTCATTCAATGTGCTGCAGCTGCTGGCTTTGAATAATTATTGTCAGGGCAGCGTAAACGGAAACGGCGCCTCACCTCATGGGTATAGACCCTGACAGGAACGCCAAAGGCCCGAGCCAGTCCAAAGTCAGCCAGTTTGATAACTCCCTTGTTGTCAATCAAAAGGTTCTGGGGCTTCAGGTCCCGATGGAGGACTCGCCGACAATGACAGAAATATATGCCCTCCAAGATCTGGTAGAGGTAGCTCTAAAGAGGCAGTGACAAGAAGAATATGAAAATGAAAGGTGTTTGAGGTTATTAAAAATGTATGGAGATGTGCGAACCAATCATCCACCGTGCGGCCTCCATTCAACTATTTGTTTTGGAATGTAATTAAATACCAATCATGTGGATTCGGTGTCAAATGTATCATTTTTGAGCTACAACTATGGATTATTTAAAAGAATCAATTAATCTGTTCATATTTTAAAAATGTAATTTATTAATCACATTTCAAAAATATTACATTTAGATCCATTTACTATTCTAAAACAGAATATTGCCTCAAAGAGACATAATGGGCAATTAAACAAATGATGATTCAGTTACTATGTTGGTCTGTAACATGTCAGAAAATAAGGGGAAAATAAAAGCAGCTGTTTGCTCTATGGATTAAACGCAAAGACGACTCATTAACATAGAGCAGTGGTCCTTAACAGTTTTTACTGTTTGCAGCATTGTTTCTTCTTATAGGATGTCTTCCAAATGAAAGTGAAAGTATGTGAAAAACTATGCAAAATCCTTCACTGAATTGTTAAATCAAACAAAGTAAATCATAAATCGAATGGGGCCTTATGAATCGAATGCATTTTGGAAATCTGAATCCATATCCAGCTCTCGTTTTTTTCGAAATGTCAGAAACACGCCTTGACTCACTGAACAATGGGAAACACTGACCAATTGAAAGGGCCATGCTACAAAAACGGAGTATTACCTTGACGAGCATCGGTTCCATGTACTGGCCAGAAGGGATGGAGTCCAGGTATTTCTTGAGGTCCATGGACAGGAACTCGAAGATAAGATAGAGGCGAGACTCCTGCATCAGGACATCTAAGAGTCTGTAGAATGAAACGCGCTTTTCAATAACAACGTGTGATTGTGCACATTTAAAAAAGCTCCAGGGAGCCACTAGGCGGCGCTAAAGAGCCACCCGCGGCTCTGGAGCCGTGTGTTGCCGGCACCCGCTGTTATGTCAAAGTCATTCATTGGTTGATTATAGCATACCAATAATGGGAAACTTGTCTTTTTCTGTTTTTAAAAAAAAAAATCACATTTTCATTTAAAAGATTAATTTGCTACTAATTTCTCTTGATCATTTTTTTTCCCCAGTGGGTGCTTTCTCATTTGTCTGTCTGATATAAATCACAATATCACCACATATGTAGTCTGGTTACAAACCACAAGGAAGATCACACATCTTTCTGCTCCTGTATGCCAAGTGTTTCACTACCTTTAGCAGTTTCCCTTTTTTAAGGGCCATTCTGATTGTTTAGCACTTTATTTACGTCTTGGGGAAAAGTTCAATGTGCCTGTCAGCGCGGGACAAGTTTCTGCATTCATTCAACATGGCCACTTCTGGCATCTGTGATTGGAATAATGTATTGTATGTAGGTGGAACTGACACTCGTGACATGTGGGGACGGCTACATGACGTGATTACACAGACATCAACTGTTCTTTCTCAATTAAAAATGATGCTACATTTTACAAAATAAAATACAAACATTAAACAGATTTTTTTTATCTTCACAAAAATGAAATGATTTTCGAACGTCGCAACGGCAAAATGTGATTGGATGATCATGAATGTGGAGGTGGAACTACCGCCTACATACACAACAGCTTCTGCCTTCAGCCGCGAAGGGATAACATTAGTCTTTAGATCACAGCAAGGGTTAGCGCGTCGACCTCACAGTGCAGAGGTACCGGGTTCAATTCTAGCGCCAGCCTCCCTGTGTGGAGTTTGCATGTTCTCCCCGGGCCTGCGTGGGTTTTCTCCGGGTACTCCGGTTTCCTCCCACTTGCCAATATTGGCAAGTCGTGTTCAAAATTTTGAATGTAGCAAAGAATAAATCAAGAATACAATTATGATCCATGAAGGGGAACTCCAATACTGTAGACACTGCTCAGTTGTACATGCTTTACGCACACCACACGCACGTCATGCGCAGGAGAGAAGTTAAGTGACTGGGCACACAAACGATGACTGAAGCTATTGATTAAATTGTTGGGTGAACGTGTATATGAACTGGTTGGGTTCGGTACCTCGAACAAGGTTAAGAACCACTGAGCTACTGTCAGACACACCAAGTTGCCATTAATCAACTACCGATTCTACACAAACAACAAACTTAATCAATACATTGATCAGGCAAATGTGTCCAGCCGGAAAGGAAGATGACTTTTTGTCGCCCCCGCCCCAAGAAAAAAATAAATAAAAGGTTTTTAAAGTCTATCCCCCCCAAAAATGCATCACTGTAAAAAAAAAAAAAAAAGTAACCGAGCAAGCTAATTAACTTCGTGTACTGTGTCAATTTTAAAGGGTTGTAGCTGACCACATATTTCCGCACACAGTGAGCATACCTTACAACATTTGGATGCTTCAGCTCCTGAAGCAAGGAGACCTCTCGCACCGCAGTGCTGGGAACTCCTTCCTCCTCACTCTCCAGGCGGATCTTTTTCATTGCCACAATTTGACCAGTGGCCTTGTGTTTTCCTCTGTACACCACCCCATAGGTACCTGCAAGAAAAACGCCGTTGGCGGAACCAAAACTGACTGGAGTGACAGACTGTATAATGGTCGAGTGAAGTGGATGGCATCTGGTTGGTGAGCCTGTGCGTGCCTGAACTGTATTCAGTAATGCAATAAAAAACAAAGCAGCTACCACATATGAAACTTCATTTCTCTCAAGGGTAAAACAAACATTTCTACCAACCTTCTCCGATTTTCTCAATTCTCAAATAATCGTCCATTGCTGCCAGTGAGAGGGGTGAAAACACTGCAGTCAGATCTGGAACAACACTGCAGGACGTTTTGCGTTAACTTTTCCTTATTAGGACACACATTTTAGTTGGCAATACTGATTCATGTTAACATGCCATCAAAACGTATTACGTAGAATACAATACAATACATGCTGATATATAGATGAATGGAAAGATCTTTCCGAGAAATTAATCTACGTGTTTGAATAGGCATAAATACAACAATTCGGTAGTTATTCAACATTGTAACAATACACATTCTTGTGTCAGTTGTTTCGGTATTTTCTCGTTATGATTTTACGGACCTCGAACGTTAACAAACCAACACAGTCATAACCTTCCCATGAAGCCGCGAACACCTCGGCACTCGTTTGAATACACCTTTCTACGAAATCACAACATTTTAAGAATTACTTACTGAATTCGCTATGAAACATCGATAAGCATTACCTGACTGGTGTCGTTGAATACGCTCTTTCTGGTCGACTACCCTAACAGACCCCTTGCTCGAGCAGACTGTTTCGAATTAGACGCGATGCAACGTGAGATTCAAAATGGACCAATGGGCCACGTTCGACGTTTTTCAAAGGCACCTATCAAAAACGGCGGTCTGTCACGTGCTCTGCTCTGTGCTCGCGAGAACTGAGCCTTGTGAAATATTTCACACGAAGTACTTCCTTTCCACGTATCCTATTTTTTCTCACAATCTGTATTCCAATTTATCCCATCGTGGATGCTGTTACATATTTATATAATACGTTCTATAAAACATTTAGTTCGGCAAAACAAGAACGCAAGCCCACGTGACCAAACCGGAAGACTTCCTCCACAGCCACAGCGATATCTAACACACTCACAAACACACACGCTTGAAATGCCATTTTTTAAAGTTGTCACCACTCACTTCACTTTATTTTGAACTATTGCATGAACAGTTTGATTGAGGTCTTAAATGGAATCTGTGTGTGTGTGTGTGTGTGTGTGTGTATCTCTCTTTGTGTGTATAAGCGTCAAAGTGTAAAGATCAAATTGAGAATTCAAACATTTGAATTGTATACAAAATTCACAAACCACGCCAGGGAGGTTACAAACGGTTGTAAAAACTAAATACTGTACTGTAAGATAAAAATAAAATTAAAGTTTGCAATTACAGTACGTTATGTTTTTATAGCTTTTAATTTAGCACAAAGAAGTCATGTAGAATCGCTGGGGTCCGTTCATGACATTGGCACATAAACTGCAAGACGTCACCTTCCGGATGATGACGTTTTTCGCACATGTGACATGGACAATTGGAGTCTGCCTTGCAGGCACGACGCGTCCGTCCATTTATACGGCAAGCGCAGGCTACTTTCTGTGACCAAATTATCATATGTGTCAGGGGTGCAGCACCTCTGAGCAGCGGCACGTCGAGTGAGGCGCATCGTGGCCCCAAACCCTGGACAAGACTCGCCACAGGAGTCCAAAATGAACTTGCGTCTGTTTTTACATTGAACGCATGGGTGCCAGTCTACCAAAATACTGTACAGCCCAATGTGTTATTGTTTGTCCAATTTTAGAAACAAACAACCAGAACAGTTTGAAGTCTGTAACATGCATTTAATACCACATCAAGCCAAAGATAAAGACAAAATGTTTTCTATAATTGACCCATACATTTTGTTCATTTAAAGGTTGGGATAACCATAATATTGTACATTATGAACAATGAAAGCATGCTCATGACTTGTAGGTAATAATATCAATACCACACACACAAAGATAGAAATCGAGTGGAAGTACATCACCAAATCATGTTACGTACATCAGCAATGGGCACAGTCTTGTTTTTGGATCTCAAAATGCCATCTGTCCTTATTGTATTTTTTTATTTCCTTAGGTTGTCTCTGTGTGATATTAAAATTGGTTTGATGAACTGAAACCTTTGTGTGTAATAAATATGCAAAGAACACAGAAATCAGAGAGGGATCAAATACTTTTTCACAGCCCTGTCTATTGTCTTAGTGCTCATAACTATCCACTTTGTGTCTATCTCTGCTTGCTCTCTCCAATTTGATGGTCACCTCCGTTTTTGGGGATCTTTAGAGATGAGATGAAGTGGAGAAACACAGTTTTAGAGTGTAAGGGTTGGAACCGTCTGCAAAGAAAAACACAGAATACTTTCATTACAGTTGGAGCTGTTTGCGGGGGGGGGGATAGAGACTCGGCTGTCCTGTGAATAGAGAAAATCCGCAAATAACTGATTGCTATTCAACTGCATTAAAAAAAATATGTGAGTAATCACGATTAATTTTTAGTTAATTAGAGTTAATTATGACATTTGCGTTTTTAATTCGATTAAATATTTTGATCGTTTGACAGCTCTAATATATATATAGAACAATGCCCATGTGGAATCTTATCTTCCATATAGAGTAAAATGCATATATGAGTTTTTACAGTATTTTCGGTAAGGGTGCACAATATATATTAAAAATATATATATATCAATATTGGCCCATTTTACACACAACTCGCCAATGCATGCAATACATTTCCGTTAGAATTGTAAGTGCAATTGTATGCAAACTTAAATTTCCATCCAATAGTTGAACAGTCTCAACAGTAATTACAATTTATTAGAGAGGAAGACATTGAGCTTGCTTATGTTGCTGGGGAAAAAAAAAAGCAATTCCTTCATGAGATAATAAATATGTCATTTCTTTAGGTACATGTTAAACATCGCAGCAATATCGATATCGCTATATTCATCAATCATATGGCATGTTTTTCCAAAATCGTGCAGCCCCTAATTGGAGGTGCATTTCAGAAACACTTACTTGGTATCCTTATTTGGTAATGATTGAGAACCGTGAGAACCTCCACAGCTTCTGTCTTACTGTCAAATTGCAACAAACCAGATATTGTCTTGGAGGAAGCTGAAAGGGAAAAACATCAAATGAAAGATATAGCATCAACAGAAAAAAATATATATATCCTGCATCAACTCTCATACTCGCCATTCACATGAAAAATACAACAACAAAAATGATATTGAACTTACATTTGGCATCAAACATCTTGAATTTGACAAAGCCGGGCACATCATGTTCATTACATAACTGTTAACACATAACAAAAATAAGGAATGTGTAAATACATTTGCAGCAATACACTTCCAAGTCATTCCATTCAGTGTTACGAATCCTTAACATGCTTGATGTAAGTAAGTCAAGATGCCAGACAAAAATTTGGACCGTAACCCTCTCTGGGCCATCACCTTATCATGGAAGAAGGGTTTGTGTGTCCCGATGATTCTAGGAGTTGGGTCAGGGGTGTCAAACCCATTTTTTGTCGCGGGCCACATTGTAGTTACGGTTTCCCTCGGAGGGCCGTTGTGAATTTTGGGAAACCATATCAATGTATAATCCCCTCCACATATTACATACACAGCGCAAAACAAATTAATGAATACCGTAAATTCCGGACTATAAGCCGCTACTTTTTTCCCAAACTTTCAACCCTGCGGCTTATACAGTGATGCAGCCAATTTGTGTAATTTTTCTAACGGCCGCCAGGGGGCGCTCGAGTAGAAACGCTAAGATTAAGAGCGGTGGAATATATGCGTCAAGGAAGACTGCAACTTCTTGTCTTGTGCATCAATTAAATTAGCGTCAACATACCCTCATCATGGAAAATGCAAAAAGAAAGGCAGATGACGCAGCTTTCAAACTAAAAGCAATCCAGCTGTCCGATAAAGAAGGAAACACAGCTGCTGCTGCACGTAAACTTGGCATAAACGACGGCTCACCGTGATTTTTACAAGTACCGATATGTTCTTTTACCAGACCTGTTATACTGTGTTGCTATTCTGTTGCTAGCGTGTTGTTAGCATGTTGCTAGCGTTTTACTGCCGCGTCACAGGCACCGTTTGGGAAGAAAGTTATATTATTATTATTATTGTTAAGTTATATGATTTGAAAACTCTCTCTGTGTACCATCTTTCTTTGTAAATATGTTGACATGTTTGAATGTGGGCACATGCGGCTTATATACGGGTGCGGCTTGTGTATGTCCAAAATTGCTTTTCCTCTAAAAATGTAGTGGGTGCGGCTTATAATCAGGTGCGCTCTATAGTGCGGAAATTACGGTATGTATTTTATGCTTTTGTTTTTTGTTTGGAGAAAACTCAAGAGTTTGGGTTTGAAATCAATATTTGGTGACACCAGCTGTGGAACTGCTCTGATGGTTGACGTGTGTAAATATAATATAATATCTACATACACACATTGAATTATTTGTTTAAAAATGAAGCAGCTTTGTATCTGGGTAGCCAAACTTCCAAAATGATGACCAAAGTAATTTTCCGATCTAGTACAATTGTTGTTTTGTATCGTTGTGCTTTAGTCAAGGTCATGTTGAAGGTCATCTTTATTGTCAAATATGCTCTAGAGCACAGATGAAATGTCTTTCCACACAATCCTCAGCGCAAACATGCAGTGCATTAAACACACACACAAAGACATAACATAAGGCAGCGAAACTAAACTGTATAAAAATGACAAATATATCAATCTAAACAATAATCGCAATGAATGAACAGCAATATTTTCTAAATGCATTGGAGACTTTACAGTCATAGTGGTTACTTTGGCCCACCGTGAGGATTGGTCAACACCAAAAACATACTGCATTTCGTATTTACAACAATCATACCCTGAGCAAGTGGTCCTGTGATATACACGAAGGGACGTTGTAGTAGTGCAACACTGCAGATGGGGGTTGAATGATGTTTTTGGAGGCCTGCCCGGCACTGCTGAAGCGATTGTTCCTGGTCATGGCAAAATCCTTATAGCTGCTGCTTCCGTCCTCTAATTCAAAGAACTGGCTGGGGATCACCGCATGCTGTTTGGAGACACTGCACAGAAAAAATTGCGTCGGTAAACTGAGGAAATGCCTCAAATCTAAATCCATGTCATTCATTTCGGTGTAATAAAAATGCCTCGTTCCTGTTTTAAGGAAGGGTTTTCAAATAATAAATCAAAATAACATAATTGTTACATACCGTCATTTCCGCACTATAGAGCGCACCTGATTATAAGCCGCACCCACCACATTTTTAGAGGAAAACCAATTTTGTACATACACAAGCCGCACCCGTATATAAGCCGCACGTGCCCAAATTAAAACATGTCAACATATTGCATCATATGCCTTTCTTTTTGCATTTTCCATGATGAGGGTATGTTGACGCTAATTTCATTGATGCACAAGACAAGAAGTTGCAGTCTTCCTCCACGCATATATTCCACCGGTCTTAATCTTACCTTTTCTACTCGAGCGCCCCTGGTGGCCGTTAGAAAAATGACACAAATTGGCCGCATCACTGAATAAGCCGCAGGGTTGAAAGTTTGGGAAAAAAGTAGCGGCTTAGAGTCCACAATTTACGGTATATCTTGAACTAAGTTTTGTATTGAAAATTTGAGTAATGGAACCCATTTACTGGTCATTTGCAAGGAACAAGATTGACCATTCAAGTAAAGATTGACAAATTTGAGTCATGAAAATATTGTTTGTGCCGCAATTATTTCAGGCCGAGAGTTTTCTTATGTTCTCACCAGACGCTGAGTCTCTTGCCAAAGACTTTGATGCTGTTGAGGTGTGTGATTGCTCGATCCACAGCATAATCATCCCCCATCTCAACCAAGGCTGTGCCAGGGACGCTCTTCATAAACTTCACCTAAAATCACTCACAGTTAACAACCGCGTTCGTTAGAGTTACAGTGTATGTTGCAACGAGAAGTGCTTTTGTGATTATCCCCGGGAAGGGGGAAAGGCCCAGTCAGGAGACAGAAGAGGAGCCTACGACTTGCAAGATAACTCATTCACTCCCAAAGACGTTTTTATACGTCATTTCAGACTTTGGTTTAGAATCGGCTGGTCCTGAATGAGTTAATAGACCAGGGGTGTCAAACTCATTTCACAAGGTGGGTCACATACAGCCTCGGTAGATGTCAAGTGGGCCGGACCATTAAAACGATACCATACTTTGCTAGAAATAACCAAAGCAATATGTCTTTCCTTTGTTTTGGTATAAAGAAGCACAAGAACATTAGGAAAATGTTGAAATTTAATGAACATATCTTTTACAAAACATTTCATGAAGCACCTTACATTTCCATCGACAAATGTGCAATTTACTTTTATCATTCACATATATGCATTGAAACTGATCCCACTGATTGTACAAACTTTAACAAGTAATTGGTATTGAAAAATATAGGAATGGACTTTATGATTAAACGAGATTTATAAAGAAACAAAGTTTTAAACCTTTTACACGTGCATATAAAATCTAAATGTAATCCCTGCCTACACCTTACAAACTAAGGAGAGTGCTATTAAATGTGTAAATGTGAGAGTGCTATTGATAGCGTCTGCCCTCCATCCTTAATTGTCTAGACAACCTTAATTGACTAATCATAAACACGTCTGCTGCACACGGAGAGATCCTGGCCCGCGCGCGCGTGTGTGTGTGTGTGTGTGTGTGTGTGTGTGTGTGTGTGTGTGTGTTCGTGCGCTCTGCTCAACCGCAAAGGCCCGCGTGGGGCAATTTAAAAAAAATATTTGTTAATTGGTCGCTACTTCACGGATTTTCGTTTTTCGCGGGTGGTTTTGGTACCCATTTTGCGAAAAACGAGGGATTACTGTACTGTTTTACATGATCATCTCGCGGGCCGGATTAAACCCCTTTGCGGGCCGGATCCGGCCCGCGGGCCGTACGTTTGACACCCCTGTAATAGACAGTATCAGGAGTCCGACTTCAATACGGCTTTATCTCAAACGGAAGTTCCTACGCGCCATGCCCACTCTGCATATTATGCGGCGATGGTGAGCCGTATTTTTCATGCACTTTGTATTTGCGGTGTATCTTATTTTGAAGGCACATTTCAACGTTACCATAGCGACTAGCGAGTGTCGCCGCCAGATTGGACATTCCTCATGTTTATTATTATGTTGGGAAAATACCAGTTTTCATGTAAAGTCATATCATATTCTTTAGTTGTATTTATCCGGCCTTAAAAGCCCAGTCTCTGAAAATATTGTCTGACATTAAAAGGTTGGGGTCTGCTGATCTACAGCATTTAAATTGCCTATCCCCCTGATATAGGTGTGACAATAAAGTGTGACTGCATTGTGGCGCAATAAAAGTCAAAAAGGTCTTAAAAAAACAATTGAGAAGGCGTCAACGATATGAGAGCGCAGTAGCGGTAAGATGTTGCGCAACACCGTGACATGAGCAGCCAGTCAATTGGTGTTTGAGTTGTAAATGTGGCCGCCGCGGTCTTGCTTCTTTATTGTCACATCTTGTGCGCTATTTCAGGACTATAAAGGTTCTAATTTTCCCAAAAATCAAATCATGGTTAAAAAATAGTCAAGTCAAACCTACCTTTTCAATGTTACCGTATAGGCAGAACAGGTTGAAGATACGGGCGCAGTTCATCTTCGACGGATGGAGGCCGCTCACCATGGCAACGGAGCTGGGGGCGTAGGAAGAGTAGGATGCCTGGGGCGGAGGGTACGACACGATATCTGGAACGTCCGCCGAGGTCAATTTGTACCTGCTGCTACCAGGCATAGGCAAGAGGGAGCAGTGCGAACCTGAGAAAAGAGAAGAGACACCTGGAGCTAATTCATACTCACACCTAGCGACAATTTGAGTGTTCCATTAACCTCCCATGCACGTTTTTTGGAATGTGACAGGAAACCAGAGTACCCGGAGAAAACCCACGCAGGCACGGGGAGAACATGCAAGTCACACACAGGAAGGCCGCAGCAGGGATCGAACCCGGTACCTCTGCATTGTGAGGCCGACGCGCTAACCAGTCGCCCACCGGGCACCAAACATTCATTCTAGGTTATTTCTGTGTTAACAAACTTATTTACGCAATCTGACACCCACTACGAATGTATGTCAAGAGTCTTACCATAATTGTTGTCGCCGGATGACGACGGGTGCTCACCTAAAATGGCTTGTCTTTGCCTACCCTTTCCGTGATCTGAAAATGAAAGCGCACACACACAGCACGGCTCTTAAAAATCCATTTGGGAATAAAGTTAGCAGTCATATCACGTTTTCAACAAAATTGAACAACAAGAGGTCAAAATACTGACCGACCAAGGGCAGTCAGAACAAGTTCAATTGGAACACAAACTTAGACAGTAGAAATCTTTCATTCAAATACAAACTCATTTGATTAGGCAGAGTACACCCTGAACTGGTCGCCAGATAGTCACACGGCATAAGCACACAAGCAAGCGTTCACACTCTAATTCACCCTTCTGGACAATTTAGAGTCTTCGGTTAACCTGTCATGTCTGTTTTTTTTTTAACATGGGCAGAAGGCGGAGTATCTGGGGAACACACAGAAAGTCACTGATGCGTGATGGGCTAGAGCCCGGGTAAGGTATCAACCACAAACCTTCGAACTGAAATAACAGAGAAAAGTTACAAAAATAAAAAAATAAAAAGAAACAAACAAAAAGAAAATGATGACATTTAATTTCCCAGCATTACACTACTTTAAAGTGGCTTTATTTGTAATTGAACCTCACTAATTATAAGATACCGTAAATTCCGGACTATAAGCCGCTACTTTTTTCCCAAACTTTCAACCCTGCGGCTTATTCAGTGATGCGGCCAATATGTGTAATTTTTCTAACGGCCGCCAGGGGCGCTCAAGTAGAAAAGGTCAGATGAAGAGCGGTGGAATATATGCGTCGAGGAAGACTGCAACTTCTTGTCTTGTGCATCAATTAAATTAGCGTGAACGTACCCTCGTCATGGAAAATGCAAAAAGAAAGGCATATGACGCATTGCTATTCTGTTGCTAGCGTGTTGTTACCATGTTGCTACCGTTTTACCGCCGCGTCACAGGCACCGTTTGGGAAGAAAGTTATATTATTATTATTGTTAAGTTATATTATTGAAACTTTGAAAACTCTCTCTTTCTTTGTAAATATGTTGACATGTTTTAATGTCGGCACACGTGGCTTATATACGGGTGCGGCTTGTGTATGTACAAAATTGGTTTTCCTCTAAAAATGTCGTGTCTGCGGCTTATAATCAGGTGCGCTCTATAGTGCGGAAATGGCGGTAATAACTACTAACTAAATCTATTCAATAAAATACATGTTGGCAAAATGAGTTCTTTCTGTTCAACAACAGGGCATAAAAACAAATAACCATATTTCTTTCTCCAGAAAATGTCACGGAAATAAATAATGCTCACAACATACAAGAAATCAGGACTGAAGGAGGACGACAGCGCTGTCATTGAAGGAACCACAGTGTTGTGACTGTGGTCCTTTTATTTGTGATCCTCTTTATTTTGTCATGTCGGATTGGGCATGGCCCGATGTCTCTCTGTACGTATTGAAGCTCGAGTTGCTCAGTGACACATTGTCAGAACGTCAAGTTTTCTTCCATGCCTTCAGCTTCGAGCCCCCACTCTCTGTTGTTGGGACTTGTTATTTTTGTACATAAGGACTCTCTGTTTTTCCACTTCCGTGTCCTGTATTCTTCTGGCTCCAAAATTCAGCAGCCAACGCTCAGGGAGCACTGCTCAGCAGATATGAGCAACAGTCCAGTCACTGCATCTCAGTCATCTGGCAAACATCCGGCCTCTCACTTAATCTTCCTAGCGACTCGGATGGACAAACGCCATTGGATAATGCCGCCAGAGCGCCAAACCTTCTGGCCTTGTGAATGCATCCGGCGGGGTTTGGTGTTGGGTCCTTGATGTTTATCAGCTGCCGTGGTGCTTTATTTTGTCATATGTCACATTTGATTGGGCATGATAATGATGTCTGTCGGGGCGGCCCGGTAGTCCAGTGGTTAGCACGTCGGCTTCACGGTGCAGAGGTACCGGGTTCGATTCCAGCTCCGGCCTCCCTGTGTGGAGTTTGCATGTTCTCCCCCGGGCTTGCGTGGGTTTTCTCCGGGTGCTCCGGTTTCCTTCGGCGTCTTGTGAACATTAAAAAGGGTCTATTCCAATCCAATTTTTTTTTTTAAATCACAAAATATTGCGCTCAAAACAAACAACAAAATGCAATCATGTCTCCAAATGACAACATTTCACAAGAGCCAAATCCCATCATGACTTTGATGCTCACAAATCGACAGAAGTTTAGAAATCATTCAGAAATGTCGTAGGAAAAGGTCATGTGATGAAGTACAGAGGAGGTCACGAAAACAAACCAATGAAAGAGACCGTACCTGTTTATCATCAGACAGCAATCTTTCTTTTCGCCCTCAGCACGCAAGAACATCAACCTGCATTACACCATCACTTTAGCCATCAAGCAGAGTTGCATCGTTATATACGCTACATTGACGCTAGGTGACAGAGCACACAGTAATAGTACACTTTTGAAGCTATTATAAGGAATTACCGTAAATTCCGGATTATAAGCCGCTACTTTTTTCCCCAAACGTTCAACCCTGCGGCTTATTCAGTGATGCGGCCAATTTGTGTAATTTTTCTAACGGCCACCAGGGGCGCTGGAGTAGAAAAGGTAAGATTAAGACCGGTGGAATATATGCGTCGAGGAAGACTGCAACTTCTTGTCTTGTGCATCAATTAAATTAGCGACAACATACCCTCATCATGGAAAATGCAAACAGAAACGCAGCTTTCAAACTAAAAGCAATTGAGCTGTCCGATAAAGAAGGAAACAGAGCTGCTGCACGTAAACTCGGCATAAACGACGGCTCACCGTGATTTTTACAAGTACCGGTATGTTCTTTTACCAGACCTGTTATACTGTGTTGCTATTCTGTTGCTAGCGTGTTGCTAGCGTGTTGCTAGCGTTTTACTGCCGCGTCACAGGCACCGTTTGCGAAGAAAGTTAGATTATTATTATTATTATTGTGAAGTTATATTATTAAAACTCTCTCTGTGTACCATCTTTCTTTGTCAATATGTTGACATGTTTGAATGTGGGCACATGCGGCTCATATACGGGTGCGGCTTGTGTGTGTACAAAATTGGTTTTCCTCTAAAAATGTAGTGGGTGCGGCTTATAATCAGGTGCGCCCTATAGTGCGGAAATTACGGTATCTTCAGGATTCATTGGTATGGGATCAACCGTTTTGAGCGACGTAACAAAAATACACCCTGTGAAAATTTAGAAGAGCTTGCTCACAGACACCTTTTTGGAAATGAGCAGCTGAGAAAAGATATGCAGTACAAAAGGAAGATCCTAGATAGACATAACTTAGTGCTGCTTGAGGGATTAAGGCCTCCTGAGAATTTTTAAGCAGCAGCTGCCTGGTGGTAGGAAGGACTGAGATCCATGTCCCTTTTTTTCCCGAATTTCCTTATCGTTGATGGAGGAGAGAATGAGTGAAGAGAGCTGTTGTGGAAAGTCAGCCTGACGTCCATACTCCTTTTTCTTGTATGTTCTTTCTTCCACCAGGGTGGGAGATGTGCAGGCTTGTGAGAGGCTGGTGACTGTGAGAGTGTGTTTGATTGGTGAGGAAGGAAAGCAAGTGCAGGAGTCTCGGCTTGTGGCTTGAGTTCATTTTAACCGAACCTACTGTCGTACTTTTCTGAGAAAAAAAAAAGTCTTGCAAATTGTGCAGAACTAGAATCACAGGACTGGAGTCAAAAATCAATACTAAAGACAGATAAAAGAGAGTGTCTTACCCCGTCTGACCAGGTATGGTTTCGTGTAGTCCCAGCTTTCACTGTCATTCTTTATCACATTCAGACGTGTTGGCTGTAGACCCAAAAACAAAACAGAAATGGAAAAGAATCATAACAATTTGTGACATTTCATGCGTCTGAAATTCTGCGATTGGCTGGCGACTCCTAGTGCCCGAAGACAGCTTGGATAGGCTCCAGCACGCCCGCGACTCTTGTGAGGTTAAGAGCATTAGAAATTGGATGGATGGATGTCTAAAATGTATTTTTTTAGGGGGAGCAGGGGGTCACAGAGATTATTCTTCAGAGATAGGTAAATCGTGTTATATGCGATTCCCATGTAGATTTAGAGAATAACTGTTCAATCATAAAACTGGACTGTGTACTTTGTGTGTGCTGGAAAATTATTAACCCCTGAGCTTCTCAAAAGTCTTTCACGGTAAGCAGCCTTCAAATTGATGACTGATTTGAGATGTTTTTTGTCTGTTTAAGCCTTGTATATTTAATAAAGAAAACAACTAAACAAAAAAAAAAGGCGGTGCCCCTAGTGGTGGTTGAGTGTACTGCACGAGGTCAAATTCAGCCACCATTTAAATGAAATTATGACCCACCACTGCTACAACATGTTCCCGAGGACATCTCAAAAGCATACAGAAAATACATCTTTAGTTCTTTACCCTTGCATATTCAATCTTGAGAGTGCAGCAGCCAGCGTAGATGTCAGCTCCATTCAGAGCAGCTTTCGCTTTCTGAGCATATTGATTCGACTTAAACCTGAATGAAAGTTTAGGACAGCCGACTGCAAATATGAACACAGAAAGAAAACCTTTTTTAAATTTTCATTTTATTAGGATACTCCACCATGGCTTGGATTCCATTTCGCTTAAAGATGACAATCCTCAGTACAATGCCAAGAGGGTTACATACTGAGTAGAGGACATCCTGGAAACAAACAAAGTAAACAAACACATTTTAGTACATTTAATAACCATATCCCAATATATATATATATATATATACCAGTATATATATATATATATATATATATATATATTTTTATTTTTTTTTTTTTTTTTAATACAATATTACCCTAGAACATCATGCATTTTCAATTTGAGTGCGTGAGTGTGTGTGTGTGTGTGTGTGTGTGTGTGTGTGTGTGTGTGTGTGTGTGTGTGTGTGTGTGTGTGTGTGTGCGTGCATATACCGTAGTTATAGGGTAGAGAGGATTCTGAATAGACAGAAGGAGAACCTTGTTGCCACTGTTGGGATTGTCAGCATTGGTTGGCCTGGTGATTCTCTTGGATGTGGAGTAGTTAAAATATGCCTGCTGACCTAATAAAAAAAAAATATTGATGCAAAAGGCAATGTTATTGCATATCTGGGTTTCGGGAAGAGCACTTTATTGATTATGTAATAATAATAATAATAAATTTTTATTTATAAGCACCTTTCAAAATACCCAAGGACACTTTGCAATCAAAAAGAGCAATAAAACCACAGATAAAATGATAAATAATAGAAAGCGATGAGTTCAAACTGTATATGCAATTTTAAATAGGTGGGTTTTGAGATGAGTTTTGAATATGGGATAATAATATCACGATTAATTTTTAGTTAATTTGAGTTAATTATGACAGTTGAGTTATTAATTAGATTAAATATTGTAATCGTTTGGCAGCTCTAATATATATATATATATATATAGCTGTCAGTTTAGCGCGTTTTTATCGACATTAATTTAAATGAATTTTATCGGGATCAAAAATTTTCTCGCGAGATTAACGCGGCAGACGTCACAGCGGATGTGACGTTGCTCTATAAATACACCAGAAACAAAACATCAAGCGCGCTGCACAAGTCCACGCGCGTTTGTTTTGCCAGCCACGGCAGCGCGAGACACAAAACGGATATTTAAATAGTTTATGAATGGAAAGTTTACTTTTAAAAGTTGCCAGATTGTTCCACTGACAAGACCAAAATGACCTGGATGTTTTGCAGTCGTAAACTGAGCTATCATCATAGCACGTCGAGTCTGAAATACCACTTAATTAATGGCCAAGCACACCGCTGACGTGAGTAGTCCGCCCCCCCTCGTCTCAGACAGACGGCTATGGATCATTTCAAAGCGAAGAAAATGGATGACACGACAAAGAACAAAGTTGCTGAAGCAATCGGCAATTTAAACAGCGTGGGCTAAAATGTTGCTAGAACAGGGGTGTCTTTATTTAGCTCATTTGTGCATAGGTGTCATGTTTGTCCGTCTGCAATCTGACATTTAAAGAAGTAAATTGCGTTGCAGCCGGCGCTCCACTTCCGGGTTGGACCTTTGGGACTTGTAGTTCTTTTGTTCGATTCGACTTGATGTGTTCATGCCGGCGTTCCACTTCCGGGATTGAGTATTGGGACTTGTAGTTCTTTTGTTCGATTCGACTTTATGTTTGTGTTGAATGGTTTCTTACGTTTAAAACAATGAATAATGATGACGATAATGATACATAGTGAAATCAGGGTTGATTACATTATTTATTAAACGTATTGTTAGATAAAGGTATTCATTAATGTCAATTATATACATATTTACATTGCGATGCAGAAAGATAGATATATTAATTTTTTACTGCATTTATGTGTAGTTTAGGTTATTACCTGCTTCTGATACTTCTGTTACAACTACTACTACTTCTGCTGCAAAGTGCTCCAATAAATGATCCAAAAAGTACAGAACGAGAGATCCTTCCATGCTGACCGACAATCCCTAACTGAACAACCATTACTGATTGCCAGCGAGCCTCCATTACAAGAATCCAAATGATGTCGACACAAAACCGTAGAGAGACTTCCGAGCAAGAAGGACCAACAGAATCAGCATAGCCTGACTGCTGTGTTCAAAGCAAATTTGAGAAAAACGAAGAATGCAACCATGGCTTAAATCCATTATAGGCTGAGTACTCGTTTACCTTAGATGTGCACTTTATAATGTTATATTGCGCTGTTTTGATTCCCTAAAAAGAGCTGTTCAAGCAGCTGTTGTGTGACAAAATATTGTTTTCACTGTTGTTGATGGACAGTAATATTGTGTGAGAGATAATGTGTGAATAACTGCTCCAAGTGAAAAATGTTCATGTAAAATTTAAATCAAAATTGTTATTTCAGTAAATATTTGCATTTTGCACATAGAAAACTGATTCATGATTCCATGTTGATGAGAGCATTAAAATGGGGAAAATAGGACAAAAATATAAAAGGAAATTCAGAAACGATAAAAATGAGTGAGCAATCATGATTAATTTTTAGTTAATTTGAGTTAATTATGACAGTTGAGTTTTTAATTAGATTAAAAATTTTAATCGTTTGACAGCTCTAATATATATATATATATATATATATATATATATATATATATACACACACACACTTTACATATTTATTTAGTCTCTATTATCATGATGACATTATATCCCTTGTTATCATTCTGAACCTCGCTGTATTATCTGATGATTTGACTGTACTTTGTTGTTGTTGAAATAGATTTAAAAGTGAGTCACAACAGGTCAATTCGTTCTTTGTTTTTTGAATCAAAATACTTTTTTTTTTAGGAGAAAACCAATCCTGCAATACCTGCAATATATACAGGGGCCTTGGCTCCACTTGACACGCAGCGATCAGCACTCTCCACAGCAGAGAATTCCACCAGGGCTTGGCGCTTGAATGGCATCATCATGACATAACTAAAGAACACAAAGAGTCAACACAGAATTAAGTGGTGTGTTTTGTTACCTCATGTATAGATATTGGGAACAAACATGATAAATCAATGAGTGAATGAGGTCTATTTTCAGACTGGTGGATGTTGTTTGCCAGTTTGGATCTATTCATCCATTGTTTCAGCATTTCACATGGTGAGATGGTCATTAATGAAGACATGTGTTCCTTTTATTTCGCTCCACACATCCATCCATTCGTGAGGTTACCTTGAGTTCATATTGCTCGCTCTGAACCTCGCACACCCCCCACACTACCTCTTTTGACGCTTTTTCTTCATAATGTCCTAAGCTGATGTCTTTGAGACACTAAGGCGTCGTCTTACCAAATGGCTCCAAAATGTTCCAAGGCATCGATCAGGTCTGCTTCTACTGCTGCCTCACACAAACCCCTGACATGGACCACAGGACTGGGAGAGATGTGATGGGAGCTTTTGCTGTTGTCCTGCAACACACGCATTTGCACAATTTAAGTCTGGTGCAGTTGGGCCTAAATGAATGAAGGAATAATTACCGTAAATTCCGGACTATAAGCCGCTACTTTTTCCCAAACTTTCAACCCTGCAGCTTATACAGTGATGCGGCCAATTTGTGTAATTCTTCTAACGGCCGCCAGGGGCGCTCGAGTAGAAAAGGTAAGATTAAGACCGCTGGAATATATGCGTGGAGGAAGACTGCAACTTCTTGTCTTGTGCATCAATTAAATGAGCGTGAACATACCCTCATCATGGAAAATGCAAAAAGGAAGGCATTTACCAGACCTGTTATACTATGTTGCTATTCTGTTGCTAGCGTGTTGTTAGCATGTTGCTAGCGTTTTATTGCCGCGTCACAGGCACCGTTTGGGAAGAAAGTTAGATTATTATTATTATTGTTAAGTTATATTATTAAAACTCTATCTGTGTACCATCTTTCTTTGTAAATATGTTGACATGTTTTAATGTGGGCACATGTGGCGTATATACAGGTGCGGCTTGTGTATGTACAAAATTACTTTTCCTCTAAAAAAATGTAGTGGGTGCGGCTTATAATCAGGTGCGCTCTATAGTGCGGAAATGACGGTACTTCATTTCAGGACCATTTGTGGAACTCATTTTTTTTTGTAGGTTAATGCAACAAAACTGATAATAAAAACATATATATCTATATCCATCCCATTTTCCGAACAGCTTGTCCTCAAGAGAGTCGCGGGCGTGCTGAAGCCGTCTTCGAGCAGTAGGTGGAATACATCTTGAACTGACTGACAGCCAATCGTAGATACATACAGTACTGTATATATATAACCGGAGTATCAAATCCACGCAGTGTACTCCGCACTATCTGTGTTTAAACATATACGCATAACTCATTTAATGCTTCAAATGTTCGTTTGATATGCACAATAAGCATCCCTGTAACACAACCCAGAGTCATAACATGTACACAAACGCACCACCGACACTGCTTCGTATCATTACAATCTATTTGCATCAAAGAGAATCTCATTTCTGACCTCACGTCCTGCTCCGTGTTGGGCCCGGTTGTCCGCCGCTAGATCCACATCAGAGCTGCAGTCCGAATCCTCCTCGCCCTCCTCGAGGTCCTTCCCGCCCCCCGTCACGTCTGCTCCGGCCTCGCCATCGGCAGTTTTCAGGCGCTTGGATGCTCTTCCATAGCCGCAATCGTCGCGCTGGCTCGCTCCGAGCTTTGTCGACATGGACGCCGCAGTGTCTGCTGACTGAGAGGGAGACTCGTCCATGGTTGATATGCAGGTGATTTGGAGAAAATGTGTGAGGTGGGGTGGGGGGGTTATTCCGCCCCCACCCCGCTCTGTTTTATTGGTTAACCTGATACAACGGGCGATTGGTCGCTGTTTGCGCGTCTCCCTTTTTAAGGTTTAAAGGGGTTTGCACGACGCAAGCAGGGAAGAAATCGAAACATTTGTCTGATAATCAGGGGTGTCACCAGGTTTCATGGACGGAAAGTCGTAGTTAGCTCCCAGGAGATGCACAGATGGATAGACTTACTTAAAAGTGTAAGGTGAGGGCTTCGTAGTTTTGTAGTGGATAGCTCTACTTTGAAAATGGGCAAAAGGAGAGATGGAATCCTTTGAAGGCAGCTTTTTATTTTTCCCCACGTCTGCACCTCCGAACGAACGAACGAGAACACACCTCTCCGGTAACACAAAACACTTCCTGGTTTCCTTAACTGTTGTCAGCGGCTTACTTATTCAATATACCTGCGTGACACCCCTCAAGGTGGCTGGATAAACGGAGGAAAAATCTACGTGACACGTCTCTTTCTTTATTAGAATTAATCAGTGGTTAAGTATAACACACGCAGCATATATAGTGGACAAACCGGAAGTTGGAAAAGATCCTTCAAAGTAAAACAAAAAATCATTGAGAGCATATTTGTCTGTTTACAACACGGATGTAACGGAGAATCCGTAATTTTTCTAAATAAAACATCTGTCGTATTCCGGAATAAATAAAACGGAATTAAAGCAAGTTCTTTCTGTGCGGCACCAAATGCCCTGCGGACCGGTATCGGCCAATTAATTAATAACAGACACTATTACAATTTAATTTTTGTAATTTGTGAGCTATTGGGAATTATTTTTCATTCAATGCATAAATATCAAATGATGTGGGGTTTTTTTAATAGTCGCTGAGGACGCTACCATATATTGCTCCAGCACGCCCCGTAACCCTTCTGAAGATAATCGGACAATGGATGGATGGATGATTGAAAGGAGCATTAAAAACGTACAATATTTCACGGATACATTTTTCAAAATGACAAACACAGAGAAGTGCTTCTTTCCCATAAAATGTCACTTCCTGTTCTGGGAAGGTCACTGTGAAGATGTTGAACACTTTTAGTTGCACACAAAACAATGCGATACAAATTGACAGAATATTTCAGGGATTGGCAAATCATATGCATGCAAAAAAGGTCATTAAATGGAATGTACATAAGATATACTTGCAGGCCTCGTGTGGATGAACATAGTTATCACAGGGATCAAACAATCTGTGAAGCATCAACCACCAACTCAGTCAGTACAAGTGAATGTGTAACGAGTCACGTGTCGATATTCCTCTCCAGGACGAAGAAGGCAGCCGGGAAATGAAGCCTAATCAAAGACACAAATTATTATTTTATTGTGACAGAATATTAGTGCACTTTTGAGGTTGTTCACACCAAGCCACTTTTGCATACAAGGTGGAGGTTTGTGCATGGAATAAATTGTTCAAGATCCATTTTTTTTTTTCAGTCATCACATCGTGAAATTGGGCGCAGCCGAAAGCTTGCGTAAAAAAAAAACCTCTGGGAAAACTAAAGCCGTGTTAACAAATAGCTCACTCTAACTTCATCGTTATTGTATTTGGGGCGGTGTTCAATGTGGATCGAATTTTGCTGATATCGGCCTAAAACGCAATTGCAATTTTGGGTGATGGAGGGTTACAATTAGATTTTTTTGCTCAGCCCTGGTCAAAAGGTGATTCTAGTATTTGAATGTATCCTCGATCATCATGAATATTTGATCACTCCTCTTACGACACCAATTTTGAGGGTTTCGTTTCAACAGTATGATAGCGAGTCTGCTCGACTTCATTTCCTGCTACTACAAATTGATCCTTTGAAGTAGCGCATTACAAAACAGCGATGCATTGAATCAAGCTCACAATGTGTTCTTCGGAGTGAATTGCATACCTGGTTGACAGCGTTGGGCCAATTCTGTGTCTCCAAACAGAAAGAGCAGTGTTTCCCGTATTCAACTCCGCCTTTGCCGATGATAGAGCCATCCAAGATGTTAGCTGTATAGAATTGGATTCCTGGTTGGCTGGTGGAAACCTCTAAAACGCGACCGCTGGCTGAGTGAGAAACCCTGAAATTACAGGGTGGCACATGTGAGACAAGCAAATGTCGAGGATGTGGCTGTGTTTTTGAATAACGATGAGGAGGCTAACCTAGCAGCAACCCTCTCAGTCCATGGCTCTCCAGGCGACGACAGGCAAAAGTTGTGGTCAAATCCCCACCTGGAACTTTCTTTAGCAGCGGGCCAATCAGAACAGCTCGCCTGAGGTCAAAGGGCGAGCCATCCACGACTTTGATTTCACCTGGAAATGAAACAAAAATTACAGGCGGTTTACTGTTTGACCAAGTGTAAGCGCAACTAAATGATGTCTGCCATCTAGAGGTGAGTAGAGATATTACGATTCAAAACCAACAGTGAACCCCCACTATTAGGGAGTGATTTTAAGACCCCAAATATCTTTTAAAAATGGGGAGAGACCTTCAATATGCAATTACCATGAAAATGGAGGGTTGCCCCCATTTTCAAATTAAAATATTGAAAAAAAAAATCTGGGAACGGCGACTCCGCAGATGCAGATGAGGTCGAGTTTATATAATCGCCCTTTGTTTTGGTGGTAACTAATTGAGGGGCCACGAAGAGCTGCTGCCAGTTGCCCATCCCTGTTTTACACTCAATTTATTTGTTGAGCCTTGCTCATCCAGGGGTGAAACTCGCGGTCTGAGCCAAGCAAATTCAAGTTGAGATCAACTACAAGTAACTATCGGGCGTGATCATTTTCGTATCTGCTATAATCTGCAAGAAATTTTGGATTGCATTTTACAGACAACCATTACATGGTTTTACCTGTGGGAATAGACGTGCCATCCACTGGCAAGTAAGAATGAGCAAAGATGGACACTTCATGGTCATAGATATTATCTGCAGCCTGTACATATGCACAAAACATAACTTGAAAATTCGCAATTTGGTCAAGTCCGTGGGCTCCAAATTGTTAGCTTTTGGCTAACGCTTAACAAAACAATGTTCAAGAATCGTCCTCTACTATACAGCTAGCTTCCTCGCTGCTGATATGAATCTATTTTGGCTGGCGGGGATCGGGGTTAGCGTCAAATTGTTAGCTTTTGGCTAACGTCTGTCTCGTCCACTAGCTTCCACGATGAACGCTTGCACTACGTCACTACGATGGCGGGCATCGGGGTTAGCGTCAAATTGTTAGCTTTTGGCTAACGTCCGCCTCGTCCGCTAGCTTCCACGATGAATGCTTGAGCACCACGTCACTACGATGGCGGGCACTTAGCGTCACTCTAACGATGGCGGGCATCGGGGCGGCGTCAAATTGTTAGCTTTTGGCTAACGTCTGTCTCGTCCGCTAGCTTCCACGATGAATGCTTGAGCACTACGTCACTACGATGGCGGGCATCGGGGTTAGCGTCAAATTGTTAGCTTTTGGCTAACGTCTGTCTCATCCGCTAGCTTCCACGATGAATGCTTGAGCACTACGTCACTACGATGGCGGGCATCGGGGTTAGCGTCAAATTGTTAGCTTTCGGCTAACGTCTGTCTCGTCCGCTAGCTTCCACGATGAATGCTTGAGCACTACGTCACTACGATGGCGGGCATCGGGGTTAGCGTCAAATTGTTAGCTTTTGGCTAACGTCTGTCTCGTCCGCTAGCTTCCACGATGAATGCTTGAGCACTACGTCACTACGATGGCGGGCATCGGGGTTAGCGTCAAATTGTTAGCTTTTGGCTAACGTCTGTCTCATCCGCTAGCTTCCACGATGAACGCTTGAGCACTACGTCACTACGATGGCGGGCATCGGGTTAGCGTCAAATTGTTAGCTTTTGGCTAACGTCCGTCTCGTCCGCTAGCTTCACGATGAATGCTTGAGCACTACGTCACTACGATGGCGGGCATCGGGTTAGCGTCAAATTGTTAGCTTTTGGCTAACGTCTGTCTCATTCGCTAGCTTCCACGATGAATGCTTGAGCACTACGTCACTACGATGGCGGGCATCGGGTTAGCGTCAAATTGTTAGCTGCTAACGTCTGTCTCGTCCGCTAAATTGTTAGCTTTTGGCTAACGTCTGTCTCATCCGCTAGCTTCCACGATGAATGCTTGAGCACTACGTCACTACGATGGCGGGCATCGGGTTAGCGTCAAATTGTTAGCTTTCAGCTTCCACGATGAATGCTTGAGCACTACGTCACTACGATGGCGGGCATCGGGGTTAGCGTCAAATTGTTAGCTTGTGGCTAACGTCCGCTAGCTTCCACGATGAATGCTTGAGCACTATTGTCGAACCTCCAAGTCAATTCATTATCAATGAACTCTTTTCAGCTCGTTTGCGGAAGTGTTTGTAACAATCAGTCTTTAGATTTAAAATAGGTCCTCTCACATGTTTTCTTACCTTTCCAGCTAGGTTGAAATAGGAGTGGTTGGTGAGATTGATTGGCGTTGTTTTAGAAGACTGGGCTTGATACTCTGCAGTTAGTGTTTCCCCCTGTTACAGAATGCAAAAATAGTGAACAATTAGTCAACATTTAGGGACACAAATCAGTTTAAGGATTGAAAATGGTGGTTTTAAACTCAACGGATACATTTACTGCCCTCTTGTTGTCCTGAAATCCTAGTCGGATCAGCATTGATGAAAAAATCTATAAATACATGTGATTTTATATATCATCAAAGTTGAAGCATAGAGAAAATACCAACGTCATAAATTGCGTCTAATTAGAACTTTTTTAAGACAAAAATATGAATTATCTAAAAAAAACTAGAGCCAGTTTAGAAACACACGAGTTTTTGTCATTTTCGGATTCAGCGACCTCAAAATGCGCTTCCATCGCTGGACCTTTCTTTGCACAAAAATGTTGATCAGTGTCCCTGGAATTCAAATTGCAGGCATAGCAAACCGCCAGTTAGCAAGATATTCCCACCACTACTTGCAAATTGAAGCGGTTTGTCGTTTCATCTGGCAAGTGTTCAATCTTGGAGCGGAGCAGTTTGTCGTGATTACTGTGGCGTACCGCTGTCCAGCTGTTTACCTGCAGTGTGTAGGTAACAGAGACCAGCAACGTTCCAGGGTAGCCCTGGTCTCCATCTGGGCTGGTAAGACACAATTTGACACCGTCTTTCACTGCCGTAGCGATCCAAATTGCCTAAACAGAGAACCATACGATCGATGATCGCAATTCAGCAAGGTTTGAGCAAGTACTGAAAAGAAAAATTCCGTTCAAAAAAGTCCCATCGGGGGTCAGAGCCCGCCCACCAAGTTGCTTGTACCTCCTCACTTGAAGCACAACCTCTAAAAAAAACAACTTTTTTTTAACCCTTTCATGGAGCCTGCAGCCTGATAACCTAATAAGCTGTACACCGTTAAAACCACCGTCCCAGACAGTGTTAATGTGAAAAAATAAAAACGTTAATTAAAAAAAGTAAAGAAACCAAATGCCTGTTCATTATTAAAAACTCATTCACTCCCAAAGACGTTTTTAAACGTCTTTTCAGACTTGGCTGGTACTGAATGAGTTAATGAAAATGTCTTATTTTCTTATGTAAACAAAATTGTTCTTTATCGAAGCAATAAACATATTTTTAATTCAATACATGAATATTCTATAACATTTTCCAAATACTAAAATATTTTATAAATAGCTAGCTAGCTAGAGTACAATTCATAACTGATCTAACAAATATTAGATCGGAAATGTGGAATAAAAGAAAAAGATTCAATTGATAGAGAGCCGACCTGAGTAGAGCTTTCCATTTTTATTTAGATTTTTTTTTCTTCATCTCAAAATTAGTGTACAGTTACTGAGAATACTCCGTACATACAAAAGGTAGAAGTAAATTGAATTAACTGATAGAAATAAAGAAACCCGTCTTTTAACCGAGCACATTTCATTACTGATTGTGATGGAGTGAGTTATGTAGTTTTTATTTTGTCTTACCTTATTAAAGCCACGCAGGCCTCCATGTAGCGCATGAGGTCCATTGTTGATCTCTAATTGGTATGTTTTCCCCTCGACTACAAAACGCCCTTGAGCGATCCTGTTGGCGACGCGGCCGACCACAGCTCCAAAGAGCCGCTTGTCTGCCACGTAACCTGGCAACAGCAGACAGGGGTGTGTGTTTTTAAAAGTCATACAATCCAGTTTGTCTTCCATGCTTGAAATAAGAACCACACAATATGTCTCACTTATATAGCCCGACCGCTTTTACCTTCCAGGTCATCATAACCCAAGACAACATCCTCCATCTGACCGTCTTTGCCCTTGCTACAAACAGACCTAATGATCGCCCCCAGTGTCAGGACCTCCACTTTCACTTGAGAGGACTGGAGCGTCCACAGATCCACCTTGCTGGGCAACTGCCCCCATGGCTGACTTCTGACTTGCGTCATCTTATTCACACAAGATGGGGCTGCGTCTGCAAACATGGGAAATACACGTTTTTATTGGCATATAATTACCCCATGAAAAAGATTGAGAAAAACTGTTATTATTAAGGTTGCAAAATGATATGCAAGTTCGAACCTTTAACTGGAACAAGGCAGAAATTGATCATGCTTTTTTTATTTGCAAAATTGGAGATTGGAGAAGGGCTGTTCCCATTTTCATTTTGAATGGGACTTTGTTGGTATTTTTTTTTGATGAGATGTGCATTATTTGTCAACTGTGTTGCGCTGAGGGATGGGTAGTATATACTGTAACTTAACATTCACGTTTTGGTTGTTCGATCAAATCTTCATCACTGAATGTTCTACTTGCAAATAAATCTGTTGAAGCAACGTACTTTTTAACCCCATTGCATGGATATCTTATGACATATCCCAGCCGAACATGCCATCGGAAAATGACATGGAATTTTCCTCCCCAAGCAACCCTAATTGTTATTATTATTTATATGCCCTTATATTTGAGTGAAGTCCATGATTGTGTTTGATATAAAGTCTCAAAACGATCTGAAATACTGTATGTGCTCACAACACAGATACATTGGCACAAACAACATTATGCTCAGAGGGCTTCTCATGAGTTGTTCTTGGCTGGTGGCTCAAAGAGGGCCCCCCCAGAGACAGCTGATATTGGTCGATATCAACGACACACCAGGAATCCCTAATTTGACACTCAATCAAACAAAAATGACATCAATGTTTTTTTAGTGATAAGCAACTCAACATTAGTATTTCACAATACAAACATCACTACTATGATAAAATAATATAAATAACAACTTTACTTTGAGAAATCCGTGCTTCAAATTGGGGTGCATAAAAATCTTGGTGGGCGGGCACCGACAGAGACACACACACACACACACACACACACACACACACACACACACACACACACACACACACACACACACACACACACACACACACACACACAGCCATCTTTCTTAAACGGCTGGATCGATAGTTTGTGAAATGGGTGTCCGAAGGTACAGTACTTTGTTATATTCTCTGACTGTACACACGGGGGCAGTGTTGCTATAAAAATCTTCTGTAAAGGCGACCAAGTGAGCCGTACGAACTGGTGTTGTGCTGTTAATCGCCTGTTAAGAAAATACAGTGTTTGGCTAAACTCTGGCCTTGTTATTTTGACTCCCGAAACCACAATACTTAACTCGTTTCGGAACTATTAAAGGGACGGACGAAACCCTACTTCTGTCCTTCAAAAAAACAACAACAACTCCCCCCCCAAATGGGCGTCCTTCCGTCTCAGGGAAAGAATACCCAACACTGACATTAATCGTTTTAGACTGTCGCGAGAACTTGTCAACTTGTAGTGTATCCATTGTTGATTAAGTTCCCACGATTGTACTATACAGGAGAGAAGGTAAAAGCACAGTTAAAAAAGAAAAGGCACCGGCACATTTGTCGTCACATTCTTACGTCCAAGCGCTCCCGCGGCTGCCTGTAGCCCCTCCCACGAGGCGGGGCCACGACCATGGCGACCATTGTGACAGCGGCTCACATTCGAGTAAATTGAACCCAGCCAGCTCTCTACGCTCACTCGTGAAAAAAAAAATACTCCAAGCTTCAATATGTTATAATAAATATGTTTTTTAGAGTCGAAGAGACGCCTGCATAGTGCGCACCCAATTGCGAGGGATTCCGAAGGCCACACACTCAAATTTCACGTTGTTTGTCCAAAATGGGTATTCGCTTTGAGAGCTTTTCTACCTTCGGTACTCAAAGCTCTTCACGCGACAGTATGACAGCATTTACTTACTGATGACGTAGCATGAGGAGCAAGTGGGTATCTTGCGCAAAGACACTTTGACAATTGTCGCAATGGCCGGGGATCGAACCGTCAACCTCTGGGTTGGGAGACCACTCTATCACTGAGCCATTCCGTCCCCGAATTTAGTAACTGAATAATTATTATTTAGTTAATAAGGACAACTGGAGCTTTATATGCGAGAGACGTCCTTCCATCAGATGACAGGTTTAACATATGTTGCCATTAAAACAGCAGAAACAAGCCACCCCTTTGACCACATCAGCTTTGTGTTCAATTAAACAGTTCCAGATTTCACGCTGGGTCGGTCAATTTGTGATATTATAAAACGTAAATTGTTTTCTCATCCCCGCTGTGTTCATATCGGGCAAGCCCCTCTATAGTCCAGCGAGCGAAAAAAATCCTGGAGCCGTTCCTGTATAATCATACTTTTTGTTAAATTTTCGTTTTGTTGTCTTGGCATTTAATGTAAAATTAGAGTCTTTGCTCCATAGACAGGACTGTCAAACAAATGCTTGACAGATGAACGAATCGATAGTTTAAAAAAAAACCGGTTAAGCTGGCAGAGGTAACCACTTTCCCTTTAGTCTCACCTTAAAATTGGAACCCCGGTCAAGACACAACTCACTTTCTTCGATCTTGTAGTAGTTTAGGACATGACTTTTTATGACTCTTCCACTACGGTCTGTAAGGAAGTATTCAAACAAGAATCGTTGACAACGCCCGGATATATTTACATGATGGACTCACTCGACCACTTACTTGCCGTGTCGTGAAGTGAAGCCACCGGGGGCCATCTTGACTTGACTTGAAGACAGTGCATCGGTTTCTCCGCGGCGTTTTCTGTCTCCGCGGTGGAAATACCAAAATGCGAAGCGTACGAGTGTATCATTAAGTATATTCATATTTCATAGTTAAAAATGCAGTTATTAATTCCCACTTTTGGGAGGTTTTTTCCCGAGTGCTACCCAAAGATTTGCATGCAATATTTGTAAGAACATTTAATGAAATGAAAGCAAAGCCCTTTAGAAAACATATTCGATTATATATGCAACACTAACCTTTGCTGAATGGTTGGTCAAAAGAATACTTGATGAAAGATTGAAGTGCGAGCCCCTCAAACAACGAACAAAAAAAACTAAATTTTCGGTCTCAAGGTGGCAACGCAAAATGGCTGCTCTCTGGCTTCAGCAGCGAGAGTCCCAAGTGTGCGTCTCTCATATATATACGTCCGTGTTGTCAACACGAGCTATCTTTTTCGACTAAATGCTGCTAGGCGAGACACTACCGCGTACACAGTATCGCCGCCATCCTCTGGATGAGTTTTTTTGTTGCGCCTTGTCGCGAATCCTTGTTCCACAGCACATGCCAGAATTATGTTAGTATGTAGGCCTATATTTAAAACACAGGTAAATGAACATTTCAATATTCTACCTCTATAGACAAGGACAGGTAGGGCACTATATAAATATTCCGGACAATATGTAAAAACAGTTATGAGATTGAGACGTGTGGAAAAAAAAACACTTGCGCAATAGTGTTGTGTTGTCAATTTCCATCCCCGATGATGAAAATTCAATTCCCGTATTCACGGTCGCTTTATAAGGAGTACACCGTGGAATATTTGCCTTCTGCACTTTGTACATGTGATTTGTACTATGCATATTTCCCCAGTGTAGGATTAATAAAGGTGATCATATTTGATTTTATCTTCCACAACAGATTCAATCTCCAAGTACAAGTGTACAGTACTGCATTGGAACTACAGGTATGTTGGAAAGAAATCAAAATAGCGCCCTCTGGTGGGACACTACACCCGTCTTGAATGCATCGTCCAAATAGCAAGCACAGAGCGAGAAGGAAGGGCAGAGGGAGTGAGAAGAGGAGATTAATGGGGATTGGAGAACGAAATAGAAGATGAGAAATCGACAGATAACAATGTCAAAGAAAAACGCTTGTTTCATCTGAATTCGGAAGCTGTGAGTGCCTCCTCTGCGAAACAGACCTCTCTCCTCCAGGACACAGTACAAACAGTGCAAGGAGCCAGAGAGACACTGACGCGAGCAGAATATTCCCCTGATCGCAGCCATGACAGACACCGGTGAGTATCTCACTATTTATTGATCTGCACACTATAGACAGACAGATGGATAAATACACAGACAGATAGACAGATAGATCATGTGCATCACCTTTTGGCTATTTTTATTTGACTTTAAATGGATTAGCTGTGGTGATTATCGTCTGCAGGACTCTTGTTTATCCATGTGAGCAGGAGAACTTCCTCAGCTGCAGTCATTAACTCATTCAGTGCTTTACCCCCCATTCCACATCCCCAAAAACATGCATGGTAGGTAAACTGAGCACTCTAAATTGTCCCTAGGTGTGACTGAGTGTACTGTGAATGGTGTTGTTTGTGTGCGATTGGCTGGCAACCAGTTCAGGGTGTCCCCCCCGCCTACTGCCCAAAAACAGCTGGGACTGGCTCCAGCACACCTGACACCGTTGTGGTTAGAAAATGGGTGGGGGTTGTGTTGGGGAAAAAATATATATAAATACATTTGAAAAAAATAATAAAATAAGCCTATCTCAGCCAGTAAGCGGAGGACACCCTGAACCGGTTGCCAGCCAATCACAGGGCACACAGAGACGAACAACCATCCACGCTCACACTCACACCTCGGGACAATTTAGAGCGTTCAATCAGCCTGCCATGCATGTTTTTGGAATGTGGGAGGAAACCGGAGTACCCGTAGAAAACCCACGCCGGCACCGGAAGAACATGTAAACTCCACATAGGAAGGTTGGAGCCGGAATCGAACCCCGACCTCTGCACTGTAAGGTCGACGCGCTAACCGCTCGACCACTGGGTGGCCTCCATAAAATGTAAATGTCAAAATTTCAACACAACATCGAATAATTATGATGATTTGAATAACAACAAAATAATTCCAATTCAAATATGAACTGGTTCATTTGCAACAATTTAGCCATGTTCAAAATGTTATGACGATGCATCCACAAATTATGTTGTAACTGAGCGAAATCAGGTTTTAATTTTTTTTTTTGCCGTTCTGTGCTGCAACTTCTCCTAATTGTTGTCTTGTCGTGGTCAGCGACTGCATAATGCCCTCAACTGCCACTTCCCGGACATGAGCGACTATTTACGTTTGATTCATCTAAACTTGGGCTTGGAGCTTTATTTTTGTTTTTAACAATAAAAGGAAAGTGGACCTCTGCATACTCATGGATGAACATATTTGCGGATTCAAACATTTTATCAATATTTTTGCAATTTAAAAAAATGTCTCCGGGTACTCCGGTTTCCTCCCACATTCCAAAAACATGCATGGCAGGTTGATTGAGCACTCTAAATTGTCCCTAGGTATGAATGTGGTCATGGATGGTTGTTCGTTTCTGTGTGCCCTGCAATTGGCTGGCAACCGATTCGGGGTGTGCCCCGCCTACTGCCTGAAGACGGCTGGGGTGGGCTCCAGCACCCCCTCGCAACCCTAGTGAGGATCAAGCGGTTCGGAAGATGAATGGATGAATATTTCTGCTTTCTTGACTCGTATTGTTGCTGTATGTTTGTGATTGTGTTTTATAGATTCTCTGGCTGATGCACTCCAGGCTATCAGTGTGAGCACAGAACTCATTGAAGAGGAGCTGAAACCTCATTTGGACACAATTCTGTCTGCACAGTTAGGAAAGCGTAAGTTAAGGAACACAAACGCCATTACACATTGGAACTAATTCAGTCTGCGACTTTCTCCCCATAAAAGATGTCCTCCTGTTTGTGACAGTGTCTCAATTCATGTGAAATCTACCCATCTAATGTATCCATTGTTTGCACCGCAATGCCCGAGATCGGCGTTGTATGAAGAGGCGTTTGGAGCAATCACCTCCAGTTTTCTTGATTTTCACCATGGTGTACTCATCTCTTCACATTTCTACAGAGAAAGACGTTGCTGTTCAGATTGCCAAAAGTGGGATTCTACCAATACTCGCTCAGGCTTTACAAAATCAAACCAGCCTGAGCTGTCAGATTGCCTTATTGGTGGCTGAAATGGCCCGAGAAGGTAGGACACAAATTTGAACTGCATTCTTTGGAGGCGGTTCTAGAATCTGAGGGGACGTTTTTGATCTTTTTTGTCTTTTAGGTTCAGTGAGGGGCTTGTGCATTGAGGCAGGCTTAGTGAAGGTGCTGGTCCCTCATCTGGACAGTCGTGAGCCGGAGATGCTGCTCAATACTGGCAGAGCAATTGGTCGCATTTGCTTTGACAACCGTAAGTCTTCATTCGCACTGAAAGAAATGGTTTTGAATCGATTTTATTATGATCCTTTCATGGGGCGGCCCGGTAGTCCAGTGGTTAGCACGTTGGATTCATGGTGCAGAGGTACCGGGTTCGATTCCAGCTGCGGCCTCCCTGTGTGGAGTTTGCATGTTCTCCCCGGGCTTGCGTGGGTTTTCTCCGGGTGCTCTGGTTTCCTCCCACATTCCAAAAACATGCATGGCAGGCTGATTGAAATTGTCCCTAGGTGTGAGTGTGTTTGTCTGTGTGTGCCCTGCGATTGTCTGGCAATCAGTTCAGGGTGTCCCCCGCCTACTGCCCGAAGACAGCCGGGATAGGCTCCGGCACCCCCCGCGACCCGGAATCACAATATTTTCTCTCACTCTGCACAGCATACCAGCAGGATCAGTTAGTCCACTCGGGCGTCATCCTCAAGCTCGTGTCAATCATGAGGAAATATCCAGAGAATGATCCCCTGGTCAACGTCTGTGTGCTGGCTCTCTGTAATTTGGCCGACATGGGTAAGCATGGATACAAGTAACGGCTGATACATACCTAGTAGGTAAAATGACATTCAAAGAATACAAATGTGCATGCCCATACAGTATTACCGCAATTTCCGCACTATAGAGCGCACCCGATTATAAGCCGCACCCGCTACATTTTTAGAGGAAAACCAATTTTGTACACACATAAGCCGCACCCGTATATAAGCCGCATGTGCCCACATACAAACATGTCAACATATTTACAAAGAAAGAGAGAGTTTTCAAAGTTTGAATCATATAACTTAACAATAATAATAATAATCTAACTTTCTTCCCAAACGGTGCCTGTGACGCGGCAGTAAAACGCTAGCAACATGGTAACAACACGCTAGCAACAGAATAGCAATGCGTCATCTGCCGTTCTTTTTGCATTTTCCATGATGAGGGTACGTTGACGCTCATTTCATGGATGCACAAGACAAGAAGTTGCAGTCTTCCTCGACGCATATATTCCACCGGTCTTAATCTGACCTTTTCTACTCGAGCGCCCCCTGGCGGCCGTTAGAAAAATGACACAAATTGGCCGCATCACTGAATAAGCCGCAGGGTTGAAAGTTTGGGAAAAAAAGTAGCGGCTTAGAGTCCGGAATTTACGGTATATATTTTTTTTATTCAGGAATGAAAGTAAATAATCTAAAATGATATTCTAATGAAGAATTTGTGCAGCGCTGTTGTTTCATAATGACCCTATAAAAAGTCGAAATAGTCACCTGCAATTACATCGCCAACCAAGTGACAAAACCCGTGTGCTTTCAGATTCTGCCAGGACGGCTCTTATTGAAGTTGACGTGGGAGATGTACTGCTTTTCCAATTGAAACGAGCACCTGATGCTGAACGCCAACACATTATCCTGGAAATACTGAGCTCACTGGCCGAGAACGGTATGCTTTTGAACATTTCTGATCAAGAATATTTAAACGCATCAGCCTTCTAACGCATGACTGATTTTCAGAGTTTTTTTTCGACAGTTTCAGACTTGCAATTTAATAAAGAAAAAAAAAAAACAACGGGGAGCCAGGTTGAACCAGGAAAATGTCAGAATAACGACCGCGGACGCCGCATAGGCGCCAAACCTCGCACAAATAACCATCAGAGTACCCCCTGTGACTTTTGGTGTACCATGTGACTTTTGGGCGACGACCTCAGCCCTCAAAGAAATGGGGAACTTTGCGCGGAGTTAGGGCAACACTGAGTAGTGAGTGCGGAGATGAATATCAGCATCCTCTAATTCACTACGTCGGATGTCTGAAGCCAATGCCGCGAATGCTGCTATGCTTATTCTTGTTTCCTGATTGCGCAATATCTGATTTGGTCTTCTCCATATGGTCTATCACAATAGAATACAGTGGCACCTCGGCTCACCAACGCTTTAGCTCACCAACTTTTCGCCTCACGAACATTAATTTCGCGAGAATTTAGTCTCCGCTGACGAACTAGTTTTCGGCGGACGAACCGAACCAAGCGGTCGAACGGCGCCCCCGTGGCGGCCGCGAGAAGCTGACGCACGCTCACGGCGTTCACTTCGTCACCCCCTTTCTTTGAATGCGGACGTGGTTTGTGTTTTGCTAGACATTTTGGACCATGTTGAGTGTACTTTTGCTATTATGAGACCGAAAAAGACCCCGCCACAGGCTCGTGTTAAGCCGAAGAAGAAATGAAAGAAAATGACGATCGAGTAGAAGAAGGAGAAATAAATAAATAAACAAATAAATAAAACGACTTTATTATACAGTACAGTTTATTTCTTTCATTTCAATACAATAGCACATTTATTATACATAAAATAAGGTCTATTTTTGTGTAGTTTTAAGGCTTATTTAGTCGAAAATTATGTTTATGGGGACCTGGGAACGGATTATTCTCATTTTAATGCTTTCCTATGGGAACTAAATGTTCGGAAGACAAACTTTTCGGCTCACACGCACACTTTCTGGGAACCAATTAAGTTCGCGAGCCGAGGTACCACTGTACAATCTTTTGTTTGTTTGATCTGTATTATATCAGTCGAAAATACTGATCTAGGGCCACATCTGAAAGTGACCGAGGTCAGATTTGAAAAAAAAAAAAATCAGAATTCAGCCATTCAGACTGTCATAATAAAAACAGTTACAGGTCACATATGGGCAAAAAAAAAAGTCGTTTGAACATCGCCTAATGTTACAGGTGCAAGAATGTGAACTCGTGCTTCTGTCCCAACAGATACGCTGAAGTTTCAATTTGTTGAGTCAGGGGTACCCGTGGCGTTATCTGAGCTGATCAGGGGTCTTCAGGGATGTTCCGACCCCGCGACCCTTTGCAGTGTCAAGATTGCCTCCAACCTCATTGTGTCGCTTCTTTTAGGAGGTGAGTGCTGCGAGGTCAAACTTTTGTTTGCATGATCCGATTGAATGGGTTCGTCTTTGTGTGTCAGATGAGTCCATGCAAAAGTGTTTTGGCGAAGGCTCGGGTGTGGTGTACCAGGATGTTCTGTCCTGGCTGCAGAGCCCCAACACTCAGCTGCAGTTGTCGGGAGCTTTGGCTATCGCCAACTTTGCAAGAAATGGTAAAAATACTTTTTCAGTCAAACTCGCATTCAACCATTTCTATATCAGAATTTTGCCAAGCGATGATATGTCTTGAAAGATTTTTGACGGGACCGTTTTTTGTTTTTGTTATTGTTGTTTTTTTTTTTTTTTAATGCCAGACAGTAACTGTGTGAAGATGATGGACCTTGGTGTGGTCCCTCACATCCTGACCATGTTGGAACAACATATTGACGAAGGAGATGTGTCTGTTCTCCATGCCGGATTGAGCGCGCTACGAAATTTAGCCATTCCAGGTACTGATCAAAAGAATCCCTGTGAATTTGATGTCGCGGAAAAACTGAAACATGAAAGTACAATTTGTTAGACTTACAGAATGTTGACATAAGTGATGACATACTGTTTATTATGTTCACTTCCATTGAACTGTGTGACAATATGGTGATTTGCACACACCCCCACACACCATGTGACCGATGTCTCGATAACATACCATAATTTCCGCACTATAGAGCGCACCTGATTATAAGACGCACCCACTCCATTTTTAGAGGAAAAGCAATTTTGTACATACACAAGCCGCACCCGTATATAAGCCGCATGTGCCCACATTAAAACATGTCAACATATTTACAAAGAAAGAGAGAGTTTTCAAAGTTTTAATCATATAACTTAACAATAATAATAATATATAACTTTTCTTCCCAAACGGTGCCCGTGACGCGGCAGTAAAACGCTAGCAACATGCTAACAACACGCTAGCAACAGAATAGCAATGCGTCATATGCCTTTCTTTTTGCATTTTCCATGAGGGTATGTTCACGCTCATTTAATTGATGCACAAGACAAGAAGTTGCAGTCTTCCTCCACGCAAAAATTCCACCGGTCTTCATCTTACCTTTTCTACTCGAGCGCCCCCTGGCGGCCGTTAGAAGAATGACACAAATTGGCCGCATCACTGAATAAGCCGCAGGGTTGAAAGTTTGGGAAAAAAGTCGCGGCTTATAGTCCGGAATTTACGGTAGTTCTAATTTGCATAGACGAATGAAACGAATAATCCAAATTCTGTCTGTTTGCTAGCTAGCAATAAGGTGCGCATGATGGAGGTGGCGGAAAGGATAAAGAGCCTTCTGCGATCCGATATGCCTCCAGTTCAATTCAAACTGCTGGGAACGCTACGCATGATAGTTGACGGACAAGGTGAGGTACTCCCTTCTACTTTGCAGTATTGAATGCGTTCATCCCGCAATGAATCGGCATCACTTTCATTGGGGCCTTCCTCGGATCGCGCCAGTGAAAGTGGTCTGTAAATGTGTCACGTTAAATTCGTTTTGTTAATTTACACCAATTTCTCAGTCTGTACCACAATTTTAACGGATTATTTTTTGGGGCCCACGCATCCTGCATTTCCATTTCATTAGAAAATCAGTGACGTCGTTTTTCTGTGCGTTTGTCAGAGGACGCAGCCGTGGCGCTGGGAACCGATGCCGCTCTCCTATGTCGGGTTACCGAGTGGTGTGAAGCCAAAGACCACGTAGGACTAAGAGGAGAAGCCGGTCGTCTATTGTCTGCTCTTATAAGGCACAGCCGCAGGCCTGTGAGTTATCAGTCAATGTTGCCAGTCTGTCATTCTTCATTCGCCAGTGGCCAGGCGACCCCCGTCTGTCGTCGCCAGTCCGTGATTATTTCAAGCCTGAAACAAACTGTCATCATCAGTTTATCATTCCGTCAGTTCGCTGACTAGCCAAGCGCTTAGCTTGACTAGCTTAGCGCTTAGCTAAGCGCTAAGCGCTAAGCTAGTCAGCGAATTATTTCTGATTTTAAGGCAGGGGTGCCCAATACGTTGATCAGAATCGACCGGGAGTCGACCGGGAGTCAGCCGTTGTTTGCGCATGAGCGGTGATGCAGTCATCTGATTGGTTGCCTTCTATGTCAATCAAGTAACGGGATTGATGATAGGCTGACGGAGTACGGTCTGTGAAGTTAGCGCCGTTGTTTGAATGGCATCGCCCTGCCGAGGCGTTTTCGCGTGAGAGCCCGGGAGCCGCATTGAAGCAGCCAAAGAGCCGCATGTGGCTCGCGAGCCGCAGCTTGACCACCCCTGCCTTAGTCCATCACTTTTTTTTTTAAAGTTTCCCGTCATTTAATATATCTCCTGTCATCTATATCTATATCTGCCATATCAATATATCTCTGAATTACTGTCCTTGGGTCATTGAAATATACCAAATAAATCCAAATTCTTATAGTTTTCTCGAGTTCTCATGATTGTTTTGCTTACATCAACGCTCTCTGTTTTTTCCCTTACTGACAGGGTGTCATCCACGCTATCGTAAAGGCAGATGGAATTCGCCACCTTCTATCCATGTCCAAAAGTGAGCACGTCATCATGCAGAATGAGGCCCTGGTCGCCTTGGCAATTGCATCCACTATCAACATCGGTAAAGTATTGTAAGCTTCTACTCATGAGGCGTAGAAAAAAAAGTAGTGTGTTTCCGGTAACCCGACCGACCGAGAATTTCGACCTCGCAAAAAAACTTTACGGCATTTTTTTTCAAACAACCTTCAAATTTAACATACGTCATCAGTAGTTCTACCAAGAGTTAACATTAGCATTGGTCGCGCCAAAAATCGATCTTTGGGCAAAAAAGTGTGTGTGTGTGTGTGTGTGTGTGTGTGTGTAGAAAGAGTGGTCCTTGCTTTGTAGGCTTTTTTTTTTAACTTGGTCCTCACTGTGCCACAAGTACAGGAATGTGTGTGTGTGTGTAGAAAGAGTGGTCCTCGCTTTGTAGGCTTTTTTTTTTACTTGGTCCTCATTGTGCCACAAGTACGGGAATGTGTGTGTGTGTGTGTGTGTGTGTGTTCTTGTACTTCTGACATTGTGAGGACCTGCATGAGTTTTTAACCAACACAGTGAGGACATTTTTACGAAGTGAGGACATTTTGGCCGGTCCTCACTTTGACACCCTCTAAATCAACTCCAAAGTGTCCAAAAAGGGTACCCTGTGCTTTTCCCCAAAGGTCCCCAGAATGGGTCTATGTTGAGAATTTGTGTGTGTGTGTGTGTGTGTGTGTGTGTGTGTGGGTTGGGAGGGTGTTCATATGCTTGCACATGCGCGATCGGGTCGATCGCGGGAGGTTGGTCGTGCCAAAAATCGATCTTTGGGCAAAAAGTGTGTGTGTGTGTGTGTGTGTGTGTGTGTGTGTGTGTGTGTGTGTGTGTGTGTGTGTGTGTGTGTAGAAAGAGTGGTCCTCGCTTTGTAGGCTTTTTTTTTTACTTGGTCCTCATTGTGCCACAAGTACGGGAATGTGTGTGTGTGTGTGTGTGTGTGTGTGTGTGTGTGTTCTTGTACTTCTGACATTGTGAGGACCTGCATGAGTTTTTAACCAACAGAGTGAGGACATTTTGACAAAGTGAGGACATTTTGGCCGGTCCTCACTTTGACACCCTCTAAATCAACTCCAAAGTGTCCAAAAAGGGTACCCTGTGCTTTACCCCAAAGGTCCCCAGAATGGGTCTATGTTGAGAATTTGTACGTGGGTGTGTGTATGTGTGTGTGTGTGTGTGTGTGTGTGTGTGTGTGTGTGTGTGTGTGTGTGTGTGTGTGTGTGTGTGTGTGTGTGTGTGTGTGTGTGTGTGTGTGTGTGTGTGTGTGTGTGTGTGTGTGTGTGTGTGTGTGTGTGTGTGTGTGTGTGTGTGTGTGTGTGTGTGTGTGTGTGTGTGTGTGTGTGTGTGTGTGTGTGTGTGTGTGTGTGTGTGTGTGTGTGTGTGTGTGTGTGTGCGTGGCTCTTTGCAGAAACACAGTAAAAAAATGGTCTCGTAGTCTCTGACTGGTTGGCCACCCCTGCTCTAAATTGTCCCTTGCTGCGAGTGTGTGCGTGGCAACCGGTTCGTGGCGTCCCCCGCCTACTGCCTGAAGACAGCTGGGATAGGCTCCAGCACCCCCACGACCCTTGTGAGGATAAACTGGATCGGAAAATGGATGGATGGATGGATGGCAACCAAAAGCACCCAAAACAGTATCAGTATTCTGCTTGATGCAATGCCGACATCTGCACCGAATACCAACCGCCATCTTGGCCCAGCCTTGTTCTTCCAATGTAACGCAGGATTTTCATCGTTTGGAGAATCCGAGTTGGTCTCGCCAAGGGCCTTTCTGTCTCAAAAGAATATCCCCAATTGGCCCATTTCTTCTTGACTTGTGTCAGGATGCTCCATTTTATCAACGACGTTATGTCAACAACAACAATCTGCCCAGTCAACAATTTGAGCCACCATTCCTAACATGGTGCCTCGCATTAAAATTAACCAGGGGGATTGCTTTCCCCGTGAATACCTCAAAATTGGGCAGCATAGGTTGACCTTAAAGGAGACCTCACTGCGAGTCCTCAGAATTCCTTATAGTGTTGAAATTGATTGTGTAAAGGAAAGGACGGAGTATTCTTTGATGAAGGCAAAGTCATTTTACGTTTGTTCAACATTGTTATTGTGCGGTTACGCCCACAGAGTCTGTGAAGGATCTCTTGACGGCAGAGCTATTGGCAATGCTGAAGAAGACGTTGGAAGATCCGACAGGCACAGCTGAAGTCAAGTTCAGTGCGTTATGTCTCATTTGCAGTCTGGCCAACAGCGGTATGCATTCTTTGAAATCTCATATTGGACCTACGTTCCGATATTAATCTCTTGCGGGTTTGAAGATTGTCTCTGATGTATAACATTTGATAGAAAATGTCAAACATGTTTCCCAAGGGAAAAAATGTTGTAGTCCAACCTACTAGAACAGCGGTAGGGAACTGACCCAGCGCTTGAATACCGTACTATTATTCTGATTTAAAATTGGACATTGTTTTTTTCTAGGTGCGATGAATGCAGAATTGGAGGAAGCGAATATGAAAGACAGCCTCAAGAAACTGACTGACCACGGCAACAGTCAGCTTGCTGCACAGGCCAGCTCAGCGTTAGCTCTTCTAGGTGATGCAAGCTGAGCCTAACGAAGAGCCTTGTCTGCAATAATGCACTCATTTGATCGGATTGCTTCCTGCACATAAACCTGGAGAGGGCACTTACTTTTGTTAGTAGAGTAGAAGGTCTACAGTGTACAAAAAACTTCTAAGCAAATGCTGGATCAGTGGAATTATTTGCAAGTGTTGTGTTAAAAGGTGTTTTTTTCATGCCCTCTCCACTTATAATCAATAATTAAGAAATTCAAGAAGCAGCTTTGTTTACGTCCTAGCAGCAGTATTATTCTATTTAGAAATGAAAGTACTGCTATTTTCCCCCCTGACTGTTTTAAAGTTCTGATGATGAGGCACATGACCCTGCTTTGACAAATAAATGCTTTGAAGAAATCTCACAAATTCATTCCCGTGAGCTGTATTGTTCAGTGGTAAAGGAAAACATTCCCCTTACAACCACCCAACAGTGTCAATCAAAGCAAATGGAATGTTGGAGGAAACCTCAGTTCCTAAAAAATGACGACTTGTCAGGGACGTCGTCGGATTCGTGTTCAGTCCTGCTTTTTTCATGGTTCAGACCAACCCATTTCATTTTGCATCATTTTAATGGTCAAATAGCTTACCGTTCCCCCAACATCTATATTAACATTGTAGCAAACAAAAGTCAACATTGCAACAGCATCCACTTACAAAAATCATAATGAGCATTTATTTCAACAAGAACCAGAATTTTTTTAATTGCAGTGCTTTAAGAATGTATTTGAACACCTGTCATATTTATCACAGAGACCATCCGGCAAGAATTGGTTTCATTCGTAAGCCTTCTGTGTTTTAATAGGAATGTAATGGGAATTTCTTGTAAATGTACAGTACCGTAATTTCCGCACTATAGAGCGCACCTGACTATAAGCCGCACCCACTACATTTTTAGAGGAAAACCAATTTTGTACATACACAAGCCGCACCCGTATATAAGCCGCATGTGCCCACATTAAAACATGTCAACATATTTACAAAGAAAGAGAGAGTTTTCAAAGTTTGAATCATATAACTTAACAATAATAATAATAATAATCTAACTTTCTTCCCAAACGGTGCCTGTGACGCGGCAGTAAAACGGTAGCAACATGCTAACAACACGCTAGCAACAGAATAGCAACGCAGTATAACAGGTCTGCTAAAAGAACATAGCGGTACTTGTAAAAATCACGGTGAGCCGTCTTCATCTTCCTCCTGTGAACTGAAGCCATCCAAGTCACCGTCCTCAGTGTCGGAATTAAACAGTGTCCTAAAGACCGCTCTTAATCTTACCTTTTCTACTCGAGCGCCCCTGGCGGCCGTTAGAAGAATGACACAAATTGGCCGCATCACTGAATAAGCCGCAGGGTTGAAAGTTTGGTAAAAAAAAGTAGCGGCTTATAGTCCGGAATTTACGGTATGTAAAAAAGATCAGCCAGACATTTAGATCATAATATTGGACAATATTGGACACAAAGAGAGCGAGAGAGAGAGAGAGAGAGATATGGTGGGGGGAGAACAAAAACCTAAAAGCAGCTGCAAATGAAAAACACAAAACAAATAACCAAATATACGGAGAAAATAATAAACACAACAAATGAAAACCCGACAAATAACAAAACAAAACAAAAAAAAAACAACAGCAAATTAAAAAGCACACAAAAAACAAGAAAAACACAACTAACAGTCACGACAAATGGGAAACACGCACACGAAAGCACTTGAAACGTGATCGAAAACCTTGTAGCTGCCTTCATGTTCTCATATACGGAGTCAAATTCCGGTCCGCTAGGTGGCGGTAATGTAACCGGAATGTTGCTTGCCAACCGCCGTCCTAATCAGAAGAGAAGAAGAGAGGAGGAAGCGTTCGAGTAGAAAATGAAAACAAAGCAGAAACAGTTTCTTTAGTCGCAACACAAGATACACTATGTCAGAATCTTTGGACGCTTGCAGTTTACTCTCTTCATCCTCGCAGCTCGATCTCATGGAGGAAGAAGTGGTAAGTTAAAAAAATAAAATCGCTTGACATTTACTGAATTCAGAATGTGGCAGGGTAGGGATGTTTGCTTCTGAAAACACTGTTGAGCAGCTTTTTAATATTTTTTTTTTTTTTAGCTGCGGGTATTTTTTTAAAGAGTTACATAAATAAAATGGAGTTGAGTTGGTTTTGGGTGCAAAACATTAAGCACGATTGGTGTCTGTTTTCACACCGATTCGATTGTCTGTTGAACGTAAATTAATCGGTGAATTGACTGTGTCTATTTGTGTCAACCTTTTTTGTTTGTTTGTTTGTTTTTTAACATGCGAAGGTTTTCCCCAACGTATGACTACTGTGGCCTTAGCATCATAGCTTTGACAGCTACCGTACACTGCTAGCATCAAATATTCTATTAACGGACTCACTTCAAAGCAATGGACTTGAGCCTTTGTTTAGTTGAAACGTCACCCAAAGCGGTTGACATTTTTTAATAATATGTCCAATTAAAAATGGTTTGTCCCGCAAAACTCGTTTGTACATTGTACTGTACTACATTATAATGTACATTCATCAACTGGCAGTTCTAGTAGATATTTTGAATACTCTTTTTTCCCTCTACGCGTTTGTTTATTGTATTTGTGTTAACCTTCATTCAATTGGTCTCGGTTCTACGAAACATTTGTTTTATAAATAAATGGAGAAAAGACTCAAGAAAGATTGCCTTTAATTTCATGTAATGTGAAGGAAACTACTATATCGACACCCCAACATTTTTATGTAAGGTGTATCTAACTCTGTCTCTCTCTCACCACTCCGTGTTATTTTCTTAGATTGACGATAAGGAATTCGACATTCCCCAAGTAGACACACCTCCCACCTTGGAGAGCATCCTCAATGAGGTGAAGTATTCAATTTAAGTTCACTCTTGCAGTTAAAATCATGTGCTAAAAGAGGGGGAGACTGCCATGAAGAGATGCCAAACGTCTCACCTCCATCAACCAAGAAAAAGTGCCAGACAGAACATTTTCCACCCCCTCACCTCAAGCCTCTGGAACTCCCTCAACCATGACTCACCTCTTTTATAAGTAAACCCAAATCCTACCTTTGAACAATGGTTGTCAAACATCTGACAGCAAGTACTACCCCCCCAAAAAATAACAGTCTCTCCAAGTGCCAGTATATCGCCCAAAATTGAAGTTCAGGCGCATAGTTGGCCGGAATCTTTATAAAACCAGGTCGCATTTGTATTCCTAAAATTGTAACATTGCAAAAACTCAAATCAAAGAGAAATGAACAGAATAGTATTACAAGAAAAAATTGATTATGGGGAAGACAACATCCCAAAGTTTACAGGATTTAACTTGAAATGTTCTGCGAAAAATATCCCAAATCATCCCAGACGAAATACGGAACGCTACTGGAAATGTCAACACATTTTACAACAACAACAACAAAAAAAAATCAAAATCAAACAACAATGTACCGGTAGTTATATTACATGAAAAACATGTCCATTGTGACAAGAAAAAAAAAAGGCATTTTACAGGAAGTCAAAATGTTATCAGAGAAACTGTAAGAAAAAGTTGAGTAAAAAGGTTTTGCACATAAAAGGTAAATTAAATATATATATACACAAATAAACATTTTAAAATAAACAGGTCTTACATCATGAATGCAAATGAATCGAACTAAAAAAATGAAACGCCACTGACATGTACTCGGATTCATTGACGTACCACGAGAGTATCATCAACCTTTTTGAAACGAAGAACTCCTTCTTGGCTATTGATTAATGCGCAAGTGCTACCAGTTTGATAGTATGCACTTTTCAAATAACTGAGCTCAAACTACCTTCATATGTTTTCATTAACTCATTCAGTACCAGCCAATTCAAGACCAAGTCTGAAAAGACGTTTAAAAACGTCTTTGGGAGTGGATGAGTTAATGATGAACCCTTTCATGCACCAATAATGATCACCTGTAACCCGATACCATGATAAGCTGTCCGCCTGGTGTGATCCTTGTCCTTGAAAGGGTTCATGATATTCATTTGTGAGAAGACACTGATCACATTCGCGATTTCTCAAAATAATTAAAGAAACAAATCAATATCAATTGGCCATACTTGATTATAAATATCTGACAGTGTTCACATTTTGAACTGATTGCAACGACAATATTCCTGGAGAGGCCCGTGGACTACTCATGGTGGGCTCCCTGGTGTCCGCGGGCCCCACGTTTTTGACCCCTGCACGAGAGGGAGCACACCTCTGTACGATAAAAAATGTTGTTGCAGTCATCTATAATAGAAATGCAGCTCTATATATGATTTGTATTATTTTCTGTTTTGTTTTCTTTTGGGATTGCAGCAGGAGGATGAGGAGGAACCCTTTGTGCTGGAAGATACTTGTGTGATGAATACCGAAAATATTGATGCTCGTTCCTGTGATAGCGCTTCCCTTGCCAGCTCTGACAGCGGGGACCCAGCTCACTTCAAACGGTGAACGCGTATGCACGCACACACACACACACACACACACACACACATACATGTGCATACAGTACTGTTTTCCGTGTCCTCGCATAATACTTCAGTACTCAAGTTTGGTTACAGTACCGTATTTTCTGCACTTAATTGGATTATAAGCCGCACCTTCAATGAATGGCCCATTTTAAGCATTATTGATTATGAATGTGAGTATATAATGATTAAAAGCGTTACATCTTTATTAAAAGCATAAGCGTTCTTAATGGCAGGCATAGCCAATTAGTGATCGCAGGCATAAGCGTTCTTCTTTGCAAGCATAATCAATCAATCAATCAATATCAATATAACATTAATAATAAGCGAATGTATGATAACTAAAAATAATCAAACTATCAGCCTTCCAATGAAGGCAACACATGCTGTATGTATCTACTGTATATTCGCTATATTAGCCTAGTATCAAAATGACGAAGTTAGCTACAAATACACAATGAGCCTTCATGTTTAAATGTTTTTTTTTCTTGTTCAACCTGTATTTAAATGAACACACTGCAAAGACAAGATTTTTCACGCTCAAACTGATAAACATTCCTGTTTTCAGCAAATAATCAGGAACTTTGATTTTTATGGCTGCAACACGTTCCCAAAAAGCTGGCAGAGTTGGCAAGAAAGACTGATAAAGTTGAGGAATGCTCATCAAACACCCAATGTCCCGACCTCATCGGAATTGGTTTTGTACATACAAATACAGAATATAATATAATACACGGTTAAAGTATCACTCCTGAACATACAGACAGAATACTGCTTAATAACGGTCGGTACCACATTGAAAAATGTAGCATCTTTTTCGGAATGTTTGTGTTAACATTGTTTCTGTGTATGTTTGGATGTTCTCGTTTTAAGGAAGAAGAAGGCAGCGGAGTTGAAAGCGGCAGTTCATGGATCGGTTCTTCGACACAGTATGCTTGAGGGCATCTCTGCGCAGATCGTCTCGGCCGCGGTAAAACTTAAGCGCGCGCGCATTGGTTTTATTATCGCTCATCAAAAAAGAATTTGCAAACATTTGATTTTTCCCGTATTTTCTGAATCAGAATCAAATTGTTGAAAAAGAAATTTAATCTTTTTCAAAAACAATCATTATTCGCGGTCATATTATGAATAATCTCTAATCGACATTGTTAAATCTGAAGTTGTGTACAGTGAAACTCCTCTACAGTGAAATTATGTTTGCAGCAAGACATTTGTCACAACAGGGGGCTTTTCACTGGAGCAAATTTGATCTCCGATGTAAACACACACACACACACACACACACACACACACACGTATTCTCCATGTTGATCAAGGTTAGAAGAAAGACTGAAATAAGGAAGTTGTGATGTGGGAAAAAAAGTAGCGGCTTGTAATCCGAAATTTAGGGTACACATTTGTTGCTGAAATGAAACATTTGTGTCTTTCCTCAGGACAAAGTTGATGCTGGATTACCAACTGCGATTGTGAGTATTGCTTTTGCAATTTAAGTATAATCGGGTGTACAGGCCTATTTACACAAAATAACGTAATATCCACGCACTCTTTGCATTATGATAATCTATCTCTGTTGGCCGGGGCAGTAGCTCCTTCCTTGACCATCATGCCGTGTTCGTGGTTGTACTTGGAAAATAAACCAAAATGCAGCACACTATGCTTTATGGCTGAGAAGTGAACTCCCGTGATGAACAGCGAACTCTTTTGAGGAACTGACTCTCCCACAGAATTGAATCAGACTGGAAATAGAATACTTGCCAATTAGCTGTGCGGTTTGTTTGTTGGATTTACTCCTGATGTTGTTACTCACTCATGTTGTTTCATTTCTTCAGACCGTTGCCGGGGTGATTGTTGTGGGAACGTCTCACGGTCTGGCGTTGGTCTTTGGTAAGCCAAATCTAGATTTGGAATTTGTTCAGCTCCGTTCCAATCTTTGATGAAAATACTGTGAAAAATGTGTTATGAGCCTTATAACCCCTTTAAGTGTCCTCTCCAGATAACAACCAAGCGCTAAGGCTCTGTCTTGGAACCAAAACAACTGGTGCGGAGTTTGGTGCCATCTCTGCCCTCAGCATCAACAATGATTGCTCAAGACTTCTGTGTGGCTTTGCAAAAGGACAGGTACAAACTTAATCATCGATGAGAAGAACCAGATCTGCATTTTGTTGCAGTTTGTTTCCATGGCAACGTGTCTGACATATAGACTTTCAATTTCGAGATCGCGTAGAGACTACACAATGAAATACAAAATGTAATGTCGATGTCGTCCAACCGTAAAGGAGGTTAACGCTAAACGTGGCAACTCGAATGACGAGGCGCGATCATTTCTGACATAAGATGGTTGAGGTCGTCAAAGTCAAGTCAGCTTTTATTGTCAAACATGTGTAACACACAGCACAGATGAAATTACTTTCCTCTCTCAACCGCAGTGGAAACATGTTGCGCATTGAACACACAACTAAAATGGACCTCAAATTACATCAAACATAAATATGTTAAATACAAATAAAAGAAAGAAACAAATGGCAACAAATGACAACCAAGGTAGCTGTGGTCAAACATCGTATTAGTACTTTTTTTCCACCCTTCTTTTTTTTTTTAAAGATTAGACTGGTTGCATCATCTCAATTGCCTGACTGACATTTCGCTGAACCAACATGACGATGCACCATGTTTTTGGTCATCCGCAATTTGCGCTTGGTAATAATTTCTTGTTTTGTTCTTTGATGAGATTACCATGTGGGATCTTGCCAACGGGAAACTTCTTAGGACGATCACTGATGCACACCCTCCGGGCACAGCAATCCTGCACGTGAAGGTAAGCCACATCATGAATCCTTTGCAACCAATTGATTAAATGTTTAAATGTGTCAGGCTGATTGAGCACTCTAAATTGTCCCTAGGTGTGAGTGTGAGCGCGGATGTCTTGTTGGTCTATGTGTGCCCTGCGATTGGCTGGCAACCGGTTCAGGGTGTCCCCCTGCCTACTGCCCCAAGACGGCTGGGATGGGCTCCAGCAGTCCCTGCGACCCTTGTGAGGATAAAATGGATGGAAAACTGGGTGAATGGATGGATGGATGGATATTGTCTTAAATAGGCCTTAAAAAGCCCGGAGGAACCCAGGGTATAAATTTGAGATTTTGTTTTTCCGGTGAAGTTTTTCAATGCCGTTTCTTCGAGCTCGTCAGATCAGCTGATCCCGCTCAGATTTGGTAATTAGTGATCTTCGTGAGAGTGATTACAAAGAGAATTGCTTCATGAAGTTAACGATTTGGCGTTACAATGAACGGACTCAAGAACAACAAACATACTCAGGACCGATTCCAGGTCAGCCAAAGGCAGGTTTCCGTGAGGAATGTTTTTTTGTTGTTCAAGCGTAAACCAAGGTGGTAAATCCAGGCAGTGTGACAAAAGGTCGACGGGAGCGGGATTCACCCAGGGCAAGAAGCAATGCAAACCAGGCGGGCAGACAGATGCAGGATCTCGGGCATGAACATCGATTAATAATAATCATAATTTAAGGATGAATGTACATTTTTTTTCAGTCTCTGAATTGTCATTCACTGTCATTATTTATGTTTGAAAACAAATTGCTTATTCCTTGTTCCCTTCTTTTTCTAAGTTCACAGATGACCCCACACTTGCAGTTTGCAGCGATAGTGGCGGATCTGTTTTTGAGCTGGCTTTCAGGTAAACGATTTTGTCGTGACCAATTTATTGTACATGATTGAGGATCTTATGGCCTATTTTACCGCTGAACCATATGACCATTATTCAAATCTAAACTGAACAAAAATATAAACGTGCTAATTGTGGACTTCAACAGCCCTCCGCCCAAATGGCCGGCGCCTTTCTGCACAGGCATTTGGGGGGGTGCTGGTTACGCACCCAAACGTTTAGACGTGCCCAAATGAAATGAAACTTTAAACATGATACGATTTTGCTCATGGATTCCTCTTAACATCATGCTAAATATTTCTTTTTGCATCCAGGAGAGTAATGGGCATGCGTTCCTGCGACTCCAGATGCCTCTTCAGTGGTTCCAAAGGGGAAGTCTGCTGTATTGAACCATTGCGTGCATATCCAGACTTCAGCGACCACCCAATAACACATTATTCTCTGCTGGCTTTGGCTTCCCTCACGAAGGTACGTACGCCTGTGCATCGACGTCACCTCATCTTTAACACAAAGCAAGTTGATCATGAGTTCTGTTTTTTTTTATGCTATCACCAGATTCTGGTCATTGGACTGAAGCCCTCCCTAAAAGTTTGGATGACATTTCCCTACAGCAAGGTCGGTATTTGTGGGTTTTTTTACTTTGGGTATGCACGCTCACTGAACAGTTTATTGCCACAAAATCTAAAGTGAGCGTTAAAATAATAAATGCATTGTTTGGTTTGGTTTATTTATTGAACATAACATAAAACATATACAGTAATAATAAGGTAAGTAAAATGGTAAAAAGGAAAGAGAAATCAGTCATCATTCAACACGGTTATTATGTTCAAGGGAGTAGGAAGAAGTAAAGAACTTATCTGGTCCTACCCCGTGTTATGTGTTTATATCTAATAAATCGTTTTTATATCAATCAGAAAAGAAAGTGAATAAGAAGAAAGACGTCTCCATTAAGGCTCATGCTTTACCCTTAACCATGATATTTTGACAACTTTTGCTGTGTATCGGGATTTTCTAATGTTAATGTAATTCATCTCAATTTTTAGCAGTATGTTTCCACAAATTACTTTGTGTTCTGTGTTTTTGTGTGTGTTTTTTCCAGTCTGATCCATCCAGTGTCCCACAGCTTGCGTGGCAGTTTGTGTCCGTCCAAATGGCCGCCAACCCATTCTTAGCTTTCTGTAAAGGAGATACAGTCCACTTTCTCATGGTATGTACTGACCTTTTAACTGGAAAAGATACATATTTTATCTGCATCTACATATATCTTATTTACATCATGTACAGTATTATTTATATATGGATATACTATTACCACTGCATTCAGTAGCATTCTTTAATATTTTGCATTTGTGGTCAATAGTTCAAATACTATATTATTGTATTTGGAACAGATTACATTTATTATTTATTTGCCCTGCCATCGTAACTTTTTTTTTTTTAAAGATTGAAATTCAAAGAGTTAAATCTGCTTTTAAAGATCTGCCTAATTTTTACTTGTGAATGGCCACAATTCAAATGTTCTTAATTTTGCTGACACGCCCAAAGCTTTTGACAATTACACGTTTCCTCGTCCTCTTTTGTAATAATTGTTGTTTTACATGAGTTTTCAATACTGCCATCTTGTGGCAGCAAACTTACTTGAATTCAAGAATTGAGACTACTGTAAACTCCAAAGGTGGAAGAGAATGAACAAAAAAGTAAGGCTTTTTAATGAAATCATTTCACTTTGCTGCTTCGTCCAGATAAAAAGAGAGGAGATGGGTGCCATCCATGTTATCAAACAGAGACATATTCATCTCAGCTGCGATATAATCAGTTTGAATGTAAGTACTCCCGAGTAAAGGTATGATAGCTTTTCAGACCATTTGATCTTCATACTGAAACAATAGTGTTTGGGGAGTTGTTCATGTCAATTGTACAGGATTAATCAACGATTAATCATTTTGATAATTGATTAATCCTTTGGTGACCTTGTTTCATTTAAAATGATCCAAATCAGCAGCAATTCGGCCTTTCGGTAGTAAATGTTCTCGAATTTCTGTATCTCTCCATGAAAGCAGAATGTTTCTCTTGGTGTTGTATCAAAATTTGCAAACATCTGCATTTCATCTGGAAAACACTGATCTATGTTTTGACCTATTTTCTGACACGTTATGGACCAAACCAGGAACGGAATCAAATGAGTTCATTTTCTGCCCTGTTCATGTGAAATAATGATGTTTTTGCATCACGGATAGAAAGAGAAAAAAAATCCAATTAATCGACACAGTACTTGGCAGATTAATCGATGATTAAAATCATCGTGAGTTGCAGCCCTAGTAAATGTAGTCCTTGTCCAACAAATTTGTTTTAGGAAATCTCAACATTTTTCAAAACTAATGGTTGGTCTCTTCAATGTAGATGTGGGTCATGTTTGAATTCTGGCATGTAGTTATAAAGTATAATTTGTGTCAATTTATAAATAATGTTGAGGTTAGCACTAGGCTTCTTATTCTTTTTCATATGTGCAACACAAGCAAAATTGCGCAACTGTTTTAGAAACTATTCATTGTATATCTGGCAGGCTTTTGTGGTAGTTGTATGACAAATTTACCCGGAAAGCAAGGCGCAGCATCGATTCACTTCCTTTCTGTCTCAATTTTATTTGTAGTGGATTAATGGTCGTACATTAGTCCTGATAGACAGCCACGAAAAGCTACAAGTTGTGGACCGACCCAGTCAGGAGATTCTGGAGATTCTGGACTTGGAGCAGGTGCAACTGGTATACAACAGCCGCCATTTCAAATCGCTGGCCACGGGAGGGAATGTCTCCCAGGCTTTGGTGAGGGGTTTGCTGATGAGTTACAATTGGTTCATGTGAATAATCACCACTAGATGGCAGAGGAACATTAAAAAGATAAGATGAGATAAAAAAAAACACATTTATTTGTCTCACGATGGAGAAATTCCCAATTTACAGCAGCAAAATTATGAAAGGGAGAAATAGAAGAACAAAAAGTATATAAATAAATAGGAAGGATAAAATATAAAAACAAGCATATTAAAAATGGTTGACTGGGGATGATTGCAGGTTTTCAGGTCTGTCTTTGTCAGTGTTTTTCAATCTTTTTCGAGCCAAGGCACATTTATTTCATTGAAAACATCTTGCGGCACACCACTAGCTGAAAAAAAAGCGTATTTAACCAATTAAGTGTTAATGTATATTGTTCCTTTAAGCGTTTTTTTAACATTGAAAAAATAACGTTATATTATAACACCTTGACTAGGACTCAAATCGACACCAATCCAATATTTTATCATCTCTATCTCCCACAATAATGTTTTAAGTTTTGAAGCACATGGTTTATACTTGTGCATGGTCCTGTAATGGTGAATCAATCGAAAATGTAACGCAACTGATTTATTTTAATACTAGGAAGACTAGTTTACTATAATATGTCCCAACAAACTACTGAGGTCTTCACAGAACATTTATATTCATAAATTCCACACACATGGGCTGTAATGAATAATTAGGTGACTTCTGAAGGCAACCGATTGTACTGGATTGTATGAAGGGTTCAGAGTACAGAGGGCTGAATACAAATTCATATAAAAAGAAAAAAAAAAAAGAAACATGGAAACTATAATTTTCCTTCCACTTCACTATTATGTGCTACTCTTGTGTTGTAAAATATCAACAAAATGCATTTAAGTTTGTGACTGTAAAATCACCTTATGAAGATGACTTTTTCAAGACATTGAAAGTCGGGATGTTGTCAGTGTTTTGCCTGGGACAAGTTCAATCCGTCTTGCATCATACAATTCTCTGTATGTTTTCATTGCAGGCTTTAGTTGGAGAAAAAGCTTGCTACCAGTCTGTTTCAAGCTATGCAGGACAGATTGTCTGTTTGGGCACCAAGGTACTATTTGTTAACGTGTGTCAGATCTTTGTAAACGATGGGGAACAGCAATTGAGAGCTTTCACTTAAGTGTCATCAAGGTAGGTAGGCTAAAATGAGTTGAAAATGTCAAGGTTTGCATTTCTTTTTGGGTGGATGGAAAAGGCAATTACCGTAATTTCCACACTATAGAGCGCGCCTGATTATAAGCCGCACCCACTAAATTTTTAGAGGAAAACCAATTTTGTACATACACAAGCCGCACCTGTATATAAGCCGCACGTGCCCACATTAAAACATGTCAACATATTTACAAAGAAAGAGAGAGTTTTCAAAGTTTGAATAATATAACTTAACAATAATAATAATCTAACTTTCTTCCCAAACGGTGCCTGTGACGCGGCAGTAAAACGGTAGCAACATGGTAACAACACGCTAGCAACAGAATAGCAACACAGTATAACAGGTCTGGTAAAAGAACATACCGGTACTTGTAAAAATCACAGTGAGCCGTCTTCATCTTCCTCCTGTGAACTGAAGCCATCCAAGTCACCGTCCTCAGTGTCGGAATTAAACAGTGTCATAAAGACCGCTCTTAATCTTACCTTTTCTACTCAAGCGCCCCCTGGCGGCCGTTAGAAATATGACACAAATTGGCCGCATCACTGAATAAGCCGCAGGGTTGAAAGTTTGGGGAAAAAAGTAGCGGCTTAGAGTCCGGAATTTACGGTAAATATTGCTGCAATAAACAAGATATGACAAACTGTCAAATTGTATTTGGCAGTAACAATATACTATTTATAATTCATGCCTGGTATTCACTTGCTCATACTTGAGCTGTATTGTCCATAGATTACCCACTCATGCTTTCAACCCTCATGTTGTTGGACAAACTGCGCTGGAATTTGAACGTCTAGAGTTGCAGTATTGCCAAAACAAGGCAAATCCAAATCACATTCATGCTAATCTACTTTTTTGGCATTTCACTCATTCTTAATGATATTAACATGAAATGGTATATTGTGATACTTTGTAAAAACACAATTGTCCCTCATTCTGTCCCTTTTCTCTCAGTCAGCCCATTCTATGACTCTCAGGACCTGGAGAGAGGTAACTTAGTTTTCTTTACTTTGTTGTCTGTGGTTATTCTACCGTCTTTGATTAATTTGGTCTCTGTATATGCAGCGCGTTGACTGTTTGTTGAAGCAGGAGCATTTTGTTGAAGCTCTCTCATTGGCCTGGTCCTTCCATGAGCGAACAGCTAAGGCTGTGGTTGGTGAGTGATCATGATCATTCTTATCCACCCATCCATTTTCTAATCCTCTTGATCCTCACGAGGGTCACGGGTCTGCTGGAGCCTATCCCAGCTGTTTCGGGCAGCACCCTGGTCTGGTTGCTAGGCAATCGCAGGGCACACAGAGACAAACAACCATTTGTGCTCACAATGTACCGTATATCTACAAAAATTGGGAGGCATAAAAAAAAAACCCGTCTTGGAGGTTTACTTCGAAACTAACAGATAGTCCGCTATTTTTAATTTCCTGAACGCTCCGAAGACATTTATATCTGCTCTTCTTCAAAGTTTGGCTGGTACTTCTAAAAATATTTCAAATGGAAGTTACCTAAAGCATTACAGTTGCAATGTGTTGTGTGCCCTGTGATTGGCTGGCAACCAGTTCAGGGTATCAGGGTATATACCCCGCACTGCCCGAAGACAGCTGGAGGAGGCTCCGGCACGCCCGCGACCCTTGGAGGATAAGTGAATTCGAAAATGGATGGATGGATGATTGCATGACATTTTGTGTAGATTGTATGCATATGCAGCTCTCTATTGGTCCCTCAGGACAAAATAAAAAAGAACACTTTGTAATATTGTACATGAATTGGCCAGAACTGCAAATATACTCAGTCAGCATCCTATGGTGACGCAGCAATCCAGAAATATTGAGGAGGTCGGCCTTGTGCTTGGGAAACAAACTGTATCATAGTTGCTCACAGTGGGTACCTTCTGGTCCCTTTACATCCAAGTCTAGTCAAAATACAATTTATCAAAAGTAAGTAGCATGATAATAATTGAGTCGTGTTAACTGTTGTGTGTGTTCTCTCAAGGCTTGTGTGTCGATCCTTTGAAAAGAAAGGGGATTGTGAGTGACAAGGTATGCACAGAACCATCGCAGTGACAGCAACATGTGTCTGCAACGGACATGAAACTTGAATTCGATCTTAACTCTCTTATGTGCCGGTGGAGATGGTGGAGATACTGTTCCAGTTTGCTGATCACGCTATGAAGAGGTGCCCGGAACAAGGCAGAATCCAAGTGATGGAGCAGCATTTTCACGTAAGCACATGAAAAAAAAAAACATACTCTACATTATTAACAATTGGTCAAAATATATGTTCAAGTAAAAAATACAATACTTGTATGCATGTATGTATGAGGGTACGTAATTCAATAAATATGGTGATTTTTGGGGGGGATAAGGACTTCTAATACATATAGAAGCGTACTTTTGCTGGGAACATGCATGCTGGGAAAAATTCACTTTATTTCTTGAATGACCCTCAGACATACATGCGTGCATGCAAGTATTGTATTTTTTACCTGAACATATTTTTAAATTGCCCAATCATTTTCACTTTTTTCCGGACACCGCAAACCGGACAGTACCAAAGATTTTTGTAACCACTGCAAAACACAATTTTTTTTAATCACACAGGAATACATTTATTCCGAGCTATCATCTAAATGCAATATACCCCGTTGTTGACTCCGACAAATCATTCATTCGTTAGTTTTATGTTTGTGTTGATTCTCACCCACATTGGTCAATTCAAAGCGCTTGAATCATGTTAGTTATTTTTTTTTTCCTGGTTGAAACGTTTAAAGAAAATACATAGCAAATACATTTGATTAAATATGCTATTACTAAATGAATAATCACTGTCAAAATTCTCATGCTTATGTTCAGGATGCGATTCCGATCCTGATAGATTTCTGCCTGCTGTTGCAAAGGGCGTAAGTACATTCTACAACATTAGACATGATTGCAAGCACAAAATAGATGTTGGGATAGTACGTACACAAGTCGTCAATTTTCTGACCCCAAGCTTCATTATTCATCATAAATGTTTTGGGAGCCAAGGAGACTTTGCCTGGTTGTACACGTACAACCGATAATTCTTTTCAGTCACCACATTGTGAAATTTGGACGCATGACGCAAATTTGATGGGGCAAAATACTTTTTTATTTATTTATTTATTTGATCACAACCTTTGACCCTGACCTTTCTGTCACCAATTTTGACATGCTCTGGACATGTTTCAATTCTAGTGATCTACTATTCGACCAGCTATACGCTCGACTTGTGGAGAATGTGGTCGCTAAGGGTGTTTTCCTGGAAGCACTCGAGTCATACATTGTCACGGACCGCCTCGGTCACCTCCCCACACCCATCATGAAGGATCTCTTGGCCCATTACCACAGCAACGGTTTGATGGACAATCTGGAGAGATGCATTGTTCGTCTGGACGTCACAAGCCTCGATATACAGCAGGTGCGTCGATGGGTGTCATCGTGCACAGTGCAGAATGATTATAAAAAACACATCAAAACAGAAGAATTCATATTTTTCCACCCCAATTCTATTCAATGTGTGCTTGTGTGTGTTTGATTCAAGGTAGTTGAAGTTTGTTGGGAAAACCAGCTCTATGATGCGATGATCTATGTGTTCAACAGCGGCATGAACGACTACATCACACCAATGGAGGTAATTTCACTCGCGCAGTATTTTGTTGCGCAAGTCTTGGGAAGACTATTTTGATCATCAAGGCGGTCACAAGGGTCCAGTGTGCAAATGTTGCTTCAGGGTAAGTGAGCAGAAAGTTTCTAAAATTCTGAATAGCGTGCCCATTTCGGTGCAACCGCAGATAAAAGTAGTCGGCACCACAATGCCAGACTATTGTGTTTCATTGTTTGCAAAAATAATGGTAAAAAATTCGAAGAAACATGATAAATATGAATGATATAAAATGAGCATCAATGTTCTGAAGATTCAGTGCCTCTCTTTTGTTTCAGAAACTTTTTGCTGTGATTGGCCCGCCTCTTCGGGAGGGAAGAAGCTTAACAGGTGATTTCAGAGTTTTCATTTTTCACGACCGAATTTGTACAATACCGATGCGACTTTTTCTCTCATTTTCTCTGAGCAGCTAAAGAAGTGGTGATGGGAAACAAACTTTTGGTGTACATCAGGTAAGCTAAGATTGGGTATTAAAACTCAACGCAACCTTGTTCAAATACCCGGTTTTGTGACGTCTTTGCTTTTTATGCATATACCGTAATTTCCACACTATAGAGCGCACCTGATTATTAGCCGCACCCACTACATTTTTAGAGGAAAACCAATTTTGTACATACACAAGCCGCACCCGTATATAAGCCGCACGTGCCCACAATAAAACATGTCAACATATTTACAAAGAAAGAGAGAGTTTTCAAAGTTTGAATCATATAACTTAACAATAATAATAATATAACTTTCTTCCCAAACTGTAGCAACATGGTAACAACAAACTAGCAACAGAATAGCAACACAGTATAACAGGTCTGCTAAAAGAACATACCGGTACTTGTACAAATCACGGTGAGCCGTCTTCATCTTCCTCCTGTGAACTGAAGCCATCGAAGTCACCGTCCTCAGTGTCGGAATTAAACAGTGTCATAAAGACCGCTCTTAATCTGACCTTTTCTACTCGAGCGCCCCCTGGCGGCCGTTAGAAGAATTACATACATTGGCCGCATCACTGAATAAGCCGCAGGGTTGAAAGTTTGGGGAAAAAGTAGCGGCTTATAGTCCGGAATTTATGGTACACTGCATTACAGTCGTACATTGTCATAGGTACCTCATGGACTCAACATGTAGCATTGTTTTTTTTTCTGTAGACGTATTGTCATGACAGCGAAGGACTCAAACAGTATTGTCTTGCATTGATATTCTGCCAGTTCACTTCACAGTCGTCGCGATGGCTATTCTTTACCACTCAAAGTACTCTAAAGTACATTCACACACAAACAACAGCACAAATGTCAATTTCAATTCAATTTGTTTACAGTATTGCAGACATAAAATATAGTCCACTGCACACAGTCACTCACACGCCTACATTCACAATGCGTACAATGCAATTTTGACATCGATACATCTACTTACGTGTTTCCCCCCCCCCGTAAGTTGTTGTCTTGCAGGAAGGGCATATCCCCTCGGAAACATCCCTGAGGATCTGGTGGTTCAGGTCAAGATTCAGGTATGAAAATATCAGCTCTTTGGAACCATCGAGGGGCGCTGGTTTTTCGATTCCCGGACAAAGTAGGCTTCAACAATGTAAAGGCTTTTATAAGTAGGGGTGTGTGTAAAAAAAAAAAATGGTCATGGTTCTCAAATCAGCAGCAGAAGTTCACGTTTGCTGCACATTTTTTCCTCGACCCTCTGACTCATGGATGAAATTTAAGACATTTGGGCAAAGTTTATTACGCGTCGATACATCTCGCAGGAAATGTAATTTGGGAGCAAGCCTTGAAGAGCCAGTTGTCACAGCCGTCGTTAGTGCCACCAGGGTCAACTTCAAAATAGAACAACACCCACAAGTGTGAAACAAACAAACAGCAAGACAATGCCAAATAACATTCTGCACGTGTTCTAACAGCATGGCTTCGTAGTAAAAGAGTGCCGGTACAGTACTAGACTGACCTGCCCGCAGTCCTGACCTGGCTTCCGTTGAAAATGCCTGACTCATTATGAACCGTATCATACGACGACGGAGACTCCGAGCTGTTGAGAAGCTGAAGAAATAATCAGAACGAATTCCACGGACAAAAGTTTCAACAATTAGTGTCCGCACTTCGCAAACATATATTTGATTGTCGTTAAAACTAAAGTTGATATCACATAGTGGGGGAAAAATGAGCCAGTCACAGCTTTTTGGATTGTGTTGCAGCAATAACATCTAAAGTTATGACTTGTTTGCTAAAAACAATACAATGTATCGATTTACAACATTAAATATCTTGTCTTTGTTGTGTATTCAATTCAATATCGATTGCACATGATTTGCAAATAATTGTATTATGTTTTTATTGATGTTTAACACAACGACCGAGCTAATTGTCTCTCTGTTTGTGCCCGTCAGGTATTTGAGTACCTGATTCTGCTCCATGCCGGGGAATCGTCGTCAGACGCTTACCCTCTTATTCACACTCTCCTCCACTTTGATACTCGAGAATTCCTAAATGTTCTCGCCATGGTGAGTTTTCCTGCGCGCATTTATTTACTTGACTATTTTATCTTATTTGTTCAGTGATCAAGCTGGCTGATAATGCGCGTAGCTAAATAATGGCTTCAACTTTGAAAGGGTGAATAAAATGATCATTCTTGATCCTTGGTGTCGTTTGACAAAAGCACGTCACAGAAATGTGAAATGCATACAAGTCTCTTATTGTTATTACCAGAAGCCCTGAGATTTCTTGAATGGGGGGGGGGGGGAGATTTTGTGGCTGAGATTCGTGATGATGAATACTAGTAATGGTCGGTTTCTTTCTTCCAGACATTTGAAGACTTTAAAAATGACAAACAAGCCATTGAGTACCAGCAGAGGATAGTGGACATTTTACTTCAGGTAAAATTAAACACAGGAACACAATTGTCGTGGCCTATGGAATACGATAGTTGTGCCAAATTACCGTACTCAAAAACCTGCCTTTTATTTGCAAAACAGAGCTAAGCCAAAAATTGGTGTTCAATAACAAAGGCCTAGATTTCATACCAAATCTGAAAATTTGTGAGATTTCAAACAAGATCAAGATATAAGAATTCATACTTTTTCTAAAGCCTTGGTTCGGTAAAGCCTGGTTTTGACATAATGGCGGTGTTGCGTCATTTTGAGGAAACAAGTGTCTTTTATTTTCCCATACAATGTTTTTCGTGTTACGTAGGTGATGGTGGACAACCCGGACTTTACACCATCCCAGGTGGGCGGGCTTTTCACCTTTTTGGCTCGGCAGCTGTCTAAACCAGACAACACACTTTTTGTAAACAGAAAGTTATTTGACCAGGTAAGCTCTTCCCGTCTGTTTCCATGCTATGCATCACACATAATACAGTGGTAGGAAAAAGTACTACAATTACCGTATTTTCTCCACCGTAAGGCGCTTTGGATCATAAGGTGCGTCTTCAATGACTGGCCTAATTTAAAACCGTTTTCCTATATTGGGCCCACTGCATTATAAGGCGCATGGAATAGAACGGCTGCAATAGTGGCTGCGGTTGCGCTATGCAGCCACTAGATGGTGCTATAGTACAGGAGAGTACAAAAGAATACAGGACAGCTTTATTTATATAGAGCAGTGGTTCTTAACCTGGGTTCGATCGAAACCTAGGGGTTCGGTCTCAGGGTTTCGACGGAGCCTCTGCCATGGAGATTAAGACACACCCGACTTTTTTTTTAATGTCTTGAATTTGTAAAATATCATATTTTTATTTTTCACCATTTGTCACATTCAAATGAGTTGAATGACTCGAGCTCTCATGATGAACTTCTCAAAACACGCATCTTCGAATGCCCGCCATTATTGTGTTACTATTATTTTGTATCAGAATTTGTATAACCAACGGGTACAAAAGGCAGCATACATCATTCATCTTTATTGTATTCTGTTCAGGTCTTGGAGTTCCTCTGCAGATCTGATGACGCCTCTCGACATACGGAACGACAGCAGGTTTGTGATATGATTCTAATTTAAAAGCAGTCTTCCTCAGTGGCAGCCGGTCGATAGTGGGGGTTCGGGTGCCTCCACACCGCTTCAACAGATGACTTTCTTTGAAGACAAAAGAATCTGAATAGTAAAATAAAAACATTTCAAAATATATATATGCATACTCATGTCCAATTACAGATATTTACAACCAAGATTCACATTACACTTGGAAACTCAGGAATAATATGCAATTAAAAACAAATAAAAAGATTCAAAGTTTTTCCCTCGCCCCACACACCTGGATTGTACAAAAGTCTATTAAAAATTAGGAAAACCTTTCACATTTACAAGTACAGCGATTCAAAATAATATGCCTTTAAAGTTGAATTACAAGCCTTCATCAAAACGATCTTAACAAATCTCGGATCTGTACTTGGGCTTTGTTACTTACACACAAACGGATTTTTTTTTGACATCATGACTGGGCTCTGTATGCTCTTGGTTTCCAGGTTCTACTGCAGCTGCTCCAGGTCGGAGGTGTGGTCCAGTTTGATGAAGAAAAGCTGTTGACTTTGTCACAGAGAGCCAAGTTGTGAGTAGCTGACCCCCCCAAAAAAAAAAAATTTTCATTAAATACCTTTCATACTGGGCAAATACACAGTAGACAAAGTAAAAAAAAATCTCTGGCAATAAATAACATTAACGTTTTCCACAACATACAAACAACTAGGTTGTGCATTAGCTAAGAAGCCCATCACGTCAGGGGCGTATTGAGATTCAGAAACTTGACCCGCTGATGTGCTAGTTGGAACTGATGCAATCCAATAATAACTAACGCCAATGATTATGTGCACAAAAGAACAATTTGTTGTTTTGTTTTGTCTTTTAATCCTGTTTGAATTATAGATAAAATCGTTGATGTATTTAGTTTGTGTCCCTGTCTTCCAACACAGCTACCACATTTTGGAATTTCTTTATGAGAAGAAACATATGTATGACAAGACCATTGACTGCTACCTAAAAGACCCTCTGAGAAAGGTAAAAACAGAGTACCGGTAACTAAAAAACAGCTCATTTATTTATTGTTTTTAATAAATGCTGCCATTGACTTCCAAAGTGGAATCTAAGATTACCCCTTTTTAGTTGGTCAAGTGAAACAAAAGTATTTCTTTGCGTATGTGAAGGGGGAGATCTTCAGCTATATCGACCACCTGATGTCTATGCCAAGCCACCGGTCTGAGGAGAAGCAAGCAATCAAGAACAAAACACTGCAACACATACAGGTCAGCTCAAGTGCGTTGATGAACTCAGGAAAGTCGCCGGTATGCCCTTTTATTTGTTGTGGTTTATGATTCATTGTGGATTTAAAATATGCTTGTGTCATCATGAAATGGGGGGAAAAAAAGGATACATGGGAGAAAGTGTGCATCGATTTTATTCAGGTCATCAATTGAACTGTATACCTGAATGAGCAGATGCACCTCCAGATCACTTTTAAACTAGCAGGGAAGACATTATGGGCCTTTTTGCTGCATTATAAATCTTCATCCATCTATTTTCTAATCCGTTTATCCTCGTGAGTGTCGTGGGCATGCTGGAGCCTATCCCAGCTGCCTTTAGGCAGTAGGCGGGGGGACACCCTGAACTGGTTGCCAGCCAATCACAGAGCACACAGAGATGAACAAACATCCGCGCTCACACTCACACCTCGGGACAATTTCGAGTGTTGCATTAACGTGCCATGCATGTCTTTGGAATGTGGGAGGAAACCGGAGCACCCGGAGAAAACCCACGCAGGCACGGCGAGAACTCCACACAGGAAGGCCAGAGTCGGAATCGAACCCTGCACCCGTGCACTGTGAGACAGACATGCTAACCAGTGCCGTCTGATTATAAGACGACCCCCTCTTTTTCAAGACTCAAGTTTGAAAAAAGACTTTTTGAACACCCAAATGAATTTTTATACAGAAAACAATTACTGTACAGTACATCTGAAACAAATGATTATGACAATATATTAAGCGCGTTATTTTGCCTCATTCAAATCTTAATATCTGAAAATTTAAATATCTAAAGTGCAATCATATTCGTAACTGAATGGCTTCTGGTTTTTGAAATGTCAATGACATCATAACTTCTCCTCAGCTGCCGGTTAACCTGGCCGATCTTTGACCCACTTTTCTCCAGATTGTCGCTACGTTTCTCCATTTTCTGCTATCTCTTCTATTATTTTCTTCTCTTTTCTTTCTTACCGCAATTTTTTATTTTTCTTCTTCGTGCTACCGCTATTTTAATTTTTATTCTTCGTGACAGGGGTTCACTTTGGCCTGGGGAGTCAAGTTCAGCATTCGCTTCAATGGTATCTGGCGCCATCTAGTGTCGTGAATGGGTATAATGTCTAGACCCCAAATATAAGACGACCCCCAATTTTTTCTTATTTCAATGCAAAAACACAGTCTTTTATATATATATATATATATATATATATATATATATATATAAATATATATATATATATATATATATATATATATATATATATATATATATATATATATAATTATTATTTTTTTTTTTAATTTTTTTTTATTTAATGGGTGAGCTCAATACTAAGGTGTGCTTAACAGTCCGGAAATTATGATCCCTGCGTCCATGATCAATTTGTCACATTTTGTCATGCTAAACGTGCTCTTTCCAACGTATGTTTACAGGAACTGATCATCTTTGATACAAACAGGTCCGCTGACCTAGTTGTGTGTCACTTTGCTGAAGAGGTGGATCAAATTGTTTGCCTTCTTCCGGTAAGGTATACAGTACACGCAAATAGACACGTTTTATTTTGTCGTTTTTCTTGTCTCGTCGGCTTGATGACATTTTGCCAGACCACTCACGAACATCCAAATCTACTTTTCAACGAGCATATTTTGCTTGACGACAACTTGACAACGGAATAATTTGAGAAGACTACAATAACAGATTTCCCAAAGCATTTTAAAAGACCAAATGCACTGATATTGACTGAATGGTTTCATCCATATATTAAACCCATTCTTCATGATTGTTAGTAGTTGGTTTTAAGCCTGCACAAATAAAAGTCCAATATATCGAAACAGTTTGATACACTTTGGTAAAATCCTCTGTTGCAAATAGGAAAGCTTGCTGAAGTTCCTTTTTTCTTTCCTGTTTTTAAAGGATGCCGAGCTGCATTTCAAGTTTTTGAGCTCATTCATGGAGTCATGGTCTGCTTTTTCCATATTTTTGCGTGTCATTTCAACGAGCACGCAACAGTTTTACTAATTTATTATACTTTTTTTTTTTTTTTTTTTTTAGGGAACGTCATTATCCGGGGACCCCCCTTCCATTGGAACATGATCTGCACACGCATCTGCTGGACCTGATGTGCCGTTTCGCCCCCCAACAGCTCTTGAGTTTCCTCCGAACCTCACAGCACTATAGGTTGGAGGAGGCCATCCAAGTAGGAAAATCTGCGTTTCTTGTTCATCGGTCAAAGAGTTCAATGTTACACATTGACATTCATGGACAAAAGTGTTTTATTTAGATCACTGAGAAGTACCACCACAGTGAAGCTACGGGCTATCTGCTGGAGAAGAAGGGAGACTTTTACGGAGCATTTGCAGTTTTGTTGGAGGTAGTGAAATAGTGATTCACCCACACATTTGATAGGAATGGTTGTTTTTTTTTTAATTCATTTACTGAAAAATATTTGTTTGTCTGAAACGTACATCCTCCTCAAACATATCCTTCATAGGCATTAAAAGTGCAGCTTTCTCTACTGACCGCTGACCCCGCCAGAGGGCAGAACGAAGAGGGCAAAGAAAATGAGTCGATTCTATTGAAGAGAGTAGAACATTCGCTGAACGACCTCATCGCCTTGGGTCATCGCAACTCTCAGAAACTCCAGCAGCCACAAATCAAGGTCATTTTCTCGTCGTGCCTCAACAGTATTTTCCTCTTCTCATCATAAGTGGCCAAGTATCCATCCATCCAGCCAGCCATCCATTTTCTGATCCGGTTTATCCTCACAAGGGTCGCGGGGCGTGCAGGAGCCTATCAAGCGGACTCTTATGAGTGCACGTTACCGTACAGAGAGGAATAGGCTATTTAATAATCAAAGCATGCACAACAGTTTCATTTGTTTTGTTTTTTTTTTTGCATACAGGAGCTCTGGTTTTCATTATTGGAGACATTGATGACTCCCCAGAAACACGGTAAAGAATCTCACACATGCTGTATTCTGTGTGACTTTGTTTTTGTGTATGACGACACCATATCTGAGGTACACTCAAATTGTACAAGTCAGACTTCACAAGTCTTCCAACATAAATATATTGGGATGATTTGACATCATGTATAATTGAAAATATGGGGTCACATCTATCTATAAACAATGGTAAAACATTGGCAGACAACTTAGTCACGGAGAGGTGCTGGATGGAGTCTCACTGCACTTCAGCAATTGTTGAGTGTAAGTTTTAATTTCCCCCGTAGGGACAAATAAAGGATGTTTCATTCATTTTGTAACAAAGCATCTACAAATTCAAAAGGCTGCTATTTGATATCTGATTGTAGCCTCAGCCATTTAGATGAGTTTCATCTGGACATGCATTTTGTGATTTTTTTTTTAATGTTATTTTTTATTTATACCCCCCCCAGTCTTAAAGGACCTGACAATGAACGTTCTCAACAGTATGAGCAGCTTGGTTTCACTGCCTGCTATCATACAGCAGATACTGCAGGTATGTCTTTTGCTTGCTTTTCATTGGAATTCGCTGCTCACCCGTTGGAGACTTTGCATACTCGTAATCCTTGCTGGATGCAGCGCAGCCCAAAACACAGGCCAAACGCGCCCTCTCACGGCCCGGTTGTTTTCAGTGTGGACAGATGATGGATGGCGTTTTCCTCGACACATATGTATCAACCAATGGTCTCACCTTTTCTGCTTGAGCGCTCTCTTGCAGCCATTAGAAAAAATCATTATATAGTCCGCTTCATTAAATAAGCCGCAGAGTTAATAAAGCGTGTGATAAAAGTCGCGGCTTATAGTCCGGAAATTACGCTACTTGGTTGTTTGATTTTTTTTTTACCCTTGATGGCACTCCACTCTATTTGTTTGCATGGAATTCCAAGTTTCCATTTGTTTCATTCATTCACATTTGACCCAACTTTGTGCCCACCAGAGTCCCGTTTATCAGAAAGGACAACTTGCAGAGATCCAAGTCCTTATTCTTGGGATGCTTGACACTTTCAACTACGAACAGGTAAATTAGGACAGTATCATACATGAATTTACCATAGATTGGAAGGCTGTCCAAGCCCCTTGACTCATACTTGTACATGCATGCATAACTCATCAAATCTAAATCATATTTCTCATATAATCGCTGTGTGTTTTGTGTTGAAGACTTTATTCGAAACGACCACCAGTCTTTTAAATCATGACCTCCACTGGTCCCTGGCTCACCTGCGCACCGCTGTGACAAGGGGACTCCACCCGAGACAAGACTACTGTAACATTTGCCTGCAACAGTACAAGAGGTGGCAGGACCCGTCTGAGCAGATCCTTCTATTTAGGTAAACCCAAGCTGCACTCTGCAAATGACATACATGAATCATTACTGTATTTTCCGCACTATAAGGCGCTTTCGGAGTATGGGGTGCACCTTCAATGAGTGGCCTATTTTAAAACGGTTTTCGTAATGTAGGGTGCACCGCATTTCAAGCGCATCGAACAAGAGCAACAGTAGTGGTTGCGGTCGCGTTATGCATCCACCAGACCCGTGCTTCTCAATTATTTTCTGTCACGCGCCCCCTAGGAAGAAGAAAACAGCCCCCATCCGCGCCGCTCTAAATCGTATCATTTGTCTCTAAAATTGTTATAAGTACACCTCTGCATAACACTGTATCTTTATTAACGTATAAGAGAATAAAAAAAGAAATATGGACCCATTTACAACATAGAATAGCTTTATTAACTGTAACATAAAATATTTAAAGTGCATCTGAAATTCAAAAACAACATTAAATCCTTCATTAAACTAAACATTTTTTGACTGACCGTGTCAAACCCCACCCAATATCGAAAGATAAAATCAATCAATAATAATGCATTTAAACTGATCACCAACAATAACTCAGGAGCACAATATTTAAAAAAAAAAAACTTTAACCTGCAAAACAAAGATACATAAGATAATGTCTGCGGATTTTTAAAAATCAAAACGATATCTGGATTAACGGCTACAATGAGCATGTTTGGCAATGCACAGCTTTTTCGAAGCGAGGTTTGAAGCAGGACACAGCAACTCTGGCGCCCCACTGTTCGAGAAGCACTGCGCTAGTAGACGGAGCTCGGCAAAATACAATATAATACAAAACAGTTTTATTGATATAGACCTTTCACAACCGCTGCTGCTATCACAAAGCATTTTATTAGCTTTGTGTACAAGCTGTATAAAGACACGCGTTCGAGGTCAATCAAGCATGTAACAAAATGAAACTTTTAAACACGAAAACATTGTTAGTCCATTCTCCAGCAGTAATTAATGTGTTTAAAAAAGATGGGCGGAAATACGTGAATTCAGGACTTTTTTTGGTGTCTCCCCCCCACCCCCCCACCTTGTTGAAGCGATCATAGTTCTTAGAATGCATCACATCCAGCACCGGATGCGGCCGTGCCACCTGCGTCAAGTAGATGATGCCTAATCCTGCTATCTCAGCATCCAGCCAACAAACTGCAATTATGTTCTCAATAGTAACCCCGGCTCTCTTGTCGTATCAGCTGTGGTCACCTGTACCACGTTCAGTGCCTGCAGCAACAAAATACGGACTGTGGGTTGGGAGGTGCTTCAGAGCAGCAGCAGCAGCAGCAGCAGCAGCAGTGGAGTTGCTACAAGTGTTCCGCCGTTCACAGAGGAAGAGGCCGTCAGTATACCATACCAACGAGAAGTCGCAGCACATCCCTTGCACAGGTCTGTGTATTTTGCGACTAAGGCTGTCCCATATACCCGACAGTACAAAAGGTTCATTTAAAGTGAAATAAAGAAATACGTGAACATTACTGTTGTAGACTGAAAGATCATTTCTGAGCAGGAGTACCTTAGTAAGCCCTTGGTAAAGTAAGGCGTTTTTAGCCAAAAACGACATAGTATAGTAAGGCGTTTTCTGCTTGGCTCTCGACGAAGGCGGACGCTTTTTGCTCTGCTCCTGTCCCCCCCCCCACCCTCTCCTTGCTTGCCACTTAGTCTATGTGCTGTCTGTGTCTTAACTTTTCCTAGCCTCCTATCGTATTTTCACCCTAAAACAAAACCATGGAATTGGTTGGCTGGTCTCTTGATGCAATCGACAAAATTTTTTCGACGAGAAGAGCAGGCAGTGGGGAGCCCGCTTGCCCCTCGGGACATTTGCTGCCGGGTACACCCTAGATCCCTGGAGGAAGCGGAGAATGGTGTGCCTGTCAATACTGTCCGTCGAGGAGGAGCAAGACATCGACATGATCGGCCTTCTGACAGCAGGTATGCTGCTGTTTGGTGTTAGCAGTTTCCTGCTCTATGGCAAAATTCAACCGACGGGAGCAGCTTTATTGGAAGTGAAGAAGCTGCCGGTCATTCTCGATGGTCGAGCGCGAATGTCCAACACTCAGACTCAAGCGGTGACTGAGCTCAACCGCAATATGGATGCGGTTCTGGAGCGTCTCCGTCCGATCGTTATCATCATGGAGAAGTTGGAATTTGCGCTTCAAAAAGAAATTGAGGATTTGGCTGATCGGCGCCAGTGAAGGGATACAGCCACGGACTCAAGGCCACCTGGAATTGTTGGCGGCCGTCCCAAAACAAAACAATGCTATCTGGACCTTTTCCCCTGAAAGTACGCATAGAAGCTAGTGTCCCCACCATCACCCCCTCCTTCTCGGCCAAGGACTGATAAGCCGGGACTGTCTCCATGAGCAGACCTTGACGATGCAGCGGCCCTGCCCTTATCATCAACGCCTTTGTTGTTCCTGTTGTTTTCCCCGTGACGTGACCTTGATCTGCGGGCGCTCGTTTTGGACTGAGCAGCTGGTCAGACGGCGCGTCGCGTCCCCCCACCTTTCCACCCATCCCCTCATTATATGTTATGTCTTGTGACTTGTTGTAACTGTCATATGCTTGTTAAATGTGCTTGGGTATTTTTTTTCTCCTAGTACTCTAATTATCCTCAGAAGAGTATAGTTCGAGCGTGGTTTTTTTTACCCCTCCCCTTGTGGTTTCCTTTCTAACTAAGATCTCGGGGCGCTTTACAGCGAGTACCGACAGGCCCTTTGCACTGTATCCCATGTTCGTCATTGTTTTTTTTCATGTTTCTTGTGCGGAGCGTGCCTGTTAAGTGATGTTTCGTTGCAGTGTAATGACAATAAAGATCCATCCATCCTTCCAAAAAACGACATAGTATAGTAAGGCGTTTTTAGCCGAAAAAAACGACATAGTATAGTAAGGCGTTTTTAGCCGAAAGAAACGACCATGTATAGTAAGGCGTTTTTAGCCGAAGAAAACGACCATGTATAGTAAGGCGTTTTTAGCCGAAAAAAACGACATAGTATAGTAAGGCGTTTTTAGCGAAAAAAGGCGACCATGTATAGTAAGGCGTTTTTAGCGAAAAAGCGACCATGTATAGTAAGGCGTTTTTAGCGAAAAAACGACCATGTATAGTAAGGCGTTTTAGCGAAAAAGCGACATAGTATAGTAAGGCGTTTTTAGCGAAAAAGCGACATAGTATAGTAAGGCGTTTTTGGCGAAAAAACGACCATGTATAGTAAGGCGTTTTTAGCGAAAAAACGACCATGTATAGTAAGGCGTTTTAGCGAAAAAGCGACATAGTATAGTAAGGCGTTTTAGCGAAAAAGCGACATAGTATAGTAAGGCGTTTTTAGCGAAAAAAGCGACCATGTATAGTAAGGCGTTTTTAGCGAAAAAAGCGACCATTTATAGTAAGGCGTTTTTAGCGAAAAAGCGACCATCTATAGTAAGGCGTTTTAGCGAGAAAAGCGACCATGTATAGTAAGGTGTTTTTGCGAAAAAGCGACATAGTATAGTAAGGCGTTTTGGCGAAAAAGCGACATAGTATAGTAAGGCGTTTTTAGCGAAAAAGCGACATAGTATAGTAAGGCGTTTTTAGCGAAAAAGCGACATAGTATAGTAAGGCGTTTTAGCGAAAAAGCGACATAGTATAGTAAGGCGTTTTTAGCGAAAAAGCGACCATGTATAGTAAGGCGTTTTAGCGAAAAAGCGACCATGTATAGTAAGGCGTTTTAGCGAAAAAGCGACCATAGTATAGTAAGGCGTTTTAGCGAAAAAAGCGACATAGTATAGTAAGGCGTTTTGGCGAAAAAGCGACATAGTATATATAGTAAGGCGTTTTAGCGAAAAAACGACATAGTATAGTAAGGCGTTTTAGCGAAAAAACCGACATAGTATAGTAAGGCGTTTTTAGCGAAAAAGCGACATAGTATAGTAAGGCGTTTTTAGCCAAAAACGACATAGTATAGTAAGGCGTTTTTAGCGAAAAAGCGACATAGTATAGTAAGGCGTTTTTAGCGAAAAAGCGACATAGTATAGTAAGGCGTTTTAGCGAAAAAAGCGACATAGTATAGTAAGGCGTTTTTAGCGAAAAAGCGACCATAGTATAGTAAGGCGTTTTAGCGAAAAAAGCGACCATGTATAGTAAGGCGTTTTTAGCGAAAAAGCGACATAGTATAGTAAGGCGTTTTTAGCGAAAAAGCGACATAGTATAGTAAGGCGTTTTTGGCGAAAAAAGCGACCATGTATAGTAAGGCGTTTTAGCGAAAAAATGGCCATAGTATAGTAAGGCGTTTTAGCGAAAAAAGCGACCATAGTATAGTAAGGCGTTTTTGCGAAAAAGCGACCATAGTATAGTAAGGCGTTTTTAGCGAAAAAGCGACATAGTATAGTAAGGCGTTTTTAGCGAAAAAAGCGACATAGTATAGTAAGGCGTTTTTAGCGAAAAAGCGACATAGTATAGTAAGGCGTTTTGGCGAAAAACGACCATGTATAGTAAGGCGTTTTTAGCGAAAAACGACATAGTATAGTAAGGCGTTTTTAGCGAAAAAAGCGACATAGTATAGTTAGGCGTTTTAGCGAAAAAGCGACATAGTATAGTAAGGCGTTTTTAGCGAAAAAGCGACATAGTATAGTAAGGCGTTTTGGCGAAAAAGCGACATAGTATAGTAAGGCGTTTTTAGCGAAAAAAGCGACATAGTATAGTAAGGCGTTTTAGCTGAAAAAACGACCATAGTATAGTAAGGCGTTTTTAGCGAAAAAACGACATAGTATAGTAAGGCGTTTTTAGCGAAAAAACGACATAGTATAGTAAGGCGTTTTTAGCGAAAAAGCGACATAGTATAGTAAGGCGTTTTTAGCGAAAAAACGACATAGTATAGTAAGGCGTTTTTAGCGAAAAAACGACCATGTATAGTAAGGCGTTTTTAGCGAAAAAGCGACATAGTATAGTAAGGCGTTTTTAGCGAAAAAGCGACCATGTATAGTAAGGCGTTTTTAGCGAAAAAAGCGACATAGTATAGTAAGGCGTTTTTGGCGAAAAAGCGACCATGTATAGTAAGGCGTTTTTAGCGAAAAAGCGACATAGTATAGTAAGGCGTTTTTGGCGAAAAACGACCATGTATAGTAAGGCGTTTTTAGCGAAAAAAGCGACCATGTATAGTAAGGCGTTTTAGCGAAAAAAGCGACATAGTATAGTAAGGCGTTTTGGCGAAAAAAGACATAGTATAGTAAGGCGTTTTGGCGAAAAAGCGACCATGTATAGTAAGGCGTTTTTAGCGAAAAAGCGACCATAGTATAGTAAGGCGTTTTTAGCGAAAAAAGCGACATAGTATAGTAAGGCGTTTTTAGCGAAAAAAGCGACCATAGTATAGTAAGGTGTTTTTAGCGAAAAAGCGACATAGTATAGTAAGGCGTTTTTGGCGAAAAAAGCGACATAGTATAGTAAGGCGTTTTTAGCGAAAAAAGCGACATAGTATAGTAAGGCGTTTTGGCGAAAAAGCGACATAGTATAGTAAGGCGTTTTTAGCGAAAAAAGCGACCATGTATAGTAAGGCATTTTTAGCGAAAAAAAACGACATAGTATAGTAAGGCGTTTTTGGCGAAAAAGCGACATAGTATAGTAAGGCGTTTTTAGCGAAAAAAGCGACATAGTATAGTAAGGCGTTTTTAGCGAAAAAAGCGACCATAGTATAGTAAGGCGTTTTAGCGAAAAAGCGACATAGTATAGTAAGGCGTTTTTGGCGAAAAAGCGACCATAGTATAGTAAGGCGTTTTTAGCGAAAAAAGACATAGTATAGTAAGGCGTTTTTAGCGAAAAAAGCGACATAGTATAGTAAGGCGTTTTTAGCGAAAAAGCGACATAGTATAGTAAGGCGTTTTTAGCGAAAAAGCGACATAGTATAGTAAGGCGTTTTGGCGAAAAACGACATAGTATAGTAAGGCGTTTTTAGCGAAAAAAGCGACATAGTATAGTAAGGCGTTTTTGGCGAAAAAGCGACATAGTATAGTAAGGCGTTTTTGGCGAAAAAGCGACATAGTATAGTAAGGCGTTTTTGGCGAAAAAGCGACATAGTATAGTAAGGCGTTTTTAGCGAAAAAACGACATAGTATAGTAAGGCGTTTTTGGCGAAAAAAGCGACATAGTATATATAGTAAGGCGTTTTAGCGAAAAAAGCGACATAGTATAGTAAGCGTTTTTAGCGAAAAAACGACATTGTATAGTAAGGCGTTTTTAGCGAAAAAAGCGACATAGTATAATAGGCGTTTTAGCCAAAAAACGACCATGTATAGTAAGGCGTTTTTGCGAAAAAAGCGACCATGTATAGTAAGGCGTTTTTAGCCGAAAAAAACGACATAGTATAGTAAGGCGTTTTTGGCCGAAAAAACGACATAGTATAGTAAGGCGTTTTTAGCCGAAAAAAACGACATAGTATAGTAAGGCGTTTTTGGCCGAAAAAACGACCATGTATAGTAAGGCGTTTTTAGCCGAAAAAAACGACCATCTATAGTAAGTCATGTCAAATAGCCTATTGTACAGAGTAAATTACAGTCACTGGTGGGCTAGAGGTAAACACACTGGCTTTCCGCCCAGGCAACCCCGGTTCAAACCCAGCTCAGTGATGTGAGAAAATACAACACTTAACTGTTACTTTTTCCTGCAAACCCTCCAGAGTGAATGTCGAATACGCTTATCGTGACGAGTAAGTCACAGTCACTGGTGGTGTAGAGGTATACATGTCTGCTCTCCGCCCAGGCAACCCCGGTTCAAACCCAGCTCAGTGATGTGAGAAAATACAACACTTAACTGTTACTTTTTCCTGCAAACCCTCCAGAGTGCATGTCAAATACGCCTATCGTGCAGCTTACGTCGCAGTCACTGGTGGTGTAGAGGTATAAACGTCGGCTCTCAGACCAGGCAACCCCGGTTCAAGCCCCGCTCAGTGATGTGCGAAAATATAACACCAAACTCTTACTTTTTCCTGCAAAACCTCATGGTCGTTTTTTTCGGCTAAAAACGCCTTACTATACTATGTCGTTTTTTCGGCTAAAAACGCCTTACTATACTATGTCGTTTTTTTCGGCTAAAAACGCCTTACTATACTATGTCGTTTTTTCGCTAAAAACGCCTTACTATACTATGTCGTTTTTCGCTAAAAACGCCTTACTATACTATGTCGTTTTTTCGCTAAAAACGCCTTACTATACTATGTCGCTTTTTCGCTAAAAACGCCTTACTATACTATGTCGTTTTTCGCTAAAACGCCTTACTATACTATGTCGTTTTTTTCGCTAAAAACGCCTTACTATACTATGTCGTTTTTTCGCTAAAACGCCTTACTATACTATGTCGTTTTTCGCTAAAAACGCCTTACTATACTATGTCGTTTTTTCGCTAAAAACGCCTTACTATACTATGTCGTTTTTTCGCTAAAACGCCTTACTATACTATGTCGCTTTTTTCGCTAAAAACGCCTTACTATACTATGTCGCTTTTTCGCTAAAAACGCCTTACTATACTATGTCGTTTTTCGCTAAAAACGCCTTACTATACTATGTCGTTTTTTCGCTAAAAACGCCTTACTATACTATGTCGTTTTTTCGCTAAAACGCCTTACTATACTATGTCGTTTTTAGGCTAAAACGCCTTACTATACTATGTCGTTTTTTCGCTAAAAACGCCTTACTATACTATGTCGTTTTTTCGCTAAAACGCCTTACTATACTATGTCGTTTTTCGCTAAAAACGCCTTACTATACTATGTCGTTTTTTCGCTAAAAACGCCTTACTATACTATGTCGTTTTTTCGCTAAAAACGCCTTACTATACATGGTCGTTTTTTCGCTAAAACGCCTTACTATACTATGGTCGCTTTTTTCGCTAAAAACGCCTTACTATACTATGTCGTTTTTTCGCTAAAACGCCTTACTATACTATGTCGTTTTTTCGCTAAAAACGCCTTACTATACATGGTCGTTTTTCGCTAAAAACGCCTTACTATACTATGTCGTTTTTCGCTAAAAACGCCTTACTATACTATGTCGTTTTTTCGCTAAAAACGCCTTACTATACATGGTCGTTTTTTCGCTAAAAACGCCTTACTATACATGGTCGCTTTTTCGCTAAAAACGCCTTACTATACTATGTCGTTTTTTGCTAAAAACGCCTTACTATACTATGTCGTTTTTTCGCTAAAAACGCCTTACTATACATGGTCGTTTTTTCGCTAAAAACGCCTTACTATACTATGTCGTTTTTCGCTAAAAACGCCTTACTATACTATGTCGTTTTTTCGCTAAAACGCCTTACTATACATGGTCGTTTTTCGCTAAAAACGCCTTACTATACATGGTCATTTTTTCGGTTAAAACGCCTTACTATACTATGTCGTTTTTCGCTAAAAACGCCTTACTATACTATGTCGTTTTTTGGCTAAAACGCCTTACTATACATGGTCGTTTTTTCGCTAAAAACGCCTTACTATACATGGTCGTTTTTTCGCTAAAAACGCCTTACTATACATGGTCTTTTTTCGGTTAAAAACGCCTTACTATACTATGTCGCTTTTTCGCTAAAAACGCCTTACTATACATGGTCGTTTTTCGCTAAAACGCCTTACTATACATGGTCTTTTTCGCTAAAACGCCTTACTATACATGGTCATTTTTCGCTAAAAACGCCTTACTATACTATGTCGTTTTTTCGCTAAAAACGCCTTACTATACATGGTCGTTTTTTCGCAAAACGCCTTACTATAGATGGTCGTTTTTTCGCTAAAACGCCTTACTATACATGGTCGCTTTTTCGCTTAAAAACGCCTTACTATACATGGTCATTTTTTCGGTTAAAACGCCTTACTATACTATGTCGTTTTTTCGCTAAAAACGCCTTACTATACATGGTCGTTTTTAGGCTAAAACGCCTTACTATACTATGTCGTTTTTTTCGGCTAAAAACGCCTTACTATACTATGTCGTTTTTCGCTAAAAACGCCTTACTATACATGGTCGTTTTTTCGCTAAAAACGCCTTACTATAGATGGTCGTTTTTTTCGCTAAAACGCCTTACTATACATGGTCGTTTTTTCGCTAAAACGCCTTACTATACATGGTCGTTTTTTCGCTAAAACGCCTTACTATACATGGTCGTTTTTTTTCGCAAAAACGCCTTACTATACATGGTCGCTTTTTTCGCTAAAAACGCCTTACTATACATGGTCGTTTTTCGGTTAAAACGCCTTACTATACATGGTCATTTTTTCGGCTAAAACGCCTTACTATACTATGGTCGTTTTTTCGCTAAAACGCCTTACTATACTATGTCGTTTTTCGCTAAAAACGCCTTACTATGTCGTTTTTTCGCTAAAACGCCTTACTATACTATGGTCGTTTTTCGCTAAAAACGCCTTACTATACTATGGTCGTTTTTTCGCTAAAAACGCCTTACTATACTATGTCGTTTTTCGCTAAAAACGCCTTACTATACTATGTCGTTTTTGGGCTAAAACGCCTTACTATACTATGTCGTTTTGGGCTAAAAACGCCTTACTATACTATGTCGTTTTTTCGCTAAAAACGCCTTACTATACTATGGTCGTTTTTTCGCTAAAACGCCTTACTATACTATGTCGTTTTTCGCTAAAACGCCTTACTATACTATGTCGTTTTTTCGCTAAAACGCCTTACTATACTATGGTCGTTTTTCGCTAAAAACGCCTTACTATAGATGGTCGTTTTTTCGGTTAAAAACGCCTTACTATACATGGTCGCTTTTTTCGTTAAAAACGCCTTACTATACATGGTCGTTTTTTCGGTTAAAACGCCTTACTATACTATGTCGTTTTTTCGCTAAAAACGCCTTACTATACTATGTCGCTTTTTTCGCTAAAACGCCTTACTATACTATGGTCGTTTTTCGCTAAAAACGCCTTACTATACATGGTCGTTTTTCGCTAAAATTGCCTTACTATACTATGGTCGTTTTTTCGCTTAAAACGCCTTACTATACTATGTCGTTTTTTCGCTAAAACGCCTTACTATACTATGTCGTTTTTTCGCTAAAAACGCCTTACTATACATGGTCGTTTTTCGCTAAAAACGCCTTACTATACATGGTCGTTTTTCGCTAAAAACGCCTTACTATAGATGGTCGTTTTTTCGGTTAAAAACGCCTTACTATACATGGTCTTTTTCGGTTAAAAACGCCTTACTATACATGGTCATTTTTTCGTTAAAAACGCCTTACTATACTATGTCGTTTTTTCGCTAAAAACGCCTTACTATACATGGTCGTTTTTCGCAAAAACGCCTTACTATACTATGTCGTTTTTTCGCTAAAACGCCTTACTATACATGTCGTTTTTCGGTTAAAAACGCCTTACTATACATGTCGTTTTTCGCTAAAACGCCTTACTATACATGGTCGTTTTTTCAGCTAAAACGCCTTACTATACATGGTCGTTTTTCGGTTAAAAACGCCTTACTATACTATGTCGCTTTTTCGCTAAAACGCCTTACTATACATGGTCGTTTTTTCGCAAAAACGCCTTACTATACATGGTCGTTTTTCGCAAAAACGCCTTACTATAGATGGTCGTTTTTTCGCTAAAAACGCCTTACTATACATGGTCTTTTTCGGTTAAAACGCCTTACTATACTATGTCGTTTTTTCGCTAAAAACGCCTTACTATACATGGTCGTTTTTCGCAAAAACGCCTTACTATACATGGTCTTTTTCGGTTAAAAACGCCTTACTATACATGGTCATTTTTTTCGCTAAAACGCCTTACTATACTATGTCGGTTTTTCGCTAAAAACGCCTTACTATAGATATGTCGTTTTTCGCTAAAAACGCCTTACTATAGATGGTCGTTTTTTCGCTAAAAACGCCTTACTATACATGGTCTTTTTCGCTTAAAAACGCCTTACTATACATGGTCATTTTTCGGTTAAAAACGCCTTACTATACTATGTCGTTTTTTTCGCTAAAACGCCTTACTATACTATGGTCGTTTTTAGGCTAAAACGCCTTACTATACTATGTCGTTTTTTCGCTAAAAACGCCTTACTATACTATGTCGTTTTTTCGCTAAAAACGCCTTACTATACATGGTCGCTTTTTTCGCTAAAAACGCCTTACTATACTATGTCGCTTTTTTCGCTAAAAACGCCTTACTATACATGGTCATTTTTTCGCTAAAAACGCCTTACTATACATGGTCGTTTTTTCGCTAAAAACGCCTTACTATACATGGTCGTTTTTTCGCAAAAACGCCTTACTATAGATGGTCGTTTTTTCGCTAAAAACGCCTTACTATACATGGTCTTTTTCGTTAAAAACGCCTTACTATACATGGTCATTTTTTCGTTAAAAACGCCTTACTATACTATGTCGTTTTTTTCGCTAAAAACGCCTTACTATGTCGCTTTTTCGCTAAAAACGCCTTACTATACATGGTCGTTTTTTCGCAAAAACGCCTTACTATAGATGGTCGCTTTTTTCGCTAAAACGCCTTACTATACTATGTCGCTTTTTTCGCTAAAAACGCCTTACTATACTATGTCGCTTTTTGGGCTGAAAACGCCTTACTATACTATGTCGCTTTTGGGCTGAAAACGCCTTACTATACTATGTCGCTTTTTCGCTAAAAACGCCTTACTATTTATGGTCGCTTTTTTCGCTAAAAACGCCTTACTATACTATGTCGCTTTTTTCGCTAAAACGCCTTACTATACTATGTCGGTTTTTCCGGCTAAAAACGCCTTACTATACATGGTCGTTTTTTTCGGCTAAAAACGCCTTACTATAGATGGTCGTTTTTTTCGGTTAAAAACGCCTTACTATACATGGTCATTTTTTCGGTTAAAAACGCCTTACTATACATGGTCATTTTTTCGGTTAAAAACGCCTTACTATACTATGTCGTTTTTTCGGCAAAAAACGTCTTACTATACTATGTCGTTTTTTCGGCTAAAAACGCCTTACTATACATGGTCGTTTTTTCAGCTAAAAACGCCTTACTATACATGGTCGTTTTTTTCAGCTAAAATTGCCTTACTATACATGGTCATTTTTTCGGTTAAAAACGCCTTACTATACTATGTCGTTTTCCGCTAAAAACGCCTTACTATACATGGTCGTTTTTTTCGGCAAAAACGCCTTACTATAGATGGTCGTTTTCTTCATCTAAAAACGCCTTACTATACTATACTATACTGTATAGTAAGGCGTTTTTAGGCAACTTACAGCGCCGTGAAAAAGTGTTTGCCCCCGTCTTCCTGATTTCTGTGTTCTTTGCATATTTATCGCGCAACAACGTTTTCAGTTCATCAAACCGATTTTAATTTGTCACAGAGACAACCCAATGAAATACAAAATACAGTTTATAAATGCCATTTTAATTTTATTAAGGCACCCCAAAAAATCAAAAACGACCTATCCATTTGTGAAAAAGTAAGTCGTAAGTAAATAAAAGCAAGACACACAAACCCTCTTAATAAAGCCAACACAGGGGTAGTAAAAGCCAAGTAACAATAAATAAGGCCAGACTTTGGACATTGATGAAGCATGTATGATTAACTAGTTTTGCGACAATAACTTGACTCTCAACATGGTTTTCTGTCGCAGACTCGACTTTCATCTGCTCGTCATGACGAAGCTGGTCGAAAGAAGGTAAGGAAGGATTGAACGGGGGATCTGAAGACAATAAGGATCATTTCAAGTTTTTTTTTTTTTACAACATGGCAGCCACAAATTTTGCATGTCATTTTGAGACTGTGACGTAACAGTGCAGTAACAGTGTTCCTTACTGTAATCCAGGTTTTCCAAGAGGTCATGCTGGACTTTCCACAAGAACAATCCTGGAATCAGCTACGTTGTTTATACAAAGGGCCATCAAGGGTAAGTCATTGGCAGCACCGACATGCTCATGGTTGACACTCGGGGAAATCTGGCAAATTGTCTGGAACATGTGCAAGCGCGGCGCTCGGCTGTGTTGTCTTGACTAATTGTGTCGTTCTCTCCCTCTCTGATCCAACCCCCAGTTGTCCGTCCTGACGGAGCTCTCTCACGGCCACAGTAACGACAGAGCAGGGATTCTCATTCCAGCTCATCCGGCGCAAGAGAGTTTCAGTCTTAAACTATCTCCTCCACCTCTGTTGGAAGAATAGCGATGTGTAGCGTTAGCCCTTTGGGAGGAGCATGTCACACTTCTTTGTCTTCACCCTAAACGGGGTGAGCTGTCTACAAAATGGATGAAGTGAGGGATTGGATTGCTTGAACATGTTCGTATTGTCGGGATATGATCAGTGATGCTTGAATGATGATATACCGTATTTGCAACCTGTGAGACTTTTGACCTGTTGGTAAAGGTGTATTCAATGTTTGAAAGTGTGTCATTTTTGAAAATACACATTGTTCCAAATTATTTGCCATATGCTCTTTTGTTCGTTTTCCGAAACACTATTTATGATCCATCCATTTGCGTTCTTTATTTATCCCAGCTGTCTTCGGACAGTAGGCGGCCAGCCAATCGCAGGGCACGCAGAGACGAACAACCATCCGCGCTCACACTGACAATTTGGGGTGTTCAATCAGCCTGCCATAGCATGTTTTTGGAATGCGGGAGGAAACCGGAGTACCCGGAGAAAACCCCCGCAGGCCCGGGGGAGTACATGCAAACTCCGGGGGTGTGTAAACATTTCATACTCGCTGTAAATGACCAAAGTTAACTGGCAGTTTTGGTGGGTTTTCCCCTCAGTGAAAAACAAAGAAACATCATGACAATGTATCAGACAGATGTATCAGTGTAGAATTGTGTGAGTATATGACGACAACAAACCTTATTTACATTAGATTTATTACATTGTAAAAAGTTCATTACCTTTCATCTCTATATTATGTACATATTCAATTGATTTGAATCATGTTTAAGCAAAACATCAGCTCCAGATTCACAACAAAATGAACAGGCATTAAAAAAAAAAAAAAAAAAAAAAATCTCTTCAGCTGTTGGTGGTGTGACAGATATGCCATGTCTGGGGTCATGCGGTATTTTCCAAACTCAATAAATAACATAAAAACATCACAAACGGGGCCTACTTCATGGCCGCTCACCATGAAGTAGACCCTGTCCCGTCTTAGTGACATCATTAATATTCAAGTCATGAATTGAAGTGTCATCACATGAGGCGTAATGACACAATAACAGAAGCAAAACAACAGATGTTCAAACCCGCTAAATGTCATGCATCAATTGCGCGGCAAAATGGAATAGATATCAAATTCAATTGAATATTCGTAGAATTTTCTGCCAAAATTGACTTAAGAATGTGATTGACTGACAGGATTTTTAGGTTCTTTTTTTTTAATTGAATACAACTTTATTGTCAAATGTGCTGTACGTATGTTGACATCAAGCTTTTAAGCAAGACAGTCAAATCAAATCTGTGTCACTTGTCGTCGACAAAGGCAGCAAAAGCACACCGTGAGGGAGTGTCCGAACGATTGAGATCTTTTCTCACCGATTCGGCATTTGGTTGAATTTCGACAAATGACGGCCGATTTCGGTTTGACGTCGGAAAGGAGGGCGGGGCCAAATTCATTCGGAGACATTTCTGTCATTTAGAAGGTTGTCGGCATCGTGTGCTGCATTGTGGACAGTGACGAGCTCTACGAAACACAAGAGAAGCACGAGCAAATAACAATACTGCACTCTATGGAATGTTGATCCTGTGAAGGACTGCACATGCACACAAACCCTTCAGGAGGTGCTTTAAAACTGTTTTGTATGGGCTTAAAAAAATAATGTGGACTGTATTTATAGATGTATAGAAAAAAAGAAGGGGCGGGGGGGGCGCACGGGGAGCAGTGACCAGCCAATCAGTCCAATACATGAAAACCAATAATATACTGTAAATGACCCACCCCACCCACCCCCCACTGCAGTCTGAGCTGAACCCCCCACTTGAGTGATTACAAGGATGTTAAGAACATGAAGCAACCTGATTTCACTGCCATGCAATACGGAAAACGCTTCAACGCATGCACAGAAAGAGGCACGAGCAAAGCTCAAATCTTGATCGTGATCATCACGAGGTCGAAATGTGGACTTTGCTCCGACGCGTTCGTAAGCGCATTGTTACGTGCGCGGTCGCTCGGGAATCTGACAAACTCCGTAAAGCAAAAATCGAGCGTTTAGATGGGGATAGTTCCGCCGGCATATTAACATGTGTCAACAGTTTTTGTATGACCAGTATATTTCCTTTGAATTAAACTGTTCTTTTACTCCAGGAAGTGTCCATAAAGCACATGTTTGGCTGTCAGAAAGCAAACGATGATTTTAAGAGTATAATCGCCAACGTGACTAGCAACTCATCGATGAACGAACGGTGAGCGAACAAACTCAAGTCACCATGAAGATTCCCAGAGTGGAAAACGTCCTAGTTGACCTTCAGACTGTGGAATGAGTGACAAATGAAGTGTCACCTGCCAACTTGCCGTGATTTGGAGATCGATTCCCCCAACAGACCTTAAAGTGACAAATCTTGACTTCTTAGGCACAGTTAGCGAGTGAGCAACAGAGCTCCTACTGGACCTCGTCAGAGGGGCTCGTCAGTCTGGGACCAGGAAGCAGTGGTACCGGGCATGTCGCCTCAATCAGGGCGGGGTTGAGGATGATTGGCAGGGACATGGGTGGGACCCCCACCTGCAGCGGCGAGGCAAGCGGTTGGATGATGAAAGGAGACTGGCTCAAGGGTGAGGACGCTTGAGCGTAGGGGGGCGGTGCTGGCGCTGGCATTGGGGGCAAGACTGGGGAAGACGGTCGGTCTGCTCCTGAAAGACGTTCGTGAAAAAAAAAAAATTGCTGTTAGCCATTTATAGTTTAAAAATACAGAAATAAATACAGAAATGAACTGCCAAATCACAGTTAGAGCATGTGGCTGCAGTACCATTGGCATTGAGTGCTTGGGGCGATGCTGGCCTGCTGGGAGTCCGAGGCTCTGCAGAAGTGACGGGCACGGGAGGCACAGAGGGGGGCGGTTGTTGGAGTGCTGGAACGGCAAAGCCCTGCGGTGAGGGAGGCCGCGCCGATGGGGTTGGCGGTTGCACCTCAGATGGAGGACTGGGCGCTGGTTCTGAAGGAACTGAAAGATACAACATCAAGAATATGAGGTACCGTATTTTCACGAGCATAAGGCGCCATTAAAAGTCTGACATTTTCTCCAAAATGGACAGGACGCCTTATAATGCGGAGCGTCTAGTGTGTGAGCCCAGTTCCAAAGCCTCACTGAGAGCCGACACGCTGTTTATAGAGAGAAAAGGCTGACGTGAGTGACGACAGGCATGCGGAAGTCCGCCAATGAGTGAAGGGTGGGCGTGTAAGTGGCCGCGAGTGAGGACGTGAGTGAGGCAATGAGAGTGACTCTGACAACGAGAGGGAACCCGGCGTTTTGGATGGACTACCGGTACTTGCACAATTGTTCAATTCGGATACAGAAGATGAGGACCTTGATGGATTTCTGGGTGATGATTGATCGAAAAACGCGAGGACATTGTAAGATGGCGAAATAAAGTACAACCGATCTCCGTTTTGCTTCCGTTACCTTTTTTAAAAACGTGTTTTTAGCATGTCTTAGCATGCTGCTATGCTATGCTTCAAGCTAACGTGTTTTTAGCATGTCTTAGCATGCTGCGCTATGCTTCAAGCTAACATGTTTTTAGCATGTCTTAGCATGCTATGCTATGCTTCAAGCTAACGTGTTTTTAGCATGCTACGCTATGCTTCAAGCTAACGTGTTTTTAGCATGTTTTAGCATGCTATGCTTCAAGCTAACGCATTTTTAGCATGCGTGCATGCATGCCGTATGTTTAAACTGGCGTATGTTTAAGCTAGCGTATGTTTTACCACGCCTGGCTGCGCCCAATAATACGGTGCGTTTTGTGTACGTGTCAAATACAGAAATAGCAGCCGTTACTCAGACTGCGCCCTACAACACGGTGCGCCCAATGGTCGTGAAAATACGGTAAGTTCAATGGATCTTAAAAAAAAAAACGCCAAAGGGGTTAAGAGTTGAAAACTGCGTATTTGACATAAAACTGGAGTGAAGACACAGTCCAGAAGTCAAAACAAGGAAGCAAATATCCCAACAAATGCAGGGTGAGATGATATCGTTCCCAGTTCACAGGCCCTTCTTCGCACTTGGCCATCTAATCTTAAATCTTCAACTGCTCTTTGTATTTTTCTTTTTTTATTTGCATGATCTGTAATTTATAGAATGTCATTGAAATACATTCAAATTGATCGATTCTGTGGGATTCGATTTGGAAAGTTGAGTCAAGAAGAGTTGAAACACGCACCTGGTAAAACGGTCTGTTTAAAGAGTTCCTCTCTCAGGTGGGGCAGGAAGCAGTCGATTCGTTCCCACGTTATTTCCCATAAATCCGAGTATTTTGTCTTGGAATCTGGGCTGCGGAAGATTTCTGCCGTGTCCATCACCAGCAGCATGTTCTTCAGAGACTCCGGGATGGCCTCCAACTAAGACGCGCCGACGCAAGAGGTACGTTGAGTGGCACGCTCCGACAAGTCTACGACTGAAATCTTTTTTTTTTTTTTTTTTTTTTTTCCGGCCGCAGCTCTCACCAATAAGTCACTGGATCCTGCGTGCATGTACTTATCCATGAAATCCAAAATGGTGAGCCACAGGGCAGCAAAGGTAGGCAGGGACAGCAATGGCAGGAGGTGCTGCAGAAAAACCTGCCGTACAAGACAGAATTAAAACAACAACAACAATAAAAGAATGAAAAGGAGTTACCGTCAATTCCGGACTATAAGCCGCTACTTTTTTCACAAACTTTCAACCCTGCGGCTTATTCAGTGATGCGGCCTATTTATGTAATTTTTGTAACGGCCACCAGGGGCGCTCGAGTAGAAAAGGTCAGATTAAGACTGCCGCGTCACAGGCACCGTTTGGGAAGAAAGTTAGATTATTATTATTGTTAAATTATATGATTCAAACTTTGAAAACTCTCTCTGTGTACCGTCTTTCTTTGTAAATCTGTTGACATGTTTGAATGTGGGCACATGCGGCTTATATACGGGTGCGGCTTGTGTATGTACAACATTGCTTTTCCTCTAAAAATGTCGTGGGTGCGGCTTATAATCCGGTGCGCTCTATAGTGCGGAAACTACGGTACATGAACATTTCTATGCCAATAAAACATATTTATCGGTGTGTGTGTGTAGTGTGAACCTTTGATAGGATAGTGCAGGCTCTCATTCTGGTCTCCTCCATTCCACCAACATCGGCCGGGCTGATGTTGTTCAGCAGCTTGGTCAGTAATGGAAATAGCACCTGCAAGGAGAGTACGAGATTTTCATGTACCGTTATGTGTTGTTTGGGTTGTTGTTTTTTTTTCTCCCTCAAGTGTCTTGCGTAGATGAAGAATCACCTTATTGAAGCAGGACTCCCATTCTGTAGCATCCAGCGTCTGCAGATCATGGACAAGCAGAGCCCTCTGGAGGTAGTTGAGAGCCTGCATGCGCACTTGGCGTCTGGCGTCGCAGCACAGCCAAGCGATGCCTGAGGAAACAAACAGTGCGGTACTCTTTTAATACGCTGCTACTAGTGTAGATCAGTGCAATGGACTGCTGAGGATAGATGGAAACAAAGATGCATAGAAAATGGCAAGTTATTGAGTCCATAAAAAAAATGTATTGCATGTTTTATTCATCAAACGGCAAGTTGCTATCATAATTCTCATGACCGGCCCACTCTGTTCACTTGGGGATGTTTTTCTGATTACGGACTGCGATATTGTGCTTAGAATGGAAGGTACCCACTGAACATTCGGCAAGCCCCCTCTTACTGAACATTCGGCAAGCCTCACTCTTGCTTTGCCAGCATGACTCAGATTTGATCTTAACTGTTTGCCTTGAGTTACAGTTGAAACTAACGTTAAAACTTGTATCATGACTTTGTATCTAGCATTTGACTCAGTGTGATGACTCGTGAGATTTGATCTGATTGATGAGCTGACCTTGCAGCAGCGGGCACCAGCAGCTGGTCCACAGTGTCCGGGAGTCAGCTTCAATCTTTTTCCCGGCAGCCTCCAAATTGCGCTGTTCTTCTGCCCAGGAGCTGTAGATGCTGGCAGCCCGGGTGTGCAATGTGTGCATCAAGTCTAAAAGCTGAACCATCCAAGACACACCGACATCAATATGCATTCAAAACAAATAAACAAGTCATGCTTAGACTGCATTCTCAACGTACTGAGAGGTGCAAGAGGTGGGCTGCATCCTAGATTGTCACCAGTAAATTTGCATGGCATCGGCAGAAAACCATCCACACTCACATTCACAAGTGTTCATTTCACCTGCCATTGGCCATTCCATCGCAAACTGATGATTTAAAAATCAAATACAGCAAAAAAGTTTTGTAGTACCCCCGTCCCTTGAGTTATGTTCCCCCTCTTCACCTAATTTTCCGTGCACTAAATGTATGTTTATCAGCATTCTGAGGAGAATTCTTCCGGTTCAATTCTTTTTCTTCCCGCCCGCCCCCAATACATTGAAATGTGCATCAAAACACAAATTTGTGGGCTGCGCCCAAATCCTTCAGATGTCAGGTGTCGACTTTAACAGTAAATTAACACGTTTAAATAGATAGGATAAATTGCTCCGTCTTCGGATTGTATCAGTGATCAGTTGTCGTTTATTCATGTATTACCTGATGATCGGCTCAAACATCCTGATCGTGTTGCGCAACCAATCGCTGCAATCAAAATGTTTTGAAGTCTCAATGAGATTTGTACCGTTGCGTCTGTATTTTGGTAGCTTTCGGTTTTGGTAAACGTGTGATCACTGACATTAAGATAGTATGAGAAAGAAGGCTCCTGTACTTACATCCCGACTAACCTGTAATGACACCGTATGGTAACCTGCTGGGACGCCCTCATCCTCCTCATCGTCGCTATGGGAACGCGATAGGCGTTGACCGGAGGCTCGACTTCCACCTCGCCTCGTTCCGTTTCCACTTTCTTTCTCCTTTGCTCCAGCTTTCTTCCGCAGACGAGACTTGGCGGAATTATGACCCTTCTTCTTGTCATGGTTGCGGTAACCTGAGGAATGAAACAAGCAGAAACATCTTTGCAGCACAGCTTGGAACATTTTGTTCGTTTAGATTGAAAACAGTTCCTTGCTACAACTTCAATGATTTCGTTTTGTTCAATTGCTTTGTTGTTTGCTTATTTAAAATAAGCATTGATGAGTAATAAACTGACATAGATTTTCTTTGTGTGGAATCAAATACTGTACACAATAAACATATGTCGACTGTTTATCAAGATTTTTGGAAGAATTTCTGGGGGAAATTCCCAAGTCCCTATCACCCGCTATTTGGGGGTCGGATTACTCAACTGTAAATCATTTCTTATGAAAGAATTCCAAATCATTTTTGGACAGTTTCTGTGACATTGGATAATTTCCTTCGGTAAACCTGATGATGTACCAATGTGTTGAAATTAGAGCTGTCAAACGATTAAAATATTTAATCTAATTAATAACTCAACTGTCATAATTAACTCAAATTAACTAAAAATTAATCGTGATTACACATTATTCACAATGATCCGCCAATGTGAACATCTTAGTCATGTGCATTTGAGTAACTAACCTCCATTGAGACTAGCTTCCACGAACACCCGGATGGCTCGAACACACAGCTCAAAGTTGTCCGGTGTGACATGGGCAGCGTCGCGGACGATGAACGACAGTGTTTCCACACACTTGATGAGAGACTTTGTGTCATGCTGGCCAAAGTCCTGACCCAGTGTCAGACTGTACTGGTTGACCAAGGGATGATTGAGTTGAGATTTGGAGCTTACTAATTGGGTCTTATTGCTTTCTAAATCCTCTTTTCCAACCTAAAAAAACACAAAGCAGAGGTGAAGTTGAGGGTTTTCGGAATGAGAATGTCAAAGCAGAAGCTCATCTTAAGTAATGTGTGGGTACTGACCATCAGCCATTCACTGCTTGCGACATCCACATCCGTTGTGGAGCGAGGGAGTCGGGCCTTGCTGTGCTCAGTGTAGACTTCCGAGTCAGATGTGTAGCCGCGATCTAAACTCACTTCATTCGGATGATGGGATGGCAACTCACTATCTGACTGGGCACCTGAGCACACAAAGACGACAGATTTGATGTGTTTTGTTTTTAATGTCAAAAGATGAATGAGACAATGGTTTTGCATTCATTTCCAGGTATTTACCTACTGGATCATTCTTGCTCTGATACACAACTTAGACGGCGGTAACATTATTTGAACAAACCACATTTTAGGTGAGCAGATAGCATTGGAACGGAATTAGTCTTCAAATATATCCCATAACGGTCACTAAGCACATTTTATGGATAACTGTTAATATCCATAAAATGTGTGCCCTAACAACTATGAGACAGAGAAATACCGCACCTGTTTCAATGTCCGTGCTGGCAGAGGTAAACTGAAAGGAGGCGGGAGGTTTCACTCCAGCGCCAATGCATTCAAGCAGTGAGAAGAGCGTGTACCAATGGTCGGTACTGTGGATGTTGGCCGCATTAGTCTTGAGCAGCTCATGAAGGCCATAAGCCACCTCTCTGCTGACCCGGGACAAAACATGGGGTTTCATCATGAGCAGGAGGCGGAGGGAAAGGAGCACCTGCATGTGGGATCACAAATAATTAAAAAAGGAGGAAAACCAAAGAGCAGATATTTTGAGATCTCGATAGCACAATGAAATGCTGCACTGTGCATGCACATGGGTTGATGGTGTTACCTTGAGGAAAACATTTCCACATAACTTAAAACAAATTCAGTTTAGGAATTATATTGGAAAGATATTGAGTCAGAGACATTTCCTGTCCCTTCATTGTTGGACACCGGCCCGTAAGGAATGCTGTCAAGCTAAAAAAGTCCCATTGGGCCTTTATGGCCTGTAGGACTTCAGAGGCAGGTCATTGTTACTGGCAGGCCAAGCAGAATACAGCATCAGTGGTCTCGCTGAGGCCAAAACCTTTGGCAACTCGCAGGAAAGGGGTTCCGGGAGGCCATGGAAAACAACTTACTGCTCTATCTACTTTCTTAACTCATTCACTCCCAAAGACGTTTTTATACGTCTTTTCAGACTTGGTTTAGAATTGGCTGGTACTGAATGAGTTAACTTCCCCTACGGTCACCAGCTGTGGGTTATGACCGAAAGAACAAGAGCTTGAACAGAGGCGGCCCAAATGCTTCGTGGGGTGTCTGGTCTCTCCCTCAGAGATAGGGTGATACGCTCAGTCAACTAGGAGGTGCATGCCTCCTGGATGGCTCCCTGGTGAGTTGTTCTGGGCACAACTCACTGGGAGGAGGCCCAGGGGACGACCCAGGACATGCTGGAGGGACTATGTCTCCGGGCCTGGGAATGCCTCAGGAATCCCCCCAAAGTACTGGGCGAAGTGGCTGGGGAGACACTGTAGCTGTCAAACTGATCTCTAAAAATATGGAAGAGAGTGACTGCCCTACCTGGGAACTAATATCTTCTCGTCGCAGCAAGCGAATGGCAAGACGAAGGAGTCCCACGACACCCCTCTCCACCAAGAAGCAGCTGTCGTTAGCGTGGACGCAGATGTGACAGAGGTGTTCACGCACCGTCTGCCATACACACGACACGCGGTCCCTAAAAAGCAGATACGCATTTTTAGTGCGCCAAAATGTCAAAACGAGAAACGCACGCGCCGTGTCGCTTTGTTGCAACTATTACCGATTTTCCATTACAATACGCAGTAACATCTCTAAGCAGAAGGCGGCATCCTCTTCGTCATAAGTCTCATCGTCGGGGGTGACCGATATCAAAGCCTGGAGAAGATCATGTCATTATTCTTCATCGTGTAGACTTCTCAGCAACAACAACAAAAAAAAAAAAGATAACTCATGGGCAGCAGGACATAAAAAAAAAAAAAACAAAACAATGCGCTTAATATTTACACGACAACAGTTACCTTCATAAGTTCCTGTAAAGACTCAAGCTGGAGGAACTTGCTCTCTGTAATCATCTTCTCCGGGTCACATTGCTGAAGATAAACAGAGAAATTCAAGCATACAGTGGACTACCGCGTACGGTATTTGCGTTATTTGTATTTGCATCATAGTTTATACCATTTTCATGGATTGAACAATTCATATTGGAAATGATGATATAAAAACACATCCTAATACATGATGCCCTTTAGGCGGTTATATTTTGGATGAACGTATTGATATAAGTCACGTATTGTAAATTGTATTCGGCACCTTTATGCAGAGGATGGCGGCCTGTTTGGCTTCCTGATTTTCCATCGATGGTCCTCTTAATCCAGACTGCTCGGCGCCACTCAGAGTCAGCCAGTTGACAAAACTCAACACTGCCGACTCTCCACTGAAATGATATTGTAAAGTTGCTTATTTGCTTTTAACTCATTCAGTAGCAGCCAATTCTAAACCAAGTCTGAAAAGACGTATAAAAACGTCTTTGGGAGTGAATGAGTTAATCGTACTTTTTTGTGTTTGTTTTTTTTACCGTGACGCCATTTAAAGCTTTCAATGCAGTTAGAGAAACCATTTTGTACAAATCAGTGGGGGGGGGAAAAAAAAAAGAAAAACATCACCCAAAACATTATCCACAGTTCCAAAAATCATACATACCGATTAGAAGGAGTTTCCTCTCTTTGAAGAGAGATTTTTCCATTTGGTTCAATAAAATCCTCCACCTGATAAAAAATAAATACATAATAATAATAATAAATAAAATACAATAAAATCAATATCGAAGGACTGCCTGTAGGTGGCAGCAAAAACCTCCCAATAAAACAAAATAGAACAGCAGTTCACCACCACCACCACCACACAGAATGAGTGAACATTTGATTCAAAATGCAGTTTAAGTCAGCTGTAATTCAACAGGTTCAATAAAAAAGATTATATTAACGTTTGAGGAAAAACACAAACTTGATGACGATCATTACTAGTTGAAACATTAAATTAGAACTACAGTAATAGACTATTGACAACCATACACAGGCGACTGAAAATGGATTAAAAAAAATAAATCATTTAAAAGGATACAAATTTGAGTCAAGCTCTTAATACGTATTCTTCAAGCACTTGAAACTGACCTCAACCATGACTTTGGGTAGGAGCTCGGCCCTGAACAGCTGTAGCATGGAGTCCATGATGTTCTTCCAACCCTCTCGAAGGATGTTGCCATGCTGATGGGCAAGATCAAACACCGTCTTGGCGGCTGTTTGTGCCTTTGCGTTGCTCCCAAACACAGTCGGGAGGTTTTCCACCGACTAGAAAGGAGAACCACCAGTCAGCTGTCAATGCTCACCTTCTTCCGTCTTAATTTTGTGAAAAAGAGTGTATTTTCTTGATGGCATTGAAGGAGCCACCAAAGTAAACACGTGTGCTTATTTCAGCACTTTTAACTACAGTAGTTTCATATCAAGCTGTGTTATGACTAGTATCAAATCACACAGACAATGCATCTTTGTGACAACTAGGGATATCTTGTTTGGTGTCTTGTACTGTTTTAACACGCTATGACTCGATAGCACAGCTATTCAAATTGTATTTCATGAGTAAAATTATGCTTACAGTACCAAATAAAATATCTTGCCATGTCATTACGAACAAGATTTTGCCAATTCACTACAGATCACAGTGACAAATGCAAAGTTTTCTCACCTCACTGCTCAGAGTGGTAAACTTGCACAGCGAGATGATCAGATTGTCAAAAACATCGTTGAATCCATAGTGAGCTGCTATCTTGGCACATTTCCTGCACAGAGGCAAGCAAACACATTTGGATACGATTTCAGCATGACCGCAAGTGTTAGCAATACTAGCATGATGAACTATAAAGTATATATATATATACAGTCAAACCTCGGTTTTCGAACGTCTCGGTTTTCGACCAATAATTTCGAGTTTTCTATGCCTCGGATGATGAACAAATTTCGGTTCTCGAACAAACTGAGCGCACTTGAATGCACCATTTGACTCCTTTCGCCTTCCTTACACAAGGAAGTGACGCTTCCTCAGGTAGACGAGGAAGTGACGCTTCCTCGTGTTGCCTTCCATTGTGAGCAGACGTCTTCAGTTGACATTTTTATTTGAAAAAGAGCGTGGTTTCGGTTTTGAACAGCCTTCTGGAACGGATTATGGACGAAAACCGAGGTTCGACTGTACTGTATATACATATATATTTTTTTCCATGTTACTAAGCATCTTCCCAGTTCAACCAAATTGTCCACATATTTACAGTACCGAAAGCCGGTAATGGCCTTTTGAATGATGTTGTCATCCAGACTCTTGTCAAAGACATAGGAGAGGGCGGCAATAGTAGGACCCCAGGTCATGGTGAATAAGTCGTGGTCGTAGCTGCCAGGCGGCAGGCGAAGAAACATCCCCTCTGTTGTAGCACCGCGATGTAGCAGCACACTCCAGACATAGTTCTCCTTCACTAAACCAGACTGCTCATCTGGCATCACAATCTCGTCATTCCTGCAAAAGGAAGATAAACGCTGGATTTTAAGATGTGAACAAAGATGTTTTCGTCGTTAAATCACAAGCAGATACTGAAGCAAAATAAAGTGCTTGGAGCAATTCTGCCTGCAGAACTGTTACACGCTAAATGCATATTGTGATGTTGGTCAAGTCAGGTGCAGGTCCTGGTTCGTCAGTCTTGTTGAAGTATCTTCAAGCAATTTTTTCCCAAATTGGAAATATTTTTCAAGACCTGTATAGTACTTACTTGATTGCATTGTAGATATCCTCGAGCATGTCCTGGTTAAAGTCTTTGTTTCCATTAACTCCCTTCAGATTCTTCTTGAATTGCTGTTGGAAACAAAAACAAGTAGGACACCTTATTTGACGAATCTTCCTCTACAACTAATTCTTCTTCAGCAAAAATTCTTCTGAGCAATTCAATGATCTCCTGTACCGAGGCTTGAAATAAGCAGGTTCACATCACAGCTTGCAAATCAAAATAAATTTGACATTTAACGCCACCTATAAACACGCAGCCGTCGATGTGGCAAGCACTGTGCTCCAACTGTAAACAACATGGACCTTGCTCTTCCAAGGTTCGTGGTGTCACTAATGGTCAATTTACCTCGTCTTGGGTCCTATGCGGCTTCTCTGCATTGGCAAAGGGGGTTATTTCAAGACTTGGTCCCTTGTCAATGAATTTCAGGTCATACAACAAAGTATTATGCCTTTGGTTTAACTGAGCATCCACTGAACAATTAATGAGGGTTCCGGGTGGGCACACACATTATGTGTCACTTAATATGGTTAAGACTCCAAAACAGGGATTAGGGCAAAGATCCCTCTGTAAATAAACACAAAGACTTGGTGATAACGGACAGCCTCAAGTTGGATGTTGGCAGGATTTGGTGAAGGATGAATAACGCATGAATTCAGTAACTACTCAACATTATTATCTTGGGAAAGAACATTTTTGATACCGCTCTTGGGCTTGCTGGCAAAGAGTGGCAGAACAAGTTGCGTTGTCCAATGCCTCTCCTGCCATATCGTAACACAGTGTTCTCACACCACCGAGTGGACAAAAACAGAATCGTTGAAAGAGGGGCGGCGTGTTTAACGCAAATTTAACATTACAGAACTCACCTGACCTATGTGTCTCTGAAAAGACACCACCCCGATGTCGAACGTCATAAAAGCCCCTGATTTACACACTGATGCTCTGCATAGTTTTCCCACGACCAAAATAACCACAGTGCCAACATATGCTCTGTTGAATACTGCACATTGCAACCTGCTAACTAACGTTAGTGTTCGGCGCCACTTTGATTGGGCCTCTTTAAACTATTGTTCAGCAACCCCTTTCCGATTCTCTGAGCCAACAGGTCAAATGTCTTCTTCTCCAAACTACAGCCATGAAAAAACGAAGCAGGGACAGATAGAAAATAAGAACTTGCTATTTGTTAATAAAGACGTGTGGCCCATTAACAAAACCTCAGAGCCCGTTTCATCTTCACAATCTGCCATCGAAGCCCCCCAAAAACATCGGTAGGGACAACAAGATGAAAACAGTGTGCTTCCCCCGGACCCTCGGCTGCCTGTTTACGAGTTCACCGCTCAGACAGACCGCCACTGGCTACAGCTGTTGACTGAGGGCTTTCCGAGCCGCCAAGCTGCACCAGTGCAAATGCTACAACTCCCAGAGGAATGTCATACCATCGGACACTGGCATGCACCGCGGAGACAACAGAGAAAAACAATTGATATACGAAGACTAGGAAGCTCCAAGTTAATTACCGTAAATTCCGGACTATAAGCCGCTACTCTTTTCCCCAAACTTTCAACCCTGCGGCTTATTCGGTGATGCGGCCAATTTGTGTCATGTTTCTAACGGCCGCCAGGGGGCGCTCAAGTAGAAAAGGTCAGATTAAGACCGGTGGAATATACAGGTGCGGCTTGTGTATGTACAAAATTGGTTTTCCTCTAAAAATGTAGTGGGTGCGGCTTATAATCAGGTGCGCTCTATAGTGCGGAAATTGCAGTAGTATGGAATTTTAATTTCAAAGCCTAAAATGATCTAAAATAATCTTTACTCGGGTTGTACTGGCAATCAAAAAGTATTTTTTTTTAGTTGAAGAAATACATGGAAATATATTTAAGAGTCAACACATAATGCATCGAGGTACAAATGAGAATACCACTGTTGCAAATTAGTAGATTGTATAGAATGACTATGAATGATTAGTCATTTTGTTTGTGTGAAATCTCAAAGTTGGGCAGAATAACAACAAGAATTGTTCACTTGAGAGTGAGTGAGTGAGTGAGTGAGTGAGTGAGTGAGTGAGTGAGTGAGTGTCGTTGAGAGAGCGAGAGATCACTAACCTCTACAGTCATAGGGATGTTCTGCTTTCGGACATTGTGATTATGCTGGTCAGTGTTCAACATTATAACAGCGTAGGCCAAGGCAAATCCTGCATCATTCGTCAGGAAGGGAGAGCCATTTACTTTCTGTAAAAGACAAAAAAGAGGATAGATTATGTCGTGATGAGAGCCAAATGATAAATGTAAACAGGTCATTCATTGTGATTTGATGTCATACAAAAGTTGAATCAGATCATCAATTCTAAATAGACCCACTCGAGTGGAAAACCAATTCACCAAGTCATTACCTATAATGACTCAGTGAGGCTTTGAAGATGACTATTTTTGTTTTACGTGTTCAATCCAAGAAAAGGTCACTACTAGGAATAGTTTCCAGGTCACATGGTTTCTTCTCGTGCTATTTTGGGAAGACAAATGTTCGAGCAATAGAGTCGGCCTTTTTCCCCTCGTGCAAGTGCCTGTGTGTTTGACAGGGACACACCGCACCGTCTTTAAAACTGATGTCATCCAACGACTCTAAAATGGAGGGTTAATCATGTGACAGGTTTTGACTTATTGTTGTCACCATCCTCACCAACTTTACACCAGCTGAAATGAGCCGGTCATGGCAAAGGTTATATTTCACAAAGTTTGTAGAAGATCCCTTTTGTAACACATGCAATATGATACACTATAAATATACACGTGTATGTAAATATAATGATTTTAGAAAAAAAGGGACAGACTATACGTCTTACATGCCAGTTGTCTGTAAATGTTTCCAGAAGTCTTTGGATGACTGGAGCCTCTCCGGGTAACCTGAAAGCCTCGAGGTAAAGCCTCAAGGCCTCGTCTATTCGAAGCCCCTGGAAGGCGAACGTGCTGCAACACAGTTCATATTTACTGTATAAAGAAGTGAACATTCAAAGGCTCTCACAAATGTTTCAAAGTTCATCACCACCATGACTCGACAATCTTAAAGTTGGCAATCAACAACTCCATTGAAAATGGCTCAATGTTTTGTGAACATCTTACTTGACAAAGCTGTCGAGGAGCTCCATATTATTGCGATCGCTGACAAATTCCCCGATCATCTTTTTGTCCAATCGGGGATTTTCTCGAAGCCACTGGGCCACTTGGTTGTTATCCATTGGATTACTGAGAAGCCCTTTCTCCTGAAGGAACTGGATTCCCTTCTTTGGTTTCAGATTAAACTGCTCTGTTCCTGCTATCAGAAGCTATGAACAAGGGAAAATGAAGGATATCATTACATACGCACTCTGCTGTGTCCAAAACACCAGAGGTGGGCATCCATCGTCACCGGCATGGTCACTAACCGGGTCAGTACCAGCGGATCTACTTTATCAGTACATCACCGATGTACAAGATACTCTCGTTTTGCCGTCGAGTGACTGAAAAATGTGCACTGTCTTGCAAGTTGTTGTGTGTCACGTTGTTTATTGAAGAATTGAACAGTTATGCATTTCAACAATTTTGATGGAGTAGGGCTAGAATCGGGAGCCAGTCCCACAGACAGGAATGACAATGTCATATAATGTGTCAATCACCACGCTGCGCATGATTTTTTTTTAACCTTTATTTGGATGTGTGTCTGCTTTGTATTGCATCTAACTTACCGTATTTTCCGCACTATAGGGCGCAACAAAAAGTCTTCAATTTTCTTAAAAGCTCACCGAGCGCCTTTAAAATCCGGTGCGTCTTTTGTATGGTCATTACGGTAATACGTCGACCCCGAGATGGCTAGTTGCTGGAAACAAGCTTCCAATGTTATAACTGGCTATTGGTTCAGTGAACTGTGTCGCTGCTTTATTAAATAAGTTTTTGTTGCAGCGCCGAAAAAAGGAGAGCTGTGGTGTTCATTTTTTAAAACGGCCACAACAAATACAAGTACGTCTTTGTCTGTCTCCGTGCCTTCTTCCGTTCGATTCGAGAGGCGTTCAAGACCGCCTCCGGAAAAAACGTAAACTAATGATTACTTCCATGAAACTACGAAAATTGATAATAATACATCAAAACTGAAAAGCAAGCGAGGATATCACAAAATAAAGTTGATAGCCACCCCTGCAGAATTTATGATTTCATCATTTGTGAATACACGACAAAGGAATAAATAACTACGACTGACATCTGATTGTAGTCGTCGTGGCGCTATGATCGAGGAAATGCCAATGCGTTTTTCGGAGGCGGTCATGAACGGCTCCCGAGTTGAACGGACGCCTCTCGAGTTGAATGGAAGGAGCGTAGCACCATCTAGTGGAGGCATTGTGGATTAATACGAAGCGTCCAATGTATGGAAAACATTTTACAAAATAGCCATTCATTGAAGGTGCGCCTCATAATACAGTGCGTCTTTTCGTGCGGAAAATACGGTCGTTGGACGTTCGTCGCCAATTGACACAACGCCGCCGCTGAAGAACAAGAAGAAAATAAGTTTGGAAAAACAACTGATGGTCTTCAAAAAAAATGTGGTGATGAACTCTAATTTGAAGGCTGGTTAAAATAATGACGGTTGAAGGACTAACGATTACAGTTTTGGTTCAGCTTGAAATAATATTGGGACTGCTGATCATGGAGGGGCGGCCCGACTGCTGGCGAATGACGGACCGGCAACGTTTACTGACACGCCCACCTCTGGAAACTACAGCGATGTATTGTGAGTGTGTGTGTGTGTGTGTGTGTGTGTGTGTTTGTGTGTGTGTGTGTGTATATATACTGTGTCACCTTTTTCTTTGTTCTGATTTCCAGCAACTCTTGGGAATCAGGTAAACTTGATGAGAAACGCTGAGGGTTTTTCAAGATTTTCTTGTCAGCTGAAAGAAACAATGTGAAGCACAATACGGTTTTAGTTGACCTTTTTTTTTTTTTGAAATCGTGAAAACCATGCAGGTCTCGAGCCTTACTGGTGTCACTCTCCCCTTGATCCTCTTGACACAATTTCCTCTTTTCTGCCATCAGATTTCCACCGGTTGGTGGGCATTCTGGACCACGATCCACGAGAGGAAAACTCGAGCCATTTGTACTGCCTTCTTGAATGAGATCTGAGAAACGTGTGGTTAAAAAAATATAATCAATTAATGTGTACACAAAACGTTGAGATAATGAGGCAAATAAATAAATAAATAAATAAATAAATAAATAGATAAATAAATAGATAAATAAATAGATAAATAAATAAATAAATAACCCACACGTGTTAGAGCCCCAAAAAGATTCAGAGAATGAAATATTGGGGTACTTTACCAGTTGTGGCATCGATTCCATTTTTCATGACATTTTCTTCCTCCGCTGGCAGTTTTTCTGACTGGTCTTTGCGAGCGGTGTTGTCTAGCACTTTGGCTTGGCAGTGAGCCTCGGTGCTGTCAATCACAGTTAGTAGAGCTTCGAGTGACAGCAGGTGAGTGGTGTAGAGCTGCCCGGATACAGGGAATGCATTCTGGAGCAATTGAAGAAAAGAAGAAGGAAAAAAAGTTTGAATGAATCCATCCCTTCAATGTATCAATGCGTCTCCTTCGAGGGGAAGCTACCTTTGACAGCAGCTTGGTAAGGTCTTCAAAGAGATTTGAGCAGTAGAAGTCACAGTCATAGTTGATGTACAGCTCAGTGACGAAGCTGGGGATCCTCCACAGCTGAACCAGTGCCTCCAGAGCCATTTCCTTCATTTCATAGGGCATCTTCATATTCTCGGATGTGATTATGTCCATCAGTTTCTTCAGATACATCTGTCAGGCGTAAGCATATTTTGTGATGATTATATAAGTACGTGTCAGACATTGATCTGTTTCCTTCGGGAAGATTGTACATGATGAATAAAGAATACTGACATTACCTCCAGCTGAAATTTAAGATGCACTCTCATGCTTTCAAAGATAAAGAAGCACACTCGTAACGACAACGCATAGAGGTTCATGCGGTCCATGCTTAGCAGCTAAAAGAAAGAAAGGAGAAAAAAATGGGTCTGTTATTCACCCTCATCTGGACCACTTTCCAAAGTATAACATTTCGCTTTCCACCTGTCATTGTAATTTGCTACTTTTCTTTAAATTTTACATTTTTAATTTAGAAGTTTCTGGAACTGAAACACAACTACTAAATGTTGTGATGCTGAGAAAAAGTGTTCACACTGTTTTAGGCAAACATTGCCGAAAATGTAAAGGGTGCATTAAATTCAAATTTTGAATCTGTAATCATTTTTTGCAAACAAAAAAAATGCATCTTATACTGGAGAAATTATGTTAACATTGTGCTTATTCTATGTTACTGTATCTGTGTCATTAACTGTGGAATAAGTATTTTTTTCTTCGAGTTTTACAGCACAAAAACCTGGCATTTGAACAACAGCGAGTCGACTTTTCATATCCGCTTTACTGTACAATGAATGACATGATTAGGTTCTGATTCTCCTGTACTCTACCTGAAAAAGATGTCGACAGAGCTCATCTTTGATCAGTCCAAGCAAAGATTGGTAGTTGACAAAGTGCGCAGACTCCAGGGCTACATTCAGCAGTTGCAGGCCCATGTGCATCATCGCATCCGTGTTGTGGCGGTCGTGAGGGTTGGTCAATGAGATCAGAAACCGGAAGAGCTCCCTTAGACATGGCAGACCATACGGAATGAGGGATGCACCTAAAAGAAAACAAAAAGTGATGACAGGGCTGGGCAACATGGCAAAAAAAAAAAAAAATTATAAATACAGAAAAAAAGGAAGAAATAAAATCCAATAAAAAAAAAAATAAAAAAAAAGTTTACATTTACGTCCAAGCTCGCTTCTTATAAAAAATATTTTTAAACTGCCAGTTTTCAGGCATCTGTACAAATAATAATAATAATAATAATAACAATAATAAAAATAAACAAACTGGAGAATACATTATATTAACATATGAAGTGCTACAAATACAAAAACGAATAAGATGAAAACAGAAATATCTGAAAAAACAATCAGTAGAAAATGTAGAAGAGTGTACAAAATAAATAAATAAAATGATGAAATTTAAATACACAGAAAAAGTATCTGCCTAATGCCAACCAGCTATGGATAGCCTTTGCAGACTCAATAGAGGCTTGCGGTGTAAAAGAGCCACACAACTTGTTAGAAATGCAGTGAGAAATCAAACGTTATTTACAAATTTTAATTTTTAATGATTACTTTTTGTAACAGTAATAAAAGAAAACAAAAACGGAGACAAACAGGACAAATTCCTGCAATATGCTACAGAAAGAGGAGCAGGAAAAGGTTGATGCGCACATTCCCATCGTTTGATTGAGGAAATAAGCTCAATCAACATGGGAGCCCTGAAATGTAAAGTATTGCGATCCGTAATCGTGTTCACATAATCCCCCCAGCCTTAGACGGGTGTACGACATTCATAACTGAAATTTCACTCTGTATCTGTATATGACATGGAATTTTCAAACATTTATATGTTGACAGTCCATACCAAACATCAACAGAACAAAAGCATAAAAGTATTACCATACTTTTTAATGTGAACAGTGAAACAACTATGGTATATGTCCTGTATGAAGGTTCAAGTATGTGAGCAACATACATGTGTGACAACACAAGCAACAAAGTGCAACAATATGTTGGCCAAAAACTGCAGAAAGCATTACAGGTATATAACAAAATATAACAAAGTTAGGACTATTTGCTCCAAAATGAGACGTGTAAGAGACCTGGTTGCTTTTCTTTCGACTCACTCATTGTCTCTGACTTGACCTCCCCTCGATCACCACACATGACAACGTTGCTCAGCTGATGTCGCTTCGAAGTCTTCTATGCTCATAGTTAGCGTTTTTAGCACGATAGCAGTCAAACCATTCAAGGAAACGTTTATTTACTCGATTGGCCGTCGAGCCGCAAGCAATTTGTTTCTGTATGGTTTGTGCATAAGAAAGACACCGGACATCAGAGTGTTGTTTATGTGCCGCTGTATTCAATACTGCCCGTACAAACAAGCGCGCGCCCTTCCCGCGCTGCTGGGGCAAACCATTCCAAAAGAGGGTGTTCACTCCCGTAACACAATTCACTCTGGGCATGGAAATAGCCAGAATCGGACTGAGCACAAATCACTTCCTCGTTTTCAAAGTCTTGTAGATTTCAGTCTTTCAGACTCCAAGCATCTCCTGAATGTTTCGTATTTTGTAACCCGCCGTTTAATCAGATACACTTCACTTTCTCTACCGTGGCCATTACTCTTCCTCTTCGTTTAGATGCCATGATCGACAGGGCGTGAAAATGTTCGCAATTGCAGTAAAACTCACTGCAACAAGAGTCACTTGCATGTCGCTGTTTTGGATCCAATGATAGAAAATAGTGGCGCGGACACACACATTCCGTCGTATCGAGCGGGAGTTGCTTGAGTTGGCGCTACTGCTGGCTTCCGTATCGTCTCCCCCTCCCTCCCTGTGCTCTGCAACTTCAAGTAACTGCGCCATCTGGCGTTGAAATGCCTGTCATTACAAGTCCAAATGAAATGAATGCAATCATTTATATTGAACCTTAATTGTGTTGTGCACCAACCTTCGGCGGGCCGGATTAAAAAGCCCAACGGGCCGGATCCGGCCCGCGGGCCGTAGTTTGCCCATGTCTGCTCTATAACCACTACAGTTGTCATGGAAATCTATTTGTTCAGATCAAATGATGTCATGGAAAAAAACCTGGTACACTTTGTGAACACTCTTACCATCTCTTTGTGTGGACTGTGTGAATCGGACACCTCGGGGATTGACGTAGTCCATGTCATGTACAGGGGCATTACTTGAATGTTCTGTAATTGAGTCTTTTTCCTCGAGAACCTCTGGGATGGACTCTACTGATGCCGATTGAGCCGGGCCATCCTCAGACTTCATTAATATGGAAAAAGACATAAAACCCTCAGTTTAGTAGTCACGTATTGGCCACGTAGAAAATATGACTGCAGGCTCACTCACCTGTGCATTTGGAGAGCCAGGATCCGTGTCAAGGAGTGGGTTAGCATTGCCGGGTGTAGTTGCAAACAAGCTACACTGATCGAGGTCAGAGAGATCCTCCCGAGAAGCGGCTTTGGAGCAGGAGTCGAGGCCACTGTCTGTCGTTGTGGGACTAGAGACAGAAGATCCAGCACTATCCGAGGCTGGCAGTGAACACCTTTGCTCCGTTAAGACAACTCCACCTAAACAGAGGACAAGGACAGCTCAGGGGAAAGATACGATGCTGAGAAGAGTTGATGAGATGAATTTGGAGGCAGGTGCAGTAATATTAGGTAACTTTGGGTCATTGGGGAAAAAAAATAACTTCTGTAAACAAATGCTTGAAACAGCTTACCAGATAGGTTGGTATCACTGAGGTTGGTAGACTGGGTAGGGTCCACCTGTGCAGAGGCACTTCGCACCGTGTGGTGAGGTGGCTTCGGTGAACGTTTCTGCTTTTTCCATTTGGATGACTCATTCATCCCACCTGTACGCATTTTCAACTGAAAAGCAAAAAAAAAAAAAAAAGCACCTTAGTCAGAAGGCTTATCTCCACAAACGTTGACCGAAGACAATCAAGGAAGCTGAGGAAAGGTCAGGTACAACGTGAGTTGAGCAATGGATAAAGGCAGGGACCCTTGCAGTCAAATGCATGTCCATGAATGCTGGCTCAAGGAATGTGGAACTTCACACATCAAGCCTCCAGCTTGGTCGTTGTACTGTATTTTGGCATTCACCCTGGTGGGTGACAAGGTAGCCTTTGAGTGTGTGCTTTGGTGTGTGTGTGTTCGTGTCAAGAAGCCTTGACTGTTTGTGTCCATGCAGCCAACACCAGCTTTGCAAGAGAGAAATCCTGCTGTGGATTCCCTGCTAGAGAACAAATACTTGCGCAATAGCCTGAAAGTGTGTGAGAACAAATACTTTTTGCGCAATGGCAGCCTGAAAGTGTGTGACAAGAAGGCGCGTTCCCACGTTGCAATTTGTGGCCTAAGTTTTGTGGCATGCAACACATTGCAACCCCAGACTTTGTGGCATGCCGTGTTGGATGCGTTTTGCACCTTGCTCTATTTTCTTGCAACGTATGAATCAGAAAGCGTTGCGCTATCACGTGACCAAAAACATGGTTTTGTTATTGAATCTCCTCTCCGTTAATTAATTATTACCATTCGCGTGATTGGGGAGTGCACTGCCGTATTGACAATTAGTCACGAAATATGTTGCTTAGCAACGTTAAACGCGCATTCGGAAAAATATTCTCGCCAGATTTGAAATTGTTTGCAACTGTTGCAACGTGGGAACACATTCGGTTTGCAACATCAGATTTGCAATTTGTTTTATGCAACATGTTGCATAACACAAATTGCAACGTGGGAACGCGCCTTTAGGACACTGTGGTGAACAAAGCGGTAGCATTTTCAACTGTCTACCATCCGGTAGTAGTGCTTACGCTCCAATAATGGGGTAGGAAACTAGTGAGGCCTGACAGCCATGATTGGATGCACGGAGAAACAGAATGACTAGACCATTTATGCATTTTTATCCATTTACAAGTATCACGCGCATGTATCTTTGTCTGGTGCAAAAACCATTATTCTGTTACCATTTCTGAAATATAGTTTGTATAGTCAATCAAAACCCTGCTAGAATTCTTGCAAAGTTACAAGAAAAATAGTTTGTTTTTTTTAAATATCGCCTTAATATGATTAAACATGTAGTCAAGTCAAATGGTTAAATACAAGTGCAAATAATTGAAATCTTGGCAAGGTAATTTGCAAGCTTAGAAAAAGAGTAATTAGGGTTGTTCACACGGCACACATTTGCATCGGTGCTGCAATGTATTTTGTTGCGCTATATCTTACACCTTCACACGAACAAAGCTGCTAACTAAAGAGAAGCGCGTTAACCCCGGCGCAGCCCCACTTGCGTTCACTTGGCAGTTTCTGCGGCCGTGCAATACGATGAATAAAACATGCTTATGCGTTAAAGCGTACTCATCGGGGCTGACGTTTCATCGTCGCCCCAGTTCACTCCCCTGCGTTTGCTTCTATCGCACGTGTCGTTGTTGTTAGTCGCCATGGAAGAGCAAAATACCAGGATGCAATTGCCTTGATATGAATATATTTATGGATCTGGCTGTATATTCCATCATTTTTAATACAGTTAGATAAGCAAGTGTCCTCTGAAACGGCATCACTCTAGGAAACAAACTGGGGGTCAGTACTATCTTAAAACGGAGAGACAAAATATTTTCAGCAGAGAGACTTTCCAGACTTAACATTGAAGGTCATTTTTCTTACCTGCACTCGTTTGTTTTTCCATAAGATATTGTAAGCCTCAGAAGAGAAGGGGAGTAGGCAGGTGCCCGTGATTAGTGATAGGAACCATGTCAGCAGTGGGAGCAACACAAAAGACATGCAGGCACATTTATTTATCTACAGTCCATCCAGAAAGTATTCCGTGCATCACTTCTTTAGCTTTAAGTTATGTTTGAGCCTTCTTCCAAATTTCAAGTCATTCATTTTCCTGGAAATACTACACACAAAAAAAAACCCCAACTGAAACACATTTTTTGTTGCTATTTTTTCAAATGTATTAAAAAAAAAAAATATGTACATATTTACAGCCTTTGCCATGGAGCTGAAAAGAGAAGTTAGATATTTCCTGTTATGAAAACATAGTGCATCTGTCTGTTTAGTTCAGTGCTTCTCAATTATTTTCTGTCATAACCCCCCAGGAAAAAGAAAACACCCCCCCAGCGCGACTATAAATTAAATAGTATCATTTGTCTGAAATTGTATAAAATTGTTATAAGAAAATCTTTGCATAACACTGTATCCGTATTGTTTTGTATTGTTTTGTGTTTTTTGTTATTGTAACGTGTCCTTGGGTGTCTTGAAAGGCACTTATAAATAAAACATTTTATTATTATTATTATTATTATTATTATAAAGGTATAAGAGAATAAAAAAGAAATAGGGACCAATTTACAACAAAGAATAGCTTTAGTAAGTGTAACAGAAAAGATTTTAAGTGCATCTGAAATTCCAAAATAAAATTAAATCCTAAACTACAAAACATTTTTTGACTGACCATGTCAAACCATATAATAGTGATAAATAAATTACATAAAATCAATCAATAATAATGCATTCAAACTGATCACCAACATTAATTCAGGAGCACAATATGAAGAAAAAAAAACCTTTACTCTGCAAAACAAAAATATACAAAATCATTTGTGCTGATTTTTTTTTTAAATCAATGATGTCTGGATTAATGGCTACAAGTAGCAGGCACAAAGCGGGATGATTGCTGGCAATATTCGGCACGTTTTCACTGAAAAAAAACGCAAGCGGCTTATCAGCGTGATTGGGGTGTAATGTCTTTTAGCGACACCTTAATTTATTTGGCTTCATGCTGTCCGCTGCCAACATTTTTAGACACAGTAGGTCTTTCCATCACTACCACCGTACGTAGTTCACAGGGAAGCCAAGCGCTACATACGCTTTGTCATATTTCCTCGTCTTATGATGTAGTGGACGTGCAATTGCACTTTATTCTTGGACAGTAAAAATAAAAAATTCAAAATAAAAAAGGATGTTCCCCGAGGTCAAATGTGCCCCCCCTTGACGGCGCCTCCATCGGTCATGACTGTATGGACACTCGGAAAATGAGTGCTGTTGTGAGGGGGGGGGGGGACTGCACTCTTTACTGTGAATGCCATCATGCTTGAAGGAATCCGAGTACCTAGCCATTAACATCCTACAAGGAAGCAGGTGGTAGGAGCCTCATGCTGTGAGGATGTTTGACAGTTGTAGGAACTGGAGACTCGTTGGAATTAAGGAAGATCCCTTCAGCGAAGTGCACGGACACCCTGAATGAAAACATGCTCCAGAGCGATCTTGATTCAGACTGGGGCGATATTATATAGATCTTTCAGCAGGACAGCTGGATAAATGATCAGTGGCTGTGCATCATACTCTCATTCAAGCTGATGTATCTTGAGAGGAAAGAAAAATGAGTAAAACCTCCCAAAGAGCCGTGTTAAGCTCATGGCATCATATTCAAAAAAAAGAGTTGAGGCTGTATGTATTGAGAAATTCTCAGAGTACTCATGTGAAATGCAATCGCTTTGTTTTTTACATTTTTTTCACTAATACTGTAAATTTAAGAATAAAATATATTTTGCAAGAGGAACATAATGTATTTGATTTTGGAAAAAAGGCTGGAACATAAACAAGAGCTGTGAACACTTTTTGGATGCACATACACAATATGGTGAGAAAATTTTGGGGTTCTAAATGCAGCACTGTGTTGAGAACGATTGGCGAAAAAATAAAGGAATGTGCAAACCAGCAGGGTAGGTTGACTAGACAGACAGGCAGACCATGCAAACCAATAAGTGTGGACAAACAATTTTTTAATGACCCTGACCAGGGTTTCTGCAGGATTCGCCAAATCTATTTATTTATTTAAAAACCTCGAGGAACAAGATTTAAGATCTACAGCAATTGTAGAAAACTTTTAAGACACCATAAGATTTGTTGCTGTCACGACCATACGGAAAAAGAATGCCAATAAATAGCACAAAGACTTCCACCAAAGCTACAATTGTTCACGTGGATATTAAGGCGTGGGCTGATATTAGATCATGATGGTACAATAACCAGGGTGTTTCCGATGTTCAAAAATTGCAGGGCAGCCGCCTGCAGCTAATTTTGTGCCGCCCCCGGCCAGACCGATTGATACTGCTCGACACGGCGTTAAGCTCTAGCTGTGCTGATTGCGTGATTGTTGTCATATTTTAACTGCAGTTGCACCACTAGGAGGCACTAGATCAACATCTGTGCACAGAAAAGACCTGAAACAACGACAGTGGAAGGAACAAATCAAATCATGTTTTTTAAATTGATTTTCCCCCTCTCGCTAGTCGGTGCTATCCGCGTGCTATTTTCCCTAGCGGATGGTTCAACCAAGTGAATATTGTCTGGTTGTTTTGCATCCAAGCATGTTGATTTCTAGCGTTGCAGATATGACAAGCAAAATCAGCCACTCGAGAGGAGAAAAGCCGAGTCCAGAGCAGAGGAATTAAGGCAGCGGGCAGTTCAAATGTAACAATTCATGGTGGTGACAACATGTGGAAATTTGGTCTGAAACACTGGTGATAGATAGTGAGGGCCAATATGCAGGACAGGATGGGAGGAGTCGGCAGACGAGGCGAGGCTACCTAAATCTCTTTCCAATTAGGAGCATCACAACACAAAGTTAATGTATACGAGATTACGACATTCTTTTTTTATTCCTCTTTCCATATCGTCTTTAAAAACACACGAGCCAGTGGCTTTGACAAGCAGTACCTGGCTCAGGCATACTGAGGAAGGTACGCGCTGTTATGTAGATGGTAGTACCAAAAAACACTCAACTTATAATAAGATTCCAAAAACTAAAATAATAATAATATAGTTTAGATAGTTGAAGAATTGTTTTTAATTTTATTTTAAACATAAGACACTGCGGGTCCTCTCGAAGCACAGACGAACATGGACCACAAAGCGCTTGAAGGAGTGTCTGTGAGTGTCTCAAACAAAAGTGGCCCCTTTAAAAGAAAGCTGACGAAATTAACAATACAAACAATTTATAATTTGCTTTCTTGACTGACTTTAGTGTGTTTCAAAAAGTTGACGAATTTTCAAGTGGCCCTTTCAACCATTTTTCTGTATGCGACCCTCAAACGAAAATGTTTGACACCCCGTTCTAGAGTGTGGTGCCCAGACCTCCACTGAAGCATTATTCTACAGTGTTCACTATTCGATTTAAAAAAAAAATAAAAAGAATGGACTAACAACAAATTCGTTCTATATTCTAATCATGCGGAATCAAGGAAATAAAGACGTGTGGAAAAACATTCACATGTGCAAAAATAAACAACATACCAGAGGTTAAGAACAAGCAGATCAGATACTCATTCAAGCTCTAATTACCTTCTTCATGCTGGCGCCAGCGTAACTTTTGGCCTCCTCCTTGAATTGGGGAAGTCTGTAAGAAAAGGAAACAAAAACAAATTTGGTCAGGGGATCCCACCTTGTCAGATTACCTTGCCAAACTGTACAGTTTGGTGCGACTGCTAACATTCTAAAATTGATCACATTAGAGGAATCATAAACTCAGTGTTCACGCTGCATGGTATATGAGATTTTGGGTGGGTGGGAGGGGGTGACAATAAATCTGCACAAATTTAATAAATGTAAAGACTGATTCACAACTACAAAAACAGGCACAAACTTGATTGCTAATGCACAGACGAAAGCTGATCGACTAACCAGACACAATATTGGGTCCGCCAAAATGAACAATATGGCTATACGGTTCATTATGTGCATTGTGGAAGATCCAAAATATTCATCTAGGACATGCAACATGATTTATGAAACCTGGGGGGAAATCGCAATGGCTCATTTTGCACCGGGTCTGAAAAGCAGGTGCAGCTGTGCCAGCCTCTGAGAATTTTCGTGCGTCTCTGTAATTTGATTTCAGTGCTGGGATTACTGGGATTGATGTCATGCTAATTTAAAATATGAGTGTGTGTCTTCATTCCATGGCAATGAATCTTGCTAAAGCGAACAGTAACTAAAGTTGGACAACAATTGTAGCACCATCACTTGAAACTTTTTTTTTTTGCTTGTGCTGCTCACCCACATTTTTCATGATGAAAACTATCAGAGCTAGCATAAATTCAGAGCTCTTTTAACTATGGCAGTGGCAATCTCTTTCACACCTGTTGCCAACATCGCGTGCCAACGGTTAGTGAGAAAACAATTTAGCACTAGCAATTTGCAATTTTAGTAAAAGATCGCAATCCTGGTAGATCAAACGCAATCCACCAGCCAAGCGTATAATCTGTTAGAGGGGACATGTAATTTAGTGACCGCGAATTGTGATCCTTCTAAATCGGGCGATTTTGTGCCAATATATCATGGCAAGCATAAATACATATAACTATAACTAGAATACATTAGCAGATAAATGATTAATTAGCGGTAAGGAAAACAAACTACAAACAGGTAAAAAAAACTGACAAAATAAATCAGTATGACCTTTTCCGAAATATAAATGCATACAATCAATTCTGAAGGAATGTAGACCATGCTGTAAGCCACTTAGAAGCCAATAACATGGTGGGAATCTCAACATTCCCTGCCTAAGTCTCCAACAAACTTCTCATAAGATGGTGAGCAATGTCATCAAAGTGCATGTGTACGTGCGCGAGTCTCCGTGCGTCTCTACCATTTTGTGGACTTTAAGGATTTACTGGAAAATGAGATGTCACCAGCAATCACATGCACAAATATAAAAAAAAAGAAAAAGAAAAAAAAAAGTAAAACAGAAGAGACCAGCACCCCCTGACATTAACTGTGATAATAGAGAGTTGCCTCACAAGCACGATTATTGGATGAGCTGTGGGTCCAACAGATTAACATGCTAATACTCTTATAATCCAAGAGTGCTGTCAAACAGAGCAACAGCATTGCTCATTGAGGGCTCCAGTTCACTCACATCTCTATTATCCACCATCTGTGGACTGGAGGCTGGTGGAGTTTGAACAATGAAAAGTAATATTCGTGTGTGCCTGTGCATGTGTGTGCATGTGCGTGCGTGCGCGCACGAGTGTATGTGAAAGAGAGAATGCGAATGTGTGTGCATATGTCCACATCTGTCGTCCTGTCACTTATAGAGGACTCCTATGAAGTAAAAAAAAAAAAAAACAAGGATTTCAATGCTGCATTTGAGAAAAGAAAAAGTTAAAAAAATGGAACATAAATGTTCCTATTAAAAAAAGGTTGAAACGCCACAGGTGCTGAACCACGACTTTGTAGGGGTCAACTGGACTTCATTGAAGAACTAAATGGAACAAACAACTGGCAACCGCAACAAGCTTTGCTCTATTTATAAAGAGGACCCCATACATAATTTTGCATTATCGCAAAAGGCAATATGTGTACTGAATGCCAAAACTGAATTCCAACTGCCCCGACAACAAATACATAGTTATTGTTGGAAATGCATTTCATGTCTATGGGTATTAAAATGTACATACCAAAAGGTTTCTCAAAAAGTATTTTTACATATATATATATATATATATATATATATATATATATATATATATATATATATATATATATATATATATAGAGCTGTCAAACGATTAAAATATTTAATCTAATTAAAAACTCAACTGTCATAATTAACTCAAATTAACTAAAAATTAATCATTACTCCACATTTTTCATCGTTTCTGAATTCCCTTTTATATTTTTTGTCCTATTTTCCCCCATTTTAATGCTCTCATCAACATGGAATCATGAATCAGTTTTCTGTGTGCAAAATGCAAATATTTACTGAAATAATTTTGATTTTCAATTTTACATGAACATTTTTCACTTGGAGCAGTTATTCACACATTATCTCTCACACAATATGTTAGAGGAATTTATGAGCAAAATTGTATCATGTTTAAAGTTTCATTTTAAGTCGGTCACATCCAAATCGTTTGGGTGCGTATACAGCACCCCCAAATGCCTGTGCACAAAGGCGCCGGCCACCTGGCCGGAGGGCAGTTGGAGTCCACAATTAGCACATCAATGTAGGTGGGCGATCACAGGGGAGAGGGCGAAACTCGGTCACAAAAGGGGAATGAATAATTCGGGAACAGCGGTTGAACAACAAAAGGACGATTTGAGAACACCCGCCGCGCCCAGGCGACATTGGCCATCCGCAACGTCTGCGACATGTTGGTTCATCGTAGACCAGACAGAAAGGCGCCAACGTATTGGTGGTTCAAAGCTTAAACACAGGTAACCAATCACTACCGAGGGGCCGGACCGGGGTGCGGCATGCAAATATCGGGGCAGTGTTTTCTTGTATTTTGCATATGTTACAATAAAGGTCGAACTCGCGGAGGGCGAGGCTAGAGTGTGATCACGAGCAACTAAACCGTCGCTCGCTCTCAGAGATCCGCTTCGCCGACATTGAAGACAATTTTCCTGTGTGCCGAGTCGTTTCTTTAACTTTGTCCGAGAAAAATCTCTGACACAATATTACTGTCCATCAACAACAGTGAAAAAAAACCAATATATTTTGTCACACAACAGCTGCTTGAACAGCTCTTTTTATGGAATCAAAACAGCGCAATATAAAGTGCACATCTAAGGAAAACTAGTACTCAGCCTATAATTTTTCACAGCCCCCTGAATAGGGATTGTCGGTCAGCATGGAAGGATCTCTTGTTCTGTACTTTTTTGATCATTTATTGGAGCACTTTGCAGCAGAAGTAGTAGTAGTAGTAGTAGTAGTTGTAACAGAAGTATCAGAAGCAGGTAATAACCTAAACTACACATAAATGCAGTAAAAAATTAATATATCTATCTTTCTGCATCACAATGTAAATATGTATATAATTGACATTAATTAATACCTTTATTTAACAATATGTCTATTTACCTGGAAAACAGTAGCTGCACCATATCAACAAGGGTGTGTTCAGCTGATTTTCTGAGTAGCTCTGTGTGCACAGTAACATAAAAAGAATAAGTTTGATGCAAAACTACGACAGAAATAAACAAACCTCAAGAATGAATCCAAGTAAAAGACAAAAAAAAATGCGAGGTTGGGTGACGAACCACTTAGCCGCATTTCAAAGCAGATTCGGAAGCAGGACTGCATAATCTCACAAACGGACTCATTGGTCAGATGGGCTCCGACTGGTGTCAGCAGCAGTGTCCTCAAGACCTGAAAGAGGATCATAAGCTTCGGCATGATGTGTCGTTGTCTATCATGTGCATTTTTTTAACTTCAATCAATTATCTGAAAATGCCTTTCTTAAATTAAGTATGCTTTTCATCATCCGCATACAAAATGAAATCAAACAATCCACATGCAACAAAATAAAATCATGAAAATAGGATGAAATAGAACTACAGGGAAACTGTTAATACAATGTTCCTCTTTCTAAAAATATGCAAGATCAGCTTATTCTCCGCTGTGATGTCCAGCGGGTGTTACTTACTTGCAGAATTTTCATAAGGACCACTTCATCGCTGGCAGGGTCTGTTCCGACAAATCTGGCGTGCGTGACAGCGTCTGCCATGTTCTCTATGGCCTCGGCTGCACCTTCATGGTTAGCATCTGCAAATACCAAAATAATCAGGTTCGTGTAACTGAAGCAAATTGAACTGAAGCAAGTTGAGGTGATTAAAAGTGCACTGGATTTCAATTCATTGTACAAGTAGCATTCGAGTGAGGAGAGGAGCATCAGTGCGGAGCACCGTATCTATAAAGTGAAAGTTTCAGCGACGGTGATTAAAAATACGTGATAGTCACTCAGACACAAACCATATTTGCGCTTTATCTCACACCGACCAAACAAAGTAGCACATATCTCGTCACCGACCCATGAGTACAGTAGTCAAAATATTAGGGGTGTCACATTTGGATTTTTTTTCATTTCGATGGAAATTACTACAAAATCACTTAATTAAAAAATGTAATTAATAAAACCAATGATCGGAGACAAGACTAGTGTAAAACTGGCATAAGTGCTATAAGAAAAAGAAAACAATAAAATCGAGAATTAAATAGAATTGTGACCTAATATCGAAAATCAAATCGAATCAAGTATTTGAAAACATATATAACAACACAGTAAGTTGTACAGCATTTGCTTCAGTTCATTTTACATGATGTTGCTCCCCACAACATGAGACCAGATGCGGCCTTTTGTGAGAGGGACACGTGGACAAATTGACAGGCGGGGCGCGATGGGTAGTGTTTTGGAAATCTGAGTGGCGAGCAAGCTCTCTGCCAGCCTGTTTTTCATTACCATCACCCTTGAAAACGGCAAGTCATTACTAATGAGCAAGGGTAAAGAGATGAGCATATTACAGGCATAGATGGAAAGACTGATAATAAAAGTATCTTTTTTAAAGTAAAGCTACGATGCAGCCTGTCTAGTTGCGTAATGCAGGATGTGGAAATGATTGAAATAAGTGTCTCACATTGCTTAAAAAAAAAAAAATATATATATATATGTGTGTGTGTGTGTGTGTGTGTGTGTGTGTGTGTGTGTGTGTGCAGAAAATGTTTTTTGAAATTGATTGGTATTAAGGCAGGCAATCACCCCCTGCAAGGAGTCCAGAGCAACAAAGCAACAACAATAGAAATGATGCAGCAAAAGCCTTCACTGAATGAAGGAAGTACGTAGTTGAAATCAGACCAGCTGCTCTATGAAGCAGTTGGAATGCTTCGTAGCAAGCATGTGCCACATTGGTCAGGCGTTAGTTGAGAAAAAGTACATATTTTCTGCTAACCAGAAGATGGCAGTGTTTGACAACACTCAGATTTCACTGATATTCTATGACATATTAGAATGCTCATTTTATTTTGGTGCAGATACGAATGCAGCCAGTAGGTGTAATGGGTTGAGGCTGAGAGCCTTCTGCTGGATTAAATCCTCTGGAATTAGATACCACATTGAGAATGAGCCGTTTTGTATTCCAAATACAACAATTGTGAAATTACTTTTCATTAGTTATAAAGTATAGGGGTGTTCACGCGGCAAGATTTGTTTCGGTACTACACCGGAGAGCGTTCACACGTGCAAATTTGCTCCGACGTAGCGCCCGAAAACAGCTTACACCGGATCAAATTTGATCCACCTCAGGGAGGTGGTTTAAAAATTTGCTCCAGAGCAAATGCTCGTTTGCGGGGCAGCACCGGTGTAAATGTGCACGTGTGAACGCTACATATGATGGACAGTGCGAATAAAGTGATTTTTTGGTCAGGGTTTTTTGGCCGCGACATTCGTCAAAGGAGAAGAATCTGTGCTTGGTGGTTGCGCCTTCTCGGCAGCACACGTGTACCGGCACTGAATTTGATTGGGAGGAATGTCGGCGCCATTTGACTGTCGGTGCTGGACAGACCCTGGGCACTTGTGTTGTTTGCGCCTCTAAAGGACAGCATTTGTCACAGCCCTGTTTTGTTCAGCGGAAGTGTCGGCGCTGTTGGACAGTCTGCGTTGGTGCGGCTGCATGAATGGCTGCTGAAGTTGAGGATGACAAGAGAGGAGTGTATTTGGAACTGAGAGTCACTGCTTGGAATTGAAACGGATTCACATGGGCCGGAGAAGTGAACCAATCTCTTTTTTTTCCATCAATAGACGCTACAGCTTCTTGTTGACTTTGAAACTTAGCTTGTAGCCGACATGTGCACATTTTGAACATGACGTCTCTGATTTAGTGGTGAGAGGACACTTTGATTCTCTCCTCTTTCATCTAGAACTGCTTTCAAACAACAAAGCGTATGAGGGAAAAGTGGTTAAGATTGCACGACTGTGTTTTTTATGTTATGGGTTGTGTTTACTATTTTACTTTATGTTAACTGTTTTGTTAAGCGCTTTGTTACAGCTGCAGCAGTTGTGAAAGTGGCATATAAATCAGGATGTATTGTATTGATATTGTAACAAAGTGTCCTTTCTTTAGTACCACCTCATAAAAAAGGTAAACTAATGAAATATTTACAAAAATATGAGAAAATGTGAGGGATGTGCTGGTGCAATACTTTAAGTACATGCATGTCTTTTGAAAATGAACAGTCAGTAATTGCATGTGTAAATGTGTAATTCCACACAGAGTACTGTGGGCGATGAGTGTGTCAAATTTGTAGAAGGGGGGTAAGCTCTTACCTATTAAGCCATATGACAAGAACTTGTTGACAGAGGTAAGGGCGAGGCCTGTGATTGGTCCAGTGGTATCCTCCGAGCGGACAACTTCAAGGAATGGCCGCAGGAATACATTGGGTTCAACATCTGACAGTTCTGCAAAGAAGGAAAAAGACAGATCAGACATGTAATCAATCAATGAGGTAAAAATTAATTTCGAATATTTTTAATAAACACTATAAGAAAAGTGAAACCAAAAAGTCACTCTACAATCCACGACTTAAAATAATAATAATAATAATACATTTTATTTATAAGCCTTTCAAGACACCCAAGGACAAAAGTCGTATTTAATCTTAAAATAAGATAAGAAAACCTGTGAACAATAATGCTCAATGTGAAAACACTGGGTAAAACCCGACCAGAGTGCATAACACAGCACATCATCACGTAATCTCTTTCATAGGGCAGCAAATTTTGCTGGGTATTCCACTCTGGGAAACCACCTTCAAGAATTTTTCACGGGAACATTCCAAGAGAGAGTGGGGTCATGGGGGGGGTTAGGCAAAAAATAAAAAAAGGGTTAAAAAAACAAAACAAAAGGCAAAGTTAGTGGAGTCATGCACGCCATAGTGAAACACTGAGTACATGCCCTTGCAATACCATGTAGATCATGGCTCCAGTCCAGGCATAGAAAAACAACTTGGGCATCAAAAGAGCTGCAGTGAGAGCCCAACTAATTTCTAAAACTGCACATGTGACCACCGTGAATAAGCGTCTGATATCCAATAGCCCTGTGGCTTTGTTTAGAAATAAAATATGGAATCATTTGGAAACGCAGAGACTTTATCTGCCGCCAAGGTCACTTTAAGGCTCCCTTACTTTCAAAGGCAAACCTATTACTTTCTGCTTTATTGAATATTTTTTCACCTGGTGTTTTATTTCGGGGTAAATCTGAGAGCTTTGAGCAGTCACGGTTTTTTTGGGAGGGGGAGTGGTGAGGGGGTTAAACGAGTGTAAATTTAGAACCAAGCAAAAAAAAAAAAAAAAGTTCACCTGTAAGCGTGTTTGCATAATGCTGCAACCAGACCAATGTACACTCGATTCATTTAGTAGACTGAAAAGATATGAACAGAGATTAATTGTTCAATGCATCTATTACTCATTGATAAAAGGAGTTTGAGTGTTGCATTATGTTTCGATGTGTGTGTGTGTGTGTGTGTGTGTGTGTGTGTGTGTGTGTGTGTGTGTGGCGGGGGATATAGTACAGTATTTGTGAAAGCGGGTGCCCAAATGAATCTGTCAATAGATCCTGATGAAGACTTCTTCAGAGGTGATCACCCAATAAGTGCTCTAGCTTCTTTCCTAAAGACCAGATTGGAAAACTAAATTGTGCTGTATTGATCTGGATGGCCATCAGTGCACACGGTGCTGACTGGAAGCCACGTGTCAATGGCCATCACCAATCTGAAATAAAGCCCAAATACAGACTTGGTATTTCAGGGTGAAACAACCACCCAAAAGCCAAACGACCTCTACATTCAATTGACAACAACAAACAAGAAAATAAGCAACTGAGGAGTAAAGCAGGCAGGCGTAAATGTGCAGCACATGTTGCCATCATTTGAGTTTGCTCATTTAAGGCCAAACAGAACATGAGCTGAAATTGCTCTAAAACCAAAGTTGTAAAATATTGGTTGTGTACAGACTCTGATTGACCGTGAGCCTAATCCCCTCAAGCTCTCACCCCAGCGAGAGCCCCATCTTTCTGCTCTGAGTATCCAGCCATGTGTGGATTACTACTCCAAATGACCCCAGCAAAAAAGAAAAGGTGCGGGGGTGAACCTCAAACCCCCAGGAGAGCACCTCGGGATGAAGCTGGCTTACTGCAGAAACAGAAGCTCTCTTTGACACATGCACATCTATTGGCACTGGAGCAGAAAAGGCTTAGAACAGAGGGAGAAGAAAACAGCAGATGAAACTGAGCAGGAGACAAACATTAGTTGTCCAGACAATGACGGAAAGAACTGAACATCAGAAATGGGAGTACAAACCATACCCACGGTGTACCAAACCTTCCAACTATAAAACTAATAATTATTTCCATCTGGAGCCTCAACAGATTATATTGTAAGGCAATCTAAGCAGAGTCAAGAGTTATCCAAACAGGGCAGTCTTAGGCCGAATCACAGTATTGAAGAGTAGAGCAAGTACATCAAAAGCAGAGTAGGATTACATTGTAACTCTCCTTGACGTGAAAATGAGTAATATCTTCATCTCACAAGTTCAATTGAAGGTGGGTTTGGATTTCTGCCTTTATCTATGTAGGCTGGAGTTTCTGTAAAGGCTATTTCAACTGATTTAAGTTTACATTTGAACTTACATATGTATTTGACGAAACCACTGCTTTTCCTTTTCATTAAGTGAAACATATTGTTTCTCAAGCTAATAATGTGTCAAGATTTCCCAAAAATGACAATCTCAAGATTTCCCAAAAGCCACTCAACCAGGTTACAACACCAAGAATTTAAAAAAAAAATAAATATGATAGCTGCTGGAGAAATGTAATTGTAGGTGTGGGGGAAAAAATTGCCTATTTGGGGAATCCTTTTGCGTGATATCTTAAATTAATAAATGATGCTACCTCTGTTTTAATGCTCAAAAGGAAACAAATCTAACAAAGCTATTCATATATTATTTGGCCATAATATCCAAATTCAAAATGTGATTTTATAAGTATCAACATTTTAAAAACAGTCCTATGTTTAGTTGATCATAATAATGTTTATCCCACACTTAGAATGACAGCACTTTTTTTTGTTTTGTTTTGTTTACACTTGCATGAGAGAAAACCAACATCCTCCATGGCAGTAAAATGACAAATGGATATCATTCACAAAATACATACCAAATATTTCACTGAAAATGTTCTTTTTCTACCACTTAAGGGACAGTGCAATGTGTGAGTGACAGAGATAGAAAAAATATAGAAATATACATTTTACAGCCAATTAATAACACAGACAAGAAGCACAAAAGAGACAACACCCAAACAAAATGTGGGTGTAGCCTACCAGAAGTGGTCGATGTTTACTTCAGCACTTGATTTTCTCATGATGAACAGTGTTATTTCTGAAGTGATAACTTACAGTACTGCGATCTTGATTATTTTTTATTATCCAAAGCAAGTTCAGTGTTGAGTACTTGTATTACTCTGAAAAATGTTCTGTGTTTTGATACGTTAACCTAAGCAGTTTTTATGAACCCGATGTTCTATTTTTATTTTGTAATTATTTGGAGATTTACAATAACAAACAAAACGGTGATATTCACCCTAGTGGTCGAAAATAAAGGTTGCAGGTAGGACTTGTTACTAGTCTCAACTACAGCAGCAAGTGAATGACTAGCACTGCATCTGTTCAAGTCTGTTTACAAACAATGAAAGACTTTCTAATAAAATGACACTTTTTTGTCTTTTGATCTGCCTCAATAATGTAATGAATTAAAATGAAAATAGGGGGTTTATCAGCAGTTTTTCAGATTAGATTAAAATAGATTAATTCAATCAATTAATTACAGATCATAATTAATTAATCTCACAATTTTTTAAAATCATTTTATAGCCCTAATTCAAGCACTCCACATAGTAAGTACGGCAAGAGCAAAGAAAAAGCAGCAGACAAAGGGCTGATTTTGTCATTGATGGCGCAGTGGTCCAAAACCAACACTGATGGCTATTGATTTAGACCTGTTTGCGGCTAAAATTAGGTCAGACTCTTCGTTGCAGGTGCCGAGGTTGCTGATACTGAGAAGAAATGTGACACCAATCAGGTCAACAAAGCAAAGCAAATCTAGAGATGAAACTCCTATGCTCACTTGTTGAAAAAAAGTCTGCGATACCTTCATTGAAACTATACAGACCATTGGAAAGGAATGAACTGTTTTTAGCGATGGTCAAGCAGCAGAATGAGTGGTTAGCACAACCACCTCACAGTTCTGAGGGTGGGGGTTCGAAACTCAGCTCCGACCTTCCTTTCATATTCATGTTCTCCCTGTGCTTGCATGGGCTCTCTGCACGTACTCTGAGGTCCTCCCACATTGTTAAAAACATGTTTCTCATGACAAATTCATCTGCAGGCATAAATGAGAGTGTTTATCTTTATATGCGCTGTGATTACCTCTTGCAAGTCAGCTGAGACAGGAGTGAGGATCAGCGGTACAGCGAATGGATGGATGGAGCAATAGGAGGCTCAAAAGTTCTGGTTGGCTGTGAAATGGTGACCTGAAATGTGTTTCATATTGCAGAAACGATGATATTTTGTTACTGTGTAAGGTATTGAGTTTTATTTTTATTTTGCAGTTTGGGATAATATATAGTTTCTGAACAGATCTTGATAAACAACTCAAGGAGGAAGTGTTTATTTGAGCCAGAGGGTGGCGCGGGATCATTACGCGTGCACATGGTCTTAAAGTTACCACCTCTGCTTCAGTTTAAGCCAGGAAAAACCCTGACCATGCAGAACGTCATTGCCTCTTCTTGGTTGGGTTGGAGTCTGTCAGTCACTGTGCTGTTCTGCACCTGTTATTCTACAGGCAGCATACAAAAGTACACTTTTGTATGCTGCACGCATTGCACAGAGACTGCATTATTGCAACAGCAAATCTCCCTTCGCTACCGGCAGAGGATAAGGATTGAGCTAGCCCCCAAAAAGCGGGGAAAAAAAGTTTAATTGACAGCTATTGAAATGCGGTGGATTTTTATTATTAACCTACTAAACCCTCCCCCTCCATCCATTTATCCCATCCATCCACTGAACCGTTTATCCTCACTAGGATCCGGCGTATACTGGAGCCTATACCAGCTGTTTTCAGGAGAGAGGCGGGGTACACCTTGAACAGGTAGCCAGTCAATCGTAGGGCATTGGTCAAAGTCATATGAAAGCGGACAATTCCATATGAAACTGCATATTGCACGGGCCATTATTGCACAAGATATCTTTCAACAGCCAGGTTTAGTATGACCATAGATAATGTTGCATCCTCATTGGGCAAAACGTTTAGTTTGTCTCGTCAACAACAGAGATGTTCCCGCCTACCTGCTGATTGGATCTGTGATTGGCTGAATGAGTGTGGCCGCAACCCAATTTAAGACAAGTGATGAAAGCTTTTTTGAATTAAAGATCCATTTTAAAACAGGACAAATACTGAAGCAAGTTATTTTTTTACATAAATAAAACAGGAAAATAAAGATGATTGCTTTGTAATTAAATGGTCTTCTTGGGACACACAAATACACTATGGCAGCACAGAACAACCGCGGAATGAACGAGGGTGCATTTGCTGTAATTTCTTATTTTACGAATCGGGTTTCACAAATCTATAATAGTGGTTAATCCACACATGTAGGAGTTCATCCATCCATCCATCCATTTTCTGAACCGCTTTATCCTCACTAGGGTCGCGGGGTGTGCTGGAGCCGATCCCAGCTGTCTTCGGGCAGTAGGCTGGGACACCCTGAACCGGTTGCCAGCCAATCGTAGGAACATGTGGGAGTCATTTTTACAAATTATTGACCAATCTAAAATGTTGAAAATAGCTTGCTCTGTTTGACGGTGCAATGATAATGCTTGAGCAAATGTCGTTTTTGGGGTCTTGTGAAAAGAGATGAGAAACAACACGCCAGCAAACTCATACACATACCTGTATACATAGTAACCTACGATAATGTCTAATATATATTATATGACATATATATATATATATCTAGTAAATATAATGTGTGTGCGGACCAGAAACAAAGCAACAATACAGCAATCCAACGTGTGTGCGTGTGCCAGTGTACGTGTATGTGTGAGAGAGAGAGAGAGAGAGAGAGAGAGAGAGAGAGAGAGAGAGAGAGATCCTCCTTTGTTAGACTCACTACTTCAGTTCTCCACTAATGGCATTCCCATGGGGTACGAGATTCCAGAAAGCACACACTGTAAAGTCAGACTCCACTGTGATCTCATCAGACACAACATGACACTGATGCCATTACAACCACTAGTGTTTACTGAAAAATAATTTCCACCACAAGATATATTCGGAGCAATTTCACTTGGTTATATAAAGGCCTCTCTCTCAAGAGGACTGCTACCAGGGCCCCAGTTGTATGTGAAGGTGAGCCCGACGATATCTAGTACTGTACTAACTTCTCTATCTTGCAAACCAACTCCGGCTCATTCCCTGTCGCAGAGAAGGCATCCCACATCCCTTTAGCCAGGATCTGTAGCCAGAGGTCGCACTACCAAGGTCCCCATCTTGGACTGCCACAACCATTTTTGAGACTTAATAATTATCAATAATTTTGAGAGAAACAATTTTTACACGGCGTGAGAAAAAGCACAACTAAGTGATGCGCGTGGATGCTTTGACAGTTTGTGAAACGAAGTAGAGCTCATGAGCTTAAGCAATACAGACGCTCCCCAGGTTACGAACGAGTTACGTTCCAGACGATTGTTCATAAGGTGAATTCGTTCGTAAGTTGCTTCAGTGCTATATTTTGTCTGGAATGTATGTTTAAGGCTTATATTGACATCCATATAACGGGAGAGAGCTTTCGTCACATTCTTCAGGGCTCGAGGTTAGCTGCCCGGTAAACTAGCAGCGGCTTCAGCGGGGACAGTAGACGACGGTCGTCGACCCGGCGCGCCGGACGCCTCGCCCGTTCCACCGTCACACGCCCGCCCCACGCCTCTCGCGGCTGCCTTGAACGTCGCCGCCGCCGTCGCCTCCGCCGTCGCCCGTTCGGCACTTTCGGAAAAAGCGCGCCAATACAAAATCTAACTTTTTTCGACAGACCCGTGAAAATGTTCGTATGTACCGTTTGTTTGTAACTCGGATGTTCGTAACTCGGGGAGTGTCTGTACCGTAAATTCCGGACTATAAGCCGCTACTTTTTTTCCAAAACTTTCAACCCTGCGGCTTATTCAGTGATGCGGCCAATTTGTGTCATTTTTCTAACGGCCGGTGGAATATATGCGTCGAGGAAGACTGCAACTTCTTGTCTTGTGCATAAATTAAATTAGCGTAAACATACCCTCATCATGGAAAATGCAAAAAGAAAGGCATTCTGCTAGCAACAGGCTATTCTGTTGCTAGCGTGTTGTTACCATGTTGCTACCGTTTTACTGCCGCGTCACAGGCACCGTTTGGGAAGAAAGTTATATTATTATTATTATTATTGTTAAGTTATATTATTAAAACTTTTTTTTTTCATGTTTCTTGTGCGGAGCGTGCCTGTTAAGTGATGTTTCGTTGCATGAAAGTGTAATGACAATAAAGATCCATCCATCCATCCAAAACTCTCTCTGTGTACCGTCTTTCTTTGTAAATATGTTGACATGTTTTAATGCGGCTTCTCTACAGGTGCGGCTTGTGTATGTACACAATTGGTTTTCCTCTAAAAGGGGAGTGGGTGCGGCTTATAATCAGGTGCGCTCTATATTGCAGAAATTACGGTATTTGTTTGAAAATCAAAATGTGTTGATGGACCGTGTCGTTTGTGAACTGTGTAAAAAAAAAAAATGTCCTGCAAGGCATCACATACATTTCATACGCACGTGTAGCAAAAGAAATGTGTTTGCATAGCTTTGTGCCATACGAGCACCTGACTCCCAACAGGTTATACTACTCCCCATGGCAACAGCCCGTGACTTCAAAACAACAGAGGGCTTACTTACTCGGGACATTTCAAACCACTGATGCCACACTGGCTCCATGGAAGGGAAATATAAAAGCCTATCAGGTTTAACCCCACTGGGGCACCGAATTGCCCTTTTCTTAGTCTTTAGAGTTGTCCTGGACTGGCTTAGCAGACTAAGGCGACAACTGTCATAAATTATTCCCTTGTGGATCCACATGTCTGGCATGCTAGGCTCAGCATTAGGGGACCTTAAAAGCTACAAGACCGTATTTAAGAGCGCACTGGGATGGTCATGAATGAAATGTGCCAACAGGAGTTATTTGGTTGTGTACCTTGCTTGCTCATTCAAAGTCAATTTCTATAACAGTTGATCATGTCCTAATGCATTCATTGGCGCTTTAATGAGAGTTGACACTTTTGACGTTTGATTTGGTCGAAATGCTCTGCAAGCGCCAATCGTTTGGTGAAGTGACTGAACACCATCAGGTGCACACCAAACAAGCGGACCAAGAACGCTTGAAGACGTGGCCCTGGTCAACTTGCAAGCAAGCTGGTGCAGAGAGAGCACGTCACTTCACTCTTAAAAATGAACACTAGACTGTCCCAAAAAGCATGGAGAAAACGAATATTTCACAGTAAACACCATTAAATAAGTCAGAAGTTTGGGTGGAAGCAAAATGCATTTTTTTCATGACATCTGATGACAAATGTGTTCATCCAGCAGACATATGAATCATATCATACGCACATTAAGTGCAAACACTGAACAAACAAGACAAATACGTGCCTCGAGCATCTTTTTATTTTCAGCCCAAAGTACCAGTTTATATTTGTAGTATTTAAGATGTAAGCACAAAGTATGTTTTATGTTGTGTTGAAACTTGCACAATAAAATGAAAATTGAAAACATTGTAGTTTCTGCAGATATGCAGGGAAAAGGAAGAAAATGTACAATTTACCGTGTGCACTCCAAAAATGTCATTTTTTTTTTCATGTTAGGGGCTACGCTGTTCCTAGTGAGAGAAAAAAAAACTGTAGGCTTTAGCCCTGGATCGAACAATGTATTTAATTGAGTAATGTGCTAATTTCCAAATAAATTATTAGTGAAAACACTTGTCTCCCAAAAAGTCCAATATCAAAAGAGCAAATATTTGGCTTCATTCCACTGGCATTTGTTTTGTTTGCCGAGGATGTGGGGTGTGAAATTAAGAAAACGTAAGATTAAGTTAGCGAAGCCAAAGGCACTGAAGCTAGCAGAAGCACAGATGAAGCCACGGCAGTCTGTGAAGATCTATGAAAGTCCAAAAGCATAAAAGAGGAATATTTGCAACACTACTTGTTTGGAAGTTTGTGAAGTCCCCCCCCCCTGAATACAGTGCATTTTACGGTTCTAAAGAATGTTTGCATAACCCACAACTGGCTTTAAGGTGGAAAACAACTTGGTCAACTCTAATTAATTTATAATACTGACAGACTTTTACAGTTCAGATACTTCCTGTTAATATTATGTGAGCCCTTTGAAAACATGCAGACAAATTCTTTCCCATGAAGTTCGTTTCTGCAGTGTAATGTGTCTCCCTAACACCAAGCATGCTCTGCGCACGCAAGGCTGCGCCTATCCAATCTGACTGGCATCACGGCCATGGAATGCTGAAGTCCACATTTTTCCCATTCAGCAAGGAAAAGCGGCCTTTCAAAGCCAATCAGCTAGAAATGTTGCTTTGTTTTTATTTTCGACTGAACTTCCTGGAACCTATTATGGAGCTGTCAGGGATGTATATTTAGCTATGGCTACACAGGGCCTCCTCATCCCCTTGCGCCACTGGTCATGTCACCTCTGATAAACAGGAAAACAATTGGTTATTGCTTTTGTCACCTTTAAAGAAAATGGTACTGATATTGTGGGCAGGCGTTGGGTGGAGCTGGTTGATACAACCGAAACGAATTCTCTGGAATCAAGAGTAGAGAGAGCTGTTGGGCAATATGAAATTTGCATATTGGGGCGAACAAGGAACAAAGTTTAGTCGCTTAGGGGGCTACAATGTAAACTGACTTCATCTTTGGGGGGTTTATCCAAATAAACATGTTGTTAATGCCCTTAAGAGTCCTTTGAATCTAAACTTGAATTCTGCATTGACTTCCTTTGAAGTCGAAAACTCCAAAACTAAAATCGTAAATAATTCGGGTCCATGACAACTGATCTAAATTAGTGCATTCAAGTCTAAAGACTCCCACCTTGAGCTAAGATCACAATAAAAAGAGATCATTAATGGAGCCCCGATGAGTCGATTCACCATGATAAAAAAAAAAAAAAATAGAAAAATATCAAATTACTATTTTCTACTTGGAAATGGAAGGACTAATGTGAGTGTCGTCCATCCATCCATTTTCTAATCCTCTTACCCTCATGAGGGTCGCGGGCTTTCTGTAGCCTATCTCAGCTGCCTTCGGGCAGTAGGCGGGGGGCACCCTGAACTGGTTGCCAGCCAATCACAGGAAATACATAGACGAACAACCAACTATGCCCACAATCAAGGGGTGGCAACTCCCATTTTTTTCCAACCCCTTTGCCACCACTGTTGGCGACGAATCTATCAATACTAAATTCAAACTGTGATTATAAAATGTTACTTAGATTGTTTACAAAAAGTCTGTTGAAAATTTGTGTTTAAGCATGTACTCTTCCTCCGACTCCCCTTCAAAAGAAAATGATCGTGTCCCATTGCACCACCAATGAAGGAACAAGGTCAAGTGCATTTTAATCTGATTAATTCCCGGCGGACCACAGTCAATCAGATAAGCTATAATATATTTATGGTTGCTGTAGTCTATTTTTAATATGTTCAAATGCTGCGTCAAGTGTGACAACTTGTGTGAAGTGGTAAGCAGCAGTATTTTTAGATATTGGCGGGGGTCTACCGAGGCCCCGCGGCAGCGCTATCTAGCTGACATCGAGGCTTGCTCCCCTGGCTATACTAAACAATATTTTGAAACATTCAATTGTAATATCTTCCAAGGTTTATGGCGGTACACTCACATTTATTTTCAATAAATGCACAAACTGCGTGGACGGTGGGAAACGGCAAAATAGAAACGTCAGTCTATCGCTCCAATAGAAGCAGGGCTCAGCAGTGCACCCGTATGCTTGCAAATGCCTCTAACTTTTCAAGTGTGTGCTGGTAAAAATGTCATCCCGTCCCGACTAAGGGGATTGCATGTTATCTGGTGTGCTGCGCTCCGCACTTTGATTGGGGCTCTCTGGTCTGGTGCATTGGGTCAGGCACAAAGGATCTTGCGTCGCTTAATTAGTGCCGAATATTTTATTAATTTTTAAATGTGTGCATATGATTGCGTGTAAGTCCAGGGGAGTGCAATGTATTTATATACTTTTTATACTTTTATATTTTTAGATTTCACGACACTTTGGGGGTGGAGGCTCCTGCAAAATTTCGTTGTAACAAGTGTGCAATGACAATAAAGTATTCATTCATTCATTCATTCATTCATAGAGTGACGTCACGGGCAGTCAAAACCAATCGGTGTGTTTGGAGCTGTTCAAACTGAGACGCATCCTGTCCAAATGAGGTATGAAACTGCAAAAATTGGATTTCATTATGCTTTGTGACTCTTCAGACAACAAAAAAGCGATCCAGTTATATTCTGGAAGGGGTAAAAATTGAGTTTTGTCTGTCAGTCTGAACGAGGCATAAAAATGTCAACTAATTGCTGTTATTAAGAAAACAATCACGGCAGCCCTTGTTGAGAATTGCTATTGCATAGCCCAGTGTCAGCTGCGCCGCGGGAAAATATCCAATTTGTATGCCCGTGTGGTCTATCGCCCGGCAAAGTAATCGTGTAGTACCCTTCCATACCACTAGGGAGGAGCAACAGCTAGCCTTGTGTTTCGACTAGAAGAGACAAGCGAATTTATGGCCGCATGAATGCAGGGCGACGGTGAAACAATAAATAGGAAAGATTACAAAATACTTTTTTCTTTGTGCTCATTTGATTCCAATTCAAACTGTTATAACGTCATTCGTCAATGTTAAAAAACAGTTATAGTAAAAATATAACACGTTAATTGTTAAAATGAGCTTTTTTTTTTTTTTAATGTAGCGGTGTGCCACGAGATATTTTCGATGAAAGAAGCGTGCCATGGCTCCAAAAAGTTTGAAAAACACTGGCATAGCCTACACAAGCCGTGTTTCCATTCGAGTTTTTCACCAAGTAAAAGTGATATTTCTACAATTTCAACAAAGTAAAATTTCTACTTTCCATTTACAAACAAAACCAGGCTGGTCTGGGGTTTTTTTTGTTTGTTTGTTTTAAGCAAAGTGAATGTGAGTGCATGCGCATTTGTGTGCGTGAGGGGGGGTTATAACCTCCGCCCTCCCAAATAAACCTGCTGCCACCCCAGCAGAAAATGTCTCGAACCGCCAGTGAGTGGTAGTATAGAAGATATATGTAAATTGTGGGTGAAAGATGATGATGGAAGGAGGTGTCTGAAGGGTTGAGAAATGTCCACTCGTTTTATGTTCTCAAAGGGGGGGGAGATCACTCTCTCACACTTTAAAATCTCCTCTCCTAAGACCATATCTTTGTAGCACAGATGTGAAACCCAAAGCTGTGAAGGATGGTTTGAGAGAAGGGAGTGAACACGGTTGTACATATCAGCAGATCTATTTTGCATTCAAAGCAATCAACACCTTGTTGTCTCTGGTATTGAACACGTCTCCTTGTCAGCTGCGCTGGCCAACGCTGTCTTGCTTAGCCCCCTGCGCTGTCAGCGGGGCGGCTTTCGTCAAAATGTCTTTTCGGCCATACTGATTACACTCCATGATAGATATGGCAGTGTTGTCAGGTTTCGTGTTGTTGCATGCAAATTTTTTTTTTTAATTTTATAAATGTTATTCGCTCAGTGTGAAGAAATTAAAGCAAAACTAAACTGAAAGGCCATTAGTTGAGAGTTTAACAAGATACATTTTTTTTATATAGCGCTTTCACAACAGGAGACAGGGTCTCATTCTGAAATCCAATTATCACATACTGTATACATATAAAAAATTAAATATGTATCATGTAACACAGACTTTCACAGCTGTCAGTTGCTTTATCTGGTCCAAATTCATCTACTGGGTTTATAAACAACAACTATCTTAAAGTGTGACTCAATCATTTCTATTTCTATTATTTTTCATTAAAAAAACTGTAAATAGTAAACATGGGGCTCCCACCCTCATTCAGTATGGCGAATAACTCAGTACAGTGGTACCTCGGCTCACGAACTTTTCGCCTCACGAACATTAATTTCGCGAGAATTTAGTCTCAGCTGACGAACTAGTTTTCGCGGACAAACCAAACCAAGCGGTCGAACAGCGCCCCTGTGGCGGCCGCGAGAAGCTGACGAAAATTATGTTTATGGGGACCTGGGAACGGATTATTCTCATTTGAATGGTTTCCTATGGGAAATAAATGTTCGGAAGACGAACTTTTCGGCTCACAAACCTTTTCTGGGAACCAATTAAGTTCGTGAGCCGAGGTACCACTGTATATGTAATGTTAATCACGGCCAATCCATAATCATTCAAAACACCGGTGGGAGAGATCGGAAAGCTGGATAGATTTAGCAGAAACTGGTGTGCATATCCATTTAAAAACAAACAAACAAACAAACAAAACCCACACAGCCATCACTTTCCTATGGTTACAAGCACTGCATGGCTACATGTGGACATGGGAAAAAAAGACTTGTTTTGCACATGAAATTCCAAGTTGAAGTTGCTGACCCCGCCTTTCTTTTGGGTGACGAGGTAGGTTTGGCTCCAATTTTCCATGCTCTTTCTGTCAACACATCAAGATCCACAGCAAAGAACCCTCCACAACCTGTGCTTATTAAACCTTCGACCCCCAACCCAATCCTGGAGACGTGCATGATGAATAGCTCTCTGCTGGGACACTCCTTCCACTCAGCACATAGTAGGGAGCCTCTGATACAGGACAACAGTTGCATCCCCGTTTCACACTGGACCTAAGCCCTGCCTGTCATTCCCTAGTTAGGGCACTGTTAAACTGTTGAAATTTACAGCGACTAACCAGAACTAGATGCAACCTGTTTGTGATGGGGAAGATTAACCACTGCTCATTTATCGGGACTTTTACGACCGTGTAATCCACAAGACCACAGTCTGTCATAAAACCCACTTGGAGAAGATGACAAATTGTTGTATAGATTGTTTGGGGTATCTTGTGAACTTGTTTCTTTGCAGAGCAATAATGATGTGACGAGGAAGTTGACTATGATGAGCAATGTCGGCCAAGGTCAGCATGCTAATTGTTTTAGGCAGACTACTAACCCTTGCATTTTCCAAACAACAACATATTCAACTTTCAGTTCATTTCTTTTTTCTTTGCAGTCTCCAAACACAAGCTGGTGTAATTAACTCATTCACTCCCAAAGACGTTTTTATACGTCATTTCAGACTTGGTTTAGAATTGGCTGGTACTGAATGAGTTAATGGAAGAGGGAAGGGTAAAAAAATGAAATAAAAATTTGAACAGACAATACTGCAGTTGCTTTCTGTGGAGGTCTGCCTACATAACTTGAACAGCAAAGAATATTGAATAGAATAGTATCGAAACAATAGTCCCAGGCACAGAAGATCAAAGCACCTGGGCACGAGTCAGTGTATTGTCTTTTGAACAGGTCATAAAAATAACACTAACAGCAAACTGAGAGTCTCTTCCATGATCTCATACCTAAAGCTGCATGACCCAAGGGTCAGGCGGCAGACATGTCAAGAATTTCCATGATGTGCCGTCTCTTTGCGCCAAATGCCATCATGGGGTAAACCTATTTGCATAAGTGGGTGAGCGATATGAAATACGGTTTCTCCTCGTCGGCATTTACCAGCTGCCTTTTTGCTGGTTCAATTGGGAGTGATATATGTACAAAGATCAGATGGCATGCGAGGGGGAGGTGCCTAAGGCCACAGTCAGTTCCCATGTGCTCAAACTATGACCCCCAGAGACGCCCACACCAGCGCCTCACTGACCACAGCTGAGGTCCGAGAAACACGCACGTGCACGCGACCTTGAAAGGAGACTAAGATCGGCATCGTGTGTGCATTCTCTCTCGATGACTGACATGGAGGTAAAACGCAACAGATTAGGGATGCGGTCTTCAACACGAGTACTGCACTGTGAAAATGTGAACGACATCAAGTGAAGACATTTCTGCTAAAATGGAATTGAGATGACAACAATTTCAAAACCTTAAAGGGGGGGGGGGATTTTGATGCACAATTAGCTGGTTGCATAAGCATACATCAGTGATGTTTTTACAAAAAATTAAACCTTTTGGAATTGTGTAAAAAAAAAAAAAAAGGAAATATGACGCAGGTCGGGTCATGCACTCCATGATTGTAATGCGCAACAGAACTATCTGAAAAGCCAGTCAGAAAGTGGCCTGATGCTCGAGCCCTTGCCAGACTTAAGAAATGGAGGAGCAACTGTGTTTATAAAATGCGTCCTCCAGGTTATTCACCGCCGGTGTCCTTAGCAAACGATTTAAATGAATGATTTAAATGAATCTAAATGTACCTTCCTCTGCCTTCAGGTCGGGGGATGGGTCTTGACTGTTGTTTGTGCCTATGCATCAAACAGCAGTTCAGAGTATCCACTTCAACGCTCACATGGGCAACGACAGTGAGACCTGGAAGAGCGTCTTTGGGAGGAATCTGTTCGAGACCGTGAAGTAGGCTACAAGATCGCGAGAACCAATGCATCGTGAACATTAGGTTGTAGAAACTTAAACTATAGACTGCAGAAGATGATTAATATATTTGGAGATTTGAAATAATTTGTCATTTGTCATTTTGGTTTGTGTTTTCATGAGCTCATTCTCTGTTGTGAAATGCAATGAAGCTCCGACTGCAGCCTCCGTTGCCAATTCCAGCCAATTAGATGCGTGCTTGTGAATTGTGGTCGTGTTTGAATCAAATGGAGAAAAGCTGCAAGTCAAAGGGCCACTCAGGTGTTGCACCAAGGGAGCTGTTTGGAGCTCTAAACCTGCATTTGTATGAATAAGAATGAAGGGATTTACAACTGACTTTTTTTTTCTTTTTTTTAACAGAAAAACTGACCTCCGTTGCAGCAGAGGTGTGCGGTGGGAATGGGAGGCTGGCTAGGGAGTTGAATTTTGAGAAGGCAGAAGAAGCTGGAGTGACAGGACTGAAGATTTGAAAAGCGGATGCTCTCTGACTTACATAGAATACGGAGCAGTATCTGAAAAAAAAACATTTTTCAACAAAGGATATTCCACAAATATCCAAATTAATTCAACATCAAAACAGAACAACATTGGACTAGATACCGATTTTGCAAAACAGACTTGCAGGTTGAAGGAGGACACACGTGACTAATGACTTCACTTTGGGCATTCGATTAAGATTTGACTAAACCAAACCATATCAAAGATGTAGTGCGGTATTGTTCTCTCACAAAAAGAAAAATAACTATAATTGTAAATTGCCATTCAATCGCCTGTCTCAAATTTGCTAGAAATGTTAAAGTCCCATGCAAAGTTTCTTCAGTAAATTTTTTTTTTCCTTTTGTACTGACAGGGCCTATCTCAAAGTCCCGAGGTGTGAGTGTGAGCGCGGATGGTTGTTCGTCTCTGCGTGCCCTGCGATTGGCTGGCAACCGGGTCAGAGTGGACGAAATCGAAAAATAAAGTAGACGCCAAAGTTTGTGAAAAGCAAATCCCTGCCTACCTTTGTCGAGACCTGAGGCACTAAAACGCACTTTTGCAGCGTGTTAATGATCATAGCTCACGTGCACTATTTTAAAATGCTTCTCCCGGCACTCCAGATTTCCATTCTTTGCCAGTGCCCTTGGTAAATTGTACATGAAACAAACTCGTGAAAAAAAAAAGATATAGAGTAGAGCAACAGTTCTGATCGCAAGCTGCAATTACAGACTGCTGACCACTAACAACTTGCGGTGATGCAGGTCACACGCCATCGTAGGTTAAAGGTGACCTGCTTTTTTATTTTGTTTTTTTAAATACTTTTTGTGAAAGTGACATTGATAAGGGTGCAATGTGGACTAACACAAAATTACCGTCATTTCCGCACTATAGAGCGCACCTGATTATAAGCCGCACCCACTACATTTTTAGAGGAAAACCAATTTTGTACATACACAAGCCGCACCCGTATATAAGCCGCATGTGCCCACATTCAAACATGTCAACATATTGCGTCATCTGCCTTTCTTTTTGCATTTTCCATGATGAGGGTATGTTCACGCTAATTTAATTGATGCACAAGACAAGAAGTTGCAGTCTCCTCGACGCATATATTCCACCAATCTTAATCTTACCTTTCCTACTCGAGCGCCCCCTGGCGGCCGTTAGAAAAAATACATAAATTGGGCGCATCACTGAATAAGCCGCAGGCTTGAAAGTTTTGGAAAAAAGTAGCGGCTTATAGTCCCGAATTTACGGTATATCATATTAACACGCACACAAACACACAAATGTTTTGGGGTCCCCCACCCCCAACCCACCCCACCCCCTTCTAAACCCCTCGCAATCTACTTGGGACCAGTCCGCGAGCTCCCGGTCAATCCCGATGGATGTATTGGGCACCCCTGCTATAGAGTGCGGAGCCCAAACGAGACTCAAGTCTACAGGAGAATGCACGCACTGACAGATTAGTCAGCATTATGTCCTGCTGTCTGTCCACCGTCTCCACCCAAACTGCGTACATTTCACGAGGCTGCGTAAGTGGCCCACTTAAGTGAATGGGGGAAAACCTGCGCTGCAAAAAAAAAAAAAAAGCGTGCAGCGGCGCGCCTTTTCTGACTTGGAGCCCCTGGGAGAATATGCCCCAATGTGAATAGTGGGCATGCAGCCATATGAAAATGGTTAACCTCTAAAAAGAGGTCAACACAACGAAAAGTCAAATAAACACATTGGTCAACATAGAGACTGCATCAACACGTTGACAACATGTGCAAAGTATTTTGTGAACATGTGCAATGAAAGCATGGAAATACACAAAAATGTCTACCTTATTCTTTGAAAATGTGTGTAGTGCATAGAATTTTGGCGAACACACACCACAATAAACTCGAGGGGGGGGTCAAAACAGCTGTGACATCAAACCTGTTGCCAGTACAATTATTCTCATATACGTATCAAAACAGCATCTGAAAAAATCAACAGAATATTGCCAAACTAGTTAACTTCACATTCCTTCTCATCATCTATTTATTTTTGCTTGGTCACACTTTTTTTCCGCATTCCAGTGGGCAGCTGTCTTTTTTTTTTTACTTAAATTTTGAGGCACTATAGCGAAACGTGAAATTGGTTCCGTGCATGTTAATCAGCACGCTATTTTATAGGTTACAAAAATCCAAGTGGGTTTGATGACATAATTGCATTTATTTAACTCGAGAATCTGAGGGTGAATCTCAATTCTCTTCCTAGCTTGCTTGGACCAGCTCAATAAAGAACAGCAGCAAGTCAGCAAAAGGGGAAAATGAGATGATCCCGAAAGGATGAATGGGGCAGGGTGTTTCAAGTTGAGAGCACAAGGCAGTGTTTGACTTTGCAAATTGGTTGGTGCACACCAGGAGCATTTTTTTAAACAAAATGATTCCATAAGTTGACTTTATTATGAGTTATTCTCTGATGGCTAGCATCAGGTTCAACAATGACATTTATGTGGTCGCCAAAGTCCAAACATGGACAACCACATGTATCACGCAATTTAAAACAATAAATAAAATGGGATACAGTCACAATGACCATGAACAGAATAAGTGGTATAGAACACAAATGGCTGAAATAACAAACACAGGGTTTGTTTTTAATAATTCCTAATGCTAATTTGTACTTTGAATACTGCAATGGTCAACCGTACCAAGGGAACTAAACGGTGTAGTTGAATGTAAGCTATACATATTCCACATTTGTGTCTCTTTCAACTTAACCGGTTGAGGCCAATGAGCAAGCGCGATGCCTCAGCAACCCCACGTGGGCCCTGCTGCCCCGGACAGAGTGGGTGTAATGGAGAGCTGACGGATCACGCCACATGTTCAATCAGTGACTGAGCTTCTCCAACCGTGCTCTCATTGTTTCAGTCCGGAGAGAATTTGCAAGGAGATGATGGAAACTTTTTGACTCCATTTAAAAAGAGGGGCAACACTTCCTTTCCCAGAACAATTTATCTCTCTTCCTGACAAGACAACCTGCTATATTTACCCAACTAAAATCACAGATGATATACTTCCAGCTGCACAACTCTCGAGCTCTGTGCCACATGCCCCTGTCAATCATGCTAGGTCGAACAAAACAGCCGTTAGTTAGCCAGACACCGAGCAATAGAACAGAAACGACACAGCAGAGACCTGGCCTGGCCGAGAAATCTTGAGGGAACCAAATCATATTTCCCTCCCTGTTTGCCTTTTTGTGTTAGTAAGCGCAGATGCACACGCTTGACTGAATGGAATTACGGAGCTTTCATAACGCAGGCAGCTGGGGCAATATGAAAACCCCGAAACAGCCCACCCACAAGTTTTTCAAATTCTGAAGGGCAAACGGATAGAAAGATATACTGTATTGTGTTATTCTGGCAAAGAAGAAAAAAAAAATCAGTATGTACGGCACAGATCACATCCCTGTTGAGGTTATTTGACCTTTTGTCTTTCAACGGGGTATGAATGTAACATAAGAGACAAACTGCACATGGGAATTGGGTTTAAGGGTCCTTGACATGGACTCATTATTTAAACCGTCTCCCTTGACAAGTAAGTTGGTTTAGTTATGATAAAAAAAACAGGTCAAATAGAAAAGGCATGTTTTTTTATTCATGGCAAGAGGTAATGGGCTTGAGGGGCGGGGGCAGGGGTGGTGGGGGGGAATCAGGTTGAACCAACTTGGTAAATTTCTGAGCCAGCAGTGCCTGTCCATCTAACAACGGCTGAGGAATTCCCCGGAGACAGACAACACCAGCGCGGGTTAAAGCTGCACAAGCATCGTGTAATGACTGCCCAATGGCCTTCCACTGTTGCAACTGGAGACGAAGGACTATGAAAGCTGCCGGGTCTCATTGCAAAGACATGACAACATGCAGTATTGTCCAAGCCGGCGCAAGTCTGTCAGGACAGCACTGTTGCAGCATATAAAAACCCAAACTCATGAAATCATGCCACTTCCAAGTGGTAGAAAAGATAACCAGTACAGTTTGACTGCCAGACAATTTGCACGGAAAGATGCATCAAAATCTTCAGGCTGGCGCACATTGACCGAACCCTACTGAACTCTCGTGTAAGTGTGTGAGATGAGGCAACTACTTTTTCAGGAGTGGCTGAGACTCCTGACACTCCCTGACTGATCCTGGGTTCGTGTTCTGCTAGCATGCTTGTGAGTACTGTTAGCATGAGGAAGAGCCCAATCAGGCTACACTAGTATTGCAATTCTTGTGAAAACGGAAAAGACTGAGACACACCACTGACTGACAAGTAGATAACCTTGTATTTCCAATTCAATACTGGAATAAAATCTATTTGACAGGTAACACGGCCCGTCTACAACAAGTTTTCAGTGCGCGATGGCCCGCCAACCCGCATCGGTATCGCAAGCACAAACCTTTTATGTGGCTGAGTATTTCCTTCAGGTGGCTAAAGCTGTTCAACAATGGATCTTGTTCTTCATCCTGAAAACCAAAGCGGATGGAGGGGGGGCAAAATCTCAATATTTCATTTGGAAATTATCTTAAATAAAAAGAAAAGAATATCAAAAAAGAATAAAAATAAATACTTTTACTATTTAGAAAGTATTCAATGCAACAAATGTGATGATTGTGTAATAGCCTTTTTGTTGAATACACTGAAGCAATGTTCAAATATTACTTTTAGGGGTGCACTGAATTATTGCCCAGGATTTCCTTTACAGGGATACTAAATTAATTTTGCAATTTTCAGCAATAATAAAATATTTTGTCTGTAATTAATTTGATCATTTCATTATTTTGCATGTACAATTTACACCTTTTGACATTTGCAGGGCTGTGAAATGAGGAAGAGAAAATCCGAGAAAAGTGAAAGGGGGTGGGGGGGGGAGATTCTGGGGGGGCACAGCCCTACAGTGTAAGCCGGCCCCAGACACCAAGCAATTTAAGACGTGATATGGTATATACTGAGCATTTCCTGGAAGAAAATAATTGGTCTCTCTCTCTCTATATATATATATATATATATATTTTTTTGTTTTTTTTTTTTAATTGAGTTTGCAGGTTCTTGAGGGTTTTCTAGTTGGGCTCCAGTGCTAGAGCACAATATTGTGTCAAATGTTGCCCACTCTGTACCCATTGTAGCCTGGTCATCCTGGAAGGGGGATTTATGCCACCTTCTCAAAGTTTCTCATTTTTTCCGTGACGTTTTTATTTTTATTTTTTATTATTTATTTTTTTAGTTTGTCCCTTGCCCTCCTGGGGGTTATGCTCAGGGGATGTCGTGAATACTTATCACCTACGGGCATGTGAAGCCCTTTGAGACTGTTAGTGATTCAGGGCAATATAAATAAATGCGACTTGACTCATTCCATAACTCCACCTATAATACCTGATAGGTTTAGATCATGTGATTATACTGGAGGTAGCTTAGCAATAAGAAGATACAACATAAGAGATCGTTAATTGGACAAGAGTTCAAACGTTCAGCTCTGAGATGGTGAGACGTTACTTAATATTCAGTAAGTGTACTGTGAAATGTGAATAGAATGATATAGCTATGATATGGAAAAAAAAGTGTTGTTCAATTTACCAAGGGAGTGTGGGTGTTCCATCTTGAGTTCCTCTTGATAGCACCAACAACAGCAGAAATTTCACCCTGGACAATGTAGATACTTTTGTCCACCATGATGAGTTCTGAGGGAAAAATTAAAGTCTGAATTACTCATAGCAAATTAAGTCAACATTACTTGTTATACAAGGGTAGCTAAATGTGTATTTGGGTTATGGATTTATATTTAGATATACTGCACTGGTCCGGTCATCGCAAGTGAGAGATCAGCAAAGTCTATGCATAATAATGCAATTTGTAGATTTTTGCATATGAACAGTGCAATAGAGTCACATGGACATAATTGAAGGTCAAGTTTTGATCAGCAATGAAAGGCATAGATTGACATATACCGATCGTGGACATTTCCACGGAAATAGGCCAATTACGATCAGACCAACATTAGTAAACGGTAATTCCAACTAACTACAGCAGTGAAGTGAGGTGTCAATTTGTGGTGGAGTTTATATCATCAAGTGGATGATGCACCAGGCGATTATTTGGGGCATGTCTGTTTGTGGAAATTTGTGGAAAGTGAATGCAGCTATGATTTCCCTACCTCGTGAAATTAGCAAATTCACATGCCATTAATTCTCAAACTTTGGTTATTTTGGTCTGAGGTTTTCAGCCGCGGGACTGTCACGTTACGAGGCTTTGACTACTGGTCCCTTTTTTAGCATTTAAATTCATCAAGTGATGTTACGTTGGGACGTTTTGGAACATACACTTGGAATCAAGATTTAACTGTTAAACAGCCTTGTCTGCATTTTGTATTTTTGGGGTGTCTAAAATTAATATGAATAATGACAGGTAAAAGAAAATAGGTGTGCAGAAGTGATCAATTCAAAGCCATCCCTATTTCGAAAAATATTGGTCAGGCAAGATAGAAAATATGTCTTCCTCGTCAATACCAAAAACCAATATGGATTACGAGAAACAGATCCCAAATCCTGGGCTGTTCATATTTGAAGAATACATCTCAAAAAAATTGCTGGATTAACCTCTTACTTGTGTCATGGAAGCCATTCCAGATAATACAATGCACCTTACTGGCACAAAGAAGTAAAGGTGTGCACAGCAGAAACAGTAGGTATTTAGTTTTATTCATTATTTTTGTAGCAATTATATTGTTCCATTTGTTTCTAGATGGCCCAGTGGATTGAGTGGCTAACGCGTCAACCTCACAGTGCAGAGGTCGTGGGTTTCATCCTGGCTGCGGCCTTCCTGTGGGGAGTTTGCATGTTCTCCCAGGGCCTGCGTGTGTTTTCTCCGAGTACTCCGGTTTCCTCCCACATTAAAAAAAAACATGTATGGCAGGCTGATTGACACTCAAAACTGTCCCTAGGTGCGTCTGTGTGTGAGCGTGGATGGTTGTTCATCTCTATGTCCCCTGCGATTGGCTGGCAACCGGTTCAAGGTGTCCCCCCCGCCTACTGACCGAAGACAGCTGGGATGGGCTTCAGCATGCCCCGCGACCTTGTGAAGATAAAGCGGACCATAAATGGATGGATATATACTTGTTTCTAATTTATTTTCTAGGTGTTCTTGGATATTGTTGTTAAATTTGAGTTTTGGTAGTTGAACAAATACTTAGTCTTGAAATCAACGAATAATTGTGTTGATAAATTGTAATTTTATTTTTTTATCTGCCGTGAGGATTATGTTTTCCATGATCACCCAGTCCTAGCTTATTATAAACAAAAAGTAGGACAATCATGGTAAATGGCATGCAGACTGATACTCGTAAAACCAAAATTTGCATCATCTCAAGGTTAACCAACTTGAGCTCAAAATAAAAATAAATTAATGAATCAATAAATAAAATGATGCACTTGTAAATAGCCCACAGGGATGCTCATGTCAGACCGGTTCTGGTTTAAAACTGAACTAACCGCAGAGGACACAGCATTCCAAAGACACTAATCGAGCCATAGTTTGATTACTCAGTTCACATTACATAGGTTAAACCTCAACGTGACAAAGTAGCAAAATTGCACCAAGTAACATTTACAGTATGCATAATCCATTTGAAGCTACAATCTTTTTAAAAGGTGACATCAAAACTGAATATTTAATTGGGGGGCTCGCCTAAGGGTTAAAATACCCTTTAATAAAAAAACAAATACGTTTTAAAAGCCAGCCACTTATTTCACTAGAGCATCTTCACGTTTCAAGGGTTCCCCTAATTTCTAACAAGAACATTTTCTGTCAACTGGTGCGATAGCTAGTTACGTTGTCACCAGTGAGTAAAGTGGTGTTGAGTACAATTTAAAGCTACCTGGAGGAAAACCAACCGAAATGACAGGTGTAGTTAGCATACAAGCTCGGCTAGCATGTAAAGTCGCTGAGGTGGCTATGTATGTATTCATCCTTTACGTCGCCTGCAAACAACATTTGTGTGTAAGCTTAATGCTCGCGACAAAACGGTCTACCACAAAGGTTCACCAGAAATGAAATAAGCATTACCTGTGTGAGTGAGACTTCTACTTCGAAGATGGAGTTCCGTAGAAGCTACTGACGAGCTAGCTATGAGAAAGCTAGCAGCTAGCCGGCCAACAGTGAGTGGAGAAGACCAGTATCGTAGTTCAGTTCACCACAACATATAGATAAACTACAATTTTGGGACATTCCACAGCACGAAGGCATACATTTTCTACGCACCACTGATTCATTCGATCAACAGTAAATGACGAACCATTAAGAAAACTCAATCACCCTGCAGTGGCTGTCAGTCTTGGTAAACACAGTGACGTGGAAAAAACAATGCGCTCTCAACCGCGCTTGATAACAGCATTTTGATTGACAGTTTGGTGGTAAAGTTTAGAAGCGGAACTAGAAGGAAACTTTGAAATCAAAATTGAGGATTTGGATTCTGTTTGAAACTCCACTTGAACTGTTCAAGTTCATGAAATATAAATAAATAATATTAACAATAAAATCGTAAAATAGAGGCGGGACAAAGACAGCAGTTTAGGTGCGCTGGTAAATAGCGGAAATGACGTTCACTTCTCCAGTGATTACGTTTTCATTGGGAGCGTGACTGTACTGTACAGTACTGCATAACTCAACATTTGCCCTGGCAATTACACAATTTCCATGTTTACGGACTCAAATGATAAATGCACCTTTTGTGGAATTGCATCAGAGACAATTACTGTACTGTGGAGATGAATGAAAAGCTTACACCAATTCAAATCTCCATTTTATTTATCCTTCAAAATATGATCATATTTGAAAGGGAAAAAAACAACATAAACAAAAATTGACAGGGTTATAATTTATATCAATTTTCGCCAGTGGTAGCAGTAAGTGCCCAGTATGAAAACTTCTGGCAATATGAGGTGCAACAATTCATCAACAATTAATTGATTATCAAATGAATAAACAATTACTTTTGATAATCAATTAATTACTTAGTGATCTTTTTCAACTAACAAATGTCAAAATCCTTGGAATTTCAGTCTATTGACATTAAATATTCTCAGATTTTTGTCACCCGACATTTGCCAACGCCTGCGCTTACATTTTTGCTCATTTTCTGACATGTCAAACTGAACTATAATCCATTTGTTTATGTATTTTCAAATACTGTCCTGTTTTTGAATAAAGGGATGTAAATTAAAAATTTTCTTATTTAATGCATCGATTAATTCAGAAAAAAACTGACAGATTCATCATAAAATGACATCACTTACTGTATGTTTCAAAAAACTCAAACATCTCAAGTAAGAATAACCTTAAATGTCATTTGACCAAGACAGAGCTGTTGAGAAAAAAAGGTAAATTACATCAAAGTTAAATGCAAAAGGTTTGAATGTGTGAACTGTGATGTGCCCTTCAGAAAAAAAGATGTTACGTGAGGTAAATTCCATCCAAGGGTGACGGAAGGCAAGCCGTAATTTATGTCTGAATTTTGGGGTCTTGGAACAGATTAGGGCATTTACATGGAAAACGTGTCTCTACTTACAAACATTTTCTTGTTATGAAATTTCTTCCAGAACCAATTAATTTCATAAGTAGAGGTACCACTGTACTTTGTTTTCAATGGCTATAACCTTGTTCTACATGAAATGGGGCATGCCCACTTTCCAACATACAGTACTTCGTTTTTTTTTATTGTTTCATGTTTATAGCCGCGAAGTGTTTTTCATTTAAATATTTACTGTGTTAGAATAGGTTACCTAGCCACCTTAGGAACGGAACACGTTGGAAACGTTGGAAACGTGTCCATATACAAGCATAAAATACCTAATGTCCTCACTTCACTTGCCAGATAAGCATTGTACAAATCTACTAATTGCAATTTCAAAGCGGTATCACTCAATCTTAAACTATTTGTGTAAATATGGTGCGGCTCTTTTCAAATCTTAAACTGATCCTTTGTAGTCTGTTATCCCTTGTGTGCAGTCACAAGTCAAACATTTGGACTGTAAATTTAAAGGCTACACAGTAGCGCCATGAATCAGAGGCCTCGACTTACTTTATACAAAATGTTTGATCACCTGTGGGAGTTGTTATTTTCATCATTTGTCCGCAAACACGTGCATGATCTTTTTCCCACATTAGATCAGACAGCTCTAAATCAATAAGAACTCAGCAGTCTGTGTGAGGGAATGATTTTAAGAAGGTGGCGATATTATATGTGCTTAAATGTGTTGTTTTAAAAATGTGTTGAAAGACCTTTAAAAAGAAAATTAAGGACCATAAATGATATAAAAACAAGCCAAAAGTGTATTTAAACAAAACATTTCTATTTGACAGATTGGAATTTGTGGAGGGGGGAGTGGAGCGGATGGGGAAGGTAACTTTGTGATGGATTTATTCATAAATTAAATGGGAAGGTGGTAAAATGGTAAACGCTTGTTGTTGTACAATGTCAGAAACCTATTTTTGAAATTTTGACTCTCAGCAATAAAAACTACCTGATGAAGTGAAACATGAAACATTTTATTGCAGCATTCTGACCTTGCAGGTCCAAAATGAAATACATATGACTCTTTCCATTTTTGTTTTACATTACAGCTTTACATTGCATTTTCTCAACTGCATGCATGGTTTCGCATTGCTCTAATCACAAATGTGTTCGCTTGAGTTTATCAGTGTCGGCATGCAGCTGCGCTCCTTTTTTCCAAACCAGGTGGTACCGAAACAAATACACCTGCATCATTGTTTGCATCGCTTTTCGAACCAACTTTGGCAGGTGATTTTGCAAGCCCCCCCCCTGCTCCAGCAACATGAGTAAAGTTCAATGAAAGATAACAAAGATTGTTGACAGTGTCATATCTCAAGGCCCACAGCTGTGTTAAGAATCTGTTAATACTCTGACAAAGATGTATGATTCATTGCTTTCTTTTTTTCCTGTTTGTACTGTAACACCATAATCACTCCTCTTGAAATGTGGAATATTTTTACTGAACATTGTGTGTTGTCTTTCAATGGCAACACAACAACATGTTGCGCTAACCAATAATAATAATAATAATAATCATCATCATAATATTACTATTACTGTAATCGTAATAATAATAATAGGGCGACCCGGTGGTCCAGTGGTTAGCGCATCGACCTCACAGTGCAGAGGTACAGATTTCAATTCCAACTCCGGCCACCCTGTGTGGAGTTTGCATGTTCTCCCCGGGCTTGCGTGGGTTTTCTCTGGGTGCTCCGGTTCCCTCCCACATTTCAAAAACATGCATGGCAGTTTAATGGAACACTCCATTAAGATTCCATGAGAATGTTTTGTACATCAAAGTTAAAGAAACTAGATTGTACTCAACAAATGCAGTGCACTGGATGAAAAAAAAAAAAAGTTTAAGCCACAGTAAGATTTTGCGCAATTTGAACATTGAATTCAGTGATTCATTAGTGTCCCACTAGAGGGAGCCTACATATTAGAAGTGGTACTAGTACCAAACTTTAAGACTTATTGGAGGCACGAACAGTAACCTGAAGTGTTAATTCCGCTTTAGCTGCATGCAGCTCTTGTGAAAGCACTATATAAATCAGGATGTATTGTATTGTATTGTATTACTTTTGTTATTGGAAAGTGTCCTTGGGTGTCTTGAAAGGCACTTATAAATAAAATGTATTATTATTATTATTATTATTACTTGTAATAGCAGGAAGTGAAGAAGTGGCCATCTTGCGTTGCCACTGCCAAATCTCGCTGAACTTGAATACATTAATTCCTCTGCCTGGTTTTCACATTGTCTCTACGGTGAAAATGCCACAAAGTGTAGCGGACGGTTGTACCAATAATTCTGGGAGAAGCTCTCAGTGCACATTTCATTGGAAAGAATAAAATGATCAATTTTCACATAAGGTATATCTCAAGAGTGCTACGCAAAGACACGTCTGCATCATGTTGTCAGAATCATGAACAATGAAGTGAAAGCAAAGTCCATCAAGAAAAAAAACGTGAAATGTAAACCTACCTTCTGTTAGTCATAATTAACAACCATGAGAAAATGTACTCTGAATGGTCAACGCAGCCAGTAAAGTTCGCTATCTGCAAGGCTGTCGTTTTTCTGTGAAGGGACCCTGATGTAAAAAATGCACTGATAACAGTGTTTTCAGCAAAAAAATAAAAAAATAACAGTTGTCAAGAATTGAGGCAACACAAGATGTACTTGCGGCAACACAAGATGGCTGCCCTCTGCCTAAAACCGTGAGAGCCGACTGGCAGTCCAGGTTATCCATCGATCCATCTATTTTCTGATCCCTTTATCCTTATGAGAGTACCAGGGGTGAGCCTATTAGTTTAGGTTATTAAATATTTAAATTATCATTCAAATTGTCCACAATTCAACATTGTTCTTAGGTGGCTCGCCACTTTGATGCATGACATCATCACATCCCTTCGAATGCAAAACATTGTCCAATGGTAACCATTTTTGTTACATTGCAGCAAATAGCCGATCAGCAATTCCGTATGAATTCGGGAGGGGGCGGGGGGCGGGGGTGGGGGATAAGGGAGTTTGCGCGCACGCGCGCGCGTGCGTGCGCGCGAGTGCGTATGCCTGTCTGAGTGAGTGAGGGAGCGTCCCGAGATCTGGGGGCCGTCCTTTAGCGTCACACACAGACAATATTTGGCACCAAAGCAGCCAGCCCCCCCACCCTCTGTGCCCACCCTTACATTGCGTGCGGGATCCAACCGCGCTGCTCTTTGCAGTCTGCATGACAGCACAGAAGGGGAGACCAACTGCGAGGAAAGCGACTCTCGACGAGCTTTTGTGACTTTTTTTTTTTTTGCCAAACCGATTAACTTTTTGTCCATGTCACCGTCACACCCGAAGCCAGGACAGCCAGCGGCCCGCAGCAAAGCTCTTTGCCTCCTCGACGGATTAATCTAACCACAGCGGGATTGGATGTAAGTGCTCGCAGCCGCACTTTTTCCCTTGCCTATCGAGAACTTGTTTTTCTCCTACACGTTTTCCCGAAAAGCAGACATGAAAATGACGACCCGTGTTGAGTCGATTTAACAGATGATCTGCGTTGAATTAAACTTCGTATAGGGAATCCACAATAAAAGCAAACTACCTTTATTTTTTTTAAGCAGATTATTATATTTAAATTCAATGTACCAAACTCGATATTGCTTTCTTTTGCATTTGAAAATGAACCGCCTGCAATTTGGAGCGCAAATTAATTGAAATGATTTGATGACTCCATAGAAAATACACTTCCCAGAGGCAGACAACTTGTCTGAGGCAAGTCTGTGAAAAATATTTGGAGGTCCAAAATTGATAGGTGGCAGGTGGTTGCGGGGGGCCACAAGAGACGCTGCTCTATAAGCCCCCCCTCCCTAGCCGCCCCTCCCTAACACGCGCACAGCCGCGCGAGTAATAAACAAGTCGAAGTTCACGATCCATTTATCAAAAAAAATTCTGTTAATATATTTTAAAATACGTCATTACCTCATCATTATTTTCGAGGATTAGATTCAAACTGATACGATGCGTTTAGACTGTGTGTGAAATCATATTTTTGGAATGTGAAGTCAATCAAACCCGTTTGATCAAACGTTTCGGGAAATGCGACTTGCCGAATAGAAACAAGCATTTCGGTTTTGTTTCATGATCTACCGCCTCGTACATCATCATCTGTTTCAGTCAACTACTGTCATTGTTGGTCGCATTTCCATATTCAATTTAACAATCAGTATCTCCACAAAAACAACAACAAATCAAATCTAGTTTACAATATTGCGCAACGACACACGGCAAGGTTAATTAATTGAGTTAAACGGTTTGCGGCAGTGCCGTTCTTTTTTTTTTGTGGTTTTGCCGTGGGAGAACACGGCCTGCTGAAGTGACAGTGATACACGCCCTAAATAATTTCACATTTAAAAAAATAAAATCATGGATTACATGTAGGCCTATTCATTTCAATTATTATTTCAATTATTTAAACTCCATAATTTAAACATTAGTTTTAAAACTTCAATGTGTCATATATATATATATATATATATATATATATATATATATATATATATATATATATATATATATATATATATACACACACACACACACACACACACACACACACACACACTCACATTAGATTCGGTTTCAGAAAACATTTTTGTTTATTTATTTATTTTTGTTCTTGTTTTGTTTGTTTTTATTCCACCAATGCAAATTGGCTAAAATAAGCATACATTTAAAATCGAAAGCATACATTTACAATTGAAAACTAACCTGCTGTATAGGAATTTGTTGTCGTCGCACAAGCGGAGGAGTCAAGATAAATTAAAATGTTTAGGGGGAAAAAATATATATATTTGCCACAATACGTCGTTCTTCGCGGCGATTTCCACACGCGAAATAACTACCATTTATTTGTGCGACAAACCATCTTAAACAGGAGCGTCCTCAGTCCGTTATTTGGAGGGAGCGTTTTGATGGTGCAGGTCTCGGCCTCCTTCAATCATATGCAAATGAGTGTGTTAGAGGAGGGCCCGAATTAACATCTACAAACATCTCCAGCGAAATTCCATCTGCCGCCTCTTTCAAGGAGGGCCCTTAATAAGTTCTCAGACAGCAAAGTGACACACATCTTAATCAACTCTTAATCCCCGGAATTAATTCTCGACGCGTTTATGAATAATTCCGCGCGCTGATAGCTGCCGCCGTCCGTGCAAATGCGAACATCCCGCACAACGGACCGCCAGATGGACCGGGCAATCTCCCGAAATATGAGCGGATTTTTACATCCTTTTATTATCTTTTTTTTTTTATTATTTTCTCCATCCTCATATATATTTTAAATGAGATCGGTGTTATGCTAATGAGCACAGCCAAATCGAATATTCATCCAGGCGAACATGCGCCCCCCCCCCAGCATCAAGAGAAAAGTCACCCACATGCTTGCAAAATTATTATTATTATTATTTTTAAATATTACATGGACACTGCGCTGTCACTAACCTCCCAAGTGAAGTGCACGTTTCAGTTCTGCAGTCAACGCACCTTGTTAGCCTTTGTGGCAGGTTGTTGGTCATTAGCGGGGAGGGGGGGGGGAGCTGGGTGTAGAAGGATCTTGATTTTGGAAATATTGTCAAGTGGCCCCCCTGGCGTGTGTGTATAGGCTGGGAAGGGCAGGCAGGAATGGGGAGGGGTTGGGGGGGGGCGTTAGGGTGCTGACACCTTGTTCTGGACAAAAATGACTGGCAGTGCCAAGCCGGTGGGCCTCTCAGCACCACATTGACACCAACTCTGTCTGGCCATCCATCACTGTCGGATATATATCGCCCCTCTGGGTTGTATTACAATCATATTGCACACCCCTCTCCAAACTAGTGGTTGTTGCCTGGTAAAAAAAAAAAAACAGCTCCACAATTCCAAAAGTTTGGGTAGTGCGACCCTGCATTTTTTTTCTTACAAATGACAAATTACTGACTGAATTCCTTCAAAAAAGGGAACTCATTTTTTTTGGACCGAATTGGTTTTGAGCACAGAGGACATCTATACTGTTCATGTACTATTTGAGTGATACAGTACTTTCAAAAAATACTGTGTGTATGTTCAAAAACAAAATGAATGTCACTCCGATGCACTATTTACGTGCATGTGAACAATTAAGGCAAAGTGGAGCTTTCTGAACCCCCCCAAATCAATTTTAAAGCCACAATTCTGTATCCGGAGCCCATTAATCCAAAGCCACCACACTAAGGCAGCGTGCTTTACAAAGCTAATCTCTCTACTAGGAGTTTATGACCTTAGACAGCCTCAAATGTTCTTTCCCAAGAAAGGACTTCTAGCCCATGGCTTTGAAAACCAATTTTGGAGTCCTTCTCATCTTTTTTCTGAAAGGGGCGATGATCATTCTCACGAATGCGCAATGGAAAACACATGCAATTCTCTCGCATCATAATCTCCACAAAATGTTTGCAGTGTTGAGCTTCACGTCTCAGATTTCATATTCTGTTTGATTAAACTCGTCATCAGCATGCTAATATGCAAGAGCGGCTACAAGTAAATGTATATGCGGTTGCTCCAAATGCATCATAAAGTTGATCCAATCCAATCCAATGTTGTTCACTCACTAAATGTGGTTGACAGATTTCAGATTGCAGAGCCTGATATGTTATGCTGCGCAAGGTCATAACTTCTTTTTTTTAAATATGACATATGGTTTCATACCATCTCCTACGTGCATCAACAAGGGATGCAGATGTTCTATTCAAAGATAAGCAGATCTGACTTTATTGATGTCTCTCCAACACAAGATTGTTTCCTTTCGGCTTTTAACGTACGGTTGGATCTCATTGCAAAAACAACTTGGTCGTGTCACTTTACACGTAAAAGGTAAAATCTCAATTTGGAGCTGGTTGCTGCGAAATCAATCCAAAGAATGTGAAGTACTTTTCGGCAAAAAAAAAATAAAAATCACATTTTCTTTGTTCCAAGCCATTTTTGCACTCCGTTGAAAATTATTTTCTTATTGTGGTTAAAAAAAAAAAAACAAAATACCTTGAGCTGACACATCTCGTTTGTGGGGGGTCCCACAACTGGACCCACACTGGAGTCGGTTCAATGACGTGTTTGTAATGTAAAGCATGCAAAATATTGATGAAAAGACCAAGTCCAAGCGATATATTTAATTATTTAAAAATACAGTTGGAATTATTTCTACATACAATATGTATCGGTGCGATTTGCATAAGCGCGTGAATATAGATTGCGCAACACATTGAACATTTTCTATCCTTACTTAATTCTGATGAATTGCGGTGAATGAAATCAACCAGGCGACGGGAGTAATCTTGGAACGGGTACTTGGACTTAATGTTTTTAATCAATGGCCCGAAAATCCTGCTCCACATCCCCCCATCGATCGGCAAGCGCCCGGGGGCGGACCGACCGGCTTAACATACCCGTCAGCCGGTCGCCAACCCCACCAACTGATAGCCGTGACACGCCATTGGAGGCTACCCGGGATGGACCTCTCTTCCATCCTTGCACGTCATTCTCCAGTGCTGGGGGGAAACCGCGAGCGCGCGCCGGAGCGCGCGCCCGAGCGCGTCGTCTGGCCCGCCCGCCCGCCCGCTCAGCCGCAAGTCGGAGAGCAACGCAAAACAAATATCCTTCCCTCACTCTATCTGGAAATACTTGGTTTACTCTGGTCCCCATTCATCATTTTATTTATACTTTATTATTATACGTTTAGAGTCGACAGAACGAAATGGAAAGATCTAGTTCTTGAAAGTTTAGCGCCCTTGTATGCGCGGTGAGGGATGCAAAAGCGATATGATTGGCTGCCCTTTATGTCTATCATGTGACACATTTCAGAACGGATGAGAGGAGTGTCTAATTATTATTATTACATATAATAATAATATTATTATTATTAATAATAATAATAATAATAATATTAATAATAATAATATTATTATATATAATAATAATAATAATAATATTATATAATATTATTATTATTATTATTATTATCTTTGTTAAATCGTTTTCTGACAGGCAGCTCGATCAATAGCAAAAAAAAAAAGGGAGGTCTGCGTGACTTGAGTTAATGCCATGCAATCAGCCAACAATTGGCGAGCTACCGGTCGCGAGCGACGCAATGGGCAACCCTGATGTGAAGTTTACATCTTGTGGAGTGATGATGTTGAAAAGGCGGTGGGTGTATCCAAGCATCTATTCCGGATGGTGTTGATCTTGTGCAGGGTTTTAGAAGGCAACGGGAACTTGTTCCAGATGACATTGAGCGAGAGGTGGTGTCGCCCTGCAAAAGATTGCCTGCCTGTTGGGCAATTGGCTGTCTCATATCTATAGACACCTATAGAGACACAATTAAACGAAAGCACCTCTATGGTCATTAGTCATCGGTGGACTAGACCACTTCATTCCCCTGACATTTCCAATTGTGGCAACAGTGTTCTGTTCCAACGTGACTGTGCCCCTAATGCACAAAGAAAAGTGGACGAGTTTGATATGGAAAAACGTGACATATATTCCCTCAAACACTTGATGGGGGGGGGGTCTAAAAATATCTTAATATAAGAAAGTCTTCCCTGAAGAGTGAAAGCTTCAAATAGGTTGACATTTACTTCCATGTTAACTATGTGGGATGTTTATGGGGGCAAAACACCCAATAACTTGTCCATTTAATCTGAAGGAAACATTGGATTACATCCGTTTTCTTTGGGTCAAAGGTCAAAATAAGGTGTACACGTGTGTATATACATTCAGAGCGCAGTGGACCTTAAATTACCCCCACCTCTGTGTACCATGGGAGCTGTATGTGGGGATGACGGACATACACATGGCCTTGCAATCACAGTGGTGTCGCGCCATCTCTACAGCGGGGGCTGGATGGTTGGATGGTTGGAGGTGGAGACAAATACAGTCCAGCCTTTCCTGGAATCTAAATTTACGACTTCTAAGTAAGAAAGCTGTAACCACAGCCCTACTTGCCACACAGAGACTGCCCATATCCAAACATCCGGTAGAGGTTGAAATACAACCTCAACATTTATGCATGGAAAAGAGGGTCAATTGTGACAAGGTTGACTTGTCACAATTTCCTATTGTTTGTATTATAAAACAGATTTTGTGTATACAGCATTTAAGACTTTGCACGCATTGCACTTCACATCGTAGTACATTTTCTATACACTTGCCACCCCCAAAGCCCACGTATTCAAGGTGTTAAGTACGCTGCAATCAATCAAATGAGTTATTTGGGGAGCTCTGTGAAAGAAGATGTCTCATCAGCTTGCCAATTGCTCTTGAAATCCAGCAGCAATAAATTGCTTTCCAAGTTAGCCTAAAATAGTCACTGACGGGTCCCACTCTGTTCATGACGTCACCACAGAGTGGGAGTGGAGACAATTTAGTGGCAAAATGAACAACAACGTTATATAGTAATACTAATAGTCATAATAATGATAATGATAATAATTATTATTATGGTGTCTATTGATTTATTTGATTTTTAACTCGTTCAGTGCCGTTGACAGGCAGCTCGATCAATAACAAAGCAATCGGAGTGATCGGCAGTGATTGAGTTCATGTAGCGTTCAACGTGTTTTTTTGTTTTTTTTTGCGTGTCCGTGTGCAGAGCCGCCTGGTTATGGATTTTAACCTCCTGACGGACAGCGACGCCCGCAGCCCGCCGCTGTCGCTCTCCGACTCTGGAACTCCGCAGCACGACCAGGGATGTAAAGGCCAAGAAAGTAGTGGTAAGTACCCTCAAACGGCTCAATTGAATCTGGCTCCAAAAGTTCAAAAAAAAAATAAAAAAAAATTAACAACTGTTGCAAAAAAGTGTCGCATTTTAGAAATAATACAATGTGTATTATAAACTAGAGTTTAGATACAAAAAAAAACAGCGCTATTCGCATTAATAATGACTGAAAATATGATGATTATTCCATGTTTCATGAACGTAAACAGGCGGTGATTCGTGCTAATTCAGAAATAAAATGATATATGCAAAAGCGCTAATTGTCATACTTGGGTGTTGGCTGTGCCCCGCGTAATCTGGGGTTGTGCCCCACTAACACGCCACTGCCATTCTCATTTTGCGTTCATCAAAAATAATTAAGAAATAACGCAAGAGCAATCAAATAAAAGGTAGTGAGATGTCTCACGATGACATTTTTTTTTTCTGCATTTTAATGGCTGGGAGGGGGGGGGGGATCAAATTCCAATTGAAGCAAATTTGGTCCATTGTCGTCTAAAATGCTACGTGCACATTAGGACTAATTGTCCTTATTCCCCATGCAGTCCATTCAATTCCGTTTGTCCTCACACTGCTGCTGCTTGGAATTAATTGCAGAGCGTTGAATTATTTAGCGGATGCGATGATATTCAGTGGGCCACTTCACACAAAGGTGTCATACCCTGGATTATTTTTAGACTATATTATTATTATTATAAATCCATCCCGCGATGTGTAGCGTAATGACAGCCCGTGATAAATACGCGCTATTTATCTTGCTTGTAAAATGCATAGACCGGAATTAAATGCGTCCGGACAGCGTGAGCCGAGCACATCTCCCCTAATCCTCAATAATTGCACTCTCCGTTGTTTGTGGTCTCTCTCGTGCTCAGGTGATGGGTAAGAACGCACGAGGTTATTCGAGCGACTCCGAATATGGAATTTTTGTCGCAAAAGAGCCGTTCGGTTTGATCTAGTATTATTGTAAATATTTTTTTTTAATAATAAAGTCATAAATTCGATGACGAATCAGATAATATAAGCTAGGGAATAATATTTCGCCCGGTTTACATCTAATTACACTGGACGTTGTGTTTTAAAAGCGAAATTAAAGTATTAGCGGGAGCGCGTCCGACAGAAGGAAACGAATCATTCGTGTCTGTGTTTGGAGCTGAGCACAAGGAGATATCACATCGAATAATTGACGTCAAAAGTTCTGAGGAATAATACAGAAGAAAAACGAACTTGGCTTGTCTGCACGCGCTTTGAATCTCATGAACTTTTGCAAGAACGCATAATGATGGTTGTGTCCACGAGTTGAATGAAGGAATGAATACTTGATTGTCATTGCGCACTCGTTACAACGAGATTTTTGCAGGAACCTCCCACCTCCAAGTGAATCGTGAAATATAAAAAAAAAAAGTCCACGACGGGGGAAGAGAGAGAGAGAGAGAGAGAGAGAGAGAGAGAGAGAGATCCGGGCCGCTGCGTCCTCGCGCGCCGCGATGTTGAAATTGAGGGGAGATTAATTTAATTGCTGACGTAGGCAATTAACTATGAAGTCTCAAAGTCAAACTCTTGTGGGCTGAAGCACACCACCACACATTTGACATTACTTAAACATTACTAACACAACAACTAATATCTTTTAGCGTTCATTCGTCCATCAAAGGGCACTGGCCACAAAGAAAATACGTGGATCATATTGATGGGCAGAATAACACATAAAATCAATTTAAGGATACCTCTTCTGAAGAGCGTAATTAGTGTTCATGTATGAATTTACAAATTGCAATCATGACAAATAATAAAATAATCATAGTCGTTCTGCTATACCACAGAATGCTGTATTATTTCTTATACCATGCACCAGAAACTTGAATTAAAAATAAAGATGGAAATAAATTGTCTTTTTTTTTTACATCATCAACAAAGAAAAATTAAAAGTGATTTTTTTTATAATAATAGTAATACATTTTATTTATAAGCGCCTTTCAAAATACCCAAGGACACTTTACAATCAAAAAGAGCAATAAAACCACAGATAAAATTCAATGTTGGCCTCATTATCTGCCGCCCTAATGATGTAATTACATCAACTGCAATTTTAATGATTTTTTTAAATAAATAAATTTAAGCTTATTCAAATAAGTTGTGTTACTATTTCCTGCAGGGTAGACAACAGCGGCTTTCATTTTTTTAAATTTTATTTTATTTATTTTTTTAAAGATGAAGGAGTGTCAAATGACGTCCATTTTTTTTTCTTTCTTCTACGTCCATGCAGATTGTGAAAGTACATTTTCAGCCAGAAGATTACACGAGCTAGGTGATTTGTTTAAAAGCCTTGCATAATAAACTCCTCCTGCGAAGCTGACCTGGAAAAAAAAAGTCTGGTTTGTCAGCACATTATCAGTCAGATTGCCCCCATTGTTGGGAAGCGCGTCGCTCTCAAAAGGGCTGCCCTTTCCTCTCTGTATTGTGTTTTAGACTTTGGCCTTAAGTGACAGCTTAGCCAGTGTCAGTTTACCGCCAGATAACAGCCATGGCTCGGCTCTTATTGGTTTTTGCCGGTGGCCCTGCGGAGTCTGTTTTTAAACCCCGCTGATGATTCCGAGCCGCTCCCAGAGAGTTAAACCCTCGCCAAACAGAGCCCAACCTGCCCCAGTCACAAAAGCCTGATCCGCGGGATTAGCTGGCCAACTCATTTCACTTCTTTCTGTGAGGTCCTCATGGCAGCGGCAGCCAAATCTGGTAGAGTCCTTGGCAGACATAACATGGATGCGTGGCCCCCCCCCTTAGCACTCATTGTGCTTGGGCGACAGATACGCTCCGTATTTCCGTACGCCTCTGCACCTAATGGAACCAGTGATTGCCATGAACTAGTCCAAAAGGTCGAAACATTTCAGATACAATTTTAAGATGTTTGCAAGTGATGCAAGTGACGTTTTACAACAAAAGCCCGTCAGGGCTCGTTTTTCATGGCCCAGTACAAATCTTGCACTGGGCGCAGTCTAAATCCGAGCAGAGGTGGGCGAGAACAAGCATCGGTGTACTTGTAGAGCTGTGCGAGTGGCTGTAGTGACGTGCCGCATTTCCAAAAGGGCGCCGTTGTGGGCGTGAACACAGAGGACTGAATTTGCGGCTCCCAGTCCCTGCCGTGGTGGGTGGAGATAAAGTGCGTTCGTAAGTAACCGCAAGCAGACCTCCATGGGCGGGTGATGTCAAATTGGCATGAGGGAGAGCAGAGGTGTGTGAAATGGGCACTCGGATACTGCCTTCCTCCCCTGATCGTACACGCCCAAGTGAGACCGATCACTTCCAGCCCCAGGCCCGCCCCCTGTAGTTGTCATATTTATGAATGAAATACGATGACGTGCGTCATTTTTCCCCATTCAGCTCAGAATCTGCCTCCCTGCCTGCAGCAAGAGTGAAATATGGTGTCCAGGAATAAGGTTTCGAGTACTTTCAGCTGCCAAATTGTCAGGTGGAAATGCCCTTCGGCACGTCAGAACTCCCAGCGAGGCGCAGGGAGTTGATCCAAAGTCCCAAACAACAGCCAGAAAATGCCAACATACGCGCCTAAAGGCAAAAACTCTCTCCCGTATGGTTGTTCGTGGGGCCGATTTGAATACCGAGTCGGGTTGCGAGATTCTTTTTCATTGGGGTATTGGCCCAAGGTTTGTTTGACAGGTTTTCTTACCTTATATTTAACACATGAAGGAAAAGGATGCAGACAGAGCCGTTTCTCTGATTAGCAATATATTACCAAGTTTACCCTTAAAAAAAATCTATACAAATATTGACGAATTATAGTTCCTTCAACCGCCACAACCATCAATTCAATGCCTCCATTTATTTCAATGTACAGTAAATATTCTGCACCGGATTCGGTGATGGTGTAGTGGATCAGTTCCCACTCGGTGACGGTATGGATGTGGGTCTGAATGATTGTTTGACTCCACATGTGCCCTGCACATGTTTATTCATTGCATACTGTTAGCATATGCTAGTAAGCAGGGCTACGTTCTAAAAAGGCATGAACGTTTACAATGTTCAGTCACTCCCGTCCGTCTATGACTGCAGACACCGAGAAATCCCACCCGAACCCGCTGGATGAATCCGGCGGCGCCGATGACGGCTCACTGAAGAAGAAGCAGCGCAGGCAGCGGACTCACTTTACCAGCCAGCAGCTCCAGGAGCTGGAGGCCACCTTTCAGAGGAACCGCTACCCTGATATGAGCACCAGAGAGGAGATTGCAGTATGGACCAATCTCACGGAGGCACGGGTCAGGGTGGGTACGCACTGATTTGAACATCCAATATGGGTTCTTATCATTGTCCAGGGTCCAGGATAGGATCCGCTGGCGACATTGAGCTGAAACCTTCGACTTTTCAGAGGATTAAAGAAATCTGAGCCATCACATTGTGTTCTCATTTTGACTTTCTTCAGGTTTGGTTCAAGAACCGGCGTGCCAAGTGGAGAAAGCGGGAGAGGAACCAACAGGCCGAATTGTGCAAGAACGGCTTTGGCGCCCAGTTCAACGGACTCATGCAACCGTACGACGATATGTACACGGGTTACTCGTACAACAACTGGGCCACCAAGAGTTTAGCGAGCAGCCAACTCTCCGCCAAGAGCTTCCCCTTCTTCAACTCGATGAATGTCAGCCCCCTGTCGTCGCAACCCATGTTCTCCCCCCCTAGCTCCATCCCCTCGATGAACATGGCCTCCAGCATGGTGCCCTCGGCGGTGGCCGGGGTTCCCGGCGCGGGCCTCAACAACTTGGGGAACCTCAACAATCTCAACAGCCCGACGGCGGCGCTCAACTCGGCGGCGGCGGCCGCTTGCCCGTACGCCGGCGCGGCCGGCCCGTACATGTACAGAGACACCTGCAACTCCAGTCTGGCTAGTCTGCGACTTAAGGCCAAGCAGCACACCAATTTCACGTATCCCGCTGTGCAGAATCCCGTGTCCAACCTGAGCCCCTGCCAGTATGCCGTCGACCGGCCGGTATGAAGAGGAAGCTGCGCCCTCAGTTTTCCAGCGTCCCCCCGCTTCGTTGTATCTTCAGTTCCATCTCAAAAGTGCGTTGCAGACTGACGGACTGAAGCCAAAAGGGGGGCAGACGATTTCTCCAAACTGATACAAGAAATGGACACGCCCGCCCGCGACGGACCACCCCGGCGCAAAGGAATACGCGCATTGTTTGCGAGACTTTGCCGACGGACCAACTGCAAGCATTTCTGAAAAACAAAACAAAACACAACGCCCCATCTCCCCCGAAAACCAAGTCTGAAAAGACGTATAAAGACGTCTTTGGGAGCGAATGAGTTAAAGTAAACTTAGTGAGCGATGGGAAATGAAGATGGCTTCAACCGATCTTTCTGTAGATCTTTCTTTTATGCTTGGACCGCAGGATAAGGAACCTGCGGTTTGAATGTCGGAACATTTCTCGGATGTATATAACGGACTCTTTTTCGATATGAAAACAGGACTTTAAGAATGACAAAAGCGTGTTCCTCAAATGCAAAGCCGTCGGGTTGACATCCTTTGGGGGAAATGAATACTTGTGTTGTGAATTCCGTTACCCGCGGGAAGGTCACAGGTCAAAGGCCAATTTAGACAAGCAAGAGGGGGGAGGGGGGCAGTACTGGATTACGAAAACCTCCAGTTCAATGCAACAAATAGGAGTACCATCAACCTTTTTGAACACGAAAAAAAGCCATCGGTTGTATTGATTTGTGTGGCGTTATACAAAGGGAGTCTGTGACAGTCAAATATATGTAAGAGTGAAGTTGTTATAAGGAAAAAAAAACTGTCCCCCCCCACCCCCCCCCTCTGATGTAGCCTGCTTTGTCTCATTAAAGAACAAACGAAAAGAACAGCTTCTCATAGAAATTACAATTCACTCAAATATTGCATAAGAGCATATTGGAGCAATTGTCAATTCTATTCACTGGGGCAGGTGCTATGACCTCAATTTGAATTGATATGCTTTATGCATGTACATGCTATCGATACAACAATTTAAAATCCTGTTCATATGTATTTACAAAATCAAAAACAGCTGACCCCCTTTTCTCGTCATTTTGGACATGTTTCTACATCCGAACGAATCACAAAGGTGATCACGTACAAATTTAAGATGACTACAGTACGGTGATTACCGTGTCACATTTTGGCGATTTTATATATCCTGTATATTTTTTAAATCAAATCTTAAAACCCTCCCATGACATTTTTGCTATGAATGAACATTTAAATAATTTGATCCAAGGTCAAACTAGTGACATTATAATGCCATTATTAACTGTAATAGCAATTTTTAATGTTTTTTTTTTTTAATGCTCAAGAGTCACAGGTAGTGAGTAAAGTAACACGGAATGCACATTGCTGATGACCGAAATGAAGACAGTTGAATGCAAAGGTAAGTTTCGGATTTATTCTGGTTATTCTGTTCAGTATTATGGCACAAAAGCTCAAAGTTGAGGAGGGAAATACCGCATGATCCCATGCCAATCCTGCACATCCGGCAAATATGCTGTTGAGCAATCTGATTGGATGTTTATTCATTTTCCGGTGTGGTAAAAATAAACAAATAAATCAATGCTCAAACCGACGACTTTTGGAATATTTTGCAGACATTTGTAAGTTCACTTTTCAATTCATATCCAGATTTGTATCTGAGTACATATAAGTGCCAATTACAAAAATGGACCGCAAGTGACAATATCACAGAAATTATGACAACGTCGCGGAAAACCGGGTCTGACATCGACGGCAATGGTGACGGACAGTCATTAGCTGGAGAGAGAAAGAGACATGGAGACATATCGATGTTCCCGATTCTGGTACTCTGATATGGTTGACCTACACTCCAGGAGGGAACCACAGGCTATCCACTAACCAAAAAGGAATTCACAGAGGTCCTGGCGGTGTTCATGCCAGTCTTAAATAAGGTTCTCAAGGAGTAAGTGAGGTGTTTCAGTAGAGCGACAAATGAGGGGTTAGCAGCCTATCAATCCCCATCACCCCCTGCAGCTGTTTATCGTGCTGACATTTCACCAGGTCAATCTCACTTCTATATAAACTCTAAATGTCATGTTTACAACTTCACACGACGGTGACTACTGAAAGGAGAATTTTACTCTTCATTCTATCTAGCTAGCTAGCTAGCTAGCTATCAATCTAACTAGCTAGCTATCGATCCAACTAGCTAGCTAGCTAGCTATCAATCCAACTAGCTAGCTATCTAGCTATCAATCCAACTAGCTATCTAGCTATCGATCCAACTAGCTATCTAGCTAACTAGCTATCTATCTAGCTAAATAGCTACCATGAGCAATATTAAAAATAATAACAAATAAACATTTGATAAATTAATGAGCATTTAAATACACAGACCAAAAAGTACATCGTTTTATGCTGCAATGCTTACTAATACTCCTTTTTCCCCCCAGGACCTAAAATACTCTCAAGACTACAGAGTGGATGACTGTAGCGCTCTTATTCCGACAATAAGCCGTATGAGGAGAGCGCAAAGCCAACCCCCAAATGACGTACAAAAAAAACTTGCCAACAAATGTGATACATACTGTATGATTGTGTAGATGCATAAAGTAACATAACATATAAGCTGCTGACAGTTTTTCTCAATTACTTTTGTACATTTCTCAGATCAGAATTGAATTTTTCAAAACTACGTGTTAAATTGTCACATTATTGTGTCACTTGCGCACCTAAAAAAAAAAGCAGTTTATCATTTCTTTGAACAAATAGCGAAAGCTTTGCTACACGCGTGCAAATCATTTTGGACCTTTTCAGAGTTTCCGACATCTTGTTGCTTAGGTCATGATCAAAATGGATGACAATGTTTCATTCTTTGACAAATTTGGGTAAGTCTTTACATGCAAAATAGCTGAACAAATTGGCATAATATGTCAAGCATATGTCTACACATTTCCATTCGACCTTTTTTTTTCCCCCTGTAGCATATTGACTTTTTCTAACGAAGGGAAATATGCGCAGCCTGAGATCAACAATCATCAACCAATTTCCTGAAATAGCCCATAGCAAGCGAATAATGATTGCGATGTGGCTCAAAGTAAGAAGACTGCATTGTAATTCCTCCGATGCTCTGCGTTTTCCCTCAGGAGATTGTCTCATTCACATTTCCATTTTTTTGCTATATTCAGTGACACGAATACGAGTACATTTTGGGAAACGATTTAGAGAAAGAAAATTGCTTTTGCAAGGTAACTATGAAGTTTTGCTATTCGTATGAATTGTTTTGAGAAATGCACTAACTGTTTTCCAAATTTCAAGTGTGATCTAAGAAATGGAAGAAAGCAACTGAGAAAAAGTGGAAGACAAATTCAGGGCATCCCGAATGAGTTATAAATGAGAGTAAATCTTAATAAATAAAAAGAAGAAATCAGAAATCATGAAAGGTTTATGGCAAACCGAATACTGGCCACAAATACAATATATAATGAAAACAGGCTCCTCTAATTGATTTTAAACTTTTGTTCGTTTAAAATCTGACATATTACTCATAATGCCCATTGATGTATTTTACATAGCTTGGCCAAAATGTAAAATACATTGTAAAATGTATATTTTATATGAAACATGAGCAAACCTGCATGGATGACAAAAAAACAAAACACCCCAAACCATATTTTGATGAAAGGAGCTATAAAACATAATTCAACAAAAAAATGTTAACGTATTCTGTCAAAGTGATCATCTTCACATATTTCTTAAACGATGACGCATTTATTCAACGTGTATTTTTCACCCTTGATTAAATACTGACTGGAGATGATAGTTTTATTGGCTCCGACTCAAATACTGGCAGCGGGTAGTTTTCTGAATGCTGAATTGTGGTTGAAATGGTCCCCGGTGGCCCAGAAAGAAACTCGGGTTTGTGGAGTGAGGTATGGCAGTCACACTATTGTGCTCCTCGCTGTTAAATGCCACACTCTAGGATCAATCTTCCAACCAGAGGGAATGAGTTTGCTGCTGTCTCCGTCTCAAAAGTCAATAAAGGAACACCGACATCCGAAGGAAAAAAAAAAACATACAGTAGTTCTAATGATTCCCTCTGAGGATGGTGTTAGGAACGAACCGAGTGTAAATATGAAAACCTGGACCCCCTCATATGTTCTTTGAGACGCTGCAATTGTTTATTCAACCTAAAAGAAAAGTGCACTATTAAAAAATACGTTGCAGTCAATGTAGCCCACCAGACTCCGCGTGCCTTGCTTGAAAACATTTTTTTAGCCATGAGTAGACCAAATTTTGCTTGCCTTTTGGTGCTCGTTTTGTGGCAAATCGTTTTGACATAATTTCAAATTTATTTATTTTTTTTAAATGGTCAAACTAAAAATGTACATGACATATGATATCGACACCACTTTGAATATGAGCCAGACAACATCATGTCAACACCGAGGCGACGACTTATAACGGAGATGTTTTACAGCAATCGGATCCGATGGAAGCCTCTCGGGGCGTATCAAGGACAAGATCGTTTTTCACTAGTCACACCAGGCTGCTGCAACATTTGCCTCTGCAACGAGTCGACGGTACGGTATCGCACAGCTGACTTTCAAAGGATTGGAGCACACTGGGAGCGGCATTTATAGGACTCCACGGGCTGTGAACACAGTTTTCTGTCACACTTGCAGCTATTAGTCTATTTTACAGATATAAGTTAACCCTGCAGCTTATACAGTGATGCGGCCAATTTGTGTCATTTTTCTAACGGCCGCCAGGGGGCGCGCGAGTAGAAAAGGTAAGATTAAAAGCGGTGGAATATATGCGTCGAGGAAGACTGCAACTTCTTGTCTTGTGCATCAATTAAATTAGCGTCAACATACCCTCATCATGGAAAATGCAAAAAGAAAGGCATATGACGCATTGCTATTCTGTTGCTAGCGTGTTGTTACCATGTTGCTACCGTTTTACTGCCGCGTCACAGGCACCGTTTGGGAAGAAAGTTATATTATTATTGTTAAGTTATATTATTAAAACTTTAAAAACTCTCTCTGTGTACCGTGGGTGCGGCTTATAATCAGGTGCGCTCTATAGTGCGGAAATTACGGTACACACTCCGTCAGCTCGTGTCATTATGAAAAATAATGGACTTGACAACAAAGTACTGGTTAAAATATGAACCTGTTTATAGGATTTGTCAAATTGAACTCTTTCAGAAATGTTCCAGTGAGCGGACGTTTAGTGGCTTTTTTCCTTCAGATGTACGATATTTCCACGGCTTGGTTTATTATCATTTCAGGAATGACATTCTGTTTGCATTTCATCACTCGCCATCCTTCATTTGACGGATTATTGTCTCAGAGGAGTTGGACTTTTACAATAATATAATTAGGATTCGAGCTGAAAACACCTTCACAGTAATTACCGTTGCAAATAAAGTGAAGCAAAGTCATTTTCGTCTTACTGTTTGTTCCTGCTAGGGTAGGGATTACAAAAAAATTTGAACAGGTTGATACTTGCTTTTCAAAGTTATTAACGAAACAAAGTGACTTTTTGGTGATACTTTTTATGAACTGTTTGTTCAAGCTATTGAGTCTTAATTATGTCAGGAGCTACTTTAAGTGGAGGGAGGGGGCGATGAAGATGCGACGATAAGAAGATGAAAAAGGCCTACTCATATTTCAGTTTAATTGCTTTGGACAAATCTAACATTGTCACAAAGTCCAATCATTTATTACACTTGGAAATGACAATATTAGTTCTAATCTGTTCAATACTATTCATAAATATAGCCAGAAAAGAGATTGGGGCTGATGGCAGGACCTTCACATTCAACATGTGAGCCTTGTCTGAATGTTCCCCACTATTCTGCCAAGACTTTTCAACTGTTGAAGTTGTTTTCACAACGGCAACGTATTATTTTAACTACATTTAACTACATTATTTTGTAAGGTTTTCTCAGGAAAGAATTGAAAAATCCTAAAAGTAAAACAATGTGAAACAGGCCAGAGTTAGGATGTCTAATGTTGCCTACCTACACAAAAGATAGATCCTTGGTGTCAAGATGCGTACGGGAGCTGGGGGGATAGATATATATATATATATATATATATATATATATATATATATATATATATATATGTATATTAGAGCTGTCAAATGATTAAAATATTTAATCTAATTAAAAACTCAACTGTCATAATTAACTCAAATTAACTAAAAATTAATCGTGAATACTCGCTCATTTTTTTATTGTTTCTGAATTTCCTTTTATATTTTTTGTCCTATTTTCCCCCATTTTAATGCTCTCATCAACATGGAATCATGAATCAGTTTTCTATGTGCAAAATGCAAATATTTACTGAAATAACAATTTTGATTTTCCTCTAATAAAAACACTTTTCATTCAATCCTTCAAATTGGCTGTCAGACTCGACACAACCTGAAGTGCTATTGTTTCACAAATACTTGTCAGGATGTCTTTTTTTTTTTCTTCCAGATCTCCACACACGTTCACACAACAACAACAACAACTAAGGTTACTCGGTAAGTTCTTGTGGATTTGCCCAATGTATTGTGAGGCCTTAGGGCAGCACATGTAAACAAACTTGCAGCGCTTTTCTCTTCTCACCATCTCAGCTTTGTCTTCCATTTCATTCCTCCCCCACCACATGCCCAACTCAATTCAGGCCCAAAGCAGTCAGTCTGTGGTTCGACTCATCCTCCAACTGTAATACATTTGGAGGATTAAAATTCCAACAGTAAGCCTCAGCAGCACCGACCTAAACATACCAAGCTTTTTTTCTGCGCTCGCTCTCTTCGGACGCTTCAACTTGTGTTTTCATGCATGTCATTTCCCGTTTGCTTTAAAACCTCTCCACCGTCCCAATAATGGTTCGCAGTATGAATGCGAGACGCGTACAAAAGGTGAGTTGGTGTCAATATCGTACAGCTAGTTCAGGTTCCATTTGTAAGAGATTTTATGTATGTACATATTAAATGCTCAGCCCAACATTTCACAAGCCCACAATTTAGATTTACTAACAATTCTACATTTCCGCATCAAAAATTCCCAATAGCACATTCAACTAAACAAATTGTTCCTATTTGAAATGTGAATGATTCAGCTCATTCAAGTCACCTTGGGAATGTTTTCAAGAAGTCATTTTCAATGATAAAATCCCCACCCACAAATTAAAAAAATGGCCATTTTTCATTTTTTGTCCTGTACTTTCTACATTTTTGACCGATTCTAATCATTCCAACTTTCAACTCTTCACCTTCTTGCATTGGCGTACACAATAACATGGCCATGTTGGACAAAATATTAGCGACAACTTGGGTGCTTCTTCCCTTGCTCCTCTTTTCCATGCTTTCTTGCTTCCTCGTGTCCTTGCTTACCTCCTGTTTCCTTTCTTCCTTGTGTGGAGCATCTTAGTTTCCGAACTTTCTTGTTTCCTTGCTTTCTTGTTTCATTGCTTATTCTTTTCAATGTTTTAAAATAAAAGTCTTTTTACCTTTGATCTCAATGATATTTGTTTGGCTGATGCTGTTTGCAATTTAATCAAATCTATTCACACATTTAAAACAAGGCCCATTCCAAAGACCACAAATATTTGGTTTCACTCGTCGTTTGTAATCGAGCCGTTATCGTGACGCTCTGAACACTTTTGGATGCTGTGCAATTTAGGAAATGTAAAATAAAACAAGTCTGTTGATTATTATTTCAAGCTTTGGCAATGAGAAACACACACACACACACACACAGACACAGACACACACACAGACACAGACACACACACACACACACACACACACACACACACACACACACACACACACACACGTCTCCAACCTAAGCCTGACACTTCTAATTGGCAGCTATTTATCCAGGAGCCGAGAGGCATGGAGCTGTTTTCACATGGGATTAACCCCCGGTCCAAATCTTAGCTCACTTCATTGGGAGCACCACAACACTCCAAAGGCATCATTTGGTCAAGGTTGGCCCCTGCTGGCCTGTTTATCCAGTAGGACTCCCCACTCTGCTGATCTCCTGCAGATGTCGCGTTCATTGTTTGAAAGATATAAAAAAAAAAAATATATATAGCCTATATACAGTATATGTGGCTTATCCTTTGTACGTGATGTCAATGAGCATTCTGATCTGTAACGACTAGCTGTAAAGACACATGTAAAAAAATATTTCAGCATTTGATTTTTGTCTTCCCATGGTGAATGGCCAGTTATTTCCCGTTTTTCACGGCCCTCTGAATAGGGATCGTCGGTCAGCATGGAAGGATTACTCTTTCTGTACTTTTTTGACACATTTATTGCAGCACTTTGCAGCAGTAGTAGATGTAACAGAAGCAGGTAATAACCTAAAGCACACATAAATGCAGTAAAAAAAATGAATATATCTTTCCGCATCACAATGTAAATATGTATATAATTGACATGAATATCTTTATTTAACAATATGTTTAATAAATTATTTAATCAACCATGATTTCACTATGTATCATTATTTTAAACGTAAGAAATCATACAACACAAACATATCAAGCCGAACCGACCTAAAGAACTACAAGTCCCAAGAGTCCAACCCGGAAGTGGAGCGCCGGCATGATTAAGCCCATCTGCTACGCAATTTACTTCGTTTAAACATCAATTAGCAGCCGGACAAACATGACAACGATGCAAAATGAGCTAAATAAAGACACCACTGTTCGACCAACACTTTGTTTAAATTGCCGATTGCGAACGCTAACGGTGACAGCCTAGCAAATCGCGATGCTGCGAACACAAAGCACAACGGACGCAATGCGAAGCAGACAAACAAAGCAACCGATCATGATGGAATCTAAAAGCTAACTAAAGAAGAGCACACGCCTAGCTTACCATTGGGCCATGCCGACGACGACGAAGCGAGTGTATTCACTAACTAATTAAAAACGCGATGCTGCTTTTAGACTTGGCGGGATCGGTCACCTGTCAGTGGCAGCCCCGCCCCTCTTCAAGTGCCAAAGCCCCGCCCCTCTTCAAGTGCCAGGTCAATCCAACAGTGAAACTGCCATGCTGAAATGTCCTAAATCCAAATGTTTGAAATTGGTCCAATACTTTTGAGAGAAGAGTACTGTATGTATACTACTACCACTCCTTTGGGATAACCTAGCGTGATCAAAAATAGGCTTCTACAAAAATAATAACAATCATTTAAAGCAGAGGTGTCAAACGTACGGCCGGCGGGCCGGAAGCGGCCTGCAAGGAGGTTTGATCAGGCCCGCAGGATAATTTAAAAGTGAAAAAAAAAATGCATTAAAAACACGGAATTCATATTTTAATACGATGCAATTCATGGAGTGTCCGCTAGGGGGACACACTGTTTTTTTTAAATCCGAGTAAAATACAACATTGTTTTGATCAGAGAAGAAGACAACAGCAGCCTCAGTCTGTCACTGAGACAGACCCAACACAGGAGACGCTATCAAGGACATGTGAATAATAATAATAATAATAATAATAATAATACATTTTATTTACTTTATTCTTTACACATTTAATAGCACTCTCTTTAGTTTGTAAGGTGTAGGCAGGGATTTCATTTAGATTTTGAAAAATGTGCTGACTTAACATCTTTATTATTTTGGGTGCACTGTATGTATTTGATTGTCTTTTGAAATGCGGAATATTTGACACTGCTGCGGCGATGTGTGTCTTAGACATGTTTTATTGTTCGCGTGATTTGAGGTTGTTCAGTCAGGTGCTCCTTTGAGTCTTACAATTAAACTTAAAACAAAAAGAAATCATCTACTTTTCTCCCAGTACAGTAGATGTTCCCACATTCGGTGGCCCTGGAATGACATCTATTGGGCATATTGGGAATGTACAAAAATCTGAAGCATCTTTCACCAAGCTTCTTCTGTCATGAACAAGAAAAAACCCTCAGTGAATTAGTCCCCCCACGTTTTACATTCTATACTATTATTATTATTAGGGCGGCCCGGTAGTCCAGTGGTTAGCGCGTGGGCTTCACAGTGCAGAGGTACCGGGTTCGATTCCAGCTGCGGCCTCCCTGTGTGGAGTTTGCATGTTCTCCCCGGGCCTGCGTGGGTTTTCTCCGGGTTTCCTCCCACATTTCCCAAAACATGCATGGCAGGCTGATTGAACGCTCTAAATTGTCCCCGAGTGTGGGCGTGGATGGTCGGTCGTCCATGTGTGCCCTGCGATTGGCTGGCAACCGTTTCAGGATGTCCCCCGCCTACTGCCCGGAGACAGCTGGGATAGGCTCCAGCACCCCGCGACCTTAGTGAGGATAAAGCGGTTCGGAAGATAACTGAATGAAAGTTGTTGACCAGTTTTTTTTGCCATCTGCCCGTTTCCCACTAGCTCATGTGAACTCACGCATCTGGCTGCACAACTTCAAGCAGCCCAGACTGAAGACAGTGTTGTTTGGCAGTCTTCTTGCCTGACGTTACGGTAAATGAATTCCCTCATCATGCATTGCTTCATCACTTTCTGACTTTTTGGCAAACAAATAACCAAATAATCTCCTGTCAATTTAATGTCAGATGTCGCCGTTGTGGAGTTTAAGTATGCTCTGCTTACTTGCTGGCGCATCTTATGGTAAGTTATCTCTTGATTTCACGAGCCAGATACATATATGATGTTTTTTTTTTTTATTGTACTGTTCAATTTCGGATGTAGCCACTTGTGCTCCATATGTGTAGCTGCCGAGGTCTGTCTGGGCGAGCTTGGTTGCTTTAATGACCAGCCTCCGTGGGGGGGAACCATCCAAAGACCTGCCAGTGTCCTCCCCTGGGCTGCTGAGAAGTTAGGCACCCGCTTCCTTCTCTTCACCCAACGAAACCGTTACTACCAGGCAAGGAGGCGCTCCTCTTCATTTGGAAGTCCTTTCTCTTTTGATAATATGACAACATGATTCCTTTTACCAAGTTACCGGGCCCGAAGCAGTTTGCTTAGCTGTCACTGAACCTTCCAGGAGATCAAGACGGACTCAACCGTCCATGCGTCCAACTACGGCGGTATGAGAAAGACTCGATTCATCATTCCTGGTTATCTGCGTCAAGGAGATGAGGACTGGCCACAAGAGATGTGCAAGGTTAGAAAAGTGATCGAGTCAGCCAGTTGCTTCCTTGGATTTCACTGCGTGCCAATCGGCTTAAATATATGCCGTTTGAAATTGAGTTGACGTGAAAAAGTTGTAATATATTAGATGAGAATAAAGTCAAAACATTTTTACATAAAAATCTTGATAAGATGGGACATGAGCTTGATACCGCAATTTCCGCACTATAGAGCGCACCTGATTATAAGCCGCACCCACTCCATTTTGAGAGGAAAAGCAATTTTGTACATACACAAGCCGCACCCGTATATAAGCCGCATGTGCCCACATTAAAACATGTCAACATATTTACAAAGAAAGACGGTACACAGAGAGAGTTTTAAAGTTTTAATCATATAACTTAACTAGAGCTGTCAAACGATTAAAATATTTAATCTAATTAAAAACTCAACTCTCATAATTAACTCAAATTAACTAAAAATTAATCATGATTACTCACGCATTTTTTATCGTTTCTGAATTTCCTTTTATATTTTTTGTCCTATTTTCCCCCATTTTAATGCTCTCATCAACATGGAATCATGAATCAGTTTTCTATGTGCAAAATGCAAATATTTACTGAAATAATTTGGAATTTCAATTTTACATGAAAATTATTCACTTGGAGCAGTTATTCACACATTATCTCTCACACAATATTACTGTCCATCAACAACAGTGAAAAAAATATTTTGTCACACAACAGCTGCTTGAACAGCTCTTTTTATGGAAGCAAAACAGCGCAATATAAAGTGCACATCTAAGGTAAGCTAGTACTCAGCCTATAATTTTTCACGGCCCGCTGAATAGGGATTGTCGGTCAGCATGGAAGGACCTCTCGTTCTGTACTTTTTTGATCATTTATTGGAGCACTTTGCAGCAGAAGTAGTAGTAGTTGTAACAGAAGTATCAGAAGCAGGTAATAACCTAAATTACACATACATGCAGTAAAAAAATAATATATCTATCTTTCTGCATCACAATGTAAATATGTATATAATTGACATTAATTAATACCTTTATTTAACAATACGTTTAATGAATAATTTAATCAACCCTGATTTCACTATGTATCAATATCGTCATCATTATTCATTGTTTTAAGCGTAAGAAACCATACAACACAAACATATCAAGTCGAATCGAACAAAAGAACTCCCAAGTCCCAAAGGTCCAACCGGAAGTGGAGCGCGGCATTATTTACCCCAGCTGCAGCGCAATTTACTTCGTTTAAGCGTCAGATTGCAGACGGACAAACATGACAACTATGCAAAAATGAGCTAAATAAAGACAGCCCTGTTCTAGCAACATTTTAGCCCACGCTGTTTAAATTGCCGATTGCGACGGTAACTGACTGTGATTGCATAGCGATCGGCAAACAAAGCAACCGATCATGACCGAATCTAAAAGCTAACTTTACACATCTGACTTGATAAGAAGCACTCGCGTAGCTTAACATTGAGCCATGCCGACGAAAGCGAGTGTATTTACTCACGAAACAAAAGCGCTATTTATACATCGCGCGAACGTCACCTGTCAGTGGCAGCCCGCCCCTCTTAAAGCGCCAGGTCAATCCAACAGGAGTCGTTCAGCAAATTTGTTCTTTGTCGTGTCATCCATTTTCTTCGTTTTGAAATGATCCATAGCTGTCTGTCTGAGACAAGGGGCGGAGTAGAACGTCAGCTGTGCGCTTGGCCATTAAGTGGTATTTCAGACTCGGCGTGCTATGATGATAGCTCGGTTTACGACTGCAAAACATACAGGTAACTTTGGTCTTGTCAGTGGAACAATCTGGCAACTTTTTAAAAGTAAACTTTCTATTTAAGTATCCGTTTTCGGTGTCTTGCGCTGCCGTGGCTGGCAAAACAAGCGTCGTGGACCGCGCCTTGCACGCTTGATGTTTTGTTTCTGGTTTATTTATAGAGCAACGTAACATCCGCTGTAGCGTCTCGCGTTAATCTCGCGAGAAAATTTTGATCGATAAAATTCATTTAAATTAATGCCGATATAAACGCGCTAAACTGACAGCTCTAAACTTAACAATAATAATAATTAGAGCTGTCAAACGATTACAGTATTTAATCTAATTAAAAACTCAACTGTCATAATTAACTCAAATTAACTAAAAATTAATCGTGATTACCGTCATTTCCGCACTATAGAGCGCACCTGATTATAAGCCGCACCCACTACATTTTCAGAGGAAAACCAATTGTGTACATACACAAGCCGCACCCGTATAGAAGCCGCATGTGCCCACATTAAAACATGTCAACATATTTACAAAGAAAGACGGTACACAGAGAGAGTTTTCAAAGTTTTAATCATATCACTTAACAATAATAATAATATAACTTTCTTCCCAAACGGTGCCTGTGACGCGGCAGTAAAACGGTAGCAACATGCTAACAACACGCTAGCAACAGAATAGCAATGCGTCATAATATGCCTTTCTTTTTGCATTTTCCACGACGAGGGTATGTTCACGCTCATTTAATTGACGCACAAGACAAGAAGTTGCAGTCTTCCTCGACGCATATATTCCACCGCTCTTCATCTGACCTTTTCTACTCGAGCGCCCCCTGGCGGCCGTTAGAAAAATGACACAAATGGGCCGCATCACTGAATAAGCCGCAGGGTTGAAAGTTTGGGGAAAAAGTAGCGACTTATAGTCCGGAATTTACGGTAATTCAACTAACCCACCATAGAGATTTCTTAAGAACGCCATTAATATATTTCTTTTATTTCCTAATGTTCTCTGAATTTAATTGAATATGAAACGGTGTTATTATATTTTAAAAAAAGCATATTTTCCAAGGCTATTTTTATACAAAGAAATCTCCACGAGTGTTTTACATCATATTTCAGTTGGCTATGTCCATAATTTGTCAGATCTCGAGAGGAAAACAACATCTGCTACTCTCAGAAGGATGCACTTAACCATTGTGATGGAATTCTACATCCATGTGTTTCAATTACGACTATTCCCATAACTCACTTTCCGAAACTGCACTACTGCATTCCGATTTTAAAAATGCAGTTTGTCACTTATAGAAATCTTCTCATGATATGACGTAATTTTATCTCCTGGCCTTTAAAGTATGACTCATTGCACGGGTAGTGAAGTGGTCACATGCCTTTTGTGCAAACTCTGCAAAAAGTGTGGTGGTGTCGTTTCAGTGAACCAACCCAAATTGTAATCTCGCTCGAGGAAAATGACAACTTGCTTCCAATATCCAGGTTATGCTGAAGTGGGAGAATGTGAACTGCATCGCCGTGGAGTGGAAAAAGGGTGTGGGGACTCGGTATGCCCAAGCTGCCAATAATGGCCGAGTGCTGGCTGCGCAGGTGGCATTCATGATGACATTTCTCATGGTACATTCTCTGACCCGTCACACTCACGAAATGTACGGCAATGTCAGATCTGCTTATCCTCACTCGGGTCGCGGGGGTGCTGGAGCCTATCCCAGCTGTCTTCGGGCGGTAGGCAAGGGGGACATCCTGAACCGGTTGCCAGCCAATCGCAGGCCACATATGGACAAAAAACCATTCACATTCACAATCACACCAAGGAACGATTTAGGGTACCGTATTTTCCGCAGTATAAGGCGCACCGAAAAGTCTTCCATTTTCTTTCAACACCGTGCATAAGATTACAGACGTATGCCGTCATAATGATCCCAAATTGGATTGCAAAACAAAATGTAGGGATTTTCCAGCGTAAAGAAAGCTTCGACGACATTGTGTCGTCAACAGCCGGCCGCTGGTTCAGTATTGATTCACTTCAACGTATTTCCTGGCCAGAGCAACTACAAGCAGACAGCCAATCGGTTCCAAATGATTGGTCATAGCCTCGGCGCTCACGTTGCTGGAGAAGTTGGGAGCAAAATCAGCGGCCTTGCGCGCATCACAGGTAAACCCAACGCTCACACACGACACCATTCTTAGCTCCTTTTTTTTAGATCTATACATGCACCTACGTGCCCTGCATTTTCTTTGTTCGTCTAAAAGGCAGTCCTTGTCCATGTTACAATTATTTGGTAATTCCAACATTTGTGAGGAAGAGAAGCAGTTTTTTTGTTTTTGTGGTCACTCTGCAGGACTGGACCCAACCGAGCCGTACTTCCGTGACACGGATGCAGCAGTGCGCCTGGACACAACTGATGCCGCCTTCGTAGATGTCATTCACACCGACGGACATTCTTTCAGCACAAAACTCGGTAACAAAATCGTTGGTAGAAATGATGAAAGTGGACATTGGATTTATGGATTGGATGAATATGAATCCATTTACCGTCATTTCCGCACTATAGAGCGCACCCGATTATAAGCCGCACCCACTACATTTTAGAGGAAAAGCAATTTTGTACATACACAAGCCGCACCCGTATATAAGCCGCACGTGCCCACATTAAAACATTTACCAGTAATTGATCTTGTTCTTTTTTTTTTTTTTCCTTTCAATCGTGCAGGTCTTGGGATGTCCCAACCCATTGGCCATATTGACTTCTACCCCAACGGAGGAGAGCTGATGCCTGGTTGCAAAGCAAACAAAGGCAATCCAACAGACCTGGATGCTATCTGGGAGGGTAAGTTGCAAAAGAATAGAATAGAAGCTACACTAGTGGCTGCGGTTGCGCTATGCATCCACTAGATGGAGCTACGCTAAAGGGAATCCAATCCGATCCAACACAATATAGCTTTTATTGATACTGAGCCTTCACAATCGCTGTAGCTGTAACAAAGCCACGAGAGCGAGTCACAAACGAACATGAAACGTATAAATACAAACACCAACTTACTCACTTACATTTTTTCTGCCCTCGTGGCGCTCTAATATCTCCTTTTCTCTGCCAGGTACGAAAAGGTTTGATGCCTGCAATCATATCCGAGCCTACCAGTACTACGAGGAGAGCTTGCTGAAATTTCAAGGCTTTGTTGGGTTCCCTTGCTCCGACGCAGACACTTTCGCAGCTGTAAGTATTTCGACTCAAACTTTGGCGCAGTAGTAAAATCTTTCCTGCAGGAAATATCGACATAAAAACTTAGTAGATTATAAATGTAAAGCAAACACATGAAAAGCAGTCAGTACAGTGGTAACTGAATGTGTTTTGTGCCACGTGCTGATATATTCTTATGCCGCAAAACGCTTGAGCGAGGCATCGTCATGAACCGAGCATGCCCAATACGTTGTATCTTTTGTCATATCAAATGAGCAACAAAATACTGTAATTTCCGCACTATAGAGCGCACCTGATTATAAGCCGCACCCACGACATTTTTAGAGGAAAAGCATTTTGTACACACACAAGCCGCACCCGTATATAAGCCGCATGTGCCCACATTCAAACATGTCTTAATCTTAATCTTACCTTTTCTACTCGAGCGCCCCCGGTGGCCGTTAGAAAAATTACACAAATTGGCCGCATCCCTTAATAAGCCGCAGGGTTGAAAGTTTGGGAAAAAAGCAGCGGCTTATAGTCCGGAATTTACGGTAATCAATATATTTATTTAGTGCTTCGTCATCAATGACCACAAACTCTCCCACATATATATTACATAAGACTTTTCTCCAACCACCGACAGTCAGAGCGTAGGACTGTATTGTTATTTTGCTTTCATTCCTCGTAACTTGAACTTCAAATATAGAAACATTCAAGTCATTATTAGATATTGGAATATGGGCCGATATCAGCTGCTTATTACACTGGACAAAAGTAATTGGTCACCTTATCATTACACCTGAGACAAATGAAAATGCTGTGATTAGCTAGCGCGCTGGGGCACGGACGGCCATGCTAGAACTGAAAGAGTCCACTCGGCAAACAATCGTCCAAAATGTCTTGTGGACATTAAGTGCATCTCCATACTTGGATTCATTCGGTGTCATTTTGGCTGCCCGTGTAAAAAGTGTGCCCGAGCTTTGGGAAAAAATTGGAGAAGAGCGGAAGGGCGGTATGTCCATCGCAGCGTGTTTATGGAGCCACCACCTGTTGCGGCAATGTGACACCGATACGGCTGTGAACAATTTATTTGCTTTTAGAAGTCGATTCGGCGAGGTTGGATTTTGGTTGCAGCGAGAGGGAGAGATCTAAACAGGCTTCCTTTGTGTCTTCCTTCCATTGGGACAACTTGTATCTGCAGCTGTTGGTGATAATGGCACTTTTAGCCCGCCTTTGATCAAAGCCAGCATTGTGTACGCTTCCGTGTTATTCCTCGAAGCTGGGAGATGCCGGGCAAAACAAATCCATTGCGTTCCCACACAGTTACTGTACATGCAATATAAAGCACTGTTCATTCTTTTGGTCATTTTGGTCGTATTTTCTGCACTATAAGGGGCTTCGGTTCCTAAGGCGCACTTTCAATGAAGGGCCTATTTTAAAACTGTTTTCATACATAGGGTGCACTGCATTTCCACGTGCATAGAAGCTCCAATAGTGGCTGCAGTTGCACTATGCACCCACTAGACGGTGCTACGCTAAAGGGAATACAATACAATACAATGCAATACGGCTTGATTTACCGTATTTTCACGACGATTGTTGTAGGGCGCAGTCTCAGCAACGGGTGCTATTTCTGTATTTGACACATACACAAAACGCACTGTATCTGTATCCGAATTGAACAATTGTGCAAGTACCCGGTAGTCCATCAAAAACGCCGGGTTCACTTTCGTTGTTAGAGTCACTCTCATTGCAATGTGGCTCACTTACACGCCCACCCTTCACTGATTGGCCAGCTGCTTTCCTGCATGGCTGGCCTCACTCACGTCCTCACTCGCGGCCACTTACACGCCCACCCTTCACCGATTGGCCGGCTGCTTTCCCGCATGCTTGTTCACACTCACTTCTGCCTTTTCTCTATATAAACTGAATACTTTAATACGTTACTTTTTATTTCTAGACTTTGCTTTGAAATATCTTCAACACTTTTGTGTCCGAAATGCGCTCAATAAATAAAGCTGCCTTGCCGTATCTCTTTCCAGGGCAAATGTTTCCCGTGCGCTGATGACAAATGTCCTCTGATGGGCCTTTACGCGGACAGGTTCCCCTTGACGAATAGGACCTCACAGACAAAGTACTTCCTCAACACTGGCGACGCTACACCCTTTGCACGTAAGTACCTTGGTGAACCCAGAATATATGACCATTGTAAAAAAAACATAGTATCAAAAACTGGCTAAGGTGTCACTGATTGTTATTGTCGCCGGAAAGGAAATGATATCAGGATCATTTGGTTTATTGGTTGCACCCATGTTTTTTCATGACAAATGTTCTTTAAACACACGTCATTAGAAAAGGTGTCATAAAAAATTGTCAATAGCATTGAGCAAAAGTACAAATTTCACACAACGCCTTTGAAACGTTGCGATCATCTGAACACTTGTTTCTCAATTCATTTCTTCCAAGGTTACAGCTACAATCTGAAGCTAACTCTGGATGGTCCCAGATGGTCCAACCCAGGCTTCATGTATGTGGCTCTCGCTGGACAAAGCGACAGCACAAAGGAATACCAACTTCACATGTAAGGCATAGCAGAAAAAATGATCAACACTCTCATGGGTTTTGTTTCAGGAAATCCACGGACTGTCCCGGATTTCCTCCAGTCTGTGCTTTAGAAAGTAGGCTTTTTAAAATGGACAAGGATTTCATGAATTCAGTTGGCTTGGTTTGGTTTCCAGACGCGACACTGCCATTGGCCAGTCTACAGTCTGGAGGAAGATCTCTGAAAATATTCAAAGCAATCAATCAATCAAACAAGATACTTGATTACCATTTGACCAGGCACTTGCCCAAAGGACATGAATGGTGACTAATACCAAACAAACATGGGATTTATCATTATATATTTATATATATATATTTTTTAAGTAAAACTGAAATGAAACACGATCCACTCCACAACACTGGTCAACTTCAGATTTGTTTGTATTTTGAAACTAATTAAAAAGGAGAAAAAAAGCCCAATTATGTATTATATTATAAATAATTGATTATTATTTAATTATTTAACTAGTTAATTAATTAGTTAACAGTTTAATTATTGAATTAAATTAATTTAACGATTTAATTAATTATTATTCTGCATTTAATCTTCCACCATCTTTAATCTTTTGTACCTGCACGATTAACGCCTGAAGTAAAATCGGTAATTGTCGGCAGTCACACGAGTGTGAAGAACCTGTCAAGTCAAGTCAAGTGCAACTTGATGGTCAAATGTGCAAAGTGTGTGCGACATACAGCACGGATGACATTTCTTCCCTCTCACACAGACAACAATGCAGATTAAAAGATATGAAAAAAACAACAGAGCACTCAATTTTAACAAGTATTAAGACACCACTGGACTGGACTCTTCCTGGAGTTTTATTACAGTTTATATTCTTCTCTGCATGTTGTTCTCCTCTCCAAAACTTAATATCGAGCATCAAAACAAAAGTCCCAACTATTCCTCCAATCCGTGTCCTTTCTTTTTTCAGGGGCACGATGACGCCGGGAAAGGTCTACGAAGTGCATATTGACGCCGAGGTTGACGTGAGTCCCGTAAAGGAAGTGAAATTTCGGTGGAACAACCACATCCTCAACCCCTTGAATCCAAAATATGGGGCGTCCAAAGTGGAGCTGCTCAGGGCAAAAGACAAGAAAGTGTAAGAAAAACTAATGTGATTACTTGAAGAAGAGAAGAATCTTCCACATGTGTGTGTGCTCACATCGCCACTTTTTCTTTAAACCTACAAAACAAATCAGATGAGTGGAATCGACGCGTTTTTTTTTGGTAGTAAATATGCTGAAGTACTCTGTTTGGCCAGCAGATGGCAGCATTGGACTGCCATCAAAGGAGTGCACGTATGTTGGAGGAAACAGGCACAAATCTCCTTTCAAATCTTTATTTAGTCAAGTAAATGGATGTGTTTTGGCATGTCAGTGCTCCTTTAATGTAAATATTTCTTTTCATTTAAAAAAATAAGGTTAAACACACTTACAATTCCAACGTCAATGTCAATGTGAGTCTTTTAACATTGTATGTTCATGTCTTTTTCCCCGCTCTTTTTCAGCGCTCTCTTCTGCGGAACACAAAACGTCGCAGAGAACGTCATTCAATCTGTGCTTCCGTGCCAAGCGTGATCGCCATTTACGCAAGCGGCCTATCAATAAATATCATGACTTCAGTTTATTTCCGTTTCCTTCACTCATTCACCGTATACAAATTCACGTGGATGCCCGACAACATGAGATCTGACGTACAAATCTCATCATTTTCAGTTTACGCCGCACTGTATGTTTAAAAATACTTCGCACCACATACAGGACCAGATTGTTCCTACGCAGGCATTCAAGGAGAAATTCAGAGTGAAAGAGCCATTTGGGCTGGGGCAGTGCCTTGCTCATGGGCACCTCAACTGCATTTCACAAGGAGTCCATGCAGGGAAGCTGAAAAGGTCACCCTGCTCCAAGTTAGTACTCGGCAGCCATTTTGAACAATCTGAGCTTTCCTGCCATTTGATTAGACGATAACAATGGCCAAGCTTTTCATCACGTCCTTGTAACTCATTCTGAACCTAAAATACAAATTGATCACGCTGTCCATTGCGTAGCTTTCCTTCCGACATTTCAACTCTGAAAAAATGCGTTTGATTTTCTCAGTCAAGTGACCTGCAAGGTGCCAGGGCTATTTCCTGTGCATGCGCTTGAACTCCTTCGTGCGTTTGTTTGTTTGTTTTATTGTTTATTGAGCATATATATTACACACAGTAACAGATTGACGCAACATTTATGACCGTGTAAACGTTGTTCGTAACAGGATCCCCGAAAGCAGTCTATTTTGTGCACACGACGTAGTACCGTAAATTCCGGACTATAAGCCGCTACTTTTATCCCAAACTTTCAACCCTGCGGCTTATTCAGTGATGCGGCCAATTTGTGTAATTCTTCTAACGGCCGCCAGGGGGCTCTCGAGTAGAAAAGGTCAGATTAAGACCGGTCTTTATGACACTGTTTAATTCCGACACTGAGGACGGTGACTTGGATGGCTTCACTTGACAGGAGGAAGATGAAGACGGCTCAGCGTGATTTTTACAAGTATGTTCTTTTAGCAGACCTGTTATACGGTGTTGCTATTATAATAATACATTTTATTTATAAGCGCCTTTCAAGACACCCAAGGACACTTTACAATAACAAAAAACACAAAACAATACAGGTTAGCTATTCTGTTGCTAGCGTGTTGTTAGCATGTTGCTAGCGTTTTACTGCCGCGTCACAGGCACCGTTTGGGAAGAAAGTTAGATTATTATTATTATTGTTAAGTTATATTATTGAAACTTTGAAAACTCTCTCTGTGTACCGTCTTTCTTTGTAAATATGTTGACACGTTTTAATGTGGGCACATGCGGCTTATATACGGGTGCGGCTTGTGCATGTACAAAATTGGTTTTCCTCTAAAAATGTCGTGGGTGCGGCTTATAATCAGGTGCGCTCTATAGTGCGGAAATTGCGGATACGGCCTCGTTGTTGTATCAACAGGATACACCATGTCTCGTGCATCTCTTTCTATTCTTTTCCTCTTTTGGAAGACGACACCAACAGCTCAGCTCAGCGGCCAAAGGTTACATTTGTTGTGCAAGCATTGCCTCCGGGTGCCATTTTTCCTTCGCCACCTACATCCTTACCTCACCTCATTCGCGGCGAGTCGCTAAAATGTTTTGTCGGTAACAATGCCACCCCCAACGCTATACCGGCTTAAAGAGCGGCGAAAGGAAGTGCTGTCATTTGGAAATTTTCTCCGACAAACACACGTAATTACAGGAATTAGCCCGCTATTTTGTCATTAGCCTTCACTTTCAACGAGCCAATAATGAAAAGAGAAACAAGACTGTGAGACAAAGACGGACGTCTTTAGAGGATTTCAAGACACCCTCCGACGCCACCTCTTAGCCCACACATTCACTTTGCCGTTTTATTAATATTATTAATGTAGTCAGACTTGAAGCGCGGACGCAAGGGGTTTCTTCCCCCTGATTGGTATTGTGCGAGCGCTGTGATGGCTCGGCTCGGAGTGATTTTGTTTAGTGCCGTGATGAAAATGGCAGCTCGCCTTTTTTCTTTTTTTTAAAGCTTGCGTATTTGCAAACGTGATTACAGGGTGTGCGTTTAAATAAATGAAGCCCAAACAATGACGCACAATCAGGACTTCATAAAGCGGCGAAAGGCCAGCGACAGATTAATGAGTGCATGGCAGAAACGCGCCTCGCAAACGTGCCAGCGCAAGACTTTGGAATTACGGAGATACGTGACACGTCGTGCATTCAGAGAGCAGGTGAAAGCAGCGATCTCACCATGTGTCATTTGCTGGCGATTTGGCGTTGGCATAAATGGCCCATGATGTCTCGGCTTTAATAAGGGTAATATTTACCCTTTCCTCGTCTTGACAGGCCTTGACAGTGACAACAAGTATGTCGGCAGTTTGAGATCTAGAATACAACCCCTGCAGTGTGACTGCGGTGACTTTTTTTTTTAATAACACGACCGAGGGAAGTTATTATGGAGATTTTTTTGGGGATGAAATTGTTTATTTCAAACTTGTGATTTAAAAAAAAAAAAAAGTTGCACTTGCTGCAAAACATACCGTACCACCTCGCAAACTTTCAACCCTGCGGCTTATTCAGTAATGCGGCCAATATGTGTAATTCTTCTAACGGCCGCCAGGGGGCGCTCGAGTAGAAAAGGTCAGATTAAGAGCGGTGGAACATATGCGTCGAGGAAGACTGCAACTTCTTGTCTTGTGCATCCATTAAATGAGCGTGAACATACCCTCGTCGTGGAAAATGCAAAAAGAAAGGCATTCTGCTAGCAAGAGGCTATTCTGTTGCTAGCGTGTTGTTAGCATGTTGCTACCGTTTTACTGCCGCGTCACAGGCACCGTTTGGGAAGAAAGTTAGATTATTATTATTGTTATTGTTAAGTTATTAAATTGGTCTTCCTCTAAAAATGTAGTGGGTGCGGCTTATAATCAGGTGCGCTCTATAGTGCTAAAATTACGGTATCAAGCTTATTTTTAATTAGATTAAATATTGTAATCGCTTGACAGCTCTAATTATTATTATTGTTAAGTTATATGATTAAAACTTTGAAAACTCTCTCTGTGTACCGTGTTTCTTTGTAAATATGTTGACATGTTTGAATGTGGGCACATGCGGCTTATATACGGGTGCGGCTTGTGTATGTACAAAATTGCTTTTCCTCTCAAAATGTAGTGGGTGCGGCTTATAATCAGGTGCGCTCTAGAGTGCGGAAATGACGGTACTTCGTCTTGGTGCCATCATTAGTGGTGGCTGCTTGTGTTCATTTTTTCTATGTATTGCAGCCTACCCTCAACACTTCGGGAGGGTAAAAAAACATTCTATCCAGACAAATAGAGTTGCCTGACCTTTGTCTTTTTTTTTTCCCCCCCAGACAAAATGAGTCAGTCTCCCTGTTATTAACCATGATTTTCATTGGTTGGCCACCGCGCACTGAATCATGCAGCGATCAAAAGGAGAGAAATAGATGTGGGAGAGCAGAAGAGTGAAGGACCCTTTGGAGAGTTGGGGTAGCCGCCCGTTTACCGTCGCAACTGCTCTCTCTTGATGGCTATTTGAGGAAAATGGGCCGTGCCTATGCGACCTCTTCACCCTGTCCGCGGTCTGCTTCCACAAACGCACACTCGTGCACATCCAAGCTTAAAACCAACCTTGCCCTGTGACGGACGGGTCGAGTGGCTCCTCAGTGCCACTTTGGTAAAAATAATACTCTTGATGCACAAATGTAATATGGTCATTCAGTGCATTCCTGTGGTTCATTTGGAGTTCAAACGGGTGAATCATTGTTGGAAGTTAACTTGGGGAGTAGTAATTTGGTTTATTTTCAAGAAAAGAAATATTGCAGTTAACTCATTCACTCCCAAAGACGTTTTTATACGTCTTTTCAGACATGGTTTAGAATTGGCTGGTACTGAATGAGTTAAATACTGAATGTTAGATATAAAATATGATGGCAGAAATAAATGATATGTTTACCGTACAGACAAGGCCAAACAACCCTGAAAAACTGACCGAAAATAAAGAAAGAGAGAACACGACACAAACTGCTTGAGTCGCAGGACTTATCCTCAATATTTTTTTTTTTGTCTTAAGAAAAGTGATAGGACAGCATTTTCAGACAGAAGAGGAATACTTGACCAGGATTGCTGCTAGTTGTCGACACGAGTAACTGATGCTCTACCGAAAAAATATTTTCGCATATACAGTTTACAGTATTAGTTCAAACTATAATATATTGCAAACGAGGATTTCTTATGGATTATCCGGCCAGTGTGGTCCATTTTTGACTAGTCAAGTGTGAAATAATTTCACAACATCCATTCATCCATCCATTTTCTGATCTGAACATGCAAACTCTATACAGGAAGTTCGGAGCCGGAATTTTAGAAAATCCCAAATGAAATATTTTTATGTCACAAGTAATGAAACAAACTAGACGGCTTGGATATGCTCCAGGACCCACCGCGACCCATATGAGGGGTGTTATGACGTTCAGAAGTGGATTGGAAAATGGATGGATGGACGAAGAAATGATTTACTGTATTTTCGGCTCTATAAGGCACTTCGGAGTAGAAGGCACACCTTAAATGAATGGCCTATCCGTCTTATAATCACCAGACGATAAGGCATTATAAGCTACAGTAGTGGCTGGGGTTGCGTTATGCATTGACTTGATGGAGCTATGCTAAAGGTCATGCAATACAATACAGCTTTATTTATATCGTACTTTCACAACCGGTGCAGCTTTAACTAAGCACTTTACGGAACATTTAAAATACTACATCCAAGAAATTCGAATATTGATCCATATATACCGTAATTTCCGCACTATAGAGCGCACCTGATTATAAGCCGCACCCACGACATTTTTTGAGGAAAACCAATTTTGTACATACACAAGCCGCACCCGTATATAAGCTGCATGTGCCCACGTTAAAACATGTCAACATATTTACAAAGAAAGACGGTACACAGAGAGAGTTTTCAAAGTTTTAATAATATAACTTAGCAGTGATAATAATATAACTTTCTTCCCAAACGGTGCCTGTGACGCGGCAGTAAAACGCTAGCAACATACTAACAACACGCTAGCAACAGTATAACAGGTCTGCTAAAAGAACATACCGGTACTTGTAAAAATCTCGCTGAGCCGTCTTCATCTTCCTCCTGTGAACTGAAGCCATCCAAGTCACCGTCCTCAGTGTCGGAATTCAACAGTGTCATAAAGACCGCTCTTAATCTTACCTTTTCTACTCCAGCGCCCCCTGGCGGCCGTTAGAAAAAATACATAAATTGGCCGCATCACTGTATAAGCCACAGATGATGCAGATGATTAGATGCGCCTAATAGTGCGAAAAATACGGTAGATTTATGGACCTAATATACATTATAAATTCATTTATTTGATCTAACGTAATATAACAATGTACCTTGTTCTTGAGTGACAATAACGGCGCCTTTAAATAAGACACACTATTATTATCATTTAGAACCATGACGCCCACTATGTATCTTCTGCAGGAATTATTATTGTTATTCTAATTATATTACTATACTCTAAACGTTATGTGGGTTATAAGAAAGGGGGAGGAGTAAATCACTTTTTTCTTCTTGCTACTCATTTTCGATTATGTTCAATGCAATTTTGTTTTAATATGATAGTTTATTGGGTCATTTTCACGTATGTTCCGAAGTGCGCTCATGAGTACAGTAGCACACAGATCTTGGAACAACACGAATGAAGTAAACTTCTGACATTCAAAAGTCAAATTGTTTCAGTTCAAGATATCACCTGCTGCTTATGACCAAAATGAGAATTGTTCCCCAATGATCACAGCATCATATCTGAAGCGGATTTAAAGCCCGATGGCCTCGTATTGCAGCGTGACACACTCTGGAGCTTACTCTGTGCAGAAAAAAATATGCTGACATTCTGCAGAAATCTCGCATGGTGGCAGTGTGGCATTGCAAAACTTGCTAAGCAAGTGATGAAACAAAAACAACTCAACTCACGTAGGGACGCACACGCTGGAAATGCGCGAGTCTGACAATCACAATACATTTGTGGTACTGTTATTGGTTTTTTTTTGTTTATGCTGAACATACATAACAAGTAAACATTACACAGTGCTAAAGAACAAAACGGTTCCATTAACTCCGCGGCTGCCTGTCAAAACCCCATCAATATTGAATTGGCACTTCTTTATACAGACATAGTCGGGGACACTGCTTTAATATAAACACATACTAAATTATTACTTCATATTATTAGCAGGCATTGCTGCCGACTGTGGAATGGGAACCTGACCATTCGCATTTGGATCGAACTCCAAAATGGCATTATGGACATTCAACATTTAAACTGCAGACACGACTCTTAAAATTTCCGGCCTCTACTTTTTAATTCATCCATTTTGTAGACCACTTGTCCTTGAGCCTTGCCCTCTGCTAACTACAGTATAGACCAGAGACTTCATACACCCAATTTCAGGTACATTTTTCGACAACTTTTGATACTAACAATCACACCTACGGAGTCTTCAACCATTAAAAGTCTTCAATTTTCTCCCAAATGGACAGGACGCCTTATAAAGCAGAGCGTCTAGTGTATGAGCCGAGTTCCAAAGCCTGACTGAGAGCCGACACGCTGTTTATATAGAGAAAAGGCTGACGTGAGTGAGGACAGGCATGCGGAAGTCCGCCAATGAGTGAAGGGTGTACAGTAAGTGGTTCAATAAGAAAGTGGACCTAATATTGTGAATGGTAAGGCTCCGGCATGACTATTCTGGTTTGCCGTTAGCATTTTCTCTTCATGGCGTACCTCGATCAAAGAACCACCAAAAATAAAGACAAAGCAGAAACGAACATTCTTTGAAATCCACATTTTTATTCATGAGAATCCGACAGTGAAAGCTGTACTTATTCATGTGGTTAGAATACACGTTATGTGAAATTGGCGGACGAAGACGTGAAGCAATTCAAGATAAAAAAATGAAATAAACCTCATCCATTGAAAAATGAACAACAAAAACTACATTCAGGAGTGGCTCCTGTGCTCACAGTAAACGTTCCAACGTCTCCCCTTCTTTTATTCTTCTGAACTTAAAACCTCAAACAAATATACTCTGGGACAAGGTGTACTGTTCGGCAAAGCGACTAGAGTTTGGATTAAAACAAACTAAAGGGCTCTTAGTGTGAACGCATCCAATAAACTGCCTATAGAAATGGCGTTAGTGCATGATTCCATTTCACAGTTGCCTGTGTGAGCCTGCATCGTGAATAAAAAAAAATGTCTTAGCTTATATCAGTACGGTATACAGTGACGTGGTGGCCAGCTCACAGCTTCCTCCACGTGATGTCCAACACCTCCATGTCCAGTAGCATTGAACCTTGGTTGCTGTGCGACTGCAGTCAATTTGTACAGTTTTGATCTTTTAGGACACATGCAAAAAACGTGCATTGCAGAAAGGAGAGCTGATAAGAGCCACGCGCTGCCTGCTACTTGAAAGCACGACCAGCTAGAATTGGCATTTCAAATCATCAAAAAGAGAACCGGACAATAACACAGAAGCACAACGTGAGTAATAACATGTAATAACATGTAATAACAACACTACAAGGTTGCGTTTGCTGTCATTCACAGTGGTTGTTTTGGGGGAGGGGGGGTGTTTTGTTTTTTAGGTTTTTGTGTGCCAATGTGTAAGAATGATGTGTGATCCACTACCCTGCTCAATATCACAATAGAGAAAAACAGCAGTAGTACTATCAAAACCCTTTCTGTGCTCTGCATCCCTTGAAGACCTTGAATATAGTCTTTGCCGGTGGTCCCCGACCTCAGTCCGTTTGGGACCGGGCCTCAAGGAGACAAACCTGCGAGCCGTGAGCAAATTTGCGTCGTCAGACGTGGCGTAAATGTGCTTGACTCAGGCCAATCGGAGTCCTCCTTCGAAACATTGGTCATGAAAGTTGAAATAAACCGAATAAAAGCCAGTAAATGAAAGCAGAAGCAGTACAGAGACAGTGACAGTAACACATTGATGAAACCTACATGGATTGACGCAGCTGATCGGCAGCCGTGACTTCCAAAGATGAAGCTATTTTGACGAGAGAAGTTCCACCCCTGGCAGGAAGCTGTTGTGCGTGCTATGTCGACAAAAACAAGGCCGTTTCTTGTATTGCCAAACCCGTTGAATCGTTTGAACAAGTAGCACCCAAGTGATCAAATGGAAAGCATGAAAATGCGAAGAAGAGTTTGCCTGCCCACGTAACCAGAAGCAGTTTAATCGCTAATAACGCAGCAATGAACCCTGTCATCCTTTGCAAGTAGCGGTGATGCTAACGCCGTAGGTAGGATCGTAGCTTCAAAAATGATTGTTTACATTATAGGGCATATTTATGATTCCTAATTGGCCCATTTCTTCGTAGTTCACGGTGTTACAGTGAAACTCCTCTACAATGAAATCGTGTTTGCGGCAAGACATTTTTCACAACAGGGGGGTTTTTCACTGTAGCAAATTTGGTCTCAGATGTAAGCACACACCCACACACACACAAACGTATGTGTACACGCACACACAGATGCATGTGTACTCTATTTTTTTGTAGCCATTTTAGCATTATAACGTCCACGCTTGGATTATAACGAGCCACGGGATGCTTCGTAGTCCTCGATGGCCTAGTCAGCTCTCGAAGGCTAAAAACCTTGCGCTATTAACGTTACCCTCACGCTATTAGCGTATTCGCGTAAAAACGTCCCGTGGCTCGACGGACATTTAAATAAACAAACGTTTCCTCGAATGCTTTACTTGTTATCATGCTAAAAACAGCCACGGGGCGCTTTGTAGTCCTCGATGGCCTAGTTAGCTCTTGAAGGCTAAAAACCTTACGCTAATTAGCGCTCCAGTTAGCGTTTAACCAGTGTGGTGGTTGCTGTTGCCGTTTCCGAACAAACCAGTCCAGGTCACTGTTGGATAAGACTACGTTGTAGTGAATGTCTTCTCGAGGCTGGAGCAGAGAAAATGATTCCGGATAACGCAACAGGGGGTTTCGTCGTATGGGGGGCAGGAGAATGGGAATTGTGTTAATGCATGAACATTTTTTCACATAAGGGGGTATTTTTGCCCATGTAGGTTTCGTTCTAGAGGAGTTTCACTGTATTTGTTGTGCAGTCGAATAACACCGTTTGAAATGAATGAACGTGAATAAAATGTTGAATTACTCTGTGATTATCGTTGTTGTCAATGTCAGTGCTTTAAAATTGGCAATTTGAAATCAATGAAAACAAAAAAAGGTTGCCGGTCTGGTATTAAGCAGTCCGTGAAACAAAAAAAGGTTGGGGACCACCAGTTAATATATTATATAATAATAATAATATACAAAGTAATTCAAACTAAATATGACATACAATATGTGCATTTATGAAAACAGCCGTGTATTAAAATCGGACCATTGCTCGCGAGTTGATTCGTGAGATGACTTTCCTGCTGGCACATTATTCATTGATTGCGTTGTATTGTGTACTGCAGTCATTGTTGTCCATCATGATGATACTGGCCCAAGACTTGCATGTAAAACAGAAAGAAAATTGTACACTGGACTTGTCTACACACTAAACGTCTAGACAGCACACTGGATGTGAGTAATTGTAAACGGTGACGGACATAATACGCAATTAATCAAGCTTTAAGAATTTGGCCAGTTTGCCAGAATTCTTTGTATAATGGCGTCTTGAAGAAACGGAGGCAAAGTAAAGAGCCAGGGTTATCCTGTTCAAAACAACACTTTTAAACATATTAAGACGGAGGAGCAGGGTGAACTTGATGAATTGTATCAAAACAGAGACAACTCAATCCAAAACAAACATAGTCCAAAGTAGCAAACACAAATCACAACTGAAGCTAAAACAGAACCTTGACCAAAACAAACTGACAGCATCAGACAAACGGCAACAAACATGACATGACAGTGGCAAAAAAGCAACAACAATGACCCGACACTGAGTGCTCGGGAGGGAGGGAGTCCTTTTAAAGCCACTAATTGCCAAACGACCAACAGGTGTGCAGCTGCAGGGAAACGCCCCACAGTGCCACCTGTTGGTCACAAACCGAAACATGACAACATAGAGTCCTTTCAGTGTTAAGTTAAGCAACAATTACAACAGAACTAGTTCAATTCCGTCTTATCAAGTACAACCCTTACTCATGACAGACTGACACCTTACCTGTGTATTATATTTTAAAACGCCCCCTCCCCACTTCCCATCCAAAAACAAACGAACAAACAAAAAAAGAACCTCACTTAAGATCAACTCCAAATGTCCACTTTTCAAGGCACAGATTCCCGGGTTAAAAATGGACGCAACAATAGTGTTACCGTACAACATCCAGCATTTTGTGTCAGCTAAGTAAGAACGCAAATTGCAGAAGCAAACTGCAGCCACGCTTGCTGAAAGTTTCCAGTCAGCCGCAAGCAGTCTCGAAGACTTTCAAATTTGTGCATACATTTCCTTTCAAATCAAACTTCTGACATTTGGACAAATGTAAAACGATGCGATGTGAAGAACTGCAGCATCAGTGTTTGGAACACTAAACATTTATCGACTGACTGTTAAGATATTAGGAATGGGACGTATAAATGGATGAGTTTAGAATTTAGAATTCTGTCGATGTGGAATTCATTGTTGAATAATTGCATCATGATGCACTTGAAGCAAAATGGAACGCACCATTTGGGTGGAACTAGTTCAGGTGCTAGCATGACTAGCTAAGGCCCCCTTAGAATCAGTTACAAGAAACTGTTGCTCCTGTTAATGTCCCGAATTTCACTTCTGTGGATCTTTCTATCTATATCCTTAAATCGAAGGTCTCCGATGTGACTGGATATTTTTTGCCGATTGTACAGTATTTGAAATTCAAGAATGGATTCCCACGGACTCCTTCCAACAGGAAACAACGATAACAAGGACACAGAGATTTCAATGTTTCTTGGCCAGTCACCATAACCCATAGCTAAATTTGAAAGGACGGCACAGAGCAATTAGTCCACTTCGCATCTATTGTAGTCCTGAACGTTTACTTTCTCCGACGGCGCACAGTAACGATGGCCCCAAAGCATTTAGAAGAGGTCGGACACTGACAAACATGCAAGCTGGCAGAGTGGTGTGACATGCTAAACAGAATGAAAGGGATGAATGAATGAATGAATGACCTGTTTGTCCGGCAAAAAATGTGCCACGCTGTCTCTCGTTCTGTGCTGGATGACGTGCCGACTATGAAAAGTGAACGCACGCGCATAAAACTACTGCTGCTAAGGCTATCGATTCGATGCTAAAAATCTGTACAATATTTCAAGACTGTATCGACAGAAATCTACACAAATATTACTGTTTGTCACACAGAACAAAACGCGATATACCACGATCGTATTTTCCACACTAAAAGGCGCACTGGATTATAAGGCGCACCTTAAATGAATGGACTATTTTGTCATTTTTTTTCATGTATTGGACGCACCGCATTATAAGACGCAATTTACAATGCATCCACTAGACGGAGCTATCCTCAAAGAAATGCCAACACAACACTACATGACACTACACCCTGATTTACATGGTAACGATCAGATGTCAGTAAAACTTATTTAATAAAGCAGCGACACGGTTCACGGAAACAACAGCAAGTTATAACATTGACTCGTTGACGTTGAACTCTCTTGCCGCTGCTCGATTTCCGTGTTCAACTGCGTAACCGATCGCCTTAAGTTTGAACTCCGCGTTGTCAGCATGTCTCGAGCAAGGAGCCATTTTGGGGGTCGAAATATTACCGTAATGACCATATATACAAGGCGCATCGAATTTTAAGGCGCGCTGTGAGCTTATAAGAAAATGGAAGGCTTTTAGGTGCGCCTTATAGTGCGGAAAATACGGTAGTTTTGAAACCCAAGATGCAATGTTGCTTCACAGATCCAATGAGCGGATGTAAGCAACCAACATAGCCGGTGATTACATGAGTACATCTGTGTACCTGATGGCTGCAGCCTAAGAGGAGGTTATTGGCGAGATGTATGTTGGACCACACACGTACGAGCCAGATGCTCAGGATGTGGACTGGAGACGAAACCCATCGGGATTGGAAGAACGGTAAGCTATATCGGCTGCAGGTGTTAGCCTAGCATTATTGTTTGCAATTCCATGCTGTGCCTTGCTGTAAAGTGCGCACGATGGGACTACCTGCTCGGTCCATGCATTCCTACTAGCACTGAGAGCACACGTCACAGTGGGTGCGTGTCCTGCATTGTCATTGCTAAGGTAGTTCTGTTGCGTTCTTGGCCCCTCCGCACATTATGTCGGCAAGCGTCGTTAGTTGCAAAGCATGACCAAGGATTCCATCCATGCACTGATGGAGTTTGGATGTTTTCGGACATGATTCCATTCATGTATGAGTACAATATTTTGAATTAAATGTTTTCATGAACAATGGACAGTTATTCATTGATTAGCCTACCTTTTTTGGCAAATCCGGTTGACAAAACAGGTCTTGTAACAAAGAATACTCGTCAACACCGGGATGAAATGTATTCGCTTTGCGAAAACTACCGTATTTTCACGACCATTCGGCGCACCGTGTTGTTGGGCACGCCCACCCTTCACTCCTTGGCAGACTTCCGCATGCCTGACGTCACTCACGCCCGCCTTTTCTCGATATAAACAGCGTGTCGGCCAGAAGCGCGCTCAGTCAGGCCTTGGAACTGGGCTCATACACTAGACGCTCCGCATTATAAGGCGTCCTGTCCATTTTGGAGAAAATTTAAGACTTTTAATGGCGCCTTATGGTCGTGAAAATACGGTACACTATATAGTTCCAATGTTCTGGTCGATTTAATATGCCTTAGTCTTTTCTTTTGGCGACTCAAACAATGTTAACCGTTTTGTAAAGCGCTTTGTTACAGCTGCGGCTGTTGTGAAAGCACTAATGGGAACATCAACGATGCAGTCCAATGGCTGACTGGCGACTCGGTCGTCTGTGAATGACGTCACTTGCCGGAGATTGCCGAACAAAAGCATTTTCGTTGTTAAGCGCGTTGCTGTGGGTCTAACTATGAACCTGGGTGGATGACGTGAAAAAATAAAAATAATAATAATAATAACGCAAGTATTACTCAAAAGATGCTTGGCCAAGTTTACTTCACACTTGACCCCTGAACTCTTCATCGTGGAACACTTTCACGTTTTTGAGGGGGGGGGGTTGGCAGTTAAAAGCACGAGTGCCATAATACTTTGGGTTACTTTGCCATTTCATGCAGACGGCACAGTTGGATTCGCCGCCAGTTCCTCCAACCCTGCATTTATAGCGTGTTCAACAAAGAATGACGCAATCAAGACTCGAATCCAAATCCAGTATCCACTAAACCTAATTCAGAAGAGAACTAACAAGATGTCTACTTGACACCAAGCCTGACTTATAAGTTCCTCTTTTCAGTTTCTTTCACATAAAGCTATTTAGCAGAGCAGAGCTACATTCAGAGCATCGGCATTATTTTCAACGCAATTAATCCACACCCAGTTTGCTTCTTTTTTTGTTTTTTTGTTTGTCTTTGAGACCTTGTGTCAGGATATCGTTCCGCTAATAAGAGAACAAGCATTAACAGTACATTTTAGTGGGCCGTTATAACGCCACCGCTGGATAATAACGGTTGAAGTGATTGGACTGATTTAATCGTACAATAACCCCCCAAAAAAACCTCAACGGTGAACATTTGAAATATTCTACTCGCGGGTGTGTGCGGGTGAGCTGTGCCGTTTCCAACGAGCTCTCCGCCCTCCTACCTCAATGGCCGAGGAAGTCAATACTGGCCTTGACCGTGCGGCCGGTGGACACGTCCACCGCCATGGCCCGAATCTCCGTGTCGCCAAATTGCATGAGCGTCTGGATCTCGCGGCGCGGCGCGGCGCTTTCCGTGCCGCTGACATCCAAGCGAAGGGAGCCGCACTTCTTGACGCCCGACTCGCTGATGAAGCCCACGTTTTCCTTCTCGGTGCAGTAGACGTGGATGACGATGACCTGCTGCGAGGGCTTGGCCGGCGTGTAGCTACGCTTGACCATCTCGCCGAGCGCTACCGACTGGTCGGCGGCGATGAAGGCGTCGAAGACGTCGGTGCACCAGCGCGTTCCGTCCTTCACCAGCAGCTTCTCGGGAGGGTGCTTGCCCTCGACGAAGCGATTGAGGACACCGACGCCGTACGTAAGCGGCGAGCGGCGGACTTTGATGATGCTGGGGTCCAAGCCGAACAAAACCGCGCCCTTCAGGATGGTGAGGCCGACGTCGTGGGGGATGATGATGCGACTGCGGCCCTCGAGCATGTTCTGAACGGCCCGCTGGAGCAAAGCTGATTCGGCGAAACCTCCGACGAGGAAAAGGAACTTGATGTCACTCACCTCGGGTTTCTCAAAGAGCTCATCTGCAGGGGAACACAAAATCAAACGCGTTGATTATCATGAATAAACGCAGCTCACATCCCTGCGTGACATGTACGAAAAATCCATCTGGATGAGAACTAAACAATAATTGGCAGTTTTTTTCTCAAGTTAAACAAATACTAAATGACAAAGTCATGCAAAACCGTATTGGCCCAAATATAAGACGGCCCTGATTATAAGACGGCCCCCTCTTTTTCGAGACTCAAGTTTGAAAAAAAGACTTTTTGAACACCAAATCCATTTTTAAACAGAAAATAATTATAGTACATCTGAAAAAAATGATTATAACAATATATTTGAGAGAAAAAACATGTTAGTTTGCCTCATTCAAATCTAAAGTGCAATCACATTTGTAAATGAAAGGCTTCTGGTACTGTATTTGAAATGTAAATGACATCATAACTTTTCCTCAGCTGCCGTTTAACCTGGCCGATCTTGGACCCACTTTTCTCCAGATTGACACCACGTTTCTCCATTTTCTGTTGTCTCTTCTATTATTTTCTTCTCTTGTCCTTCTTACCGCGATTTTTTATTCTTCTTCTTCGTGGCAGGGGTTCACTTTGGCCTGGAGAGTCAAATTCAGCATTCGCTTCGATGATATCTGGCGCCATCTAGCGTCGTGAATGGGTATAATGTCTAGACCCCGAATATAAGACGACCCCCACTTTTTCAGTCTTATTTCAATGCAAAAAACACCGTCTTATATTCGGGCCAATACGGTATTGTGTGTACAAGTTTTAAGGGACCTAAAATAAAGTTCTTTTATTCATTATAGATTTTCTTACATTAAAGTTTAGGGACTTAGGCGGAAATTAACAACAAGCTGTGTTTATTATGAAAGTGAAAATGGATTATTTTTACCCATCCGCAAACAATGTTAACATTCTGTCCACAACCACAAATGATTCTAAAAGACAGTTTTGTTTTTTTATCTACTTCAATCAAAACTGTTAAATTATTAAACAATTTGACTTGCCGCTTTTCTGGGCTCACTAAGACAACGGCAAAATTCTAGCAAACAAGTGTGGCGTAAACACAAATTCGTAAATCGGGAATCCGATTACGGTTAAACAACAATGCAAACAAATCTGTGACTTTTCATCCACTTTTCACGTTTCATGACACAGATATGTGAAAATGCGGACCGCACTTCCGACACTATAAATAAATAAAATGTACGAGGAAAAAAAAGTCCATGAAATGACCAGAATTAATCCGTTTTTCCCCTCCCAAAATTGTTCTATGAATTCTGTTAATTACTAAAGCGTTACTCCACTGGTCTTCGGCTTTTCTCACCTATTATTAACAGAAGCTTGTAACAAACATCAGTGTGTAGCTTACTGAGGTGTTGAATGATATGGTCGATGGTGGGCTTGAAAAGGGAATTCATGGCATCGGGACTCATCCTCAGCATCCCCTGCGATGACCATTTCACAAAATCCACACTGGAGAGAAAAGTGGTCAATATCATGAAACAATGCCGATGAATACGTTATCACTGCACGATCAATAGTATCAAAGAGAACGGTCCAAATCATGACCAACGAGTGTTCTTGTTGGAACTAATGGAGAAACATTGACTTCATTTTTATGACCGTAATATATTCTCAGTGGAAATCACAAGAGACTGAGCTCGAACACGAGGTACTCAGTCTAGCGCGGTGTAATTTGATTCGATGCGAGAGTTTCTGCTTATGGACGTGCTCAGTTTGACACTATCAGAAAGGTAATTGTGACATAGATGCTTCTTCTTATTGTTGCCGCAGTTTGCAATCGTGCTGAAGTGATTGAAGTGATCTGCATCATACGACTAAAATATGCCTTTACTCTAATTGCTTATTTACTGCAATGATGAGCAGGGAGGAAAAATAAAAGTCAAAAAGAGGCATTGGGGGGTTATTTTGGAATGATTGCAAGCAACATTATTCACCCAGCTAGCCTTTGATTCAGTTCTGTCTTATGAAGAAAAAGTTGCAAAAACATTTTCACACTGAAAGAAAAATAACCCCTTTGGAGGTCCCCAGGAAAAAATGTGTCATTAATAGAAAATCTTACGAATGATGTTTTCTTGATTACAAAACTAATTTGAGGATAATTAGTTAAGCAAATGTTGAATCAAAGTTTAAAAAAAAAAAAAGCTTTCATGTCCGATTGATTTCAATATTTAAACTGGTTATTTTTAATAATATAAAACAAACAAACAAACAAACAAAAAAACAGTTTTAACCAATTTGAGGGGGGGGGCTCAATCAATGCAACAAATATGACCATATTTTCCAAACTAAGGCGCACCTAAAAGTGTAATCCGATGCGCCTTAAATATATGGATCAATAATCAGATTTCTTGGACATAGTATTTTAAATGTTCTGTGTAGCGCTTTCTTACAGCTGCAGCATTGTGAAAGTGCCATATAAATAAAGCTGTATTGTATTGTATTCCTTTTAGTGTAGCTCCATCTAGTGGTTGCATAACGCAACCTCAGCCACTATTGTAGCTCCTATTCTATGCGCCTTATACTGCGGTGCGGTCCTATATATGAAAACCATTTTGAAATAGGCCATTCATTGAATGTGCGCCTTATACTCGATACTGAAGCGCCGTATAGTGCGGAAATACGGTAAATTAGTCTTGATAATATAAATACTCGGTGGTCCAGATAAAAGAGTATCTCAAAACAGTATTTTACCCATCACAGCACAGACATGTCATTGCGGCATGTACTGTATTGACTCACTGCAACTTGATTTATACTTGTGTCTGGCAAAATGCACGCATGTACAAGTACTCGTGTCCAGGTGATGTGAATAGAGACAACGTGGGCGCATTTACATCGGCCTCTGTGTGCGCTATCCTACAAGTGCAGATCAATATCGATCTTTTCTAATTCAGTGTGTCTGTTAAATCGTAGCTCTTGAAACAAACAAAACAATTAGAACTCTAATCCCCTGTGTGTGCTATTATGTGCATTATGGTCATGTGAGAGAGCGTGGGCAGGAGACACAAGACATGCTCTACTCTTCCAATCAGAGAACCATTCAAGGCTCTTGTTTCAGCCTTCGGAAGTTCTTTGAATGACTTTGCATGAGGGGATTACTAAAATATCCAGACAGGAGACAAGGCAGTTCAGTTCTGCACAGTGAGTGGCTTCCTCCACTCATTACTGCAAGGGGAAATCTGTCTTTATAAATACTGTATCATGTCTATTACAAAAATAGACAAAAGAAAATGAAAAGAAAAAGTTTGTGCATTCGCTTATCATTTAAAAGTGAGAAGCATTTTATCTGTTGTTTTGGCCTGACTTTAGACTGAAGAAATATGTCCTTATGCTGATGCACAAAGAAACATTGAGAAACAACGAATATCCAAGGACCGTGTTTTCCGCACGATACAGCGCACCTAAAAGCATTCCATTTTTCCAAAAGCCGACATGGCGCCCTATAATCCGATGCGCCTAATACAGTCAAACCTCGGTTTCGAACGTCTCGGTTCTCGTACAATTCGGTTTTCGAACAAAAATTTCGATTTTTTTTATGCCTCGGATGACGAACACATTTCGGTTCTCGAACCAACTGAGCAAACTTCACGAGATGGCACAAAGTACAATTCACCTATTTATTCACCTTTTGCCATTCATGCGTCAGAATAGCTCAGTTTTACATACTATACAAGTCCATATTTCACACCAAGTATATTTGTCAGTAAATTGAGACAAGAACATTCTTTCAGTGTCTCCAAATGGCTCTAAGGTTGGGGGACACTGTTCTTGGCGCACTTACTTGCTTTTCCGCAGAGCGTGTTCAACACTGTGGCCCCTGAACTTCTTGTAGTAGTCGATGAACGAGAAGGGCAAGTTAATATTGAGGGGGTTTGCCCTGCCTGGTGCCGCCGCCCGCTTCCGCGATTCAAAGGCAATCATGAGGTCCACCCAAGCAGCCGGCCGCTTGATTTTGAACTGGTCAATGAAATCCTGGCCAAAAATCTGACACAGCAGCTTTTCAAATTCATAGTCGATCCCAAGAGAGCCGTACGGTCCGCCTAAAGTAGGAAAACGAGTGAGACGATTGAAACGTAGAGGAGAATTTATATTAAAAAAAAATAGCCAAATGTTACCAGAAGCTTTGTACAGCTCTTTCAGATGTCCTTCTGGGAGACGGATTTGATGGACAGTCAGGTCCACTGTCCCCCCGCCGCAGTCCACCACCACATATCGGTCACCTGCATAAAAGGGGTCATGATAGTGTTTTGGAGAGATCAGGGGAGAGAACAGGTCATTGGCAGCCTGACGAGTGTAAAAAATAAATGAGCTGCGTCACCGTTTAAGCCGCAGGGTGCAAAGCGCGTGGGGAAAAAAAAGTAGCGGCTTATTGTTGGGCAATGACAGGAGTTGTCATTTGCAGTGACAGCAGTTCATGTTTCAGAGCATCGTGGTTGTACAAATTGATTACGATTCAATACAAATCGTAAGTCACTCGGTGTCTACTCAAGGTCAGACTTCAGCAGAGCAAACGGCAAGAGTTATTCTCAAGCAGAAAGGAGAAGGAAAAGAGTCACGCTACCTTCTTCCAGCTCCGACCAAAGCTCCCCTACGACATTTTCCACCAAGAAGGTGCGACTTTGCCGGTTGCGCCGGACATGCTCCTTGTTGGCTGGTTGTTAACAGGAAAGAGAGTTTTAGTCAGTGTGATAAGGAATGCAAAGCTCTGCTTTGTGAAGCGGTGTGGTGCACTTAGCGTGAGAGACGAGGTGGTTGGGATGCGCATGGAACGTACGTCATATTCATTCAAAAAAACAGAACAAAAGCTACGAAATATGGGGCGGGGGGTTATCGCTAACCATTTTTGTTGCCGTTTCACCCGATGGCTACTGCCTCTTGAAGTTTGAAGCCGATGTTGTTGGTTTTCACATTTAATGAGCAATAATGTGATGAGTGAAAAACGTGAAGCCGGTGTGTAATGAAGCATGATGAAAACTTTGCTATATATGCTTTTTTTTTTAATGGCTCTGCACCTGTTTAAGCCAGTGTGATAAGAATGAGGCGCTGTTTAAAAATACAGGCCCATTTGCATCGTCCTAAGGGTGAACAAATACATTGTGGTACTAATAGACAAACCAGATTGTCTTTCGTGTTCAGTCCTTCTCTTAAACTGATATTTAAAATAACCCCTCGCTTATAGTTAAACGCAGAACGTAAAATATGATGTGGAAGAAGGTGGAAACAAAATCTATATTTAATTGACATGCATCTATTGTAAAAAGGTTTGTTTACCATGGCTCGGAGAAGCTACAAGGGAATTAACATACAGCAGAAAAAGACATTTTTGATGAAAACATGAGTCACAGTATAAAAAAAAGACGTGGTCGCACTCTTAAATGACTGTTTCGTGGAACGTACCTTGAGTCATTGTGTTTCCAACGTTGTCTGTGGGACTGAAATCATTCTGAGTGGTCGGGATGCTCAAGTCCACCATCTGGTGGAGGCGGAGCTTACGGCAGTAGATCGATGCAGCCTCGGGTTCCAGCGCAATGACGAGCTGCTCCGGGTTGTCACGGGACACCAAACCAGCCTACAGGAACGGGAAAAATACATTTTTGGACTCAAATAAAACATTCATCTGCATCTCAGTTTATTGAACACAAATCCAGCGAAGTAGGGACACATGGAAAACAATGAATCACCCAAAGTTATCATTATAATTGTTGCGGTTGCGTTATGCACCCGTTATATGGAGCTACGGTAAAGGGAATACGATACACTACGATTCAATACAGCTTTATTTAGATCGCTTTCACAAACGCGGCAGCTGTAACAAAGCGCTTTATAGAACATTTAAAATACCACGTCCAAGAAATCGGAATATTGATCCACGTATAAGGCGCATCGGATTACAGGGCGCCTGTCGGCTTTTGAGAAAATGGAATGCTTTTAGGTGTCCCTTATAGTGCAGAAAATACCGTATGCACGTCATACAGTTCAGGCCCAAAGAACTTCATACGCACACACATACATTCCACGTACGCCAATTTGGCAATCAATTGAACTGAACTGTTGAGTACAGCGGGAGCACGGTGGTAGCTGCCTGCGGCATGCTAACATGTTTCGTTGAAGTTAATAGAATCTGCCAAAAGATGAAAGAAGAGGCAGTAAACAAAGTAATAGCAACAATGACCTAATGTGCAGCTCAACATGCAGCTGATGGCCATTCTTGTCTTTGAACACCAGCCCATGTTCAGGCAGGTCCTTCTTTTAGAATACCGTAAATTCCGGACTATAAGCCGCTACTTTTTTCCCAAACTTTCAACCCTGCGGCTTATTCAGTGATGCGGCCAATATGTGTAATTTTTCTAACGGCCGCCAGGGGGCGCTCGAGTAGAAAAGGTCAGATTAAGACCGGTCTTTATGACATTGTTTAATTCCGACACTGAGGACGGTGACTTGGATGGCTTCAGTTCACAGCAGGAAGATGAAGACGGCTCACCGTGATTTTTACAAGTAGCAGTATGTTCTTTTACCAGACCTGTTATACTGTGTTGCTATTCTGTTGCTAGCGTGTTGTTAGCATGTTGCTACCGTTTTACTGCCGCGTCACAGGCACCGTTTGGGAAGAAAGTTATATTATTATTATTGTTATTGTTAAGTTATATTATTCAAACTTTGAAAACTGTAAATATGTTGACATGTTTTAATGTGGGCACATGCGGCTTATATACGGGTGCGGCTTGTGTATGTACAAAAGTGGTTTTCTTCTAAAAATGTGGTGGGTGCGGCTTATAATCAGGTGCGCTCTATAGTGCGGAAATTACGGTAGTTTTGCAAGATGCCAAACAAAAAAAAAAAACTAAAACACAAATGCAGAGTTACTTCTGGCTGAACTTGACAGCAGTGAGATAAGAGGAAGTCTCAAACAATTTGCTGGAGTCTTACGTAAGGTTTTGTTATGGAGGTTTTTGTGCAACTTTAAGGGCCTTTTTTAAATGTTGATTGTATTCCACATTTTCACTGTAGTACAGTGTCTGAAAATCATCTCAACTAGCATGCGTAAACTCGATCCAGCCAGTAAATCGAAACAGTACACTGTAATAGGTCAATAGAAACTGATCAATTACAGCTAAAAAAAACTACACTGCTTCTGCTGTTTCAAATAATCCACTGGATAAAATGATCTTTTATGTCTCAAATGGTCAAAATAAAAGAGGTCAGTAGATTATAAAAAAAAGGGGGGCTGTGGATTACGTCACGGCCCCCCAAGGGGAGAGACAGTTGTGGATCCCTCCCTCCCTCTGTCTGTCCTCCATGACCGAAGCTCAGTGCCAGTGCTGAGTCACTGCAGATGCCCAACCCATCCACTGCTCATTTTCCCTCCACCGCATTCACCGTTTCTCTGTCAGCTCACCCAGATGCACAACTGATAAGACCGAAAAGACCCTCCCCCTTCCTTCCTGGTGTCTGCGCTCATGAAATCATCCACATTCCCTCTCTGTTTTCATGCCGATTTTAGCCCGCACACACATACACACACGCAGGAAATCTGTAATCACAACAAAAGGATGACATCACTGTGGAAAGCCCGCATACTCTTATGTATCAGTGCAATCAGTATCCCAAAATGTAAAACACTGTCTGGAGACTATTTGCAGATGAACTGCAGTGCAGCCAATTGCTGAAGCCATCTGGAAAATATGAGAAGGATCTGAACGATAAAGCAGAAAGCTCATCTGACATCATAGCAATGATGAGGCATTCAATGTGTCAGGAAGATGTAGCATTTGGATTACATAGCCACTCATACCATATTGCGCAATATCTCATTTCTGCTACTTCCTATTTTAACACGAGAAAACATGCTGGAAATGTCATGTTAGCGTTTCCCAAATGAATACAACTTGGATGCATTTACGACACCACACGACGGAGGTCTGGATAGATCTACTCTGCGATTTTGACACATAAGGAAGTTTTAGCCCATTTGCCCGGCAGGCAGGGTATTTAAGAAGTTAAATAGGGCTTGACTCATAATCTCTGCTCGAGTTCATCCCAGAGTTATTTCATGGTTTTGGAGGTTAGCAGAGGAAGTCAAGTTCATATACAGTTTTTATATATATATAATTAACCGTTCTCCGGTGCTTTCATTTGATCATCCTTCAGCAAATAACACCACAACACTGCTTAATATTCAACTGCACGCATAAAAGAGAACATTTTTTAAAGCAATTTAAGCATTGTTCCATGAAATAAACTCTGCAAAGGATATCCAAAAATGTGACCCGATTCCTTAAGTTTATTTAATTTTTGCCCTTGATCCTCCATTGCAATCCATCACATTCTGCACATTTTCCGCTGCCCTCGCTGCAGCCTCATTTCACGCTGCAGACTGCCACGCCCAAGTGAGTCACACATTAATGGTCTCCAGGGACAAGCTTGAGCCATTTTCATTGCTCGTTTATCTCAGGGGTGGGTAAACGTTTTGAGCTCGAGGGCCACATTACAATGTTAAAATGGACAGATGAGCCAGATCATTCATAGAGGTAGAAATATATAATAGAGGTCATCATAATAATGAAATAATTCCTTCTATTTTTAGTTGGTCAATAATTCAGAGAATTATTGATTCAAACGCATTTTGAAAAAATTTATATGTACTCTATGGTGGTTATTGTACTGTATTTTTTATATAGTAAAAAACAAAAGCAGCATGGCGGCCGGCTGGTTAGCAACTCTGACTCAGATCTCAAAAGTCGTGGGTTCAAATCTGGGCTCTGGCCGTTCTGTGCGGATTTTATGTGTTCTTCCCATGCCTGGGTTTCCTCCCAAATTATGAATACATGCAAGGTTGGATTAAAGAAAAGATGAAATTGTCCATGAGTGTGATTTTAAAAAAAAAATTCATTTGTGCCGTGCAATTGGCTGGCGACTGGTTCGGGGAGCACCCACCCACTTGCCCAAAGTCAGCTGGGATAAACTCCAGCACACCCATGACCCTAGTAAGCATAAGCGGTATGGAAAATGGGGGGTAAATGGATGGATTTTTGGACAGAATCTTCTTTTATCCAAATATTGAGTCATCAATTGAAGAGAAATATTGACTGAGTAACCAATTACACTTGTCAACAAATGTTTATTTATTATTATAATAATTGTTATTATTGTATTATTTTTTTTCCAATGAAATACGCAGGTCAACTTTTCTAGATCAATTATTTGAGGCGATTCTGAATTTGACCTAATTTTTACTCAAGATCACGTTTTCACAATAATCATCATTATAATAATAGACAGTATTTATAGCATATGATACTGTCATCGATGCACGAATGATAGAAGGTGGAGACCCCTTAGCCCACCTTATAAGCAGCTTCCCTCATGAATTGCTTTGCAGGCATTTTCCAGATGGCAGGAACAGTGATGACCCATCTCACATCATGATTGTCAAAGTCGCCACCTGTCTGATCACTCAGCTCCTGCAAAATGAAAACAAACACACTCTGTGGACTCCATGTCTTCTATGTACAGTAGGAATGCATGTACAGTGCAGTATGTATGTATGGAATTATAACTATGGTTGCATGCATCATATACAATATATGCATATCTCACAGTCCATTTTTTTCCTTACCTATAACGTGAATGATTTAGGGTGTTTGTTAATCCATGAACAGAATACATTTCCCAAAATGCAAATCACTGCCTACCTTCGGAGAGACCCGACGCGCAGGTATGGAACGCACTTTTGCAGCCTGTTGACAATCGTAGCTCACGTTTTAAAATGCTTCTCCCGGCACTCCAGATTCCCATTCTTTGCCAGTGCCCTCGGTGAATTGCGCATGCTGCAATTCCAGACTACTGCCGGCGAACAATTTCGGGTGATGCAGGTCACCAAAGGTTAACGGTGATCTGCTTTTTCATTTGTTTTTGTTCTTGAAATACTTTTTGTGAAAGTCAAACTCAATGGATGCTCAGGGTGCAGTGTGCACTAACACAAAAATATATCATATTAATAACACGCACACAGACACACAAATGGTTTGGGTTGTTTTTTTTTTCCTTCCCCTCTACACCCTTCGCGATCGACTTGGGACCAGTTTGCGAACTACCGGTCGATCGTGATCGACGTATTGGCCACCCCTGATGTGGGACAATGTATGGAAATACGGTATATACCGTTGATTATTAAAACCGGGACATTACCTTGAGTGCTTGCTCCTTAAAAAAAGCCAGTGCATAGGCAAAGATATCCAAAGCTTTCACCCGCTTCCCATTGGCTGCCTGGAGATCCGTGTTGATGGACAGATTCTGTTTGTGGGGACGGTGGCAACGATATTAGGATCAGCTTTATCAACGATAACTACAAAACAAATGCGACAATGATCCATTCAATCTTTTTTTTTAATGTTTAGTTGGTTCATAGGTAGGCTTATTTGCTCAAAAGAAACTTTTATTACAGCGTTGTTTCGACAATCAGCTTTGTCCTTAAATAAACCACCGGTGAAGATTCATCAGATGCTTGAGACAAGCACAAGTACTAGTCAGGCAACAAGATGGACTTTGTACATTTTTCCAAACAGTTTATATGGAACGTGTGTTTGGACTGCTATGATGCTGACAATGATGTGCGAGTGTCAGCATGATTCTTACCGCTGTGGTATGCAGCTTCATTTTGAATTTCTCCAGGTAGAGCCAGTGCTTGGACTCACTAGGGTCGAGGTCATGATAAAAGTCACGTGCTGCGTAGCCAAAACTGTGGAACTTTCTGTCTGGGGTCAGCAAGATTGTGGTGGGTGTCTTCTGGTTGGACACGCCAGGATCGCCACCCTCCCAACGCCTAGGGAAATGAGGTCATCATCATAATGTACAGGATGTGTCATCACTCAATATACCGTCCTTTGCAGACTGTAAGCTGCGACTTTTGTCACACGCTTTCAACTCTGCGGCTTATATACCCCATGAACTGGTCACCAGTCAGGCAAGGGGCACAGATAAACAACCAAACACACTTACTTTTTCACGACTACGGACAATTTGAAAGTCTTTAATTAACCAGACGGTACAGAAAATTCATGGATGGATGGGTGTGCTATCGTCTCTAAAATTTCAATCCTCCTTTGAAAAACTGAGCTTTGCCCTTGAACGCTTGAACAAAACCTCGACCGTAGTTTCCACACTGAAAGGCGCACCGGATTATGAGACGCAGCTTCAATGAATGGCCTATTTTATCATTTTTTTCATACATTGGGCGCACCGCATTATAAGACGCAATCTACAATGCATCCACTAGATGGAGCTACGCTCAAGGGAACACCAACAGAACGATCAGATGTCAGTAAAACGTATTTAATAAAGCAGCGACACGGTTCACGGAACCAACAGCAAGTTATAACATTGACTTGTTGACGTTGAACTCTCTTGCCGCTGCTCGATTTCCGTGTTCAACTGCGTAACCGATCGCCTTAAGTTTGAACTCTGCGTTGTCAGCATGTCTCGAGCAAGGAGCCATTTGGGGGTCGAAATATTACCGTAATGACCATACACAAGGCGCATCGGATTTTAAGGCGCGCTGTAAGCTTCTAAGAAAATGGAAGGCTTTTAGGTGCGCCTTATAGTGCGGAAAATACGGTACTTGAAAATGCCTCACTTCACGATCAAGTGGTTGTTAAACTACGCCTTCATAAAAATGACACGACGTACCTCATGGTGTGAATGCACTCAGGCTCCTTCGTGAATGCATACGCATAGCCGCTTGATGTTGTGCCAAAGTCAATGGCTACCACCACCACAAAGGCCATTCCTGACGGAACCTGGTCTGTGTCATTCTGCTGCATGAACAGAACATCGACACGGAGGAGAGTTAGTGCATGAATGCAATGCTTTTGAGCTGTCGTAAACTCGTAGACATCCACAATAGCTACAAGTACAACAGAGCCCAAAATAAAAGACAAAAATAAACAAAAGAAAGAAAAAAACTCAAAAATGACACAGAAATTAATGCAAGACCTCCGCATATATTGTGAGAATTCAACTCAGAGAGAATCTGTTTTCTGTTTTTTGGGATGCCATCGCTGCAGAGCATTAGTCGTGCCGCACATGGTCCACGGATTGATTGGTATAAAAACAAAAAAACAAAAACGTGAACTTGACATGCTTGATTTGGTTTCGCGGGCCACATAAAATGATGTGGCGGGCCAGATTTGGCCCCCGGGCCTTGACTTTGCTCTACTGGGTTGTTCAAAGCAAAGTTTCCACCCTAATATCGTCGTCGGTCCAAAACAGTTTCTACAAGGCGGCTTCAGGACGGAGCGATTTAATGTCACAAACAGCTATGATAGTGATGACAAATTTTTAGAATAGAGGAATTGCCTGAATGTGTGTCGGCGACAGCGGTGTGATTCAGGATCGCCGAGACTCTTTGCTGGAGATGGGTTTGCCATTTCATCTGTAGAAAAAGAAAGGGAAACATGAACACACTTCAATATCTCAACAAGCATCTTTTTTTTCATGAGCCAAGTATAAGATAAAGTGGAACCTCGAAAGTCAATCATCCCGGATGTCACACAATTTGGTATTTGAGCTGAATCGCAAAAGTCTCTCAAACAAGAAAAGGACCAACCTGAACAAGCCCAAAGAGAAGACAAATATAACTAACATTATCTAAAGTATATTTTGTATTTTGAAACTTTTCTTGCCCTTTCCAGCCCGGTGGAAGGAAATCATGTTGTCGATCTTGCTTCACGTTGCTCAAGACATGGCGCCCATTCATGTTTGTTGCAAAAGCAGTGTTTTATGGGCTTTTGGAAACGTCTTCTTACCAACGTCACCTTCCCTCACGTGTACAACTCAAAATGAGAGCTTGGAGGCGGCGTGGTGTTACTGTTTACAACAGACATACGGACTACCCGAGCCATGCACTTTGAAGGCTTGTTTTATAAAGTTAAATTGTTGAACATTTAAAATGTTGATTTCAGGAGGACGATTCTGATTTTCTGGGTTCGGATCAGGAGATGGAAGTGCTCCAAGTACGTTTGTCAGCAAGTGCAAGCAGACCTCCGTGGACATATGATGTGAAGTTGTTAAGTTCAGAAATTGTTGAAAAAAAAGATAACGGACCTCGTTTGAGCTCATCTGATAATGAAAAAGGAAGTCTATTCGTGTGTGTTGTAAAAGCTAGCAGCTAATGTTGCTTTTTGTAGTGTGCAACATTCAAGTTTTCACGCCTTGTCTATTGAAAAATCACCAAAAGTCATTTGCGACCTCCTTAAAAAAAAAAAAAAGACATGACATTTGAATTGAATGGAAGCGCGTCTCCATACATGTAGCATTACTTTTATTTGTCTGTCTTAAGAGCCGAAAGTGTACTGTGAATGCACACAATAATAATCATTTTGTCTGATTTATGATAAGAACCTTGTTGAATGGTCTCCCAGCAGGACGTCATGTTATCCAATCCTTTTATCTACCTCACTCATCTTTCTTCTTGTCCACCCCTACGGAGAGGATGAGTGGTCTGAAGTCCCATAGTACACTTTGCCAAGCAATTACAGAGCCAAATTACAGAGACCACCTGTGGCGACACCCTGTCTCGTCACAATCCAAGATGTTTTCCTGCAGCAATGGCAGTCAACTCCCAAAATCACCTTTACAACCTCTAGTTTGTATTCCCCAAAATGAATCATAAAAGGCACATCATGACTGGAGGACTACTTTAATCGCTTTTCATTCTTACGTGAAGGGGAGGAATCAAAATGGACTGCACGGATTCTACAAAAAAATGTACCGTAATTTCCGCACCATAGAGCACACCTGATTATAAGCCGCACCCACTACATTTTTAGAGAGTAGAAACAATTGTGTACATACACAAGCCGCACCTGTATATAAGCCGCACGTGCCCACATTAAAACATGTCAACATATTTACAAAGAAAGACGGTACACACAGAGAAGTTTTAATAATAATATAACTTAACAATAATAATAATCTAACTTTCTTCCCAAACGGTGCCTGTGACGCGGCAGTAAAACGCTAGCAACATGGTAACAACACGCTAGCAACAGAATAGCAACACAGTATAACAGTATTGCATGAAATGTTATTGCCAACAATTTATTATCTTTGTTTTGTCCAATCAGATCGAATTCTTTATGTGCTACCCTGTCAGACAAATCTTATCAGGGGTTTCAGAAGCAGTAGGGTGATGTCACTGAAAGCAGTGATTCCCAAAAAGGGTGCCGTGGCACCGACAAATGATACGTGATAAGAATGACTACCGTATTTTCCGGAGTATAAGTCGCAGTTTTTTTTCATAGTTTGGCCGGGGGTGCGACTTATACTCTGTGTGAAATGGTTAACACATTGTACACATCACGTTATTTTCACATTAAACCGCAAGAGGGTGCTCTCGGCCTGCGTTGATACGTTCCACGTTGGCGGCAACTGAGAAAAACAACTGACGATGACTCTGAGGTAATTGACATATAAGAGGAAGTGCTGCATCTTCTACCTCCGGAGTTGTTTAAAAGTGACACCGAGCATGAAGATTTCATTGGATTTCGTGATTTGGAGTGACGCTGATGGTTTGGTAAATTTGTTAGCATGTTCTTTGTGCTATAGTTGTCTAAATTACTCTTAATATGTTACGTGAACATACCAGGCACATTCACAGTTCGTTGTTTAAGTGTCATGTAACGTTAGAATATCTCTAATTTTATTTTAAATTGCCTTTCAAGATGTCATGTATGTTTGTGGTGTTGGATTTTATCAAAGAATTTTCTCCCAAGAATGCAACTTATGTGTTTTTTCCTTCTTAATTATGCATTTTTTTGGCTGGTGCGATTTATAATCCGGAGCGACGTATAATCCGAAAAATACGGTACATCTTGTATACATCTTTTGGTCATTTATATACATATCAGTGATTTATAGCAGGGCTTGACATTAACCCAATGGCCCAGGGACACTAGGCCACTGTGTCGGGCGACTACCCACCTTTCGACCCTGGCCTGATCGGGCCAATAAAAATTTCAAAGTCACGGCCGCCAATAATGGTTCAAAAGTGCTTTTTTTTGTAGGGCTGTAGCTATCAAATGTTTTGGGATTCGGATAAATAATCGAGTATTGGGATCCAAATAAGAAATACATATTTTTGCTTGATTAAAGAACAATTCTGAACACAGAAGCAGCAAACTGTATTTTATTCTCTACAAAACGATTCTCATGAAATTGAGACGTTATGTTCTATCACACAGAATTCAATGATTGGCGAATCATGTTCGACCTATATTTAATTGAATACCCTAAGGAAAAAGGTCAAAAGCCATCATCTGTGATGGTGTAGAGCTGCGAAGGTGCCAATGGCATGGGTAACATATACATCTGTCAAGGCAGCATTTATGCTGAAACGTATATAGAGGTTTTGGAGAAACAAATGCTGCCATCCAAGCAACATCTTTGTCTTTGACGTTCAACAAAGATGATAGCATGATGATGGTGACATAGCAGCAAAATAATGATTATTTTATAAGTTGTTCTTTTCTTTATTGATTTTCAAGTGAGCTCGATCATTCTTTCGATGTGACAGAAAAGCCCGGAGCTGTCCTTTATAGCTCATGGATTGTTACACACAGTGTGCTTGTTAATCGGACAAACAATCAGACTTTGAAGTTGACCTTGATTCGATCCAGGTCTAGAACTGAATGTACAAATCAGCTTGTTTCAAAATGGATAATAGCAGTGTGGTTCAGCAAAAATAGCGCCGGCTAAGATTGTGATAGGAGTGGGACCAAGCGAAGCCTCCATTCTGGTAAGAACAAAAGAGGAGGAGACTTATTAAATTGTGTAAACGTAGCAAACTGAGGCGTCACACAAACAAAGACTTCAAAGAACCATGTTCATTCTACATCAGAGGGACTGCAGTCAAAAGAGTTTGGCCAGTGAATCTGCTGTTTCTTTCAAACCATCTGATGTCCCTTTTTATTCATGCCCTGCAGAAAAAGAGGCATTCCCCCAACACCCTCCCTCTCATTGCCTCACTCTGACAAACTTGGCCATAAGCCCAGACACACAACTCAGTCATGACACAATGACAAACCCTTCAGAGGCCCGATGCTCTAAAAAGACTGCAGAATACCTCATTTCCTTCCCATACGAAATATTGCTGATTGTGGAAAAGTATAAATGTATTTTCAATATATTCGACAATAAAATTGTTGGGAAGCAAAAAAATGCAATCACTGTAACTGACTCTTACTCCCCCCCCCAGTAGCGTTAGTGGGTGTGGGTGGGATGCATCTGGATATCAGAGCTCAGCAGAATATCTGATGAGTAAGCCAAAAAAAAAAAAAAAAACATGCATTAAATTAGAGATTTTGTGCGCACCTGATTATAAGCCGCACCCACTCCATTTTTAGAGGAAAAGCAATTTTGTACATACACAAGCCGCACCCGTATATAAGCCGCATGTGCCCACATTCAAACATGTCAACATATTTACAAAGAAAGACGGTACACAGAGAGAGTTTTCAAATCATATAACTTAACAATAATAATAATATAACTTTCTTCCCAAACGGTGCCTGTGACGCGGCAGTAAAACGGTAGCAACATGCTAACAACACGCTAGCAACAGAATAGCAATGCATCATGTGCCTTTCTTTTTGCATTTTCCATGATGAGGGTATGTTCACGCTCATTTAATTGATGCACAAGACAAGAAGTTGCAGTCTTCCTCGACGCATATATTCCACCGCTCTTAATCTGACCTTTCCTACTCGAGCGCCCCTGGCGGCCGTTAGAAAAATTACATAAATTGGCCGCATCACTGAATAAGCCGGTTGAAAGTTTGGGAAAAAAGTAGCGGCTTATAGTCCGCAATTTACGGTAAACGTTTTCATGAAATGAGGAGATCGAAAAGCCTCGCCTCATTCCTTCAAAATATTTCTACCTCCTCCCACATCTCTCCTCTGTGGCTCCAAACAGGCTGGAGCAAATGTACTTCCACAAACACTCCTTGCGATTTCTTGTGTGAGTGTCACTGAACGTTGTGCTTTGTGTGCATGTGTGTCACATCACGGACATGTTCCGTTCACATTTGTTTTTATGAGTCGATCAAAACATCAGATTTAACAAATTCGGGCAGCACACCCTACCTGCAGTGTGAATGTAGCCTTGGATCTCATCTATCTGATTGTGACATCTAGCAGCCAGGATGACATAGAAATGTCATCTTCTGCACCTCGCCCAAAATTCCGCAGGCTGTTTTGATTTCCACGGAGGGCTTTGAAATCAGCAGTTAATTCCGTGATTGTAGAATCAGCGATTCCTGGAGGAACAAGCTAGTATTCGGCCACCAGCTGATAGGCAGTCAGCTTGACAGCTAACAGTAGCATGGTGGAAGATTCCAATGCAGGTCTGACTAGCAGAAGCCATTCCTTGCGGGGAAGACACCGGAGAATATAGGGCGGTACACCTCCCAAGATGCAGAGAAAGGTCCAGATCGCACAGTAAGGTACAGTAAATCCATCAGCCCATACATATCCTGTACCACATACAGGATCTTCACAAGGGCTGCAGGTGAGCTGGTGCCTGTCCTGGCTGACTTTGGGGGAGAGATGGGGTACACCATAGACTGGAAACTAGCCAACCGCAGGGTACAATAAGTGCCAAACGAAGGGGGGAAAAGATAAAGATTCCATAGCAAACTATAAAACGGGAACATTCGGGCATTCCATTTGTCGCCGAGTTGAAAACATCATAAAATATCTAATGAAGAATTAGTAATGACTATTTTTCTGGTATCAATTGAAAATTTGAGGTGTACCACTATATGCAATGTGCATTAACACACCCATTTAATATTGCACAATTGGTTGCCTGTTAACTGTTTACAATACAGTGCAATAAGATGATAATTCAGGATAATATCAGGGTTTAACTACAGTACTGTTTGTCTCAAAAGCAGTTCTTTTCATTGGAATGTTGGAGTTGTTTTAAAACACAGGTGTCAAAGTCAAGGCCTGGGGGCCAGATCTGGCTTACCACAACATTTCATGTGGCTCGTGAAAGCAAGTCAAGCATGTCAAGTTCCTTGATGGCAGGCATCATTAAAGTATGAACATTAAAGTATGAACCAAAATTTCAAACTGTCTGTCATATGTAATCCACAACAACAGTCATTATATTTCACTTCTGATTTTAAAAATACCGTAAATTCCGGACTATAAGCCGCAAACTTTTTTCCCCAAACTTTCAACCCTACGGCTAATTCAGTGGTGCGGCCAATATGTGTCATTTTTCTAACGGCCGCCAGGGGGCGCTCGAGTAGAAAAGGTAAGATGAAGACCGGTGGAATATATGCGTCGAGGAAGACTGCAACTTCTTGTCTTGTGCATCAATTAAATTAGCATGAACATACCCTCATCATGGAAAATGCCAAAAGAAAGGCAGATGACGCATTGCTATTCTGTTGCTAGTGTGTTATTAGCATGTTGCTAGCGTTTTACTGCTGCGTCATAGGCACCGTTTGGGAAGAAAGTTAGATTAATATTATTGTTAAGTTATATTATTAAAACTTTGAAAAAACTCTCTCTGCGTACCGTCTTTCTTTGTAAATATGTTGACATGTTTTAACGTGGGCACATGCGGCTTATATACGGGTGCGGCTTGTGTATGTACAAAATGGGTTTTCCTCTAAAAATGTAGTGGGTGCGGCTTATAATCAGGTGCGCTCTAGAGTGCGGAAAGTACGGTAGTTATTCATCAATTTATTCTGTGCTGTGTATGTAATATGTGGAGGTGATTCAACATTTATATGGCTTCCCAAAATTGATAACGGCCCTCCAAGGGAAACCGTAACTACAACGTGGCCCGCGGAGAAAACAAAAACGAGTTTAACACCCCAGTTTTAAAATGTGGTTTAACCTGACTCACTAAAGTTGCTGTTTTATCAATAAACTTCCAAGAACAATTGAGATTGCGAAGGTTCGAGTGGCGTTGCGGCCCGCCCTCCCCAGCCAAGCCCGAACCACTGCGCTACCTGACCTGAGGACACGGTGCAGACTTTTTTTGCTGCAGTGCCTCAGCTGTGGTGGGATGGGCCGTCATCCATCGCAGTCCCGTTAGGAAGCGCCAGGTGTTAACATTAAACGCTCAGAAATGACACAAGAGGGCCAACTTAATCGTAAAAGGATGATTAAGTTTTAATGTCGCCGGCCATGTTGTCTGTGGTCACGGTACACTGAGCCCGGAGAGGTGAGGTCCACACACACGCTGCGGTTCCCTCGAACAGAACGAGGCAAAGGCGAAAGCGACCCCTCGCTCGAAAACATTTTCCGGAGCTCACACACGAGCCAACAGAGGTTGTTTGGAAAGGCGAAATCACCTTGAAAACGCCACAAGCTAGCGCGAAATGTAACGATGCTACGAACGACGACTGAAGTGAGCTCAACGAACCTACCTGTTAAAATGTGGTCTTCTTTCGTCGTCATCGAGCCTCCTAGTTTCTCCTCCTCCCGAGCCTTCTCCCCGATGCAGCTACACCAAGCAATGGTCTTGTTTTAGCGGGATAACCCGGCCAGAGGTAACAAAAAAAAATAATCTATCTATAATGATAACAACACCGAAGGGGGAAGGCGAAGCTATTTTTTGGACTAGTTGTTGGAACTTCACTTCCCTTTGCACCGTCCTGTGTTCGCGAAAATAAAGCACATGGAGAGGCAGGAGGTCTCTGAAGTGAGTGGAGGGGAGGAGGGGGGGGGCAGCGAGCAGGGAGGATGTTGTGGGACCCCCACATTGCTGCGGCTGCTCTCGACGCCCCGCCCATCACATTCCTGGTCTCGAATACAGGACGTGCCGATCGCGATGCTGCAGCTTGCCGCAGGACATCCTGCGGGATGCTTTGCTGTCCTCCAGACAAATCGATGAAGGCCGCCGCGATCATACCACCATCGTTGATCAAAGGAATATATATCCTGCCAATAGGTAGATGCAAGGAAAAGTCGTCAGACCCCATGAGCATTTTTGGCACAAGAGTATGTAACACTGTGAAATGCTAAAAATCATACCAAAATTGCTCATTGTCTTGATGTTTCAAATATTTTGGGGGACGCCAAACCCTATTTTACATTTAATTGAGCAATAGTTCATGCTCTTCATTGTTTTCCGATTTCAGAAATCGTTATCGATCAATTTGGTGTCTGTATTTTATATGATGAGGCGATTATACGTACATTGATGTGGTTTCACAGTTGTAATGGGCCTCTGAGGGTCCCCATTACTACACGTGGCCTGGGACAACAATGAGCTTGACGCCCATGCTCCAAATTGTCCTTTGGTTTGAGTGGGAATGACCGAAAGAACGAGATCCCGGATACAAGCGGCCGAAATGAGTTTTTCCCGCAGGGTCTCTCCCTTAGAGATAAGGTGAGAAGCTCGGTCATCCAGGAGGGGCTCAAAGTAGAGCCGCTTCTCCTCCACATGGAGTGGAGCCAGATGAGGTGGCTCGGGCATCTGATTCGGATGCCTCCTGAACGCCTCCCTGGTGAGGTGTTCCGGGCATGTCCCACCGGGAGGAGACCCCGAGGACGACCCAGGACACGCTGGAAAGACTATGTCACCCAGCTGGCCTGGGAACGCCTCGGGATCCGCCAGAAGAGCTCGAAGAAGTGGCTGGGGAGAGGGAAGTCTGGGTTTCCCTGCTAAAGCTGCTGCCCCCGCGACCCGGCCCCGGATAAGCGGTAGAAGATGAATGGATGGATGGATGGAATTTGCTGAATAATTCTCAGGATGCGTCCATCCTCCAGACCCTCTCTCACTATTCCTTGCTGCTTTTCTCGAGTATTTGTCGGTTGCTTGCTTTTCACTATCCTCCTCCCCACTTCTGTAACTTCGGCAGGAGCCTCTTGTGGCGAACGTCCGCCTGTGTAAAATCCAAATTAATGTTATTTGTTAGTGGAGAAAACATGAATAAACATTTTACAATACCTGACACGACGTCAGGGTTTTTTTTTTTTAATTTGCTACATGGTTTCAAAGTGCAGGTCATTTCAGTCAAATGTTATTTTTATTTGCTTCAATGGAACGTTGAAGGTATTCTGTCTCTTTTTTTCCCCCCAATTGAAATATTTTATATTTTGAGACAGCTGCCTCAGATCTATCTTGGATTTCGGAGGGGGTTACTACTCAAGGCTCTTGGATTTTTTTTTTTTTTCCATTCTCTGAACTCTGAGCACTAATATTTCCCTTTTTTTTTTTTTAAATTTAAATACATGAATGCCACATCTATAGACGACCTCTGTCAAGAAAAGTCACTTTTTCTTTGGGAAACAGTGGCCTCTACTGACACAAGGTGTTAATCGCAAAATACCCTTTGAAAGTTCACCTCAAGAGCAACAACAAATGGAGAGCAGAAAGAAAGCACCTGAGCAAGGTTTGGAGGAGAAGTGAAAGAGTATCCTGAATTTTTCGAGGATTATAAGCGTGCGTAAACACTACTTCTGGGAGACAGTTAAATTGGTAAGGTTTATTTGACTCATAGATCATAATAATAATAATAACAACAACAAATGCTAAAGCTAGAGTACAGTATTTTGTTGATGTTGCTGGAAGCACAAAAACAAAAACCTGAAGCACTGAAGTCAGTGACAGCATTAATATTTTCCACTCAGGCTTGCATATTAATTTTTAGCAGTTTTTTAGGCCAATATTTGGCCGTGTAGAGAGCCCGATTTTCTGACAATTATATTATAATCCATTGTCTCTATTTTGTTTTATTTTATCTTATTGTATTTGATGTTGTTTTTAACGTTGTATCTGTATTTTTAACAGCTTGTTGTAAGGTGTCCTTGAGTTTTTAGAAAGGCGCCCACAAATAAAATGTATTATTATTATTATTATTATAGAAAGCATGTTCTCATTACAATTTCTGACTGAAAATGCTTAGTATTAAATATTTTATATTAAAAAAATATTACATTTTAAAAACATTTGTGCAGAAAATGATTTTTAATGAAATATGCTCATACCGGTACATTAAACTTGAATTATAATTCTCAAATATTTAAAAGCGAGACCGTTTAACAAAAGTTTCTAATTAGAATTTTTGAATTATTTTTTTCATAGACTGATTTTATGTCAAATTTAAAAAGTTGTATTTTATTATCCCTCCCCCCCCTTTCACTTGTAAATGAAGTTTTTCAGAGCAAAAACTTCAAAATCTTTTTGTCTAAGTAGGGATGAATGCCCGCAACAAAAAAAAAGTCCTCCTTGATCAGACCTCCTTCCCAATAAATGTTTGGAGTATTTTTAATGGCAGAATGATCTTTCCACTGACTCTGTTGGAGCTGACACACAGCGAGCTCAGGCTGGAGTAACTTTGTCACCTCTGGTACGGTCTTTATGAAATACTTTTCAGCCTAACCCGAGAAGCTATCCGGAAGTTTTACCGATCATTTGGCAGTTCAACGAGATCACCGTCCAGTTTTACAAAGTCAAAGAAACCTTAGCAACAACATCAACATCCTGTATGTGCTCATGCTCCCCCCCTTCAGCGTGGCTGCCACAGCCCCCTCGAAGGACGCGCCTCCTGCCACAGTGTGGAGGCAGAGTCCTGTCACTTGATCTGCGTTTTTTATTGCAATATGGAATGCAAATGACATTTCCGGAAAAGTTCCAGACACAAATGGGATTGTACCGACATAAACATAGATAAGAAGTTTTGACAAAAAAATATTTAGTAAAAAAAAAAACGCAAGTACAACAAAGGACGCTGGGAACAAAAACCAGGAAAAGGCGAGAACAAACAGAAAAAGACAAGAAACGGGAAAAACATAAATTGCTTGTCAACGCAAAGAACAAGAACATCCAATGCGCGAGAATACACAACAGGAAAATATACTGACATGAACAACATGATGAACTAACGTGGTGAAAAGCTAAGAGAAAAAAACATATCAAGAACGTCTATTAAATGAAAGCACTCGGGAGTCGTGAGCAAGGCTTAATAATCCGACCGCCAGTTGTCGGCGTGGATTTTAAAGGCGGCTCGGTAACGAGGATGATGAGTGTCAGGTGTGGCCCATGAGGGAACGCTCACTCTCCAGCTGGAGACTGAAAAAGGCGTCAGTCGCCCTTTTTCACTAACCTCGCGTTAGTCAAAAATGTCCAATGTCATTATTTTATTTTTTTGACTGATGCTTTCGTAGTAGCATGAATGGCAACTGGCAACAACATGGCAAGCGACACCTTGCCTCTTGGGTTATACCATTGTAACTAGACCGGGGGGGCTGGGGGGGTAGTCCCCAAACAGCTGTCACTACATTTGTCCAAAACATTGTTACAGTGGTGAGAAGCATGATTACCATAATTTCCGCACTATAGAGCGCACCTGATTATAAGCCGCACCCACGACATTTTGAGAGGAAAAGCAATTTTGTACATACACAAGCCGCACCCGTATATAAGCCGCATGTGCCCACATTCAAACATGTCAACATATTTACAAAGAAAGACGGTACACAGAGAGAGTTTTAATAATATAACTTAACAATAATAATAATAATAATCTAACTTTCTTCCCAAACGGTGCCTGTGACGCGGCAGTAAAACGCTAGCAACATGCTAACAACACGCTAGCAACGGAATAGCAATGCGTCATATGCCTTTCTTTGTGCATTTTCCATGATGAGGGTATGTTCACGCTCATTTAATTGATGCACAAGACAAGAAGTTGCAGTCTTCCCCGACGCATATATTCCACCTCTCTTAATCTTACCTTTTCTACTCGAGCGCCCCCTGGCGGCCGTTAGAAAAATGACACAAATTGGCCGCATCACTGCATAAGCCGCAGGGTTGAAAGTTTGGGAAAAAAATAGCGGCTTAAAGTCCGGAATTTACGGTATCCCCACATTTTTTGCTAAGGTTTTCATTACACCCCAACGGTAGACTCAAAACTTAGCACGTCTGCCTCACAGTGCCGAGGTGCAGGGTTCGAGGGCTGCGGCCTTCCTGTGTGGAGTTTGCATGTTGTCCCCGTGCCTACGTGGGTTTTCTCCGGGTACTCCGGTTTCCTCCCACATTCCAGAAAAGAACACGCATGGCAGGTTAATGGAACACTCGAAATTGTCCTTTGGTGTGAGTATCAGCGCGAATGTACTGTACCACTACCTGTCACCAGTCAATAGCAGAGAACATATACAGTGTACCATCACTTACATACACATTCACACATGGGCAATTTGGGATCTTCAATGAACGTAATAAATGAAACATAATGGGGGGTAGGTGGGTGGGGGGCAGTGCATCCGAAAAAAGCCACACAAGCATGGGATGAACGTGCACCCTCCTCACAGAAGGCCCTGAGTCGAGATTCAAACCAAGAACCTCTGAACTCATTCACTCCCAAAGACGTTTTTATACGTCTTTTCAGACTTGGTTTAGAATTGGCTGCTACTGAATGAGTTAACTGTGAGGCAAACGTGATGAACACCCCTTCATAATTCTACAATACAAAAATGCATTTGTACAAAAATAGGCTTCCACCTCAATAGATATAACATCATCTACAGTATGATGGCTCTCAGACAGAATGTTGCAAATGCCCCGAAACGTAACCCAGCGAATGAAACCGTTGCAATGGGATTCTTATTGTAATATATAAATCACATCCATAACACACAGTCATTAACTTAGACTAGATGCATCTCTAAAAGCAGGCTTTTTTCATTTTGGGTCAGATCTTGAGAAGGCTGTCCTTGCTTTTATCCCATCAAGGGTTGATTATTGTAACACACTGAATTTAAGGTTGAGGCAAAAAAAGCCATCTCACAGCGACTACAAACGCTGCCGGTTTTCTATGACCAAAGAAGAACATGGGACGGATCATATCTGTCCCAATTAGGCCACTCTTCACTGGTTACATTCTACGTTCAATCTTGGGATTGATTTTAGGACATTAGGTAAAACCGCATTTCATGGCTGTGCTACAATTACTCCACTATGAGACCAGGATCCAGCCTCATATCCTCAGTCTGACACTTAACACATGGCCATGCTTTGAGTTTCTCATTTTAAAAAGTACTTTTTGAATGGATTATTCTCTCCCCCTCTTTCCCCTCTCTCCCCCTCTCTCATTTTTGTCTGAGTGGAGTATTTATTGTTTACCGTAATTTCCGCACTATAGAGCGCACCTGATTATAAGCCGCACCCACGACATTTTTAGAGGAAAACCAATTTTGTACACACACAAGCCGCACCCGCATATAAGCCGCACGTGCCCACATTGAAACATGTCAACATATTTACAAAGAAAGAAAATCACGGTGAGCCGTCTTCATCTTCCTCCTGTGAACTGAAGCCATCGAAGTCACCGTCCTCAGTGTCGGAATTAAACAGTGTCATAAAGACCGCTTTTAATCTTACCTTTTCTACTCGAGCGCCCCTGGCGGCCGTTAGAAGAATTACACATATTGGCCGCATCACTGTATAAGTCGCAGGGTTGAAAGTTTGGGAAAAAGTCGCGGCTTATAGTCCGGAATTTACGGTAATTATGAACAGTTCCAACAACCAGTCAGTGTTAGCACAAAACCATCAGACTGACGGACCTCTGAGAAACTGAAAAAAAAAAAATGCCAGCAAAATCCTACTAGAACGGCTGGAATTTATTAGTTGTTAGTGGAATACATTTGAAATGGTGACAGGAGTGCGCCGACTCCCATTTAACGTGAGCTTGAATGTGATTTTGTTATTCTGAACTCAGCCCCGTGCCTCTTGCACGCATATTTTCTCAGTTGTTTGTCCAGTATACAAATGCTTCGTATCATTCCTTGTGAAATTTGTTTCGATGTTTTCTTTTCTTTCAATGGAGTTGCATGTGTTTTAAGGTCACATTAATGGTGAAAATATTATGCACACAGCATATCCGCAAAAAAAAATGTATGCACCTTTTCAGGAGTTGACAACTCAATTGTGAGTTTTTTTTTTTTTACATTGAACCCATTAAAGTGAATGATGGCAGCCGGTACTTTCAGCAAGTCTTCGGTCAATAAGTGGGATCCTGGTTAACACCTCCGCCTCACAGTGCTGAGGTCATGGCTTCAATTCCGGGCCCCGGACTTCCTGTGTCGTATTACCCCTGTTCATCCCGTGAATATAATAATATTATATAAAAATAGAAATATATTTTATATATACTGTATATACTATATATATATATATATATATATATATATATATATATATATATATATATATATATAAAAATAGAAATAAATCCATATTGCTTTCAATTTATATATATATATATATATATATATATATATATATATATATATATATATATATATATAAAAATAGAAATAAATCCATATATATATATATATATATATATATATATATATATATATATATATATATATATATATATAGAATAATGGATTTATTTCTATTTTTATATATAAACTGTATATATATATATATATACAGTATATATAAAAATAAAATACATCCATATTATATAAAATAGAAATAAATCCATATATATATATATAGATAGATAGATAGAGATAAATGTATAGATAAATATAGATATATAGATATATATACACGCACGCACGCACGCACGCACGCACGCACACACAAACAGTTACTCAGTCACATTGAGCGGTGCGAGTTGCCCCTTGTGGCACCACCCATCAAAAGTGATTCTTCTGCTGATACCAGTTTGAAACCACGGTGTCAAGAAATTCAATGTTCCCATTGAAAGCACACCTGGCCAAGTTTGAAAACATGACTAGGATATTTTAATTAGGTGCAATTAGAGACGGTGACCATACATCGCCCAAGAAAGCGCCCCCGCCTGCTCTTTAGTCAGGAAAGAGAGAAAAAAAAGAAGATGCACTAATTAGGCCGAAGGCTACTTTTATTCATGCGTCCTGTTGAGACCCCACACAAGCTGTTTCATGTCACAGCCCGATCCACAAATGGGAATTCATTTAAGAGAGAGGGGGGGGCTGCGTGTTGATGTCAACAGACGCCATCACTTTCACACAAACGAGATGAGTTGTCTGTGTGTGAGGCTTGAATGAGCAGCACGTACAAAAAAAAAAAAATGCAGCAGGTGACTGTCTTTTAACACCGGCGCTGCCGCTAAAATATGCGCCTGGTTCGAAGACAGTGCAAGTACATACAAGTACTTTATTGTACACATTTGACTAGAGAGTGTATGGATTCATTCAGTTGACAGATTTTTTTGTTTTTATGCCCCTCCAAGCAGCCCTGGCGCCAAATTTCAATTTCAAGATTTGGGGAATAACATGTAAGAAATTGAACATACTTTGTCGGGAATACATGCAATCGGAGGAAGACTAGCGGAAAAATCTGTCAGGGGGTGACAGACACCTCCCTCTCCCACGATGGAAACCACCGCTTTAAACAGACATTCAGTGTTACTCTTCAGTGATAAATTAGCTAGCAACACTTTTCATCCAGCCCAATTTCATGTGCCATTTATGTCAATTAGACCAGAGTGGCCGGGCTACATTTTCATGTCAGTTCCAGCAGCATTTTTTTTTTTTTTTTTTTAAAGTGTGTCGACACCCTGCTGTTGTAACCTTCGGTCCTCTGCAAGCCCAAAAAAAAAAAAGAAAAAGTCTAAAATAATGTCCCTATTTTAGCCATCTTATATGACAAGAGACTGTTGCAAAAGGAAGCTATTCTTTTTCATATGAGAAAACAACCCAAGAATAGCGTGCTAGCGAACACACAAATAATTGCTGTTTAAAAAAAAAAAAATTGGTGTCTGTCCTATTTTGATTCCCATTGAGTCACATTCAGTATTTCGTGGTAGAAAAAATTAATTTATGAATGTGCGAAATTCTGAGTATCTTCTAAATGCTGCTCGGTTGCAGGTGTAAATAAATAACGGCCTCCAACTGGCATTAAGTGATGGGATTTTAAAATTCAAAAACGTTTAAAGGAGAGCCGTGAGGAAAAAAAAAAAACCCAAAACATTCTCTTTATAATGTTAATTTCTCTGGATTTGCGTATCAACTGCATGTTGATTATATATTCATTTGCCCAGTCGTTTATCTATTTATTTTTTCTTGTGTTCCGGAGTCTGTGTCCCCAAGGGAACCCTTGGGGTGAATTGAGCTGTATCCAAGGTTATGACAATCATTTGGGTCGTTAAGATAAGCATACCGCCACATCAACCTCTGGCTCTCATGAATCCTTTGCAGGAAAACAAAAAGAGTACAATACATGCTTGAAAACACTTTTCTGACTTTGCTATGATGGAAATAGGTCAAACGGTTTGTTTTATGAATCTTTATGTAATATGCGAGTCAATGCGATTGCTGTGATCGGAACATATTCTTTGGGAGAGTGGAAATAAATGGAAAAAAGGAAATAAAAACTTTATTTTGTGTGTATATATGTGTGTGTGTATATATATATATATATATATATATATATATATATATATATATATATATATATATATATATATATAAATGCATCAATAATTATTATTATTTTTCCAGATATTGGCATCGGTGTTTGATATGCTTTAGTCAAAAACATTTTTGTCAATATATATATATATATTTTGTTGTTAATTAAATAGCACATGCTTAAATGATTGTGTACATATTCGTTCCATCAAATAAACATAATAAACTCATTTAAATCAAGTGAGGCGAAGTTCTAAAATTCACACTGTTGTTTCTGCATTTTGAAACACAGGCATTTTAATTTCAAATGATAGAGTGATAACGCGTGGATCAAACCCTTTGATTAAATCTGGGTATTGTCCATATGGCAAGGAACCGCTGAGTGGAAATGAGATTAACGATAGGAAAACAAAGTAAAGGCGTGCAGCATACACTGAAAAAAAATGGTGTGTTGAAATGACTCCATTTTATTTTCTCAAATGCTTGCAAAAAATAAAAGCATCTGGAGCCAGATACATTTTTAAATTGATGTATATAATCTACTTTCAAAATGTATCTGGATCCGGAGGATTTTGATTTTGTACATTCAACAAAAACCTTTTTCAGTGTATTTAAAAAGAATGTGGGGATGATGTGTGTCATTATTTGACCAATTTTTACTGTCTGTTTCTAAAAAAAAAAATTAACAAGTAAAATTGGTGGCCTACATTGTTGAGAAATAGCATTTATTAGACCAACACCATCTTTTTGACATTGACTCCTGTGTAGGATAGCCTGTTTATGTTTAGATGCAAGGATGCGAAAATATCTCCATTTCAAAACAATGCTCAGCCCAAGGGTTTATTTTTTTGGGCTTTTGTGAATCAATCACAAACGGAATTACTCACACATTGCGTAGGATTTGAATGGAGCCACAAATATTCATGGGAGACGGCGTGCTTGCTGGGTCCCAACACAAGGATTCGGAAATAATCCCACCGAAAGAGTGCATACAGCCGTTTTCTAATACAGATGACATTTAAAGGCATCCATTTGAAATGCCCATGGGAACAACACTTTTTCATTCATCGGTGAAATTTACTTGGCTTGTTTTCACCATTAAAATGTCGAATTTACTCATTTAATTGATTAACAACAACCAAGCTACAAAATAACATTTGCGTCATTTTGTCGAGTGGTTGCACAAAATAAAATAATCTGGATGCAGATACATTTTCAAGTAGATGTATAGTCTACTGGAGTGGCCTGGGTACATTTTTAGTTGCAGCATCATTTTTTTTTCTCAGTATTGTAGACTATACATGTTGAATTTACTACATTTAATACATCGATTTAAAAACGTATCTGGAGCGAGATTTTAATTTGTGCCGAACTAAAATTCAACATCGGCTTTGTTTTCGCTGTCTCATCAGTGTTCAGAGCATACAATACTTATTAATCTAGTTCTAATCAAGTGATGTAGAAATTCACTTGCGTCAATGAGCAATTTATATTCCAATCGCACTTGACAAATGACAGACGAACGCTAATGGGACCCTGCTTATGTCATCTTATTTCGACGCCAGTGGAGCTATGTGGAGGTGACCGGGACTAAGTATTCACGTCTATCACTGACGATAATGTATTTGTAATTTTTTTTTCCATTGACGCTAAAGTTGCGTTGAACGGCGATAAAGTCAAAGAGGGGTTTCATCCATTTAATTAAATTACTAACACGGGAACTCGACTCTTGGTGCCAGATTCAATTCCACATTGAGCGTAGTGCGCTTAAACGTGTTTTATTATTTTTTTTAAAAATCTTTTTGATGAAGATGTCACAAAGGGAACGCGAAAGTGCATTTGCGAGACACTTCCTATTTCCGCGTCTCCTACTGTCCCCCCTAAACGTGCCCGCTGCCATGGTAACGAAAAAAAACAAGCAGTTTGAGCGAGCGAGGCCCACACGACAGCCCAACAATGTCTGCTTTCGTCAACTGTCTTTCTGAAGAAGACCAGGAGTTCTACGAAATCAAAAACGCAGCCGCGGAGTTTTACCGGGCCAACAGAGTACCCGAGGAGCTCGAGAAAGCCCTGGGAGAGCTTTTCTTCCACAACCCCGAGGACGTCCACGGTTACCTGGTGCATTCAAATTTACTTCCTGATATTTAGCATATTCAGCCAACCTTATTTTAGTATACGCACTTTTCTTTTATTGTTAATTCGGTGACGTACAAACGAGCTACTACGGTATGTTTTACATGAATTTACAGGTGGTGAAGGCCTATTTATATATATATATAGCCCATACATTCTGATTTTCTGTGCGTAATGCGAATTCAAGAGAAACGGGCCACATAAATTACTGTAGCTGTATTTGTCATAAAATGTTTTAATATTTTATATTATAATACCTTAATATTTCAGGATTATACAATACCTTAATTCCTTTGTCTTTTTACAGGTTAGACATATTTTAGTGCTTTATAGGTGCGTTGTATTCGGGGAGGACGTTACAGTAGTGGTACAAGTCAGAACATTTTAAATCACAATTTTAGAACCATGACACTTAAATAATTCCATAGCCAAGATAACATTCACACTGTATTCCAACACCATAATAGCCCACAGCAACAAACCCAAAAAAATCTGATTAGTTTGTCCGCCATCTTTCTTTACTATTTACAGTATGTAGATTCTTTGCCTCTACCGTATATGTGTTCTGTGCATGCATTTTATATTTGTATTTGCTGTACTCTTCCTGAATATTCATATTTGAACGAGTTTTCCCCCAACCGCTGACTCCCTAGGCAAACTATTTCACCAACCGCTCATCGCAACCACTTATCAGCAGAGTGAATGGAAAGGAGGTCTATGATTCAAGAGGGCAACTGTGCGCTGAGGCTGAAGTGTTTTGCGTCATCTGCAATAAAGAAAAGGTAAAACACCATAAATAAGACACGATGCCTTCAAATATTGCACACCCCCCCCCGCCCATACCGATTTCTGAGTCTTTGCATATTTATCACATTTAAATGTTCACATTATCAGGCTAGTTTTTAATACTTCACAAAGATAACCCAAGTTCAGAAATTATAAAGTGCAGTTTCACAATGATCGAAAAAAAAAACCTCGGAACCTTTTGGCCCAATGTTGATAAAATAATTGCTCCCTGAACGCAATGTACAGCAACTGCTTCTTCCACCCTTGGCTGCAATCATTGAAATCAAGAGTCCTTTGCATCCATGTGGAGGGATTCTACTCCAAAACTTCCCCCTTTTTTTTTTTTTTTTTTTAAGCCACTTAGTGGTCGATTTGCGGGTGAGCTCTCGGTCATTCTCCCGCAGCCTAATCCACCAGCACTTGAGATTGAGGGGGGGGAAAAAAAATTGACGTCCAGCCATTTGTCTGTAATATTTCCTAGAAGACAAGAGAAATAATTGCTCATTTCATCACAGCAATTTATCCAGGACCTGAAATAGCAAACCGGCCGTCATACTACCACAACCATATTTGACCGGTGGCATGGTGTTCTCTTGAGGTGGGTGTGTAAATTTGGCCACCTGTCCGTCATCGTCGGACCATCGTTGTTATTTTAACCACACTTTCCATCATCGCTAAATTACAATTACCGTATTTTCCGCACTATAGGGCACACCAAAAAGTCTTCCATTTTCTTAAAAGCTCACCGAGCACCTTAAAATCCGGTGCGTCTTTTGTATGGCCATTACGGTAATACGTCGACTCCAAGATGGCTCCTTCCTGGAGACATGCTTCCAATGTTATAACTCGCTGTTGGTTCAGTGAACTGTGTCGCTGCTTTCTTAAATAAGTTTGTGTTGCAGCTCCGAAAAAAAGGAGAGCTGTGGTGTTCATTTTTTTAAAACAGTCACAACAAATACAGGTACGTCTTTGTCCGTCTCCGTTGCCTTCTTCCGTTCGGCTCGAGAGGCGTTCAAGACCGCCTCCGAAAAAACGTCAACTAACGATTACTTCCACGAAACTACAAAAATGGAAAATAATACATCAAAACTGAAAAGCAAGCGAGGACATCACAAAATAAATTCTATTTGGCTGCCGCTGCTCAACCCTTATTGCGTTGTATTGTTTTTGTTATTGTAAAGTGTCCTTGGGTGTCTTGAAAGGCGCTTATAAATAAAATGTATTATTATTGTATTATTATTATTATTGCCCCCCCTCCCCCACTCTTGTTGTTTGGTGCGTTGAAAAGTTTTGATGGATGTTTGGAAGCCCTGCTGTGTCAGTGGTCATTGAACGCACCTCGAGTCTGAGAACTGCCCAACACGAGTGAGAAGAGTACTTGCTTTCCGTTCCATGCAGCTATTGATCGTAAAATGAAAGCACTTTAAAAAAAAAAATTTTCAAAACCTTAAATGAAGACAAGCAAGTCATGTCGTACCACTTTCAGTCAATGTGTGCACGGTCTCGAGGCACGGGTATACCATTTTTTCCAGGGGTAACTTTTGGCACAACAGCTGATTAGCCGAGGCGGAGGAGGCGACAGACAGGATTTGACAAAAGATTTGACCCCAGTCTTTATGTAATGAACAATATTTTCGTCTCGTCTTCCTTCGTCCACGAAACTGCACTCGGTTATTGTTTGTAAAAGGAGGTTTAGTCTCGTCTAGTTTTCGTCCAGTGAAAAATGCGTTGACGAAAATATTTTCCTTTCGTTTTCGCAAACAGCCCAGTGTGTGACCCTAACGACACAAAAGGTCATAATTTTCACCAGAGCATTTTATAATTTGGTCAAATTAATTTATTTCATCTTGTTTAAATGGAAGTTACTGTCAATTTTTTTTTAAATCAAATTTTCAGTACTTTTATGGGTTTAAAGCCTAAAAAATGGGTCGGCACCGACCCCAACACTAGCGTTCAAAGGACTCATTTTATTTCTTCATTTCTAGAGGATGTCCTCTGCCGCCATCTCCAGCCATCTTGGGCAAAAGGAGACTTTCGCAAACTGGCAAGCAAAAAGTGAGGAGAGAGCGCACCATGTCACGACTGCTGTCCAGTGGATAGCTGAACCTCTGAATCTCATGCTGAAAGGACACGCCCCTTGCGACCAATCAGAAGTTGACCAGAACCTCAGGTAGAATACGGCTGTCGTCCGTCTGTAAAGTGACATCCGCGTCGCCACTTTCAGTTTAAAAAAATGGCTGGCTTATCGGTGCTGTTTTAAACTTTTAACAATCATTTGGGGTGGGTTTTCTCCGGGTACTCCGGAAAATGAATGGATGAATGAAAGGATATCTGCCTCAGCAAGTGAAGGAGATGGGGATGCAAGTGGGTGTCAAGCTGGTGCCCAATTATTTTATCGGCCAACCAGGAGGCATACCGGGTCAATGTTTGTCAACACTTGCTTGAGGTGATCAGACAAGACATCAGGAATTTAAAAAAATAAAATCTTTGCAATTTGTGCCATCTCCTGTTGCGTGAGAAAACACGATATCATGGTGCTACACAAAAGCCTGCAAAAAAAAAAAAAAAAAAAGCACTGAGGGAAATTAACACAATTGTAGCAGAATAGTGGTGAGATACTGTGGAACACCATGACATATTGTAAATACCGTAAATTCCGGACTATAAGCCGCTACTTTTTTCCCAAACTTTCAACCCTGCGGCTTATACAGTGATGCGGCCAATTTGTGTCATTTTTCTAACGGCCACCAGGGGGCGCTCGAGTAGAAAAGTTAAGATTAAGAGCGGTGGAATATATGCGTCGAGCAAGACTGCAACTTCTTGTCTTCTGCATCAATTCAATAAAATAAAATAAATAAATTAAAGGCATATGACGCATTGCTACTCTGTTGCTAGCGTGTTGTTAGCATGTTGCTAGCGTTTTACTGCCACGTCACAGGCACCGTTTGGGAAGAAAGTTATTATTATTGTTAAGTTATATGATTAAAACTTTGAAAACTCTCTCTGTGTACCGTCTTCCTTTGTAAATATGTTGACATGTTTTAATGTGGGCCCGTGCGGCTTATATACGGGTGCGGCTTGTGTGTGTACAAAATGGCTTTTCCTCTAAAAATGTAGTGGGTGCGGCTTATAATCAGGTGCGCTCTATAGTGCGCAAATTACGGTAATCACGATTAATTTTTAGTTAATTTGAGTTAATTATGACAGTTGAGTTTTTAATTAGATTAAATACTGTAATCGTTTGACAGCTCTAATTATTATTATTGTTAAGTTATATGATTAAAACTTTAAAACTCTCTCTGTGTACCGTCTTTCTTTGTAAATATGTTGACATGTTTTAATGTGGGCACATGCGGCTTATATACGGGTGCGGCTTGTGTATGTACAAAATTGCTTTTCCTCTAAAAATGTAGTGGGTGCGGCTTATAATCGGGTGCGCTCTATAGTGCGGAAATTACGGTAGTCAGCAGTGGTAAGCCATTGATGAGCGTACCTGGTAGAATTAAATGGACATGGCAGCATGTAGAGATGTAAATCTTTTTGGACAAAAAGTATTTATATACCGTATATAACAATCCAAAGACAATACAAAAGAAGCAGTGCAGTGGAAGAAATGCAGCCCTGACAGACCACGATTGACATTGAATCTCTTTCACAATGTTTTTTTTTCCCAATGTCACATTTCCTAAATTGGTGACATAAGACTAACTTCCTTCAGACGCATGACAAAGTATAAAAGGCGCATATTTACACTTCCCGCGCTCACGCGGGCGACAGCGCGAATTGCAACACGCGCCTCGGCGTCGCGCGGCACCTCCGGTGGCCGCTCTGCACCCACCTGCCGTGCACACGCAACAAATTGCCGCCGCTTAGTCGCACACTGTGATGAAGGCTAACGGAATTGGCTATCAAATGCAAAGGAAACGCCACCCTGTGGTGTCTTGGCCAAATACCAGCCGAAGCGACACCGACGATTTGCGGCGAAACTGCGGCACGAGCTCTTTCCTGGTTTCACTCTTGCATCTCTTTCTATTCCTAAACTGATTTCTTTTTTTGACCCCGGCTCCCAATTTACACATGAAAGACTAAATGCAGAATGTGACCACGGCGTGGTTTGTGATGATGATGAATCGTAAAATGTTCAAAAATGTGAAAGCAAAACAAAAATAACCGGCTTTGTGGTGGTTCTTTCGTATCTGCTCATTGCGCAGCAATTTCTTCCTGGCGCGCCAGCAGGAGGAGAAAGAAATGAAGGAAAAGGAGGAGAGCCCTTCTTCTGGTGAACAGGAGGCTGAGATACCGTCGCCGCCACCTGAAAAGAAGAAAGAAAAGAAGGCCGATAAAAGTAATGAGTGGTTTGCATATTTTGGTCGCCTTATATAGCTGACAGGACTCGCTAGGATATGTTAGGCACTTTAATGAAAACTATTGAGCTTTTTTTATTATTTATGGATGGGATGGGAATAGTGAATACCGTAATTTCCGCACTATAGAGCGCACCTGATTATAAGCCACACCCACTACATTTTTAGAGGAAAAGCAATTTTGTACATGCACAAGCCGCACCCGTATATAAGCCGCATGTGCCCACATTAAAACATGTCAACATATTTACAAAGAAAGACGGTACACAGAGAGAGTTTTCAAAGTTTTCATCATATAACTTAACAATAATAATAAAATACCGTAAATTGCGGACTATAAGCCGCTACTTTTTATTTCCAAAACTTTCAACCCTGCAGCTTATTCAGTGATGCGGCCAATTTATGTATGGATAGATATATACACATCTCACAAAAAGTTAGAGAGAATTTCAGGTGAAATTTATGGAAAATGTAACGAGTTCAGTGATATCGTATCGTGAAAGTAGAAAATAGAAGGACGTCGTGGGGATTTCCTCATCTCAAAACAATTCATTGAAACGAAAAGTGAACAACAACAACAACAACAAAAAAGGACATCTCAACGACTTGTCATGTGCCATTTGGCACCAATTACAGCTTGATGCAACTTTCAGTGTCCTGGCTACTAACGCTGTTTATTTCGGACATTTTTTCCTCACAGAAAAAAAAGGCGCTTCAGAGAAGCCATTTTGTCCGGCAGAGCCGCCTGAACCGGTGCTGCCCGGGTGCTTGGCCATCGGCTCGGTGTCTCTTGCGGTGGCCAAGAGTGGGGCTGAGATCGAGGGCGTTCCTCTCTACAAATACATCCGCAACCTAAAGAACCCAGAGGTGAGAGCCCATTGCATAAATTGGGGTCTAATATTAAAATATTTGCCCAAATGTGTCCCCCCACCCCCAAAAAAAAGAAAACAAAGCGCTGTGTGTTGGGGTAAAATGTTTAACCTGCGATGAAAGTCTTTTTGATGCTCTGTGTGTAAACCACCATCCCAAACACACTTGATGACAGCACACGCATTCATCACAACGCCTACTGTTTGTTTATTTATCTATTTTTCTTACTGAAGATCAACTTTATTTTGCATGTAAAAAATGTCTTAAATACGTGTGCACAGGATCAACATGGATTTCACATCCCAATCCCCCTGGTGACTTTATTAAGCTGCGGGAAGACGTCTCCCGGAAAACTCAACTTGCTTGAAGAGGTCATCCTGATCCCCAACGCGGGACAACAAGTCAAACAAGTACTCGACTCTCCAACCACTCACAACGTTGCCAAGTGTTTTCTCTCTTTTGGCTGTCTTCTTGCGAGAGAAGACAGTTTTCTATTCAGGGGCCCCAGTTTAAGCTTGGCGGGCCACCATGCTTTTCTCGGATGGATGGATGGATGGATGGATGGATGGATGGATGGATGGATGGATGGATGATGGATGGATGGATGGATGGATGATGGATGGATGGATGGATGGATGGATGCATGGATGGATGCATGGATGGATGGATGATGGATGGATGCATGGATGGATGATGGATGGATGGATGGATGGATGGATGGATGGATGGATGGATGGATGATGGATGGATGGATGGATGGATGGATGGATGATGGATGGATGGATGGATGGATGATGGATGAATGGATGATGGATGGATGGATGCATGGATGGATGATGGATGGATGGATGATGGATGGATGGATGGATGGATGATGGATGAATGGATGAATGGATGGATGATGGATGATGGATGGATGGATGGATGCATGGATGGATGGATGGATGGATGCATGGATGGATGGATGGATGGATGGATGGATGCATGGATGGATGGATGGATGCATGGATGGATGGATGGATGGATGGATGGATGGATGGATGGATGGATGGATGGATGATGGATGGATGGATGGCAAACACTATGACACTGCACTGTGTCATGACTGTTAATAATAATAATAATTCATACTTGCTGGAATACAAACGACCATGGTTTTTGTTGAAGTGCAGCTATGATGAGTTATCATTTTAATCGTAGTTTTAATCATTTGGCGTTTTTTTTTTATTTATTGACTTATTTATTTGGTCCTTGAAAATGTTTTCACGTGAAAATGATGATGTTTGTGGTCCTGCATTTATTATGTGTGTGTGTGTGTACATGGGCAAGTATGTGTGCACAACAAGCATTCTCGAAAGGTCGCTGCTTAACGGACAAGTAAAATAAATCAATAAATCAATCAATAAATAAAATTCTGTGCGTGACTTATTTGTTGAGGCGTTAATGTTAAATACAGTCTACATTCAGTCAAACACCCCCACGTGCAGTACGGCTGTTCCTGCCAGAATTTCTTAAATTTGGAAAATTACGATATAAGTGTTCAAAATGCAGGGTGGCACAGTGGACTATTGTTTAGCCCCCAGCGACCCCTGTGAGGATGGAGCGGATCGCAAAATGAATGGATGGATGGATGGATGCAAGTCTTTTGGATAAAAGATTGAAATGTTTTTAACCACCGAAATGGTTACTGGATGACCAACAATCAAGGCAAACACCATATTCTTGTGTTGTGCCATTGTTGTTTTGAATTCGACAAAGTCACGGCTATTTTGTCCATCCGTTCGATCCGTTTTGTGTCAAGTGTTGTTCAGAGTTCAACCGACCAACCATTCAAGCATTTCTACTTGTGTCATGCTAAACTGTGACCTCCTTTTCACAGATCATCACAATGACAACGCAGTTACAGAAGGAAATGATGAGAATATTGAGCGCGTCATCAAAAGCTGGGGTGAGGGACATTTTCATTTATTGGTTAAAAAGAACAGAAGCGAAAGAAGACCGCGGTGCATTTTCAAAGTGTCGGAACAATGGTCTGACAAGTTTTTATGAGAGAACAGTATGTGAAAGGATGTTCTGGTTGCACATTTCTTTGCTAATATGCATTGAGTTTTTGCAACTAGTCTTTCAAATGAATTCAAACACGAAGCCCCTCAAGTTTTGTTGAAAAGATTATTCAACCCTTCTTCACACTGACAGAATGTTCACAATGCAAATTGCGAGTGGCACATTCAACTGCCGTAACCTTGCAGTCCCAACTGCAGATTTCGTTCATCATAACCGCAAATAAACACACATTTATTGTCAGTCCAAAACAGCTGCTTTTTTTTTCTTTTTTTCTCAACACAGATGGATACAAACAGATTTCAAATAAAGTCAAATGTATTTAGCCCATACTGGATGTATTTTAATTAGAGCTGTCAGTTTAGCGTGTTTTTATTGGCATTAATTTAAATGAATTTTATCGGGATCAAAAATTTTCTCGCGAGATTAACGCGGCAGACGTCACAGCGGATGTGACGTTGCTCTATAAATACACCAGAAACAAAACATCAAGCGCGCTGCACAAGTCCACGCACGTTTGTTTTGCCAGCCACGGCAGCGCGAGACACCGAAAACGGATACTTAAATAGTTTATGAATGGAAAGTTTACTTTTAAAAAGTTGCCAGATTGTTCCAATGACAAGACCAAAGTTACCTGTATGTTTTGCAGTCGTAAACTGAGCTATCATCATAGCACGTCGAGTCTGAAATACCACTTAATGGCCAAGCGCACAGCTGACGTGAGTACTCCGCCCCCTCGTCTCAGACAGACAGCTATGGATCATTTCAAAGTGAAGAAAATGGATGACACGACAAAGAACAAAGTTGCTGAAGCAATCGGCAATTTAAACAGTGTGGGCTAAAATGTTGCTAGAACAGGGGTGTCTTTATTTAGCTCATTTGTGCATAGTTGTCATGTTTGTCCGTCTGCAATCTGACGTTTAAACGAAGTAAATTACGTTGCAGCTGGGGTTAATCAAGCCAGCGCTCCACTTCCGAGATTGACTATTGGGACTTGTAGTTCTTTTGTTCGATTCGACTTGATATGTTTGTGTTGTATGGTTTCTTATGTTTAAAACAATGACTAATGATGACGAAAATGATACATAGTGAAATCAGGGTTGATTACATTATTTATTAAACGTATTGTTAAATAAAGGTATTAATTAATGTCAATTATATACATATTTACATTGTGATGCAGAAAGATAGATATATTAATTTTTTACTGCATTTATGTGTAGTTTGGGTTATTACCTGCTTCTGATACTTCTGTTACAACTACTACTACTACTACTACTACTACTTCTGCTGCAAAGTGCTCCAATAAATGATCAAAAAAGTACAGAACGAGAGATCCTTCCATGTTGACCGACAATCCCTATTCAGGGGGCCGTGAAAAACGGAATTAACTGAACAACTCCACTACTGATTGCCAGCGAGAGCCTCCATTACAAGAATCCGAAATGATGTTGACACAAAACCGTAGAGACTTCCGAGCGAGAAGGTTCAACAGAATCAGCATAGCCTGACTGCTGTGTTCAAAGCAAATTTGAGAAAAACGAAGTATGCAACCATTGCTTAAATCCATTATAGGCTGAGTACTAGTTTACCTTAGATGTGCACTTTATAATGTTATATTGCGCTGTTTTGATTCCATAAAAAGAGCTGTTCAAGCAGCTGTTGTGTGACAAAATATTGTTTTCACTGTTGTTGATGGACAGTAATATTGTGTGAGAGATAATGTGTGAATAACTGCTCCAAGTGAAAAATGTTCATGTCAAATTGAAAATCAAAATTGTTATTTCAGTAAATATTTGCATTTTGCACATAGAAAACGGATTCATGATTCCATGTTGATGAGAGCATTAAATGGGGGAAAATAGGACCAAAAATATAAAAGGAAATTCAGAAACGATAAAAAATGCGTGAGTAATCACGGTTAATTTTTAGTTAATTTGAGTTAATTATGACAGTTGAGTTTTTAATTAGATTAAATATTTTAATCGTTTGACAGCTCTAATTTTAATGTTATGTGGATAATCCAATTCACAAGACGGACATTGTTGTTTGCTCTAAGGTCACCCAGGCCATTCTGAGCGAGAATGGTGTGCTGCCTATGAGCTTTGATCGTCCGGAACAAGCTCTGGATCTGATCTCCGAAGCCTGCAATAACCTTGCGTTCACACTGGGAACAGAGATTCATCTGGCGCTGAGCTGTGCCGGCCCCGACCTCATGGACTATGTAAGTGCATCATCGAGTAAGTTTGAAGAAGTCATCCACGCTCACAAAAAAGGAAATCCCAAGTGCTGAGAAGTACATTGCTTTTCTCTTTTTCCTCTGTCTCCATTTCAGACCAAAGAAAAGTACGAGATCGCAACAGGAGGTTTTAAGTCTGCGGACGAACTGGTGACGATGTATCAAAACCTTGTCAGCAAATATACTGCGGTGGTCGCTTTAATTGACCCCTTCAGGAGGGAGGTGTGTGTCTTTTTTTTGTTACTTCTCTTGTCGTTATTAAAAAAATAATAAATCACTCAAGGGTTGAAGGACAAATGTTAATCTATTTAAACCGAGTAACAAGACATCAGAACTTGACAACAGTCAAAATGACGGTTCTGTGAGTTGATGGCTGACAGGGGGCCCTACGCGTTTACAACAGGGCAAAAAGGTGCAGGCATCAAAAGGCCCCTGTTCTACAGACTGCGAAACATCGGGGAGGCTGCATTTCGCACTGGGTATCTTGAATGAGTGCAAGGGAACACTGAAATCTCCAGATGATCGAGGGCCAAGAACATCACGGGCACATTGTGATCATGAGGGCTTGGCGGGAATCAGTGGTGACTCTGTAATGGCAATTTGACATAAAACAGCGCTAAATGGAAGTAACTGTTCGTACGCAAAATTAAAATTGCAATCGAGTCAGAATGGGTCTCTCTGGTCCGATAGAAATGATGGGATGGCACTCACGTCGCCTTACATGTGACGTATCTTATGTGCTGAGAGCACGCGTAAAAGCTAATTATGTGCTAAGGCTATCATTGCCTGTGTATAGGAATTTGTGGCTGGCTAATGAGCATTAAATTAATAAATTAAGCTAGTCAATGTATCAATGCCCTTGTCGTTGCTTTGCTGTTGGTCTCCCAGACCGTCCTAGCAACAAATGAAAGATTGAACACTTGGACTTCGGATCTAAGAGACCAACTTGCTTATTAGCACTAGCTAAAACGAGGCGACTGCAACACAATGGTGGTGGATTTAAAATGGGACAAAAACATCCGAGGTTTTTGCTGTTGGCCATGGGCACAGAAATCCTGGTTCGTCCTGATAAAAGTCAATTATATTCAACTAAAAAGGAACATCTTTCCGTGGGTTTGATATACAGTCATCATGCCGGTATAGGCTACGATCCAGTGCATTTGAATGAGATAAGTGAGTGTGACTTTGTAACATGTTGTCACGTTGCGAGGTGGTGGTGGACCCCAAAGAGCAGGCAGGAGTGAGGAGCAGGGTGAACTTGACCAATTGTATTTAATAAAACACAGAAAACTCAATCCAAAACAAACATGGTCCAAAGTAGCAAACAAAAATCCACAACTGAAGCTAAAACAGAACCGTGACCAAAACATGACCGAAACAAGCCTGACAGCAGCAAACAAACGGCAACAAAAAACATGACAGTGGCAAACAACAGCAAGAATGACCCGACACCGAGTGGTCGGGAGGGAGGGAGTCCTTTTATGCTCCTAATTGCTAAACGACCAACAGGTGTGCAGCTCAGGGAGAGCCCTGCCGTGCCACCTGTTGGTCCCAAACCCAATCATGACACATGTGACCATAAAGTGCATAAGTGCACTTTATTTTTACCATCAACTATTATGATGGAACTGGATGTTTCATCTGTTATAATGGGTTTTTTTGGGGTGGGGGGGTTCCGGAAAAGTTCAAGATGTGAGTCGCTTCCAAATGTCATTCCCAATCATTAACATGATTACCATCATTTGCGCACTATAGAGCGCACCTGATTATAAGCCGCACCCACTACATTTTTAGAGGAAAAGCAATTTTGTACATACACAAGACGCACCCGTATATAAGCCGCACGTGCCCACATTAAAACATGTCAACATATTTACAAAGAAAGACGGTACACAGAGAGAGTTTTAATAATATAACTTAACAATAATAATAATCTAACTTTCTTCCCAAACGGTGCCTGTGACGCGGCAGTAAAACGGTAGCAACATGCTAACAACACGCTAGCAACAGAATAGCAATGCGTCATATGCCTTTCTTTTTGCATTTTCCATGATGAGGGTATGTTCACGCTCATTTAATTGATGCACAAGACAAGAAGTTGCAGTCTTCCTCGACGCATATATTCCACCGGTCTTAATCTGACGTTTTCTACTCGAGCGCCCCCTGGCGGCCGTTAGAAAAATGACACAAATTGGCCGCATCACTGTATAAGCCGCAGGGTTGAAAGTTTGGGGAAAAAAGTAGCGGCTTATAGTCCGGAATTTACCGTAGTTACAAAGGACATTTTAGGCGTGAGTCAGAGATCTGGTGATCATGAAATCGCAATGACCTTGACGTGAGTACATTGTAGGATTTGGATGTTTATGTCACCTAAAAAATATAGTTGAGACACCGAAAAAAAGTGCTCATGGTACTGGGCGGGGTTGAAGCAGCCTCTTTGTCTGCTTAGGACTCATACTGACTCTTGATTAACGTAATCGGGAGCAAAATGTACTGCTGCCCGCCCGGTGTCAAAACGGTTCGGCTCAGTCACAGGTCTTGAGGTCTTCGCAACAGAATGAAGACCCCCCAACCAAAAAGCTCAAAAGCCAACAAGTGCAAAGAACAAAACATGGAATTATTCTGAAGGAAGTAGCCTTCGACGAGCTCTGATCTAAATACCATTGAAGGAGCTGAAAGTTGCAATCTGCGGAATATTCCCGAGTTAAATGTATGTTAAGCGGCTGTCAGAAAAATGCTGTGCTTTTTTTTTTGTCCGCTTGTGTTTATTGGACTTTGCAAGGACAGAGAACAGTGGGAGAAACTGAGCACCGTGATTGGACAATCGTGCGTGCTGCTCTCTGACGCTACCTACAAGCCACAAGCTCCGCCCCTTCCCGGAGTCACAGGCTATATCCTAAAACACACCAACGAGATAACGGTCAGCGACTTGATCCGCATCACATCCGAGCAACAAGGTTAGCGCACCTATGCACTGCTGAAGGACACACACACACACACACACACACGATGCCGATTGAAGTATTAATTTTTCATTTGTTGCAAATTGTTGTATGTTTGATTATTATTTCTGTACAACACTCACAAATAAAATTCAGTTGAGTAAGTCACCCAAATCAGATATTTGTCAAGAACCGCGGGAAGCTCACCAGCTTTCTTCAATAAAATAGATTCCAGAGACAAGTACATACAAATGCATTCAAGTTATTATTTTTTTGTTCTGAATTTAATCAAAAACGTCTTCAAAAAATATGTATATACAGTATATTTTTTTTGCTTCTTGATGCAAGCATTGATGGCACAATGTCTGCCACTGCGGGATATGTTCCTGCGGCACGTGTCGCACGAAGGAGTGCTGTCAACGCTCATTTTGTGTACGTGTGTCTCATGCAGGATCACTTCTATTGGGGAAATCTAGCAATGAGTCCTGTGATGACAACTCTCTGTCAGACATCGTGAGTGTTGCTTTGTTTTTTTTTTGCGCGTGTGTGTGTGCGCGTGTGTGTGTGTGTTCTTGTACTTCTCACATTGTGAGGACCGGCACGAGTTTTTAACCAACAGATTGAGGACATTTTGACAAAGTGAGGACATTTTGGCCGGTGTGTGTGTGTGTGTGTTCTTGTACTTCTGACATTGTGAGGACCGGCACGAGTTTTTAACCAACAGATTGAGGACATTTTGACACAGTGAGGACATTTTGGCCGGTGTGTGTGTGTGTGTGTGTTCTTGTACTTCTGACATTGTGAGGACCAGCACGAGTTTTTAACCAACAGATTGAGGACATTTTGACAAAGTGAGGACATTTTGGCGGTGTGTGTGTGTGTGTGTTCACGTGTTTTTAACCAACAGATTGAGGACATTTTGACAAAGTGAGGACATTTTGGCCAGTGTGTGTGTGTGTGTGTGTTCTTGTACTTCTGACATTGTGAGGACCGGCACGAGTTTTTAACCAACGGAGTGAGGACATTTTGACGAAGTGAGGACATTTTGGCCGGTGTGTGTGTGTGTGTGTGTGTGTGTGTGTGTGTGTGTGTGTGTGTGTGTTCCAGCTTCAACAAAACCGAGTGTGTCGATTTCGTTGATGCTACTGTCATCACTGTTCACTCATTTAATGCCAAAACGTAAAAATATATTTGCAAAAAACCCGATCATTTAATGTCAAAACCTACGCTTTGGGTGTTTTAAAAAATAAAATAAAATATGAATAAAGGGCTTCGCACTTTCTCAATTAGCGTAAATAATTCAATAATCATAATAAGCTAAATAAGGGTTCCTTACACAGAAGCACTAGTACATACAGTCATGTGTTCTTTCTCTGAAACCCTTGAAAGGTGATCAATATGCTATACTTGTCATTTCAAAGCACACCCGCATGCAAAAGAGATGTTCCAAAAAGACAATTTTGGGGTGAAAGGAGATACAGTATTTTCCCATCCTCTCAAGTGAAACTTTACAAACAGCAACATTTAATCAGTGTGGATATTTTTCCACAAATGGCTCACGCGAAGCATGCCGCAATCATGTGCTCCGCTGATTGCCGCGCTCCCACGTCCACGAAGGTGGTGGGACCATTTGAAGCGACATCGCTTACATGGCTTGGGGCACACTTTCTGATTGTGCTGACCTATTTGTTTGCCCCTTTCAGGCTTATGCGCTGTTATTAAGCTGTCATGCTAGCATGCGACGATCAACAGCAGTCATGAAGTAACAGCCACGTACATCGTAAAGCGCCGCTAAAGGATGTCGGGGTTAGGTTGTCCTGCCAATTTGCTGGCTTGCAACATAGTATCAGATAGACGTGCTCAATTCCCAAATGCTTAGTGATTACTCGATTAGCCGTTCGGCTCGAGAGGCGTTCAAACACCGCCTCCGAAAAACGTAAACTCATGATTACTTCCATGAAACTGCGAAAATTGAAAATAATGCATCAAAACTGAAAAGCAAGCGAGGATATCACAAAATAAATTCTATCGCCACCCCTGCAGAATTTCTATTGTGATTTCATCATTTGTGAATACACAACAAAGGAATAAATAACTACGACTGTCCGTCTCGGTGCCTTCTTCCGTTCCACTCGAGAGGCGTTCACGGCCGCCTCCGAAAAACGTAAATTAATTATTGAATTATTATTACTTCAATGAAACCACGAAGAAAATCAAGCGTGAAATCACAAAATAAATTCTGTAGGGGGGGGATATCGAATTTATTTTGTGATTTCCTCGCTTGATTTTCTGTTTTGATGCATTATTTTCCATTTTAGTAGTACATTAATAATTAATTTGCATTTTTCTCAAGTTGAACGGACGCCTCTCGAGTTGAATGGAAGGAGCGTAGCACCATCTAGTGGACGCATTCTAGATTGCGCCTTACAATGTGAAGCGGCCGATGTATAAAAAAAAATAGCCATTCGTTGAAGGTGCGCCTCATAATCCAGTGCGTCTTTTAGTGCGGAAAATACGGTATTAATACATATACCGGATTTTCCGCACGATAAGGTGCTTCAGAGTATAAGGCGCACCTTCGATGAATGTCCTATTTTTAAAACAGTTTTCAGATAGAGGCGGACCCCATTATAAGGCGCATAGAATAGAAGCTAGAATAGTGGCTGCGGTTACGCTAGGCATCCACTAGATGGAGGTATGCTAAATGGAATACAAGACAATACAGCTTCATTAATGTAGAGCTTTCACAAGAACTGCAGTTGTAACAAAGTGCTTTACAGAATATTGAAAGTACTAAATCCACAAAGTCTGAATATTGATCCAAGCGCATCGGATTATAAGGCGGCGCACTGTCAGCTTGAGAAAATGGAATGCTTTTAGAGGCGCCTTATAGTGCGGAAAATACGGTAATCAAATCAGGATTCGTTTTGCATGTTTTCTGAAAAAAAAATGAATGATCGTATGAGGGCGATGAAATGCAAAAGTACAAATGTATCCTTATTGTCAAATATTACGACTCCCATTACAACTCCGTCTTTTGCTGCAAAGTCTCGTCATCTGCAGACGTAAAAAAAAAAAAGCTAGGAACCTATTTTGACAAAGAACAAAATACAGAGAGCTGGGTTCAAATGTCGTCAAAGAAACACCCAAAGTACAGATCCCTGAAAAATCGACTCCGTTGAAGGAACGTGATTTAACTTCAGACACCGGCACCACCGATGCGGCCTTCCATCTAATTAGCTACTCGCTGGAAGCCGCATCGGCTGCGTGAACATGAACTGCGGGCACAGGAATGTCCCGCTTTGGTGAAAGGCGCGGGCCAATAAATGCGTTACACCTCTGATGCCAAAGGCAGTGTGGAAGGGATGACACACACACACACACACACACACACACACACACACACAGCGTAATTGTCTCTCTCCCTTTGGTGCCGTCAGACAGATATTTTTTTTTCTTCTTTTTTCTGACCCTCTCTTGTCTTTCAGGCGGTGGGTCTGGGTCTGGACTATGTCAAACTGGGAGGTCTGAGCGGTGCCGAGAGGATGACTAAATACAACAGGCTGCTTTCTATTGAGGAAGAACTGTCTCAACGGGGGATCCTGGGTATGTTTCTTTTAGTCTCCCTCGCTCCGGCCGCCGGACAAAGGCCCCAAGCAAAAGAGGAAGTCTCTCTCTCTCTCTCTCTCTCTCTCTTCTCTCGTGTGTGAAAGAAACCAGTGTGTGTGCAAAGATGAAATCTCTTACCTTGGATCTGTTAATTGGCTGCCTAATGACATGCGAGGACAAACGCTTTCCTTGTCTGTCAAGCCCCTCCCCCCCACTCCCACACCCACTAAATAAATAAATAAATAAATAAATAAATAAAATACATGGAAAGCGTGGGGGTCGCGGGGAGAATCGAAAATGAGGACCTTGCTTGTGAGATCATTCCAGACAGAAAAAGCTTACGCAACATGTTGCGGCTTGATCCGAGAAGACAAAAGTCTCCGAGATCATTTGAGCCGTACCGTGAGTTGTATTTCTTGATTTATTTTGAGTCCATTCCCTTTATTTCATGATTCGTCTCATTGGCAGTGCCGAAGGAGCAACACTCCCTGCCGCTGTTCCATGAAAGAGAAGAAGAGGAGGAGGAAGTCTGAACGGGGGGGGGGGGCCACCTACCTTCCGGTCGTATGCCACCATAGCACACATTTCTTGCGCTTCCCTTCAATCAATCACTTTCTGTCGACTGCTTCCAACGACCACGTTACAGCTGAAACCTTCTCTTTGTTTATATCGGAGGAAATTCCAGTAACTCATCACATTGACTACTTTTGCCTCTTTTCTCAGGGTTACGCATACAATACAACAACGTACGAGCCGTACCGTTGATATATTTGAACAGCTTAGTATATTTAGCCCAATAATACAATGTCATTACCGTAATTTCCGCACTATAGGGCGCACCCGATTATAAGCCGCACCCACTACATTTTGAGAGGAAAACCCATTTTGTACATACACAAGCCGCACCCGTATATAAGCCGCACGTGCCCACATTAAAACATATTTACAAAGAAAGACGGTACACAGAGAGAGTTTTCAAAGTTTTAATCATATAACTGAACAATAATAATAATATAACTTTGCAAACGGTGCCTGTGACGCGGCAGTAAAACGCTAGCAACATGCTAACAACACGCTAGCAACAGAATAGCAACACAGTATAACAGGTCTGATCTTACCTAAATAAAATGTATTATTATTATTATATTTTCTACTCGAGCGCCCCTGGCGGCAGTTAGAAAAACGACACCAATTGGCCGCATCACTGTATAAGCCGCAGGGTTGAAAGTTTGGGGAAAAAAGTAGCGGCTTATAGTCCGGAATTGACGGTATTTTTATTTTCATCAACGTACAAGTAAGAGAGGCTATTGGTGGTGTTGTTGATGTTTCAAATATGATCGTGCTGTGTGTCGTGATTTTCTGTCTTGAGAGAGGGACCATTGTTTCACGCTTCCGGTGGCTATTTTGGTCCTTTTGATCAACTACCTTTTGTTTTCTTGGCTTTGCTTCTGAATGTCGTTTACCTGTTGTGGTGACTTGAGCTGCCTTGGGTGTGAAACGTGCTCTATAAATAAAGCTGCCTTGCCTTGCCTTGCCGAGTGAAAAAAAATCCATCAGCAGCTTGCCTGACTCCACCCATGCCTCACAATATACACACAGAAATGAATCTCCCAGCCAGCTGATGGGGCGCATCTCAATATATGTCGGATCAGATCAGTCCCGTTATGCACCGTGTCGTTTTACAAAGCATTTGATGCTTATTTCAACACTGGAATGTTATTCACAGAATTGCGGTTCAGAAAATGGCTTTTCATTGTGGCAACAGTTTGACGGCAAAACACATTTTTTTGCTCGGACCACGCCTGCATTTCCTGTGGGGGGAAAATGTTTTTGAATCCCGACCAAATTGGGAAGCTGACTGGTGCTTGTCGAATGGTTTGTGTTGGATCTCAGAGGTGGGCGCTGTCATTATTTTCTGAAAGGCCTGGCCCCAAAATTGAGCGCTTTTCGCTGATGGCGATGCAATATGCTACGTGTCATTACGTCCACTCCTGCGTCGCAAACACATGTTAGTTCCAGCGCAGGGGATCAAATCACAGGAGTCAAACTGGGTTTAAATTGAGCTGCGAGAACGACGGCAACAAAGACGGCTTTTTCTCTCTGCGGTTAAAAAGGAAGTCAAATCGATATCAACTTGATGGTTTTTCATTGTGCTCGTCGTCTTCGAGTGTGTCGCAACACCGACGGCTGCCGTCGGACCCGATTCGCATATCCTCATTCTACCTCCATATGCCGTTTGGTTTGTTTTGTGGACGTCTCTACGAACGACTTCCCGTTTTGGTAAGGACTATTGTTTGGACTAAATCTGTTCAATCAAGTCTGAGCGAGACCTCTCGCGCAGCGTTTGTTTCATTGGAAAATCTAGAACGGATTCTTTGAAGCCGTTTGAGGGGCGAATCTGCTTTGCAAAAGGAGAGGACTTACGACAACAATGGCATTTCCTCCACACTGCGTTAAGGGGGCGGCAAGATGGAAATTGCACCTTGGTGCTAAACGAAGCCTCAAACCTTCATAAACAAAAGTGTCCGATACGTGACGGACGCGGGCGGGCACGCAGCGCTTATTGTGTTTCAGGCATTCAACATGAGGATGCGTCTGGGAAATCTGGACAGGTGTCGAGCGGAAACAACACAATAGCAAGCGTTGCGTAATCACTTGCACAGCCATTGTTGGGCTTCGATTCAATCGTAACAAAACAATTAATTGCTTGGAATAAACTATTTAGAATCTGGGCAATTATACAGACAGGAACTGAGAATGAATGAAAATGCAGACGTATACCCACCAGATGCTACATTAAAGTTCATCAAAAATACATAAGCAGAAAGACTGCCAATCTACCGTAATTTCCGCACTGTAGGGCGCACCTGATTATAAGCCACACCCACTACATTTTTAGAGGAAAACCAATTTTGTACATACACAAGCCGCACCCGTATATAAGCCGCATGTGCCCACGTTAAAACATGTCAACATATTTACAAAGAAAGAGAGTTTCCAAAGTTTTAATCATATAACTTAACAATAATAATAATATAACTTTCTTCCCAAACGGTGCCTGTAAAACGGTAGCAACATGCTAACAACACGCTAGCAACAGAATAGCAACACAGTATAACAGGTCTGGTAAAAGAACATACCGGTACTTGTAAAAATCACGGTGAGCCGTCGTTTATGCCAAGTTTACGTGCAGCAGCTCTGTTTTTGCATTTTCCATGATGAGGGTATGTTCACGCTCATTGAATTGATGCACAAGACAAGAAGTTGCAGTCTTCCTCCACGCATATATTCCACCGCTCTTAATCTTACCTTTTCTACTCGAGCGCCCCCTGGCGGCCGTTAGAAAAATGACACAAATTGGCTGCATCGCTGAATAAGCCGCAGGGTTGAAAGTTTGGGAAAAAAGTAGCGGCTTAGAGTCCGAATTTACGGTAATTGATGATCACCAGTAGCGATGCGCATGACAGTGCTGAACGATCAACGGTTTCACTGATGTCACTTTCCAATCAGCTTTTCCTTATTTACCATTTTTAAAAAATCTGGTATCAAGATGGGTTTGCGTGCATGTGTGTGTGTGTGTGTGTGTGTGGAAGGACTTTTGACTCGGATCTTCATCTTACATTAGAGTCTGTTCAGGTGTACTTGTCCAATATCCCACTCCTAATCGCACTTACTGAAGCTTACTCACCGCACGACTGCACATTTGGAAGAACCGAAACAATAAAGTGGTACATTTAATTCTATTTAAGTGCGAAGTGCGTCGGGGAGAATACAGGATTTGTACATGGCATTCTCGCCGCTCGGGCCCAGCCCAGATGAACGAGGAAGTGTGCCACCAGCGCAACAGCTGATGGGAGTGAAAACATTACAAAAACTGACTGGGAAAAAACCACTAAAAATTGGAGCCAGTCTGAATTTCGAGGACGCCATGACGTTCGGGACGTAAATAGGCCAGGCTGAACCTGACGCTTGGTGTCCTAAGTCAGCTGGAATTGGCTCAAGCTCACCAGGACTTGAACTCATTCAGTAGCAGCCAATTCTAGGCCAAGTCTGAAAAGACGTTTAAAAACGTCGTTGGGAGTGAATGAGTTAATGAAGACGTGCAATGTAGAAAATAAATGGATGACGTTGTCACAGATAAAGACGAAACGAAAGCGCCCTCGTTCAAGTCAGTGAGGGGCAGTGACGACTGGACTGGGAGGCTTTTATTTGTCAACTTTGAGGAACATGATTGTCAGCCAGCGTCCTTCTCACGGGTTCGGGATTTCTCCGGGATTGAATCGGATGCCACAAACAGAGACATTAATAAGAGCTTACAAAAAAAGATTCATGAAAGAAAAACGCAAGAGCGACAAAGTACAACGAAAGTCGCTGGTAACCGAGAACCAAGAGAAAACGGGACACAAAAAGCGCTTGGCAACATGCAAGGAAAAATTACGCAAAGTCACAAAGGCCAAGGAAATCTCATTACACGATCAAGATGCAATCGAGATTAACGCGATGACAAAAATACGACTTCATTGAGCAAAGACATGAAGCGTCTGGATTAGAATAATCAAACGCTTGGTCGGAGAGTCGTGAGCAAGGTTGAGTAATCTGACTCGAGTAGTCGGCGTGGCAGTTCTTTTAAAGGCAGATGACGATAACGCGGAAGAGGTGCAGCACTGGGAACGCTCTCCGATCTCGCCGGAACTGAAACACAAAACAACCACGAGAGTCTATTTACACATGCGCGTTCATTAAAACAAATTCTTCAGTGTAAATATCCCCATATTACAAAGTGGACACCTGCAGTTTATACTCCGGTGCGGCCTATACACTATATGTTACACGATCGTTTTAACATTTAGTGGGTGCGGCTTATATTCAATAGTTTGGAAATGACGGCAGTCTTTCTCGTCATTTATTCTCCGTCAGAAATATCGGCCCAATTATAAGACGCTGTTTTTTGCATTGAAATAAGAAAAAGTGGGTGTCGTCTTATATTCGGGGTCTAGACATTATACCCATTCACGACGCTAGATGGCGCCAGATATCATTGAAGCAAATGCTGAACTTGACTCCCCAGGTTAAAGCGAACCCCTGTCACAAAGAAGAAAAAAAAAAAATAGCGGTAGCACAAAGAAGAAAAATAAAAAATAGCGGGAAGAAAGAAAAGAGAAGAAAATAATAGAAGAGATAACAGAAAATGGAGAAACGTAGCGACAATCTGGAGAAAAGTGGGTCCAAGATCGGCCAGGATAACCGGCAGATGAAGTTATGATGTAATTTACATTTAAAAAACCAGAAGCCATTCAGTTATGAATGTGATTGCACTTTAGTTGACATATTTAAATGTTCAAATATTAAGATTTGAATGAGGCAAAATAACATGCATTTTCTCTCAAATATATTGTTATAATTCTTTGTTTCAGATGTACTGTCATTATTTTCTGTATAAAAATTAATTTGACGTTCAAAAAGTCTTTTTTCAAACTTGAGTCTTGAAAAAGAGGGGGTCGTCTTATAATCAGGGCCGTCATATATTCGGGCTAATACGGTAATAAAAATGAATGTAGGCTGTCATGTAAGTACAGTACCACTAAGAGGCATTTGTTCCCTCCAGTACATCGCGGCGTCTCATCAAGATTTTCAGCAGTTCGCCATCCGGTGATGATGACGACACTTGTGTCGCTGAGGAAACACTTGTGTCAAGATTCCCCTGAAAGATTAAAAACAAAAATACAGCCACGTCAAATAGAAATTCATCAAGCTACGGAGCTCATATGTGATTGTGTTACAGTTACTACATTTTTTTCTCTACGTTATAATGTCTCCAGATTTATCAGGCCGCGTCCTCCTCATTGTACTTCTGTACAATGACATCTGACAGTGGGAGGTTGTCAGACTGATGGGCAGACACAATCAAAACTCCACACTAGAAGTATTTGACAAACTCCATTACCATGATAGCTTTAAGCTCCCGGAAGGCCGAATTAGAGGGCTTCTTCGCCATCTAATAAAAGGAAAATGAGAAAAGAGAAGCAAAATATAAATACGATAACCGTAAATTCCGGACTATAAGCCGCTACTTTTTTCCCAAACTTTCAACCCTGCGGCTTATTCAGTGATGCGGCCAATTTGTGTCATTTTTCTAACGGCCGCCAGGGGGCGCTCGAGTAGAACCGGTAAGATTAAGACCGGTGGAATATATGCGTCGAGGAAGACTGCAACTTCTTGCTAGCATGTTGTTAGCATGTTGCTACCGTTTTACTGCCGCGTCACAGGCACTGTTTGGGAAGAAAGTTATATTATTATTATTATTATTGTGAAGTTATATTATTAAAACGTTGAAAACTCTCTCTGTGTACCGTCTTTCTTTGTAAATATGTTGACATGTTTTAATGTGGGCACATGCGGCTTATATACGGGTGCGGCTTGTGTATGTACAAAATTGGTTTTCCTCTAAAAATGTAGTGGGTGCGGCTTATAATCAGGTGCGCTCTATAGTGCGGAAATTACGGTACTTATGTCCCATGCAACATATTGAGTCTTAAATGCGCCTCCAATGACAAATTGACAAAGCTTAGCATGGAAGCGTTTTACAAGCAAACATCTGTAATAACAAAGCAAGTCATTTCCCATTTTCGAGACAATTACTTCACATACAGCAGCGGGTCCCACTTATTGTGCTGAAGCAATACATCCAAAGAGCGCATACGCACCTGCAGACCGATATAAGAACGCTAATTAGCAGTCAATTACAAGGTTATGAAGAAGTGTTCATGAACTTTGAATTTGGTTTCGTATCATAACGCGTCACAATGATCAAATGATTAAATCCTAAAACAAAACAAAAACATTTTTTTACAACTACCTGTCCTCGTTAGTAGGTTTCTGCGTGACAGGCCGAAGCTGAACCCCTTTCTTGATCCTGTTCATCATTTCCTCGACAGCCTGCTGCCTGACATCCACTTCTGTAAAACACACACACACACACACACACACACACATTGATTACGGAGCCAAGAAATGAGAAAAATCATCGTGATAATATGTTCCCTCAATTGACTAAAAATCTCTACCCTCAGTTTAGCGCATCGAGATGAAGAAGAAACAAACACGCCATTTACTTGAAACTGAAAGTAGCCCTCACAAGACATTTCCTCGTTTCTCCAAGCGGTCAAAGTGTCGCTTGTGCGTTAGCTTGCGGAAGCTAACCAGAATACCGTACAAGTGGCGAGATCCAAAGTGCACTACGCGTTAGCGCTAGCAGCTAGCACCTCTGCATTGGCGAACACCGCTAGGAACGTCACAGTTTCACAGTGTGCCAGCCGCAGATTTTTCCGAACAGTCGGCGTCTGCTCATTCATTCATTTACAGCGCTACTTTGAGTGGATGGTGAAGGATCCGGTATTTATCTTCTAAGATTGAGGCGCACCCCAGCCAAAAATGGTATGCTAACAACTGTCGGGAAGATGCAGTGGAGCGAGGCCTCCGCCAGTCAACGACAGTCGTATGGTTGAAATCACCCTCGTTCGTATTCGATTCATTTGTACAATTATATTTACTTACATTCTTGAATAGAAAATAAAATTAAGTACCGTAAATTCCGGACTCTAAGCCGCTACTTTTTTCCCCAAACTTTCAACCCTGCGGCTTATTCAGTGATGCGGCCAATTTATGTCATTTTTCTAACGGCCGCCAGGGGCGCCCTCGAGTAGGAAAGGTAAGATTAAGACCACCGAAAAGAAAATTCCGGATTTCAAAGTAGGACCGTCGTGGTGTTTTAGATTTATGAAACGAAAAAGTCTGTCCGTCAGGACACGGACAACTCTGTGTCAGAAACTCCCTCCCGACTACGAGGAACAAGTCGCAAATTTTAACAAATTCATTTCTTTGTAAATATGTTGATATGTTTTAATGTGGGCACATGCGGCTTATATACGGCTGCGGCTTGTGTATGTACAAAATTGGTTTCCCTCTACAAATGTAGTGGGTGCGGCTTATAATCAGGTGCGCTCTATAGTGCGCAAATGACGGTATTTAGTCTGTCTTGCTAAAAATCAGTTGTGTGCTGTTATGCTTAAACAATTGAAAAGCTTTTGTGGAATTAAAAAAAAACACCATTTGCAATTTTTGTACCTGCTCTCTTGTCAGAATTGTGGACCGCAAGTGGAATATCGCTGCTGTTTTGTCTCTTTCGGATCAATGACAGCAGTGAGCTAGGGAGTGAACACAAATCAATAACAGTTAAAAAAAAAAATCTGCATTCTAAAGCTGCCGCAGATGTTTATTTTTTGTTTTTCACTTTTGAAAAGTGAAAATCTAACTACAAATGCAAGGTTTTTGTGGTAGGAAAAAAAAACATTAACAAAGGTCAATCTTTTCCATAATTTTTCCACCACAATGTGACCAATGGACTGCAGATAAATAAATTAAAATCAAAAGAAAAAAAAAAGGACTGCAGATGAATAAATTAAAATTAAAAGAAAAAAAAAAAAAAGAAATTAGATCATTTTGAGAGCGGGGGGATGGAGGGGATAAAATGGTTGTTCAAGTGTACACACCCTTTTATAACTCAGTATGTGGCATTTTAGAACTAACCAATTACATTCAAACTCATGAGAGAGAGAGAGACACACACACACACACACACACACACACACACACACACACACACGAGCAAAACACTTGCTATTTGTTTGACAACACGCCACAGTGGCAGACGTGGAATTGTTGCGCACGGCAGGGATTTCATTTTCTGCCTCTTTCATAAAAATGATGAATTTCATCTCTTGAGTCGTGAATCAGGAGAAGCAGATAGGCTCATGGAATTTCTTGCCACGCTGCGCACAAAGCAGGAAAAAGGACTGCTTCGTACGCAACAGAGCAATGACAATAAGTGGATCCCCGAAGTAGCAGACGCCGATCAGGCAATTGTCACAAAATAATATTTATTATAAACACAAAAACTCCGCCTAATTAAAAAACTGAAAACGCTGGTAAAAACCAGAACCAGGAAATAATGTCACGTGAAAAATAAAGCGCTTGCAAAAAAACGGCAAGGAAGGGATAAGACACTTTCTACTTCAAGTACGCGTTCTCAATAACCCTCCAGGGATGACGACAAAGTCACAAAACAACAATCGTATTTGAATAATGTTTCCGAACATGGGCAATAGCAGTGGCACGGCATGCAATGAGTAGACAGCCGGAGCGTCTAGATATAGCAGGCGCAATCACCGACAAATAGGCAGCAGGTGTGCAGGCATCAGAATGAACGCCTGCCACCTGCTGCCCAATTCGAACGTGACATTTCTCAGCCAAGGGGAAGAGGAGGCTTTAAATTGAAGCAGGTGTGTGCAGCAGTGTGCGGGATTTGAATGTTGATTGGTTGATTCCGAAGCCTGCCACATCTCCAGTTATAAAGGTGAGGGGGTGTACAACATGATCTTAGTTGTTTACTTTTAGTGTCCCTCTTGAAAAAGAAAATAGAGATTGAGCTGGACAGGTTATAGGTCACATAAATGGTGGAAAAAGGTTTGAAATTTATCCTGGTCTCATTTTTTTTACATCACAAAAACCTGCCTTTTGAACACCAGTGTGCACACCTTTTAGAGCACCGTGTATCATATGATATCATATGATATCATCTGATATCATCTGATATCAGATGATATCAGATGATATCATCTGATATCATCTGATATCAGATGATATCATATGATACCATATGATATCACACATCATATATAACATATATCAGTCTGCCGACATCGGACAGATGTATCATATGGTTGTTTTTCAGAATAGAATTAATTTCGAACCACTAAGGCCGGAAGAAGGTTACCTGAGTGGGTTGAACGCTGCTAAGGTTGGAAGCGGAGGTGGTGGTGGTGGTGGTGGTGGTGGTGGACATGGCGGTACTGGAAGATGTGATGGATCGGGAGCCGTTTCCAATTTCTTTTGAAGTTCTTGAACTGACCAATGCAATGACAAAATGATTTCAGGACCCGTCATTGGTAGTTGACCTTTCCCAAGCAGGCGATCCTGTTGTTAAAACCATGAAGCCATCACAACTAAAAATAGGGGGACCCGTTTCGAACAAATAACTCAATTGTTGTTGCTTTGTGTATGTGCAAACATTCCATTTCCAGCGGATAACTAGATAAGAGATGTGAAGTTAATGAACTCATTCAGTACAAGCCAATTCTGGACCAAGTCTGAAAAGACGTTTAAAAACGTCGTTGGGAGTGAATGAGTGAAGGCACCTGAGGTCATCTGACCCCGGAGGGGCTTGCAACCATCAGAAGACAATCTTCTGTTTGTTTATGGAATGCGGGAGGAAACCAAAGTACCCGGAGAAAACCCACACAGGCCACGGGGGAGAACATGCAAACTTCACAGAGGAAGGCCGTAGCCCGGAGTCAAACCCACCATCCCTGCACCGCGAGGCAAACATGCTAACCAGTCGACCACCAGGCCGCCTCAATCCCTCGCTCGTGCTTTGACTCGTACGGGACGCGTTAATGTGACTCGTCACAATGCGGCTTGTTTTCATGGTTGCCAATACTTTACGTTCTTACCCGCAAACCTCAGATCCTTGACCTCCGCTCGGGCCTTGGAGCACTCATCGCCGCGCTCCTCTTCTCTTCCTCGACAAGCTCAAGTTGACACCTCAAGGCCGTCAGCTCCTTTTGCGTCTCGCAGCGACTGAATTTCTCTTCCAGTTTCTTGATCTGAAACGCATACACACACACAAACAAACATTTACCGTCATTTCCGCACTATAGAGCGCGCCTGATTATAAGCCGCACCCACTACATTTTTAGAGGAAAACCAACTTAATAACAATAATAATAATAATAATATAACTGTCTTCTCAAACGGCAGTAAAACGGTAGCAACATGCTAACAACACGCTAGCAACAGAATAGCAATGCGTCATATTCTTTTTGCATTTTCCACGATGAGGGTATGTTCACGCTAATTGAATTGATGCACAAGACAAGTTGCAGTCTTCCTCGACGCATATATTCCACCGCTCTTAATCTTACCTTTTCTACTTGAGCGCCCCTGGCGGCCGTTAGAAAAATGACACAAATTGGCCGCATCACTGAATAAGCCGCAGGGTTGAAAGTTTGGGGAAAAAGTAGCGGCTTATAGTCCGGAATTTACGGTAGTTGCGACTAGATTTTTCCCACCGTATCGATCTTTCACCACACAAACAACTTGATAAGGATCCCGTTGAGTTGAATTGGAGGAGAAAAAAATGACAACAACGAACTGTTTCAATTCTATTTCTTGCGTCGGCTCCTGCGGTGGTAATTGGTGGTAAGTAGTCGTCGTCCTGGGTGGATGCCAGCTGACAACCCCTCGCCCGTAACCTTTTCCAAGTTCCGATTGTTCATCCAACGAGGAGTACGTTCACCTTCTGTATGGCACCGACAGAGATCAGTGATCCCACTCAGCTCTAATTGTTTTACATCTGCGCCAGTGGAGGCGGGAGCGGGTTCGAGGCCGAGCTTCGGGCTTTCGTTACTGAGCGTGTTCTTCCTCTATGTGCAAAACATTTTGTTCACGCCGAGGTTATGTTTTCACTCATGCGCGTTAGTGTGTTAGCGGTTATTATTCTATCTGACAAAAGAATGACACACAGTAAAATACGAATGTAAATGAAGTACCAGTCGCGACTCCAGGTAGTTTTACTGGGGTGGCAGGAGGTTCAGTTGCAAGGGCGGAGGTTAGAAAACCCTCAGACACACACACACACACATGCCGGTCCTCACAATGTCAGAAGTACAAGAACATACACGCACACACACATTCCCGTATTTGTGGCACAGTGAGGACCAAGTAAAAAGGCCTACAAAGCGAGGACCACCCTTTCTGCACACACACACACGCACACACACACACACACACACACATATATATATATGCTGGTCCTCACAATGTCAGAAGTACAAGAACACACACACACACACACACGTTCCCGTATTTGTGGCACAGTGAGGACCAAGTAAAAAGGCCTACAAAGCGAGGACCACCCTTTCTGCACACACACACATGCACGCACGCACGCACGCACACACACACACACACACACACACACACACATGCCGGTCCTCACAATGTCAGAAGTACAAGAAACACACACACACACACACACACACATTCCCGTACTTGTGGCACAGTGAGGACCAAGTAAAAAGGCCTACAAAGCGAGGACCACCCTTTCTGCACACACACACACACACACACACACACACACACACACACACACACATATATATATATATATATATATATGCTGGTCCTCACAATGTCAGAAGTACAAGAACACACACACACACACACATTCCTGTACTTGTGGCACAGTGAGGACCAAGTAAAAAGGCCTACAAAGCGAGGACCACCCTTTCTGCACACACACACACACACACACACACACATATATATATATATATATATATGCTGGTCCTCACAATGTCAGAAGTACAAGAACACACACACACACACACACATTCCTGTACTTGTGGCACAGTGAGGACCAAGTAAAAAGGCCTACAAAGCGAGGACCACCCTTTCTGCACACACACACACACACACACACACACACACACACACACACACACACACACACACATCTCAATTTCAGGTTTATTTTCTGCAAGTTTTATGCATGTCACATGAATAAAATGGATTACTGTTTATCACTCACCCAGTCCTTGTAGGCTACGCAATAATAATTCTCAACTAATGCTGCCACAAACGCTTATTTTGCGAGTCAACTAGTCAGATCATATATTGCAGCATATGGCACCAGCAGGCAGCTGCTTTGACAAAGTACGGTGTTTTCTGCACTATAATGCTCCTATGTTTTGTTCTTCTACTTCTTCCTTTCATAACTTTGCTGCTGTGAATTGGGAATTTCTCCATTGCAAGACTAATAAAGGATTTCTTATCTTATAAGGCGCTTCGGATTATAAGGCGCACCTTCGATGAATGGCCCATTTCAAAACTGTTTTCAAATAAAACCGCTCATGCTGAGTAGCTAGCCACTGAGTACATATTATCTCTGACTGCATTTATGAAATCCAGGATGCCTGATGCACTGTGTGACACATAAACAACACGTGACTTCGGTATCTTCAAAATCTGTTTGAGCACCACTCTTGCTTTTTTTTTTTGGCATCCCAAGTCGAGCAGTTCTACCTGGCTCTGGTGCTCCTGCTTCAAGGTTTCCAAATCCTTGGTCAGCGTTGTAACCTGACCGAGCGCCTCCTGTAGCGCGTGGCTCGGTGTGGTGCTCTGAATCACAATCTGGCTCTGTCTCTTCAGCATCTTTTGCTCAACAACCATCTGAAACCATCACCACCACCATTGGGAAGGTAGTTCAAAGACAGACATATAACACATGATGAATATCTTACAATGATAACGCTGACATTGTGATAGAACTCACCGCTCTGGCAAAGGTCTCTGCCCCCTCTCTCAAGCCCCGCTCCAGGTTCAAGTCGTCCTGTAAGGTTTCAAATTCCTCCACAGCGAGCTTTGACACTGCACAGAATTCCCACATTTTTTTTTTTTACTGAACTAGCAAGATGTACACCACACGAATCATTAACCAGTCAACAACAAATACGAATATAGTGAGCCACATTCAACAAATATATTGTTATAATCATTTGTTTCAGATGTACTGTAATTATTTTCTGTATACAAATTAATTTGGTGTTCAAAAAGTCCTTTTTAAAACTTGAGTCTTGAAAAAGAGGGGGTCGTCTTATATTCAGGGTCGTCTTATATTCGGGCCAATACGGTATGGCCAACACACTTTTTCAATTTGTTTTTTTTCTGCGATTGAATCCTTCCCCTCCCGCTTTTCACCTCGGTGATATTTTCTCAGTAGTTTCTTTTGCTGCGCTGTTTCGGCCATTAAAACGGCGTTAGCGCGTTTTTCTTCCAGCAGCTGCAAATAGAAAAAGAGAGAGAATGTACAAAGAGAATTTACAGCCAACAATGAAGGGTCGGGGGTCAGGGGCAGGGCAGTCAATCAGCGCTCGGCACCGCAGCGGTAATCCATTTGTCGTCCGTCAGTCAAGTTCAAGAGGTATGTGATTGCGAAATACTGTACGAAAATAATAATGGGAGACATAGTGATGTGATGTGAGATATTTCCGATTTTAATTACAGGTATTTGGATCTGGATCGGAAACGCAACCTGACAGACGTTTTCTTTTATTTTTTGGGGCTGATTTAATATTTGAAAAATGACTTCAAATAACTTGAAATGAATAAATCATAATAGAGTCATACCTCGGTTTTCGACCATACCGTATTGGCCCGAATATAAGACGACCCTGATTATAAGACGACCCCCTCTTTTTCAAGACTCAAGTTTGAAAAAGGACTTTTTGAACACCAAATTTATTTTTATACAGAAAATAATGACAGTACATCTGAAACAAAGGATTATAACATTATAATTGAGAGGAAAAGCATGTTATTTTGCCTCATTCAAATCTAAAGTGCAATAACATTTGCAAATGAATGGCTTCTGGTTTTTGAAATGTAAATTACATCCTAACTTCATCTGACGGTTATCCTGGCCGATCTTGGACCCATTTTTTCTCCAGATTGTCGCTACGTTTCTCGATTTTCTGTTATCTCTTCTATTAATTTCTTCTCTTTTCTTTCTTACCGCAATTTTTTATTTTTCTTCTTCGTGCTACCGCTATTTTTATTTTTATTCTTCGTGACAGGGGTTCGCTTTGGCCTGGGCAGTCAAATTCAGCATTCGCTTCAATGGTATCTGGCGCCATCTAGCGTCGTGAATGGGTATAATGTCTAGACCCCAAATATAAGACGTCTACCCGAGGAAGTGACACTTCCTCGTCTACCCGAGGAAAGCGTCACTTCCTCGTGTAAGGACGGCGAGAGGAGTCGAGTGGCGCATTCAAGTGCGCTCGGTTTGGTCGAGAAACGATTTTCGGTCGTAATCCGAGGCATAAAAAACTCAAAATGTTTGGTCGAAAACCGATGTGGTCGAGAACAGAGACATTCAAAAACTGAGGTTTGACTGTACTTACCGTATTTTCCGCACTATAAGGCGCACCTAAATGCAATCCATTTCCTCAAAAGCCCACAGCGCGCCTATAATCCAATGCACCTTCTATATATGACGGAGTGTTTTAAACGTTCCGTAAAGCGCTTTGTTACAGCTGCAGCAGTAAGTGAAAGCTCTAGGTAAATCAAGCTGTATTTTTAATTGTATTCCCTTTGGCGTAGCTCCATCTAATGGATCCATAACGCAGACACCATTGCCGCGTGTATTCTTTGCACCTTATAATGCGGTGCGCCCTATATATGAAAACCGTTCATTGAAGATGCGCCTTATACTCCGGCGCGCCTTATAGTGCGGAAAATACGGTACATTTTGATCGGGAGCTCACTTACATCACCTAACTTTGCATTCGTCTTAAGTGATGCCTTCTCGGATTTTCAGTGTTGTTGTTGTTGTTGTTGTTGTTGTTTTGAAGGCTCACTCCCACGAGTCACCTCTTTAGCAACTTGAACACATACTTGATAGGGTTGAATCTGGACATTGGCTTCCCAATGTTCCCGTCTTGCCCCTGAAATGCGGTGCGTTTGGGGTATTCATCGTACTGAAGAATCTACCAATTAGTTCCGTTGCAACTTTTTCTTTTAATTAGCTTGAAAAAACGGTTTCAAGTGTATTTTGCTGCTGCCATGATGTGGTACATCAGTGCACTTTTGTTAGCCCCGGAAGAAGCCATGACATGACATAACCTCCACTGAATTGCAAAAGCTGACCTTGTACAATTCGGAACACGAGCAGAAGCTTCAGCCTTCGCCATCTTTTTCTCAGTACTCATTGACAATTTCCACCCTGAGCTCCCCATTCTTCACACTAATGAATGCTTTGCAACTACTGTATAGTTCTGTACTTTTGTTCAAGTGAATGAGCTTTACTTCTGCTCTCTGGAGGTTATTGCCGATGTCACTAACAGGTTAGAAGGGTCTTTACGAATGCTTAACATCAACAGCGATGGTTTTCCCTCACTCGACAGTATCTATTTGATATATGTGACAATACATCAGTGGTTCTATTTCTTCGACAGTCCATTTTAAACGTTTTTTTTTAACGGTATTGTCTGTGGACAGGACGGGCGTGTGGATGTGCACACCAATGCACGCATGCTTGCAAGTACCCCTCCAACTGAGTACCGTAAATTCCGGACTATAAGCCGCTACTTTTTCCCCAAACTTTCAACCCTGCGGCTTATACAGTGATGCGGCCAATTTGTGTCATTCTTCTAACGGCCGCCAGGGGGCGCTTGAGTAGAAAAGGTCAGATTAAGACCGGTGGAATATTCGAATTGAATGCCGAACCACCAAAATGCCCACAGTCGACGCACACTCACTTCTTGCCTGGTTCCCTCGAGTTGATCTTTCAGCATTGCCAGATTTTCACCAACGTGATCTTTCTCCCTCCGCGTCAACTGCAATTGACTCTGCAGCTCTGAAAAAAAAACAAAAACAAATACTGTACTCTTAAAAATGAGACTTGATCCAGACATATATGAGGCGCCAGTGGTGTACCGATGCACGTATCTAGTTTTTAACACATGGGGATGCAGGAAAATACTGTACCTGAGCTTTTGGTCTGGCACGTGGTTGACAAGCAGTTGGCAACATTGAACTCGTCACTTTCTTCAACGTCATCCTCGAGGTTTATCTCGCTGACGGTCGCTGGGCTGAGTTGAGACAGCAACATCGCGCTTTGCCGTTTCAGAGCACGGTTCTGTTTGTTCAACTGCAGGGATGAGATGCAGAAAAAAAGAAAGATGAAAGCTAGAAACTTCAAAGTAGGCGGGTTCACCTTGGCAAATTAGATGGAAAGTAATTTTCCGCACTATAAGGCACACCTAAAATGTTCCCAAAAGCCGAGTGTGCGCCTTATATATGAATCAATATTCTGATTTCTTGGACGTAGTGTTTTAAATGTTCTGTAAAGCGCCTCGTTACAGCTGGAGCGATTTCTATAGAAATAAAGCTGTATTGTATGTTATCGTATTCCCATTGGCGTAGCTCCATCTAGTGGATGCATAACGCAACCGCGGCCACTATTTTACCTTCTATTCCATGTGCCTTATAATGCGGTGCGCCCTATATATGAAACCGGTTTTAAACTAGGCCATTCATTGAAGGTGCCCCTTATACTCTGAAGCGCCTTATACTGCGGAAAATACGGTATTTAATCATATTCACCACACTGAATCATTCTTACTGATGCGGGAGGGTTAATTATGTAAAACTACTGACAGGATATTAAACTGGTGATCAACAGCTGGTTATCATAAAGTTAAAAAAAAATCATTTATACTTGCTGCCAACCAAAAAGTCGGACAATTACGGTAAATTCCGGACTATAAGCCGCTACTTTTTTCCCAAACGTTCAACCCTGCGGCTTATACAGTGATGCGGCCAATTTATGTCATCTTTCGAACAGCCGCCAGGGGGCGCTCGAGTAGAAAAGGTCAGATTAAGACCGGTCTTTATGACATTGTTTAATTCCAACACTGAGGACGGTGACTTCGATGGCTTCAGTTCACAGGAGGAAGATGAAGACGGCTCACCGTGATTTTTACGTATGTTTACGTATGTTCTTTTACCAGACCTGTTATACTGTGTTGCTATTCTGTTGCTAGTGTGTTGTTACCACGTTGCTAGCGTTTTACTGCCGCGTCACAGGCACCGTTTGGGAAGAAAGTTATATTATTATTATTGTTAAGTTATATTATGAAAACTTTGAAAACTCTCTTTCTTTGTAAATATGTTGACATGTTTTAATGTGGGCACGTGCGGCTTATATACAGGTGCGGCTTGTGTATGTACAAAATTGGTTTTCCTCTAAAAAGTAGTGGGTGCGGCTTATAATCAGGTGCGCTCTATAGTGCGGAAATTACGGTAATCAAATGGTAAAAAGCCCCTCAAGCGGTAGTTCAATCTCCATGTACAGAACATGATTAAGAGATACGATATTTTACTGCGTACGATATAATGATACCTTTTCAAGGACTAAAATGCGCGGCGACAGTCACAGATGTCATTTTCTTTGAAACTACTTCGGCAATAATAATGTCGCCCGTGACCCTGAGCGTTTTTGGACTGCGAGAATCTGCATCGAATGACGTAATATGGTGAACTAATTGTAGGTCTCTGGTTTCTGGAAACACGAGAAGAATATACGTCCCCTTCGGCAATTTGTGTTTTCAGTGTACCACCGTTCTATTTATCAAGCACTGTTTTCATGTAATACGACATAAAAGTTGATACAAGGTGCTAGCATGGACACACATTGCAACACGAAGCCAAATGTCGCTCGGACATAACGGAACTCATATTCAAATGTTCAAACGTGTGAAGTGGCGTTGAGTTTGCGTTTACAATCAGGAAAACGGAGCATGAAAATAAGGTAGCCGCGCAGCTAACAAGGCAGATGAGCCGTTTCTTCTTTTCTTTTGCCCCGCAATCAGTTATAATGGCAGGACGCGTGCAAAGGCTGTGATCAGGCGTGGAAAAACAGAAATCACAAGAGGACCGTGCAGATGAAGAAATCTCTCCTTCTATGCATATTTTTTTTTTAAAGCTATTCATATGTTATTCATATATTTTTTCAAGTTATTCATCAAACATTCCGGAACATTTGGAACCGTATTTTCAGATTGAACCGTTTCAACATGAGGCTGTGGCCACATTCAACAAGTTCCATCATCAGGACAACCGTTTAAAAATAAGAAGCCCATTCCGAAGCAAAACATAAATATCGGATATAGTGCGGATCAATTCAATTTAGAATGCTGTTTTCTGAAGAAAGAAAAGGAAATAGTTGGGGGAAAACAAATGAAGAACAGACAAAATGAACATTTCACGACACCCTCGAGAAACAAGCTCGAAGGCCTTTTTTCTCGAAAACCTTCTTTGAAATGATATAGACCTGAACCGGTTGCACCCTGAACATCAAAGTTGAGTTCCACCATCACTAAACTCAGAAATGGGATGAAAATGAAAAGTTCCAATACAATGGGGGAAGATTTAGGAAGGTCGTCGATATTCACAATCAATGTTTCCACGGACTACATCTTGACAAAATTGGCTTGAATTTGGCGAACTGGGGCTTTTGTCCAGGAATTGAATGAGAAATTCTGATCTAAAAAAAAGGCTGCAATGTCGAGACTCCATCACTCTCAAATAACAACTCGCAGTTAAGCGAGGACTCCCCAAATTGTGCGCTCTCTGAATCAAAAGAATAGAATGCAATTCGGTCGACACAAGAACCGTTTGGGCACAAACCGCTTCTGCTTTTGTCCGAGTCCTCAAATTACCGCGATTGGAACCTTACACTGGATTTGGCGCAATGTTTGCTGTTCATACCGAGTGATCCCTTTTTTTTCTCCCCACATTGTTATTTGTCACATTCATTCTCAACAACGACGGATAACGTGTGGGGGAGGGGGGGGGCAGGCGTTTATAGTCATTGGGATCAAATGCTAATGTCCAAGCGCACCTCGGAGGCCAGGGCTTCGGCGCTTCCTCTGCACGCCCTCTCCATCTCCAGTTGCTCCTGAATGGCGTTGATCTCGTCAATGACCATCGTGGAAACTAAAGGAAGGGAAAGAACGACAAACAAATTGATCAAGCGCACAAGCGCTGAATGACGCGATATCTTCGCGTACGGTGGTTCGAATGGCATATTTGGGGAAAAACACTCGTTAAAGTCAAAAGGGGGCCATTTCAATCCGTGACCCATCATTTGAAAATCCGTCACAGTTGAAAGGAACATAAAAGGGGCGCAGCAACTTGTTTCAAATGTTTTGACCCTCCACTCATGTCCCCCCCCCCCCTCAAATGATTCTCCAAAAAGCTTTGGAACCACTTTAGACAAGACAGAATTTGAAAAGGAGGATGAGATGTTTAAAAAAAAGAGCAAACAGTTTGTGTTTGCGACGATGACAGTCACAGACGTTTTCATTTGAATAAATCTCACCGCCGTCCGTCCGCGCTCGCTCGTGTATTCGGCGCTTCTCCAGCCAAAACACATATTATGTTTGACTTCCGTGTTAATAGAGGCTTGCCTCGCCGTGCCAAGCAGCTGCATATTAGGAGCTATTACGTGATTTCATAGCTCTTAGAAAATTGCTCCTATTCACAACAAAACGGCTGGAGGTGGGGGGGGGGGGCTAGCTTGGAGGACGGGACAAAGAGCCCGCCCCCCACCTAACACACAATCATGCCTTTTCAATTGGCGATGGCAAGGTTGATGACAACATGACCATTGTGTTATAATGATAACACCACAAAGGCATCTGCCCCCGTCATCACGGCTTCGCAGTGGCTGCAGATACAATTTAATTCGCCGTTCGGTTGGCGGCGCTGATACCATTATGCGGCCCATCGGGCGCAGGGGTAATCACTGTCTTTCCCGAGAGGAGGATGAATAAAGACAGCCACAGAAAGAGAAGAAGAAGAAAACAGATGGAGTGATGATGAGGAGGATGAGGATGATGAAGGGGGATGCCAAAACTCACAATTAAGACTGCCATATTTGATGTGTCAGAGGGGGGCCGGGAGGGGGGGGGCTGACTTTCATCACTTGGACGCTGCTGTTTGTTTATCGTGGCTGGCAGTAATCATAATTAACGAGTCATTAAGTTCAAGGTGTCCAGTGGAAGATTTATCGGAGTGGCCGGGGCGTTAACGGTGACAGGAAGATCGCGTCGAAAGCGAGACAGAGAGAATATAAAAACTGGCAGCTAAGTGCTACTGAAGGCTGATGTGAAGGGCGCGAGGAGTATATGGGGATCGCCTCATCGTGGGTGTTCATCAACGTCTTAATTAGGTGGCAGTGGCAGGGGGGGGGTTGCCTACAGTCACGGAACGAGGGCTTATTTTTTCCGGGCTCAGCCCTAATGTTTAGTTAAGTGGGAGGGCAATTTGTTCGGGGTGCTCTAGAGCAGGGGTCCCCGACCGCCGGGCCGCGGACCGCTACCGGGTCATTTGGTGCCGGGTCGCACAGAAAGAATACATACCGTATTTTCACGACTATAAGGCGCCATTAAAAGTCTTCAATTTGCTCCCAAATGGAAAGGCTGACGTGAGTGAGAACAGGCATACGGAAGTCCGCCAATGAGTGAAGGGTGGGCGTGTAAGAGGACGCTAAAGGCACGCCCCTAGCTTGTACCAGTCGGTGAGCGTGTAAGAGGTGAAGAGAAAAATGTGAGTACATAGTAAAATGGCTCAATAAAGTACAACCGAACTCCGTTTTGCTTCCGTTGCCTTTTGAAAAACGTGTTTTTAGCGTGCGTGCATGCAGGCCGTATGTTTAAGCTGGCGTATGTTTTACCATGCCTGGCTGCGCCCAATAATACACAGTCAAACACAGAAATAGCAGCCGTTACGGAGACTGCGCCCAACAACACGGTGCGCCGAATGGTCGTGAAAATACGGTAAGTTACCGTATTTTCACGCCCATAAGGCGCCATTAAAAGTCCAGTGTATGAGCCGAGTTCCAAAGCCTGACTGAGCGCGCTTCTAACCGACACGCTGTTTATAGAGAGAAAAGGCGGGCGTAAGTGACGTCAGGCATGCGGAAGTCCGCCAATGAGTGAAGGGTGGGCGTGCCCAACAACACGGTGCGCCCAATGGTCGTGAAAATACGGTAACTTACCTTCCTTCCGTTTTATTCATTTTGGAATCCGAAAGATGTTTTATTTTGAAAAACTTACCGGATTCTCTGTTATATCAGTCTACAGTATGTCACTCTTGACACAGGTGAACGCACGCTTCCCGGTCAAGTGATAGGTTACCGCATAAAAAAACCAAACGTCTTTTAAAATGAGACAGAAGAGGAGCCAACGACTTCCAAGAAAGAGAAGGCTACATTTAATAGACAATATCAGGAGTCTGACTTTTAATACGGATTCATCCCAACGGGAGCTTCCCACGCACCAAGCCCACTCTGCATAATATGTGGCGATGGTGAGTCGTATTTTTCATGCACTTTGTATTTGCGGCGTATCTTATTTTGAAGGCACGTTTAAATGTTGCCATAGTGACCGAGAATGTTGCGGCCAGATAGGATGTTGCTCGTGTCATGATTCGTGTTTATTATTATGTTTCGAAAATACCACACTTTTCATGCAGGTCATATCATATTATATTGTTGTATCTATCCGGCCTTAAAGGTCGGTCCCTGAAAATATTGTCTGACATGAAACCGGTTCGTGGGTTCAAAAAAGGTTGGGCACCTCTTCTCTGGAGTGGTGGTGATTGTGAAACCATAACAGTGTTTCTTTTAAATTTCATGAGATTTTGCAGTCTCTCTCGCCAGTTGTCAGACTTGTTTGACGCAAACATGACGATTACATTTCAAATGATTGCCTCGCCGTAATACAAAGTACACACTCCCAATCAGGCAAACTGGATGTACTTTTATCAAATAATTTGCAGATATGTATTTAAAACAACTTACCCTGTTGAAACGCATCGAGCCTCTTAATGGCCTCATCCCGTTCCTCCTCCAGTATCTTTCGCTAAGGGAGGCAAACATATACAGTTTGAATGCAAGTTTTGTTCCTTTGAGCCAAACGCTTGATCGGCTAGTACATGCAATTTTCTTTTTTACTCTTTTGTCTTTATCCACCAATGATAAAATGACAACATGATAAGCTGTCCACTGGAGTAATCGCTGTCCCGGAAAGGGTTTATAGGGTTAAGGAAATGACCTGGATGAATGAGAATGTAAACTCCTAAGATGATCTGCTTCCACAGCTACGACTGTGTCAAGAAGGATCTGGTCATGGCATGGACGACGTCATTTGAAATGATATTTACCTCCTGAGTTGCCGCTTCATGTCTCCTCTGCAGGCCTTCATATTCCTGGATAGCTGCGGGAAGCAAAGGATGCCAGCCGTCCATGATCGAATCAAAACCCACCAAAAACAAACAAAAAAGAGTCAAAGCTCCCCCTCACTTTCCGATTCGTATATTGAGAACTTTGAAAACATGTGATAACTTCTCACGCACTGACTAATTCCCCTCTCGTGTCACTTGAGTGGAGCAGTGGAAGGCAGAAGCATTAAAAAAAAAAAAAAACATCCAAGAAATCTATTTCCCCAATACTATAAATATACACGTACATATTTTACAGTTCCTGAATCGTAGGGAACAAATCGCTCACATCAGGCTGAAAAAAACAGCCCATTTTGACCTCATGCAAACTTCTTCATCATTTTCCATAATTTATATACAAAAAGGAATATTTTATCTTTCAAAGAATTTCATTCATTTCACCAAATTTAATGCAGCATACCATAGCTTCACGAAGTTAGCACAAAAAAAGGTTTGTTTTACGTTATTTGATTGACTAACTATTATATAAAATATATAAAATATAAAACTATTCATCCTATATATAAATGATATCTGCAAGGTCACAAAACAATTTAAATGTGTCCTATTTGCTGATGATACAACTTTCTACTGCTCTGGAATAAATCTGAAACAGCTCCTGACAACCGTAGAAAACGAATTAAACAAATTAAAAAACTGGTTTGACAGAAATAAATTGTCACTTAACCTGAAAAAATCGAAGCTAATTGTTTTTGGCACAAGACCAATCAAACACCAAGCTAAAATTATGGTAAACTCAATTGAGATAGAAATAGCGAATGAAACCAAGTTTCTCGGATTAATAATAGACTCAAAACTATGTTGGAAGCCGCATATCGATAACGTAAAAAGAAAAATAGCCAAAACTATAGGGATCCTCTACAAAACCAAGGAAGTGCTAAATAAGAGATCCTTGTACACATTATACTCTTCATTATTATTACCATATATGAACTACTGTGTGGAAATATGGGGAAATGCTTGCAAAACAAACACACTCCGATTCTAAAACTACAAAAAAAGCAATTCGAATTATTAATAGATCAAAATATACGGAACCCACAAATCCATTATTTATCAAATTAAATACGATGAAATTTTATGACCTGGTTGACTACAAAATTGCACAATTAATGTACAAAGCACACAATAACCTGCTCTGCCAAAACATTCTAAAGTTCTTTGAAATTCGAGAAAGCAGCTATGATTTAAGAGGTACCAACTTATTCAAAAACTAAAAACAAGAACAAACATCAAGCAAAGAAGTGTATCTATCAAAGGTGTTAATCTGTGGAATAATCTCAAACGGACCTGAAAATGAGTAAATCGCTTGCTGAGTTCAAAAACAAATTCAAAAAAATAGTACAAACAACCTACATCAATCAGAGTTAAAATGATAAGTTCTAAACGTTAAATATAATGATAAATTAGAACTAAGTTGATAAATAGGGAAAGATATGGAAATATCCATTATGAATACAAGAAAAAATTGACACAAGAGTGCCAGGGTGTGTATATATAAATCCGATACACACCAAAAGTAGTAAAAATATCATGGTTAAGGGTAAAGCATGAGCCTTAATAGAGACTTCTATCTTCTTATTCACTTTCTCTTCTGATTGATATAAAACTATTTATTAGATATAAACACATAACACGGGGTAGGACTAGATAAGTTCTTTACTTCTTCCTATTCCCTTGAACATAACTGTTTTAATGATGACTGTGCTGAATGATGACTGATTTCTCTTACCTTATTATTACTGTATATGTTTTATGTTATGTTCAAATAAAACCAAACCAAAAACCAAACTAAATTAATGTAATAATAAATACATATATGTTGATAATTTAAGAAATCTGGTTTGTCATTCACGGTATTTCTTCAAAGGGTGGCCGTTGTTGAGTGATGTTACATTTAATCAGTAGGTGAACTGGGGTGGCTGTTTTGTTTTTTTAACTGCGTAACTCAGTTGGAAGGGGCGTTCACGTGTAATTCACCTAGTCGGAAATAGGAGGTTCCAACTTCCCACCTTCCTCGAATGCAGCATTCGTTTTGAATAGGTAAGGGGGGGTGGCCTTGCCTACCACAGTATTGTAAACTTGTGTTAAATTATTATTTTCATTTTATATTTGAGCATTATATTATTTCGTGTTACGGCTACCTAGGTTATATTCCGTTTAATAATTGCTTCAACAAGTTTATGTTGATATTATCTGATTGGTTAAGGAAACCAGGAAGTGTTTTGTGTTACCGAGGTGTGTTCTCGTTCGTTCGAAGGTGCAGACGTGGGGAAAAATAAAAAGCTGCCTTCAAAGGATTCCATCTCTCCTTTTGCCCATTTTTAAAGTAGAGCTATCCACTACAAAACGACGAACCTCTCAACTTACAGTATTAATAGACAAGTCTCTCCAGCAACCACATTGTAATTCATTTGAAAACTAGTCTTCGTAGTCAAGTTCAAATACCCTTGTAATTACGTTTCAGGCTTGTAAATGATTATTTTCACAGGCCAAGAGCAGACTGAATGTCACAAGGTGGACTCTCATTCCAAAGTACAGTATGTTGCAGAAAAACTCCTCAAGCCGGTTCTCCTTTTAGGAATGTACAAGGAACACACAGTACGTACATAGAATCATATAATGGACACAAATGTATAGGCTTTGGTAGTTTTGGTTATCAACAAAGTTAGGATACGATTTAAGCAAGAAACCTTGCAGCAATGAGTGCAGCACCTTGCGAGGTGCTATACAAAATATATACAGTATATTTTTTCAAAAGCCGAAACTATTTGACACGCCTACCTTGGTTTGTCAATTCGGCAATGGCGTTCTTTTTATCAAACTCTTCGGAAGCCATACGTCTTTTTTTTTTGTAGCAGTAAGTGACACAAAATGTACACTTTCAATCAGTGGCACAATCTCGTCGCAGTTCAAAGGATCGTCAGTATCTCACTCACACGAACGCGCATGCGCAGGCACGCGACACACCATACCAGCGTTTCAAGTCAGAAGTGTTCACCGTTTAAGAAAATGTCTTGATTTAAGTGTGCATCTCAAACTACGAATTGTGAAGAAATGCAAATGAGGTTTGGCTTCAACTCCCCCCAAAAATGGAGGTGATAAAATGGGGAAACAGTATAAAGCAATGTGAAAGAGGGCTGGCATGAATCAGCAAAGGATGGAGATCAATTGTACTCATAATTTAATTTATTTCTGTTCACTAACTCAAAAAAAAAAAAAAAAACATTGTGATTGCACAACAAATAATTCGTTTTTCTGACTACCAGGAATGTTCAATATACTTCCACGTTCGGAACACGAACCAAACAACAAAACACTAACAATGTAAACATCCATGATCTAGTTAGTACGAGGGGCCCAGGGGAGTTGAAGTACAGCATGACTACCACCTTGCCTTTCGTGAATGACGGCTTTGAGTGTTCATTTGATTGACGAATCGGTGCTGAGGATACCATTCAGCTTAGATCACATATGGAACATTCTTCACCACCGAGAAATGCTTTGTGACATTGGACAGTACATCATTTAAAAAAAAAAAGTGGAGAATCCAGCAGTAACATAATGTAATATGGGCTTGACTAAAGCTTGACAGATATGATCACATTTCTTTGTCATCAATACAACCACAGATACTTTTCATAGACCACATCAATTTGCAGAAGGATACACCAACAGTACACAGACATCAATTTACTACTTGTGGTGCCATAGAAGGGGATTTTAGGGACACGGGTATCATGGAAGGTGACTTTTGGGGCGAGGGAGTAAAAGCTTTGGGATCAGGAGGGGGGGTGCTCAACAACATTCATCGCCATGCCACAAGGTAGGAGGAAGAAGACTGCCGGCGTCGTAAGAGGGAGAGGAGGATGAGTTGTAAGAAGACGAGATGACAAAGAAGCACTAAATTCCTTTTTTTTTTGCTGCCTCAGTGGCGCGCAGCAGACTCCCTGGGATAAAACTCGGCCAACGTGCTCTGAGGAATCCGCTTCAGCATTTCCTTCGGGAAGATTCGGAGCAGCTGCCAGCCGATGTCCAAGGTTTCGTACACCGTCCTGTTGTCGTAGGGGCCTGGGGTCACACAGTAGTGTCAGAAAGCCACACGTTAAAACTGGGAAGATGGTGTGATTGGGTGTGTACGTTTTCATTCTTTTACATCGCGATACATTTTTCGGTCGTCATGCCGAGCTTTCGTCGCACCAAAATGTAAGATGAGTCTCTCAGAAAGCAACCCTGTCCGTCTCCATGGGGAAAAAAAAGTGTTCAAACATCAAAGCTCTTATCCCATTTCAATTTAGCGGAAAATGGTTATTTGCTTATTATGTGTATGTACAGAAATGGATGTTCGTGTGGGGAAAAAAAATTGGAGCAATAAGGAGATGTACGTTTTCTATACAGGATAACAGCAGGCTTGAACGGAAGGTAATTCACAAGGACATTTGCAGAAAAAAAAAACGTTTTTGTAGACTTTAGAGATTTAAACAAAATATATGCTTCATTTGTTCGAACCCACTCACCCTGGGCGATGAAGTTCTTCTCAAATTTCTGTAGAAACTCAAGGTAGAGCAGGTCATCAGAAGTGAGGGCTTCTTCTCCCACAACAGCCTTCATGGCCTGAACATCCTTGCCAATAGCATAGCAGGCATACTAAAAATGGCCGAGGATATGAAAAGAGGTCAAAGTTATCAAAGACTGAGGGGGGGGGGGGGGGGTGGAGAAAAAAGGATTTAGAACGTTTGCTGTGAAGGAAAAGAAAACAAGGATGCCGTCAATTCGTTCTCGCGTTTCACTCGGGGCTTCGGCGCACTCTTTCAATCTTTTGAAACGATTTCTCGGAACTGGAAAGAACCAAAGGAAAAAAAAGCAACAAAATGACCGAGCTGTATAAGACAGCAAGAGTTGTCTGTCAAGGAAGGTTTGGTTAGCAATGAAATGCACAAGAATAAAAAAAAAAAATCATTACATCGGTATATGTATTTTTCTCTCCTCAAGATCAGGGGTCTCAAACGTGCGGCCCGCGGGCCAACTGCGGCCCCCCAGGATGATAATTTGCGGCCCCCGTCTTAATATGAAAGATTAATATTAGTGCGGCCCGCAAGATTGATATGAATGACAGAGCTGAACGAACCAATCACGGTGAGGTATTGACCCTATTCCGCCCCGCCCATTTTTTTAGAGGAAATCAAATCAGAATACGGGGATGTGCTCTACTTCACTGAGGTACGTTAGCTCAGGAGGGGAAACGTATTGAAGAGATTTTTGGAGTTGAGAGCAGAAGTAAAAGACTTCACGGGGAAGGACGGGGTGGCTTCTTTTGAAAATTCTTTGATTGAATTGATTATTTTGTGTTAAAAATCAAGATATTTGAGAACATTGGAATGATTTATCAGCGTTTTTCTTGTGGAAACCCTGATGCGGCCCAGCCTCACCCAGACTGCCTCCAGTGGCCCCCCCCAGCTAAATTGAGTTGGAGACCCCTGCCCAAGATGATGCTCTTCCCTGAAATGTAACTACACTTAGAAAAATGATGACTGTAAAATAGACTCATGTATTTTACTTATAATAAGTCGCAGTTTTTGTCGTAGTTTGACCGGGGGGTGCGATTTATACTCTGGAGAGATTTACATGTGAAATTAACACATTATTATATCATTTCACGGGTTATTTTCTCAGTTTGTTGTTTCTGCGTCGTGTAACGTTAGCATATCGCACACTTATTCAGCCTGTTGTTCTCTATTTGTATTTTGATTTGCCTTTCAAGATGACATGTCCTCGGTGTTGGATTTGATCAAGTACATTTCCGCAAAAAATACGACTTATACTCCAGTGCAACTTGTATATGTTTCTTTTTTTTTTTTTTTTTTTTTTGATGCATTTTATGGCTGGTGCGACCGATACTGCGGAGCGACCTCTGATCCGGAAAATACGGTAAAAATGAAATTTATGTTACCAGCTGGTTGGAGACATCGGCGTGGTCCTTCCTGGTCATACCCTCTCCAATGGCTGACTTCATCAGACGGGACAAAGAGGGCAAAACATTGATGGGTGGGTAAATCTGAAAGGCAAGCATATTTGGAAGATGAATACAAGAAAATGTGATTACAGTTGAGAAAGACTGAGGTCAGATTTTTCTTCAGGGCATCTGGCCAACCTACCTGACGGTTGTGCAGCTGCCTGTCCACATACACCTGACCCTCAGTGATGTATCCCGTCAGGTCAGGAATCGGATGGGTGATGTCTACCGGGAAGGGGGGGTAGGGGGAGAAGATTACCGTAAATTCCGCACTATAAGCCGCTACTTTTTTCCCAAACTTTCAACCCTGCGGCTTATTCAGTGATGCGGCCAATTTATGTAATTTTTCTAACGGCCGCTAGGGGCGCTCGAGTAGAAAAGGTAAGCTTAAGACCGTTGGAATATATGCGTGGAGGAAGACTGCAACTTCTTGTCTTGTGCATCAATTAAATTAGCCTGAACATACCCTCATCATGGAAAATGCAAAAAGAAAGGCAGATGACGCATTGCTATTCTGTTGCTAGCGTGTTGTTTCCGTGTTGCTAGCGTTTTACTGCCGCGTCACAGGCACCGTTTGGGAAGAAAGTTATATTATTATTATTGTTAAGTTATATTATTAAAACTTTGAAAACTCTCTTAATGTGGGCACATGCGGCTTATATACGGGTGCGGCTTGTGTATGTACAAAATTGCTTTTCCTCTAAAAATGTCGTGGGTGCGGCTTATAATCAGGTGCGCTCTATAGTGCGGAAATTACGGTATTTATGTTTCAACAATGGAATAAATGAACAAACTAGACATTTTATTGTGTTCATTTCCCGTTCGTAGTGAAATGAAGACTTTAAAAAAAGGGTTCGAAAATCCGTTCAGAGCCAGCTGGCTTTTCAACAAAGCCAAATTTAGAACATAAAAGTGCATAAATCACCTTTCTAGTAGCCATTTCGACCACCTTCACTCCAAATCAAGCGCCTGAGAACCGCTAGGAAACCAGCAGCGTTCAAGTAAAGGTTAACACACTCCCCCCACTTGTAACGCTGTAATGGGGCATGAGTGTGCACTACATGGTGCGGTTGCTATGGTAACTTCAGGCATCAGCAATAGCCTGGTAAGCCCATTTCTAATGCTTACCAATTTTTTTTTTTTTTTTTTTGTGCAATGACAGATCATTGTTTCAATTCCCAAAACGAGCAACCCGCATGACATCTACTTTTTCGGGGAAATGATTGTGACCATCACCCCCAAAAAAACGGAATGGCCAAAGATGTCCGCAGACGCACTCCACCAGACCCTTCTAGAAATGATTCCCAGAAGAGTGAAACGTATAATAGCTGTAAATGGGGTGAGGGGTGGGGTGGGGTCCTCCATATTGTCTGACATTTTCAATCAACGGACAGGAACCAATATCCCGGTGAGTTTGCCCATAAAGAATATCGAAAGGACTGCGATTCTTACCGTCATTGGGCATTGTGAGAATGGGGATCTGGGTGATGGAGCCATTCCTGCCCTCGACTCGCCCGGCACGTTCATAAATGGTGGCCAAGTCCGTGTACATGTAACCGGGGAAGCCTCGGCGGCCTGGCACCTCTTCTCTGGCAGCAGACACCTACGGCGTGGATAAAAAGGGTACATGGGAAGGAAGAGGGCCGCGTGAAAACCATTTTCCAATTTCAGACCACTGCCTTTTCGTCCCAAGGCCAGAAAGACAAAATGAAACGTAATGGGAAATTCTCAAGATGACTGCGGCGCCAGTAAGGTTCCAGGATGGAGTTACTGAATAACCTTAAAGGTTGCATTGAACTCAGAAAGGTTTGCCTGTTTTTCGTGACTCTTGTCAAATGACCTATTTGGGATTTCAAGACAAACCGCACATTTGTCTGGCAGATGCGAGAGAGCACCATACTTCTCCGTGCGTCATTTGCTCCACAACAGCAGCAAAATCAAGCAAAGAAATTTTACCGGCGGATGCTAACGGAATTAGCACGTAGCTGGAATTGTCATGGTTAAAACGAGCGTGAAAATTAGGAGAGTATTGGACACTTTACTTTCTGTTGATTTGTCCACAGAAAATCATCAGCATGATTGCTATGGAAAAAACAAAAACATGCAGTAACCCCAAGTTGTTTTACTGTCTTAAAACGCAGTATCGCGTTGCCTTCCCCATTCTTTGTTGAATTAATTGGCAAGTGCACGCTGTCGTGCTGGTATGAGGCAGTTACCGTAAATTCCGTAAATGTTTTCCCAAACTTTCAACCCTGCGGCTTATTCAGTGATGCGGCCAATTTATGTAATTTTTCTAATGGCCGCCAGGGGGCGCTCAAGTAGAAAAGGTAAGATTAAGACCGGTGGAATATATGCGTTGAGGAAGACGGCAACTTCTTGTCTTGTGCATCCATTAAATAAAATAAAATAAATAAATGAAAGGCATATGACGCATTGCTATTCTGTTGCTAGCGTGTTGTTACCATGTTGCTAGCGTTTTACTGCCGCGTCACAGGCACCGTTTGGGAAGAAAGTTAGATTATTATTATTGTTAAGTTATATTCTTAAAACTTTGAAAACTCTGTGTACCGTCTTTCTTTGTAAATATGTTGACATGTTTTAAAGTGGGCAACACGGCTTATATACGGATGCGGCTTGTGTATGTACAACATTGGTTTTCCTCTAAACATGTAGTGGGTGCGGCTTATAATCAGGTGCGCTCTATAGTGCGGAAATTACGGTAATGGCGGGGGTGGAATGACGCATCCACTCATGGATGTCCAACAATAAATTTCAAGTAACCAAAAAAATAGTAACATATTTTCCAATCTTAAAATGTTCCAACTTAATTTAGAGGTGAGATATTAGTCGAACTATAACTCTATAAAATACGGAAAATGAAGTGTCCCTTTTTAGTTGGAAACATCTGACCTCTAACAACAGCCGAGCTTTACAAGCTCCTGCTACTTACTGCTTTCCTCTGTTAAACCTTCTCTTTTCTTTCTTTGGATGCTTCTTGGGAAAGTCAGATCCTTTGCTATTCACCCTTTTGTATCCCCCATCATAATCCTTTTATGTTGTGCAGTTTGCTTTTCAATACACTCGTGGCAGAATTCCGGGTTTTAATGGTGCATTTGTGATTACCCCAACCTTGACCCGTGTCGTCTAACACAGCTAAGAGGCGAATAGCTTGACGTGTAGTTCAGCACATACAAAGAGCCTTGAGAAAAATAGCAGATTCCTATTCAGCCGTGGAAAGGTTGAGTCTTCAATTGACACGTGTATTTAGCCCGATTCCCCGACATCAACCTGTAACTACGCCGATAAATGGCTTGGATTTACATTCCCCTTTGCTTTGAATTCACTTGACTTTGGAATCAAAAAAATCAATAAATAAAAAAATGAAAACGTCTTTTGGGGGCGGGGTTCTTCCCCGAGGTCATCAAACAGAATGGCGACATATGCCCTCCGGTTATTTTCCTCTTCTTTAAAAAAATTGCCATCACTTGACCCTGCAACAGTAATGGTGTAGAGTAGACTTGCAGCTTTAATTTAAGAAATGTTCCTCAAGCTGGTTGACTCCAGTCGCTCATTGACAGCAAATGATTTTCTGCCTACGAATTACACACAATGTTTGTTTACAATCACGTCCATTTTTTTCTTCCATCCACTTTCTATACTTGCCTCTGTCGTTTTTTTTGAGAAATGGACAGCCAACATGATTGTGTCGAACAAAAGGGGTGTGAAACAGTGTGAGAGAAGAAAACGTGTACCGTGCTGCTTGTTGGTGGGTGGGAATGGGACTGTGTTAAGTAGTATTGGAAGAGGAAGCTCGGGGGAAGTCGGGCCAGATATGGTGAGACAATTTGGCTCAGATATGGGCCTGATGTGGCCCACATTGTGGAGGTTTGCTTTATAGTGCGGGAAATACGGTAGTTGCCCTTTAACCGAATGCAGTCAAAAGTCAAGATGCAAATATCACTGTTGAGTGCTCAAAATAAAGCATTTTACAGTGACTAATACAAAGTGTGCAATGTGACCTCCACACAAACATGTGGTGTTCAAAAAAAAAAAAAAAAAAAAGGGGGCTCAATAATCTGTGGTGAACAACAATTTTGTTGGGAGTTCTCGAATGAGCCCCAGAGGTTGCTGTTTGGTGGTAATTGCCCCTCTCTGCAAAATAGGGCGTTGCTGGCCTCATCTGGCCCAGCCGCATCCTTTGACCGGTTTTCCAATGCTGAACAACACATTTGGGGGAATTTGATTGCTAACACTCAACAAAGTCACATTCTGTAGCTCGTATATGTTCCGATTGACCTTTGTAAAGTGTAAACTGTTTTCCTGGTTGATTTTGCAAATCCAACTGGCCCGTGTGAACAATTTCTTCATCAACGGATTTGCACTTGTATCAAGATTTGTCATTTTGGTCTGGAAAAAGTCGCTTATTTTAGGATTACAAAAACAAGTGACTCATTTTCAGGATTGAAGTCTAAAGCTATTCAATTTTGAAGGTGAGCCTCCTAAAATGATATCGCATCATGTAAGCTCCCTTCCAGTTTTTTACAGTCCAAGCATACAAAAACTACCTACAGCAGCGGTGGTACTTTGATTGACAGTTAACGATTCAGTGGTCACGCCTCGAGTAATAGACCGGAGACAACTGCTTGATTTGTCATGATTTTCATGCCTCATTATTATAATATGCCTAGTCTTTCATTCAAATTTGGCAGGGCTGTGCCTCTGATATACAGCATGACTTTTTCTTCACCGAGTCTTTAACGGCTCTCTGTCAAACAATGACTTAAGATGACAAATTCAGCAACATAAACAATCAATTCAGCATACGGTATTAGTGAGGTGGTGTCGTCGTGTTTACCTCTCTCAGAGCCTCGGCATAGGAACTCATATCGGTGAGGATGACCAGGACGTGTTTCTCACACTGGTAGGCCAGATATTCTGCTGTCGTCAACGCCAGGCGAGGAGTAATGATACGTTCAATCCTAATTGGTAACCGAAAAGAGAAAAAGAAACTTGAAGAGCCCGTGTTATGTTTCATTGTACAAACCACTAATGCAATACAAGTGTCATAGGAAGAGAGGAAATCCAATCCCAATCAGGTCTGAGTGAATCTTACGTGGGATCGTTGGCCAGATTCAAGAAAAGGCAAACATTATCCATTGAACCGTTTTCTTCAAAATCAGACTTGAAGAAACGAGCAGTTTCCATGTTGACCTGGGGAGATGTAGAAACATTACGTCGGGGACACTCCATAACTGAAACTGCTGTCATCGGGTGGAATAATCGTACCGTACTCCAAAATCATCACTTTTCAAGAGACCCCCCAAAAAAATTGTAGGATATATATTTTTTGTATTTTTAGTAGATTCTGCAACATGGACGATGGGCAACAAATGGCCGCTGAGCCATCATTTGGAAGCCAATGCTCTAAATTGATGGATCAAAAAAATCCCTACTCCTTATTTGAAAAGCATCAACTGACAGCAAAGCGAAATATACAACAAAAACAGATTTATGTATTGATGGATTTATTAATTTATTTTTGTAATTGGGCTGTAAATGTTACAACAACCCGCCCCCTCGCAAACTGTTCAGAGAATGTCTCATTATACCGGATTTAACATAATATTAACATCAGCAAATCATACGACGATATGGTGATTACATGATCTTATCATATGCGGCGCATGTGAAGCCTTCAACTATTTGTTTAATGATAGACAGTGCCATTTGTTGGTGGATTAAGTCAAAGCAGCAGTTTGTTTTCGACTGCTAAGTCATCCGTACGCTACATTCGGTCAGGAAAAATGTGACATGTCACAGTTCAGGCACTGTGGAAACTTCTTATGGAGGAGATTAAAATAAGACGTTGTGCAGTCCAGGAAGCATTTCTTTGGATTCCCCACCTCAAAGGAAGTGTAACTGTAACCTCTTCAATTTGTGTTGAGGTTATTTGCAAACTCCCCCCCTGTTGAAATAATCCCAGTAGGATGTGACTTAGTCAAGTGGGGGTTGAAAGTAGTCAGCAAGTGAAGCAAATTGGGAGTTTGGTAAAGGTCAAACCTGTCACAAAAGCTATGCAAGGAGGGGGGACGCTGAATGGGAGAGAATTTGATACTGCCAGGATGACAGTGTTAAGGGTCTCTTGAATTAGTAACCTCTACGTGGCAGGGAGGATATGCTCAGAGGTGCAGAAGTAACAAGAACGACTTAAAGGTTAAATCACCTAATGAATAAAAGACTGAAAAGCAGGGTGAGAAAAAAAGGAGGCTGGCTGTCATTTCAGGGTTAAGAGGTGGATTAGCATCACAGATGTGCACGATAGAAAAAAAAAACCAAAAAACCCACCTCGGCTGGATGCTTGAATTTCCCTGCTTACTTACCCCCATGGCTGCAAACACAATGGCAAAGTTTTCCGAGCTGTAGTCCATCACATCCTTGGATTTCTGCACCAAGCCGGCTTGCCGACAGATCTGGGCTGCAATCTTGAAAGAGACAGTAAACGGGTTTAGAGCGCACATATCATTAACAAACAAGCATTTCAAAAAATCAAAACTTACAACTTGTGTACAAAGCTGAATCACAGGTACTCTAATATGTATGGGACTAACTTTGGGGGGGAAAAAAACCTATAAAACAAAAATATGATTAGAATGTAAAATAAATGATTGGGGACCATATTTTCCAGACTTAGCTGTATGAAAAACATAATTTGTGACATGAGTAAGTAGATGTCTTTCATTTTGATTCTTAATATCATCATGATGTCAAACAATTAGCTACCAGGAATTAATAGACGACGCGGAGGTGTGAAATGACGCACAGCCGAGAACCATGCCGTGTGCGCAGTCCATTAATCCCTGGTAACTGTACGCCTCGAAGGGCATTAACCCACTCAAACATCACTGGCTAACAAAAAATGAAACCAATTCATCATTTCATACATTTCTGAGTTTTTACTAAAATACCCCCCCCCCTTGAAAGACACGAGTCCTTGAATAAAGAAATGTTCTTCCAATCCCACAACTTTCTTAATGTAACGTAAATACTTTTCTGTAGACCAGCAAATACATTTTCGTGTTTGAGAGTGTTGAATAACAACCTCAAATAAGATGCTAAAATTTTTGTTTTTGTCAGGGCATCATTCCAAACATCAACGGTCAAGTCTTCAGTTTGTGGAAAGTGTTTCTGCGATTGAATCACCGATTTTCTCGTTTCCTTTGCGTTAATTTCATGCTCCTCACCTGCAAATTGATTTAAATCTTACACCTATCCCTCTGTGCCGTTTCTGTCGCTATATTTTTCATTCAATTCTTCAACACCATCAAAGGTGTTGTGATCACCAAATAATTTGAACGAATAAATCACTCTTTGTTTTAAATTTATAAATGTTTGTACTCTGAGTACTATTCATAAATTTGACTGTGCCCAGTTGCTATGTTTAGAGTGCCGTGTATTAATTTGAAACTATATACCGTATTGTCCAGACTATAAGTCGCAGGGGGTTTTCATTTTGGCCGGGGGGTGCAATACCATGGAGCAATTTATGAGTGAAATTATTAACACATTATTACCGTATTGGCCCGAATATAAGACGGTGTTTTTTGCATTGAAATAAGACTGAAAAAGTGGGGGTGGTCTTAAATTCGACATTATACCCATTCACGACGCTAGATGGCAAACTAACATGCTTTTTCTCTCAAACATATTGTTATAATCATTTGTTTCAGATGTACTGTAATTACTTTCTGTATAAAAATTAATTTGGTGTTCAAAAATTCTTTTTTCAAACTTGAGTCTTGAAAAAGAGGGGGTCGTCTTATAATCAGGGCCGTCATATATTCGGGCCAATACGGTATATAATTTCACGTTATTTTCACATTAAACCACAAGAGGGCGTTCTAGGCCTGTGTTGATGATGAGTCTGACATAATGAGTAGAAGAGGAACGCCACAACTTCTACCTCTCCCTCCAAAGTTGGTGGAGTTGTTATAAACTGACACACCAAGGATGAAGATTTCATAGGATTAAGTGATTTGGAGTGACACTGATGGTTTGGTCAACTTGTTAGCAAGTTCTTTATGCCATAGTTATCTGAATAACTCTTAATATGTTACGTGCTATTTCATTTTTATTTTAAACTGGCTTTCAAGATGGCATGCATGTTCATGGTGTTGAATTTTATCAAATACATTTCCGCCAAAAATGCGACTTATACTCTAGTGCGACTTACATTTGGGGTTTTTTTTCCTTCTTTATTATACGTTTTATGGCTGGTGCGATTTATATTTCGGAGCAATTTATAATCCAGAAAATACAGTCATACTTTTTTGAACTACTGATACTTGAGATGTTCATTATCAGCTGGTAACGTACACTGATGTCATTTCCCAAGCCAATCAGAGTCGTGTAATAACACTGCACTCTCACACACACATTGTACCAGTATTTCCAAGCGCCTTGAGGAAAATGGCCCCCCCGGATTAATCAGATTTTTTTTTTTAAGATATTTTATTAGATATTCACTTTTTTTGTTTTACCAAATAGATCTGTAGTAAGAGTCTTGCAAACATGAATATTTCCACCAGTTTTCAAGACCTGGAAACCTATGAAATCTCATTCCACACTCGTGAACGAACCCTGTGTGCAATTGCCTTTTAAGGCAGGTGTGGTGTTTCAGACCACTGGAGTAGAAAGTCAAGCGTAAGCAGCCCGCCACTACTCCTTTGTCGAAGGAGTGTTGCACGAGTGAAGAGGAATTTCATGCTTTTCGCTTAATGTGTGTTGATCCGGCCCGACACCTCAATGCACCCTGGGAGTAGGGCACCTGGTCCATGTAGAGCAAACCCCCCCCCACATGAATGACCTACGTGACCTGTACTTAATTAAATAACCAGCCAGGTTTTCACACCATCCAGATGGCACGACAAGTGGGTCATCATTATGAGGGCGACACAAGCCGTGTTTGTTTGACCAATTCTACAGTAGGGCTCTTTTGATCAGACGCTTATCAAGTGCTAATGATATTAGGGATGACAGCTGCATTGGTGCTTAGAATACAATAATAATTAGAGAAACTGATGCTATTGTGTTCTCGTTGTTACAGATTTATTTACCTTTTTTTATTTTATATACCTTCAAATTTAACAGAATAGTACTGATACACCAAATGCATTGTAATGGAAGTACTGTACTGTATTTTTCGAACTATTAAGTGACACTTTTTTCATACTTTGGCTGGTTCTGCAACTTATATTCAGATGTTACTATATATTAATATTAGAGCTTGGACTGGCACCAAATTCCTGTTTCCTAATTGTGTTGACTTTCTTTTGGCGGTTGACAAATACTTTTGGTCCATTACTGCCGGTGGCCACCTTCAGGCAGGAAAGTACCAAATGGCGGGTGCTAAATTGTGTGTTGGAGGTTACACATCCGCTACATTGTTGACAGGTGTGTTGTGCGTGATCTATTTATCTTTTAAGATCCCTGATCTAGATTAATTAAGGAGGAAAGGAGTTACTGCTTTGAATGATAGTGTGTTCTTTTCTTCAGTATTATTTGATTGATCGAACATTTATTATGTTTCAAAGCTGTATTATGCACTAAGTATAATTTCACAATAAATCATCAAACATGTAGCCTTGATTAACTTCACTTGTGTTTGAAATTGTAATCATTTGAGGGGTTTGGCAAGTCATCCCAAGCCCCACACGAGACTGCGGAAGAGGCCCGGTTTGAACTCACAGCCTATAAAAGTCAAAGCCATTTCCTCTTTTTCTTCTTCTCTTTTGTTCCTGCTTCCTCTTTTGTCTCTCTCGATTGCTGGTTTTTTTTTTCCGTTGGGCAGATGACAGGCATCTTTTGGCTGGGCCGTCGCTTTGGGTTCCCCTTTTTCCCCCAAGCCGCCATGTGCCTTTCTTTCCAGATTTTTTTTCCCCCCGTTTGCTGGTGCGCCCAGTGTTCTTCTGGCCTTGTGTGTTTGCCTCGCATGGACAAAACCGTCCTGAAATCAGGTCAGGTCAGCATAGACTCCACTCATGCTCTGCTGCCAAGCCCAGAAACTTGTCGGCCACACCAGGCACCCACAACTCCCTCTGGTGCACCTTCGAAGAGGGTTGGAGATTTCAACAATCAAATGCACCGCACCCACCGCCCTAAGCGTGACGCAAGACCACCTTTTTTCCCGTTTTCCTCTCTTTTAGTTATAGTTATTTCTTCCTTTGTAACAAAATGACTGAGAGGCACTGCTTTTAGGGAAGACTAACAAAACAGTCTACAAGTGTACATGTGGTCTCACTTCATTGTGGGGTAACCCAGCGGCGGAGAAAATGGGGATCTTCTGTCCTCTGGCAATACTGTTCATGCCATCAATAGCAGAGATGCCAGTCTGGATCATTTCTTCAGGGTAGATGCGGCACTGAGGGTTGATAGGCTGACCTGGACAGTAAACGCACAGCTTTGCTTTAAATTGCTATACAACAGAGGCACGCTCGGTCACGTGGTGCAGACAGCATCCACAGTATCATCTGGTGCAAACGTTTTAAGACCATATACAGAAATCGAAGTGGACTTTCCTGAAAATACAAATGCTAGCACTGAAGGTGCAAAGTCCTGCTAGGGGATCCGGGGGTATGCCCCCCTGGAAAATGTTTGAAAAATGGATGGCTGTGGTGCATTCTGTATATGTGAACAAAATTCTGACAAAAATTGTCAGTCAAATTTCGACTTCTTTATTCCTTACTCCTGATAAGAATGGAAAGTAATACTTAATAATACTACCGGTACTAATAAAAAGTCAAATGAAAAAATGAAATAACGAATCACATGTTTGAACATTGCGCTAGGGCCGTCGGAAAAAATAAAATACCCGTGATTAAAAAGAGTAGGTACCCATAATGTCCAAATAGTCTTCAGCCAGAACGGTAGGTCCACGGTCGATCGGTTTGCCTGAGCCGTTGAACACCCGCCCTGAAAGAGAAGCGATTCTCCTTTCAGCCGATAGAAAATGGAGACTGTTGGATCAACTAACTCATTTATTGGCATATAAGGAATATTCTAACTTCACATTAGACACTAAACAGTTGAGAGTGGCTCTTATGAGTGAACGAGTAGTAACAAGCATAGAAATTCTGACTTCATGGACATGATTAATGATACTTGAAAAACAAAAGTAGGCTTACTTTTTCTTTTCTTTTTTTTTTTACTGCAATTCAAACGTGTTACCTTGTATAATTGTGAGATAATCACATTTATTGAGACGAGAGCATCGTGGATAATGAGAGAAAACGACTTAAAACTTTGACTGTTATTTTGCAACAGTTTTATAAGTAGATGTGAAATACACTAGGTATAAGAATATTAAATTGCTATCAACAACCATTTGAAGCAAGGGTGCCTATTAAGTAGATGGTGTGCTACCAGCTCACGAAGGGAGTGCCGGTGAATCTCGTTGCATTAATTCAAAACCAGTGACAGCCCTCTCAGTTTTATGCCATTGATAAAAATGCCTGTCGATGGCAGTGAATGAGTAAAAGAAAGGAGACTAGGTTTGGATTATTTTTATTTTTTTAGTCTGATTTAGAGCTAAGATCGGTCCTAAAAAATCGAGCCCGACCCGACCAGGCCCGAGGGTATTTAACTCATTCAGTACCAGCCAATTCTAAACCTGTCTGAAAAGACGTATAAAAACGTCTTTGGGAGTGAATGAGTTAAACCCGACCCGGCCCGAGCCCGATCACTTATTTCTATATGAATAAAGGCAGAAAATCATATGGACTCGGTCATTTTATCGGGATTTCACATGCTGAAAATATGTTGGGGCCCCCTTGGTTTATTGTATGACAGCAGACGAACTGAATTGGCCACCTAACATAATGACGTGTGGCTACATTATACCACGGTCCTCATACCAAGCATATCCTCAGAAACTGGTGTACGCAGGATATCGCCAGTAAACTCGCAGGCTGTCTTCTTGGCGTCAATTCCTGATGTTCCCTCAAACACCTGAGCAAAGGCAAAATACAAGATTATCAGGATACCTTGTCCAACATATATTGCAGCTCAACAGTAAGCTCTGTGGGATAAATTTTCAATAAAATTTGAAAATCCGGAATTCCGGGAAAATCCGGAGGACTTTCATCTCTGCTGATTGGACAAAAGACAAGTCAAAACACAAACACATGGTGGTGAACGGGTATCTCACCTGAACAACTGCCTTGCTACCGATCACCTCAAGGACTTGACCACTCCTTTTTGTGCCATCAGGCAAAGTCAGGTGAACAATTTCAGCATATCTAGGGAACTAGTTGAAACGAATGAAACAGAGTTACCATGTAAACACACGGAATTGTTTTGAATAATGACTTCAAGCAGGCACACAGAAGCATTATGCATGCTGTAAAATATGCAGCTAAAATATTTCCAAAAATTGAACATTTTTGGGTACAAGTACTTAATTTAACACAGAATGTACTGTATTTTCCGGACTACAAGTTGCTCCTGAGTATAAGTCGCACCAGCCATAAAAGGCATAACAAAAAAACATACATAAATCGCACCGGAGTATAAGTCGCATTTTGGGGGGACATTTATGTGATAAAATCCATCACCAAGAACAGGCACGTCATCTTTGAAGGCAAATAAAAATAACACAACAGGCTGAATCAGAGTGCGATATGCTAACGTTACATGACGTATAAACAATGAACTGAGAATTTGCCCGGTATGTCCACGTTATTAAGAGTTATTCCGAGAACTGTAGCATGATGATCATGCTAACAAGTTTACCAAATATCAGCGTCACTCCAAATCACTAAATCCAATGAAATCTTCATCCTCTGTGTCGCTTTTAAGCAACTCTGCCAACTTGGGAAGTAGAAGAGGCGGTGCTTCCTCTTCTACTTTGCTGATGTCAGAGTCATCATAGGTTTTTTTTGTCAATGTGGAAAGCACAAGGCTAGAGCCCCCTCTTGTGGTTTAATGTGAAAATAACATCAAATGGTAGAATGTGTTATTTCACACAAGTCGTTCCAGAGTATAAGTCGCACCTCCGGCCAAACTATGAAAAAAAACTGCGACTTATAGTCCGGAAAATACGGTAAATGAATCAGTACTGTTGTCATGAGATTAATAGATTCTGATTCTCAAAACAAATAATACAGTCTGACCCATAAAAAGTGCAGAGGACGAAGAGAAGTAAATGTTTATTTTCATCAAAATCTTATCTGAATGAAATGTAGAAAAAAGTCGCCTCACCTTGACATTATCCAGAATCACTAAGGGTCCATTCACTCCTGACACTGTAGAATAAGCTGAAAGACAAAACATTTTCAATATAGAGTTAGTTGTCTGATTTAGTGCGGGGGGGTTTACATGGCAGTCAACCAGAGACAATAAATATTGTATTCCAATTTTCACTTCTGGCTGAAAGCAACCAATCGACTTTGAAACAAGTGTACTTCTTAACATGCAAAAATTGCACTAAATAAACGCAAGATGACCTTTAACTCTCAGATTCTCACAGCTTTCTGCACTACATGCTCTCGTTCCAAATGTCAAAGACAGGAAAATGTCATAAAAAGGTATACAGTTCACTTGCCCGATAATTACATTGGGACAAGACAAGCTCTGACCATCTTCATAAAAGATCTCTCAACACAGCGTGTCATCATAAAAAAAGGTGAAAGAAAATCACGGGTAAATTATGTAATAAGAAAACAATAGTAATAATACCGTATTTTCACGACCATTCGGCGCACCGTGTTGTTGGGCACGCCCACCCTTCACTCATTGGCGGACTTCCGCATGCCTGACGTCACTTACGCCCGCCTTTTCTCTATATAAACAGCGTGTCGGCCAGAAGCGCGCTCAGTCAGGCTTTGGAACTCGGCTCATACACTAGACTTTTAATGGCGCCTTATGCTCGTGAAAATACGGTAATAAAAACAAATGTTCCTCAATTTTCCGGAGGAAATTCCATGAACATTTGAAAATCAGGAATTCCGGGAAAATCCGGAATACTTTCATCTCTAATACACACACACAGACACACACACAGTCAAACCTCGGTTTTTGAACGTCTCTGTTCTCGACCAAATCGGTTTTCGACCAGAAAATTTATTGATTTTTACGCCTCGGATTACGACCGAAAACCGTTTTTCGACCAAACTGAGCAAACCCGACCGAATAGGCCACTTGACTCCTCTCGGCTTCCTTCCACGAGGAAGTGACGCTTCCTCGTGTAAGCGTTCATTGTGAGCAGATGTGTTTGTTGTGATTTACGCAAATCTAACTGTTTTATGTTATTTCTGCATAGTGTATTAGGCAGAGAAAAAGTGTTTTTCCGGTAACGCGGCCGACCGAGAATTTCTACGTCGAAAATGCCGATCGTAAAGTTTTTTTCTTCCAAACAACCCTATTACATTTTTGTGTTGAGGGTTTACAACCGGTGCAAACTCTCGCGATATTCACGTTGAGCGCGTGCGTCGTTTGCCCTGTCGTCTGTCAACAACATTGGATCATGGTGGCGGCCGCGATCTCCGACGACAGTTTAAACCGCGTTTTGTGTGTTGCAGTCGCATGCTCGTTGGTTTTATATAGTGCGGAAATTACGGTGTGTGTGTGTATATATATATATATATATATATATATATATATACTGTATATGTATGTGTGTGTGTGTGTGTGTGTGTGTGTGTGTGTGTGTGCGTGTGTGTGTCTTAAAGTCCTGTGCTTGGCTCCACTATTGTTATCAAGATAGTATTAATGCACACTGATAACCGGTTGAAAATAATTAATGAAACATTCTAACTGACAATAGTCTGTACAAAACAATTAAATCATGCATTTGCATCAGAACACAATCCAACCTGCTCAGAGATATATATATATATATTTTTTTTTGACCTAACAACAGTTCAACCACACACGCCCTTTTGCAGCAACAGGAAACATGCTTTAATGGAACGTCCTGTGAAATTTCAAGCATTGTTCGCTGACCCTTTCTTCATATGAATGCTATGGACGCCGTGTTTTTTTTTAAAGAAATAATAACCACACTTAGACCCAACAAATTGCCAGAAAATTTCAAGAGAGATACATACAGCTACAGTATTTTCTGATGGATGATGATGATGATGATGATAGTAATAATAACGCTGGGGAGATTGGTCCACATAATTATATAGAAACCTCACAATCTGTGCACCTACAGCATCTTAATAGCAGATCCGGTAACAGCCTGCCAAAGAGGCAAATTAAATTTTAAGACATTTGACTCAAATATTCTTGCTTGGCTCTCGACGAAGGCGGACGCTTTTGCTTTCTGCTCCTGTCCCCCACCCCCACCCCCACCCTTCCCTGCTCGCCACTTAGTCCATGTGCTGTCTTTTGTCTAACTTTCCTAGCCTCCTGTCGTATTTTCATCCTAAAAACAAACATGGAATTGGTTGGCTGGTCTCTCGATGCCATCGACAAAATTTTCTCGACGAGATGAGCAGGCAGTGGGGAGCCTACTTGCCCCTCGGGACTTTTGCTGCTGGGTACACCTAGATCCTTGGAGGAAGCGGAGAATGGTGTGCCTGTCAACACTGTCCGTTGAGGATGTGGATGACATCTACATTATCGGCCTTCCGATAACAGGTATGCTGCTGTTTGGCGCTAGCAGTTTCTGATCTATCGAAAAATTCAACCGACGGGAGCAGCTCGATTGGAAGTGAAGAGGCTGCCGGTCTAAGGATGGCAAAGTGCGGATGTCCAACACTCAGACTCAGACTGTGCTCAACCAAAAACTGTTGCGGTTTTGGAGCGTCTCTGCAAGATGGTCAAGAACTTGGAGAACTGGAATCCGTGCTCAAATATTGACAGAAATCACGGATTTGGCTGATCGACGCCACTGAAGAGACATAAGCCACGGACTCAAGGCTGTCTTAAATTCTTGGGCAGCCTGCTACCAAAACAACATCTGCTATCTCGACCTTCCCTGATGAAAATATGCACGAAGCTAGTCCCCACCATCACCCCCTCCTTTATACACTCCCTTGTATCACCGTCTTCATTGTTTATGTCTTGTGACCTGTTGTAACTGTCATATGCTTGTGCAGGAGTTTTTTTTTGCCTAACTCAAATTATCCTCAAAATGAGGATAGTTCGAGCGTGGTTTTTTTTCTCCCCCTCTCCCTCCCTCGTGGTTTCTTTCTGACTTCCGGGTTGAGTGAACGCTGGCGCGTTTGGCTGCCGCTGCTCAACCCGTATTGTTTTGTATTGTTTTGTGTTTTTTGTTATTGTAAAGTGTCCTTGGGTGTCTTGAAAGGCGCTTATAAATAAAATGTATTATTATTATTATAAATATGCATTTTCACATTCACTACAGCCATCATCCTTCACTCCCCTCCAAAAGTATAGAATCAGTGTGGCTATTTCCATTACATTTGCTGTACACTGAAAATATTTGGGTGTGACACCACATTTCTACTTGAAGTGTAACCGGCATAAAAACACAGCTGTCAGTGGGTGAAAACAAGTAATATTAGGGCACAGCGCGATCGCGTCAAATGCTTTAAAATATACTCGCAGTCTGCTGAAATTCAGTCAAGTTACCGTAAATGACGTTATTAATTGCTCGATTTATCAAAGTTTTGGCAAAGCGATCATGGCACCATCTCTCATTTAAGGAGCCATTTGCCGTTTCACAATACGGTCCATGTGAACATCGACTTGCACGGCTTATTTGGACACACTCAACCCAACTGTTTGGAGGCCCCAAAAACACAATAGACAGCCTATTATCACTTTCTATGGTCCGGATGCAGCAAAATTGGGCTTATGAAAAAAAGATGGGCACCGGGGGGACTTGTCGAACGTTTAGCGGGAGGTCTTTCCAAAGAGAGGGACCAGCAATGAAAAAGTCTTTAACCCCTCTGAGACTACGTAGTCCTTGGTACCTGTAGTAGTGTCTGGTCTACAGACCTGAGGCAACCAGATGGTGCGTAGGGGTGAATGAGCTCAGAGAGGTACGGTGGGGCTAGACCATTTAAACATTTTTTAAACCAAAAATAGTATCTCAAAAAGAACTCTAAAATGTACAGGGAGTCCGCGAAGAGACGCCAGATTAGGAGTTATGTGCTCCCTCTTACGAGTACCAGTTAAGAGGTGAGCCGCATTTGATTAATATTGAAATATTTCCCTCAAGTTATCCATCACTTAGACATGTCAGGAATGGCGGTACGAGTAGCAAAATGTCATCAGCATTTAGCATAGCATCTTAATTGTCTTGATGAACTTGGACATACCTGAAAAAAATTCAAGCTGCAATATCATGACAATATTAGAAGAGCAGAAGCTTGGTGGGGCAAGATGCTGTGATTCCCACTGTTGTTGACGATGGGACGAAATCGGAAAAAATAATCGTTGGTGGCAGCCCTGGTCTTGATCATGTTATCACGTGTTGTGGCAAGCAGCTCACCCAATCATTAAGTGTTGTTTAACCAACAACATGTGCATGCGATCTGTTCAGCAGTCTTCCACAGCCAACGGTACGGTGGAGCGCGACATTGGTTTCTGCAACGTGACAAAATAGTTCCCCGTCTGTCCCCTCCCTCTTACTACCTTTTGTGAAGCATCTTCTTTGGTCTGCCTTTTTGCATCTCTCTCTCTCTTTTTTTAAATTATCAAATTATTTCCTCAATGCAATACGAGTGTTTAGGTAAACCACTAAAACCAATGAATTTATTGTAGTCTGCCAAAAATCTTAAATGGCTTCTTGTCCTTGTGAAGAATAAATAAATAAATTAAAATCACAGGTTGTTCAAGTGTTTTGAAGATTGATTTCTTTTTCAGTCCTTGTGGCGTGGCTGGTGGCACTAAGCCCATGTGCAGGTGTGCGTGTGTTACTTTTGAATATGCGGTTGTACCTTTCCCATATAATAAAAAAAAATATCACCAAGGCACATCTTTGTAGGCTATTATGTGCCGCTGCAGCAGCAAAAAAAAAAAAGTGAAGGTCTCACTTCATAACAATCACCATTACTCAATCGACTACGTGTTCATGAGTTGTGAAGTAGCAACAATTCCCATTAGGTTTCGAAAACTTTTTCCACCCCTCTTTTCTACTTCAGCTCAAGTGCAGCGGTCTCTTGGCTTGGCAGGCAACCACAGTGTGGGTCACCCTGCAGTCTGTTCAACTGCCAAGGCCTTTGTGAACAAAGATGTTAATTGGTCCTAATCTGCCACTAGAGGCTGTTTTGGTAGCCTGACCTCGCACCCTGAAGGACACCTTGGTGTGAAATACTGAAGAGGCCATTCAAGTGCCAGAGAAAGGAGGCGCATAGCATTCCAACACAATTCGATTTTCCAGCTAAAAAGGGGGAATTGGGGGGGGAGGGGGGGGGCAAGGAAGCTGAAGCTGGGATGGAGATGGGGCGCCACCGTTCTAACAATAAATGAGTGCAACAAAGCAGTGGCTGCTGTGATGTGTAGCTTCAAATTCACATCTTAGCCTCAACGACAAGGGATTCCCATAGGCCCGCTAAAAGTGGGAATGCTAATTGCCTCCAAAACCGCCACTCGTCCACACCTTATCCCCCCCAACACACATTAACCATCATCGTGACGTTCAGTACATGTCCTCTGACTCACTGCACATTGTTTGTTTCCATGTTGGCAAATGATGTCATGGTTGATTGTTTTACACGAGCAGGGGCGAGCGTGGTGACCGCTAGTCATTATTTTCGTAGAAATGTCCTCCCATACCTCTTTCATTATCGTGATCGTGCACAAAGAAACAAATATTTGAAAGCATAAAGATGCACGAAAACACAAACGTCGCACGCACATCAGTCCTGGTGAAAAAATGCCATCCATTATTTTTTTTAAGCTCTTTAGTGCCCCCTAAAGAAGTGATCTCTGTATATTTCACAGAGGGCTACAAAACATGGGAGGCACGTGTAGCACCATGAGATGTACAAAAAAAGTCAGTAGACGGCAAGCCATATCATAAAAAGTACACAGAAAAATCTCGAGTTTGACATAGTATACAGTATATCGGTGGCGGGACATCAACTTGAGCATTATGTACATCCCTCGCCACTAAGTCGGAAATGTTTGTACATAGTCCAAAAAAATCCCAAACTTTATATGTACTTTATATGTATATTAGCCACGGCCAGAAGACATCGAAATGACAATGTTTTGTGAGAAATATAGCGCAACCTAGTGGCGAATAGAAATGCCACCTCGTGGCGAATAGAAATGTCACCTATTACACTTTAATGTGCTTCGGCGAGCATGTTGAACGTATCCAAATAAAATTTGGTCATAAAAGCCTGAATTTCGTGTTCCTTCAATTTTTATGTTACTATGTTCATGTTAAAATTGGTGAAAATAAAACATATTAGTTTATTTGTACAGTATTTTACATATTACCTGCTCTCCTATTACATTTGTACAGTTTATGGTGTGAAATGGTCAAAGAAAAAGTGGCTTAAAAAAGTTGTTTTCTTGACTTGGAACGGATTAAAAATTTTTACATTGATTCCAATGGGAAACGTGGTTTCGGTTTTCGAACAGTCTTCTGGAACGGATTACGTACGAAAACCGAGGTTTGACTGTACAGTTGAGTTGAGTGGAGAGGTTAAGAACCACTGCTTCAAATAATCCCACACAAATGCTGGACATACATCCAGGTAATATAACAACAACACTCAAAGACGCCACATGTTATGTCCTCTGTAAGCTAATGACCAGAAAGGTTGATTACTGTGCTGTTTTGGGCTTCAACAAAGGTCGTCGGGGCCAAAGTCTCTTTCCCGCTGATTGCCTCTGATTTTGGATCATGATGGACTGAGTATTTGACAAGGAAAAGTCAGAGATGGTGACAGCGCTGTGTCAAACTGGTCAGATGTGTAGCAAAAAAGTTCAGGGCGCTCCCTGGGTCATCATCATTCATTCATCTTCCGCTTTATCCTCACTAGGGTGGCGGGGGGTGCCGGAGCCTAAAAGCTGCAGAGAGTTCCCAGAGTCAGCGGGATCTGTTATAACGTTAACTGAAAATTTGAATACCGTAGTTCCCTTCAGTATTTAAATTGATTTTTTTTAATCAGCTGTCAGATCTTTAAAAAGACAGATGCCGATATTTGCCAATAGGCCGAATATAGTCTCCATTGCAAGACTAATAAAGGATTTCTTAACCTTGCCGTTGACAATCACCCCGGCCAGTACTTGCTCTTTCCCTACTTTGGAATAAAAAAATTTCGCTAACATTTTGAGTCAGTTCCAATTGACTGCAATGATCATCCTGGAAACACAGCGTTTGATGCTTGAACAAAAGCAACTACTCATCCCCAGTTGAAACAAAGAGATTTATAATCACCACTGTCAAACATGACTAAAAAAAACTAAAGGGAAGTTGAATAATGGAATCGGGGATTTCTGTAGGCAAGTAATAAGTAGGACCGTTCAAGTAGATTGCTTCGTGTTCTTGTTTGACACAAATAAGACAGACAGATGCCAACAAAAGAGACCCTTTCCCTGTTACGGAAAAAGCGAGTTGCTTCAAGCTAATTAGAATACAAATTAGGTAACTTTTATAGAATTACAGATTTTTTATAGAAATGACTCTGGTGGTGACAGATGAGGCTTTAAATAATCACGACATTATTACCGCTAATTAAGTCTTCACAAAAGCCGTCCTGTGACTTGCTCTATGTCTTTTCATTGCACTTCACGTCAGAATGCACCACTAAAAACAAAGAGCAACATTTCACGGACTAATAGCTTTTGTCCTGTTTGACACGAGAGACAAAGGGCGCCAGAAAGAAAAGACGTACTATGATGAAAAAAAAAATGTCTTCATTTGTTTATTTTGTTCTCGCTCAGAATAGGTTTGAACCTTGGCGTCTCCGAGAGCCTCCGACAAGTCAAGAAAAATGTCACAAAAAGCATCTTGCCAGTGATCTTATGAACTCTTTTAACACGTGCCCACGTCAATGCCTTTAAGTATGGAAATGTCTTCTTCAGTCAACATTTACATCATTTGCTTCATAGTAGCGGGCTGTTCTAGTCCTTGTTTGCGGCTGGCAAAAAAACGACAAATGCAGTGCCATTAATTCAAACACTTTATTTGATGGTTGGTTAATGCTAATCCGCAAGAATATTCATTCTAATTGTTTCAACTTCCGGACAGTTGAGGATGCAAAGTTCAAAAGCCAGTATCTGTGCTGGTAGGGGGGCTGCGTTCGTGCCAATGGTATACGTAACTTGCAAGTCTGTGAAGTTGACTTTACACAGTCCGGCATTGACACTTGCAGAATTCTATTTGTGCACGTGTGGGCTGTTTGCAATGTTCAATAATGTTATACACGGATATCAGATATTGGTCACTTAAAAAAAAACAGTATGACGAATTCAGACTGAATTATCGTTACGTCCATATTTACCAATATCTTAAATCGTCACACGCCCCCCCTCAAAATTAATATATACATATACAATACATATGTATATATTTTATTTTATTTTGTTTATATTTGAAATTTTCATTTTACCAATATTTTTGACACTGCAATCAGGAAACAAAGCTTCCATACCATTTTTCCCCCCCTAAAATATACCCCAAAAACTAAATTACACAAGGCGGTTAATAGGAACAGGTCTCTTTGAACAGTAAATAGAACTTTTAACATCCGCTACCCATCTTCCTTTCAAGGTTAGTGAATTCCTTCTAGCTAATTATAAATACTGCGACCATGTCATGGTCCGTAACAGTTTAGAAATATGCTCCACAAAAAAAAAGGTTAGGTTTAAGTACAAGGACTACATCACAAAATAACCTTGTCCTGACAGTAAGATGGGCCAAGGTCCATTAAGAAATTTTCTTTTTGTTCTCAAAGAGGCTTTTAGCTCATATTTGCCTCTCTGACACATCAGAATCAGAATCAGAATCATCTTTATTGGCCAAGTATGTAGAACGCACAAGGAATTTGTCTCCGGTATAACACGCTGCATTCGTATCATCATAAACAAGAACATGACGAATAGGTATGGAACGACATTTCGTAATATAAGTGAACCGTAGTATAAGTGAACCGTAGTTTCAAGCAGAACTAAAGTGATCAGTGTTAGAATACAATACTATGACAGTTTGTACAGTTGGTGCAGAAAATCATTCAACCATTTTAGAGTGACCAGTAACAATATTTGTTGTACAAGAAGAGTGACTACGTCAGTGACTGTTTAGGGAGTTCATGGCGAGAGGGAAGAAGCTGTTTAAGTGTAAGACACATGCACAAAAAGGTACAAAATAACAATTCTTGTGTCCTGTTCAAGAAGAGAAAGCAAGGTTAGGGAACAGACTGGTTGAAAAGAATAACATTAAAATAAATACATGAAATCACACCCAACAACATCCATATCAGCAATCAACCATTTGAAGATCCAAATTAAGTAAACCACAAGCCTAAAACATACATACATACATATATATTATAAACACACACACACACACACACACACACACACACACACACACACACACAAAAACCATCATCAAAAACAATGTTACCAATTCAAACAGCATCAAGATACGAAAACAGCTGACACTTGGGGTGTGCGTCTCTCAAAATAAAAGTCAATTTGATATATGGAGTGCCATATTATTTAAGGGTGGTAATATTTCAAAGTAAAACGATTGAATTAAGTTCGATTGAGTGCGATGTGCATTCAATTCAGTATGGCACATCTCAGTTGGAAAGGGTAGGATGCCATTATTCTCTTGTTGTCCTTTTACAAGATGAATTGACTTGTCAGTACTTGGAAATGTGACATTTATTTCCAAGCCCAAACTATTCAACTTATTTAAATTCAGAGAAACAACCAAACCTGCAACACCAAATTGAGTTATACCAATGTAGAACTTCTTGATCGGCTCATCAGCTGGTTCAAGCTGCAATGAGACCGATTCGTTTACCCGTGTATGGACACACTCGCATCTTTTAAATCCAAACCCATTTTACAATTCCACTCGGTTTGCATGACAGTTCCCTCCCCAATACAATTGCCAAGAGCCACACAACAAATGGATCATCACACTAACCACAACAATAGTGGCGTTGTTTACAGAGTTGGCTTTTCCTAGCCCGACCGATTGATATTGTTTAACACAATCAAAAGCTCCAACTGTGCTGATTGAGCGATTGATGTCCCTCTAACGTATTTTGTGCCATCCGATGGTGAACTAATAGAAAGCAACGACCACAATTGGCGAATCTACCAGCAATTACCCGAAGTGACATATTCCCTCAAATGATGAAGTTAAGTGCATGGTACTTGTTACACACGCTATACTCATTATGGTGAGGAACTACACGCTAAGTTTGTCTCCTTCAGATATCCGAAGCAGAAAAATCGTGGCGAAATATGCATCCTCTTGCGGGGGAAGCCGGCCTGATATAATGAATGACTCCTTCACTGACAATTGCATTTAAAAAAGAATTAATTGATGTGATATAACATATTTTTTGAATATTATTTAAATTAACTGAGGGTTTTGGAAATAATAAACAGTGAAAAATCCCACCAAAAAAATGTTGTCCCTTTAAATGATGAGAGGTATGTGCTGGCTCCCACTGTATACTGTACAGTACATGGCTTGTACATTATCCATCAAAAATGACGGTTGACCTCATCTGGTCACCTGACTTCACGTTCAGAAAGCACATTTAGGATAAATTCACCAACATTGACTTGAGCCCGCAATATTTGTCCATTTTCCAGTTTGGTTGAGACGGTCACGTGACCTCGCGCTCCGGGTTGCCGCAGCACTCGTGATCGCGTCACATGACACGTTCCGGTCATCATTCGGTCTTCACCAAGCCAACGACGTTCTCCCGAGTTTTTCCCCTGATACAGTAGTGTGCTTGCTGTTGTTGTAACATTTTGACAGGAAAGGTACAATAGAAGCAGCGTCGCAACACCCATAATCGAAATAACTAAACAAGTCTCCTCAACGGTGACTTAACCGGAACGCCGAAGGCTTGACAGCTATGACAGAACCTTAAATCGCAGGCCAAAGACAAGAGAGTCCCGACATTTCGATAAATATTAGCACGACATTAATAAATCTGAATACAGTGGCTGAAGTGAATGACATCAATTCATTGAAGAGTAGCCACGCAACGAGTACAGCTTGCCAAAGTACGACACGCTGTTCACCCTTAGCAATAGCTTGCAATGTAGCATAGCCGATTGGTTCCTTGATATGAATGACACACGAATCCCGATTTGATCAAAAACAAACACACATATGCACCAACCAGATAAACCCAAGACAAACTTGCGTTATTTTATTATTTCGCCCTTCGTATTGTTGCCGGCAACTCATGAGCTCCTATTAAAATCATGTCATCACCATTTCAGACTGCACATATGATCCAGCAGCAGTATATCCTCTTTAGTTTCAACACACACAACTTGTAATCTACTCCGAAATCAAGTCAACACTGTAACAACCTCGCGAGAGATGAACATATTTATTTTCTTCTGTATATCTTCAAGCCAAATGTATGGTGACGTCGGTGTTAGCTTAAAGCTAAAGTAGCAGCTAGCTAGTCGATGAACGTACTTAGCCTTGGTTGAGAGATGTAATTTCTGGTCACGGCTTGAGTGTGGGTCCTCGCTGCTGCTGCCGCCAGGCCGTTGTCCATCGCCCTGTTTGCCACCAATGTTGCCATTGTTGGGGAAAATGTACGGCAAGTTGAGAATGAGGAACGGTCTTCGGTGAGCTTAGCTAACTGGTGCTGCACAACATAGATGACAGCGGAGTGCTGGTCATATGACTGTCTGACTGAGCTGATGACGGTCGCTGGCACCCGACTCAGCGGTCACGGTTAATGCGCGTCATCGAGTCTCTGGGAGAGGATTTCATGTGTGGTTTGTTCATTCGAGTGTTGAATAGTATGTAACTAAAATTCGAATTCAGAATTCGACCATTTCCAAAGAAACTGTCAAGATCTTATTTGCCTCCTATTTTCAACATAAAACAGACTTGTTTTCACGATTGTTAAAAGAAATCCTTGTCACATGGACTAACAGGCTAAGGGAATTTGGTTTTCAGAAAAAAAATGTTTCCAATATATTTCAGGAAAAATCTGAGTGTCCGTCTCTCTCTCTCTCTGCAGATTTCCTTTTGTCATCCATCCATCCATTTTCCGATCCGCTTTATCCTCACGCGGGTTGCCGGGGTCCTGGAGCCTATCCCAGCCATCTTCGGGCAGTAGGCGGGGGACACCCTGAACCGGTTGCCAGCCAATCGCAGGGCAAACAGAGACAAACAACCATCCGCGCTCACACTCACACCTAAGGGACAATTTGGAGTGTTCAATCAGCCTGCCATGCATGTTTTTGGAATGTGGGAGGAAACCGGAGGAACCGGAGAAAACCCACGCGAGCGACACTCGACTGACTTGTGTGCGGGCACCGTGCGGTCAGTCGCCACTCAGTGACGGTGTGAATGTGGGTGTGAATCCGTTTTTCACGCAACACATTCTCCTAACTGACCTACAGTAGCCCGGCCAGACCAACCCTGCCGGAAGCTGGTGACACCAGCACGCCTGCTACTGCTCACCAGTTACCACCAGCTCCTGGCTGGACCCCAGCAACATTGCTGGTCCAGATCCTGGGTGGCTGTGGCTCGGTTCATAGACCAGGACTCTCAAGGGTCTGAATGGAATTGTCCTTCTATGCTGAATGTGTTTCCGTATTCGTCACCTTATATCATATGAGGTACGTTGAACATTGTCTGTACAATAGCTTGTAAGCGCGTGTTTGAAGAAGATATTTGACCCATTAACCCTTACCCAACGAGCATCACATAGACAGACACGTGCATAGATTTGATGGCGGCGGTGGAACAAAAATCACGAGAAAACTGAAGAGGAAAGCACTGCCGGTTTGAGGCCGACGGTCGTCCCATGAGAGCTCATTCAAACGTTTCAGGCGGCGTGCAAAAAAAAAAAATAGAAAATTAATGCAAGTGAAGGACATCTGCCTACACAAGTTTTGCCCTCATTTTATAAATACCTGTTGTCTCCACTCTTTTATGATGAGATCAAAGGATTTGATCTCCCGCGATGCGTAAACTATATTTTACATTTGCACTTCAGCACTTGAGCACTGTTCTTACACAAACGGTTTAAATTAGCGCTGTCAAGCAATTCAATTGTTTTTAAATCATTTGCAACTCCATCCTTCCGTCCATTTATCTCAAGTGTCTCACCCTGTTTCACTGCTTGTTCTTCTATTTGCGCGCACTCCGACAGCCATTCCAACTTAAGAGAACCGCAGTTGATTCTTATTTTGGTTTGGGGAGTCGATGTATCACATTTACTGACCGGTCGTTTTCGCCACGATAAAGGATTCGCACGAGCGTCACTTATCGCCGCCGCCGCACGGTTATTGTTATGGAATGGAGAACAAGTAATGTCAATGCCGTGATTGGTTGCATAGCGTCATTGCACCCTTTCGTGTCTCACCTGTCACTCACTGAACTACACAGCAAATTGATCCATAAAAAAGTCATAGTTAAGTTATAGATCCAATTTATTTGCTGTTTTGCATAGGTTTTCTTGTGCGCACTTGCACAGCTTAGAGCGGGGGTCGGCAACACGCGGCTCCAGAGTTGCATGCGGCTCTTTTAGCGACATCTAGTGGCTCCCTGGAGCTTTCTAAAAATATTTGAAAATGGAAAAAGATTTTGATAGTAGGCTAATATAGCACAAATAGATATAGATACATGTTGCAGCTCCGAAAAAGAAGAGCTGTGGTGTTGGTTTTTTAAAACGTACACTTGATTTATGCTTTTAACAGTCTCGACAAACACAGACAGTCTGCGTCCGACTCCGTGCCTACTGTGTTTTATTGTTTTTGTTCCTGATTGTAAAGTGTCCTTGGGTGTCTTGAAAGGCGCTTATAAATGAAATGTATTATTATTATTATTATTATTATTATTATTCTCTCTTCTCATTCGACTCGAGGCGTTCAAAGACAGCCTCCGAAAAACGAAAATTCACGATCACTTCACTGACACCAAGAAAAGCGAAAATAACGCACCAAAACAAAAAAAAATCAAATCAATATCACATCATTTTTTTTTACACTTCTGAAGTCTGTCCGTCATCAGACGGCAATTGCATTAGGTGGCGGAGGAAAAAAATAAAGGGCGATTATAGGAAAGAATCATTGCAATGTGATGATTGGTCACTTCCACGCTGGCATCTGCAAGGACTCATTTCGCACACATGCACTCAAAGACTGAATAGATGGTCTTTGACATGTTTGAAAACATCGTCTACCGGGGTCCGCTCATTAATAACAGAAGATCCCGCAGGTCACAGAACACACCTGACAAGGCATATCAAACAAAGGACCGGCAAATTACAGTGTTTAAATCTTACGATGAACTGATGCAAACAATTTAACAAGTGTCATCTATAATGACTGATATGTTTGCAAATGAATATAATGGCTCGGCCTCACGTTGGAACCCGAGTTTCCTTGACATGTCAAATTCAATCAATTTGTGCGCCGTAGGTCAAAATGATTCAAACGAAAGTGACGCATTTGTATGACAAGGCTGATATTTCCATGTAAACAAATCCCGCCTTGAACCAAAACAAATTGAAAATACTCAACCTTCAATAATAAATACCTTGGCACACCAAATGGATTTCAGACACCCAACCAGGATTATAATTTGGGGGAAGGGAAGTCCTTTTCAACATTTTTTCCTTTGACGGCTGTTTTAAAACATTCTCTGTCATGGAAAATGCAAAAAGAAAGTGGGCACATGCGGCTTATATACGGGTGCGGCTTGTGTATGTACAAAATTGGTTTTCCCTCTAAAAATGTAGTGGGTGCGGCTTATAATCAGGTGCGCCCTATAGTGCGCAAATTTCGGTATTACCTCAGTAGAAATGTTTCAAACCCAACTCGAGGCTCATTTGTACATGCTTGCACTTAACTGAACTAAATGGCGGCCTGTTGATTGACGCGTCTTCTGTTTGTCCTTCCCCACCTCCCTCGTCTGGAGAGGGGGGCAAGGTGGCGATGACCCAATTGGATGTAGCTTGGACGGCTTCCGCTCTGACAAAATCCGCACCGACTGAGCTGGACAATATCTGGCTGGGGTGGACCACCTACTCGGAGGAGCTGCTATGAAGATTTCTTCATGAACCAATTGGGTTGGGTTTAGAGGTGGAACCAAGACGTCTTCTTATTTCATCTTGTTGAATGGAATATTATATCATTTTAATGAACATTACTGTACATAGCACAAGAGTGTGTCAAATGTTGCCAACTTGGCATCGACTGCAGCCTGGTCATCCTGGATGGGGGATTCCCCCATCTGCGGCCCCTTCTCATGGTTTCTCAAAAAATGTAGTGGGTGCGGCTTATAATCAGGTGCGCCCTATAGTGCGGAAATGACGGTACACAGGTATATAATTTGATGAATACTGTATCTAAGTTTGAACTAGCTTTTTCTCATAGATCCTTTGTGAGTTCTTTAGCTTTTGTCAATAGGCTCCAGCACCCCCCCCCCCCGCGACCCTTGTGAGGAGGATAGAGCAGATCGGAAAATGGGTGGATGGATGGATGGTTTGGTGACTTTGAATATATTGCTCTTGTTTTCAGTCATCATCAATTGGACCGGATGCCCCAGATAGACCTCATGGCACATCAACTACCAAGGACATTGCGTTCTAAAGGACCAATCGCGCCATTTCGGTTTCATCTCTCTTTCACCAACTTGAGAAGCTCACAGTTGAAGGACATATATCATTCAACAGAATAAGCAAAAACAGAATGGCTGCTAGTTTCGTGTCAAAGCTGTTAGCTTTGATATTTGCATTTATTTTGAGTGATTCGCGACCCTCGGTTCAGATAATGCTTGGATATTGATTTATGAATCGTAATTCTGTTATTCTTAAGCAATAGAGTCATTTTTTTTTCATTCCCGACTCAAGCTATTTCATTTTCTACTTTAAAATGAAAAGAGAAATAATTTTATTAATTTTTTCTACTCAATATTCATTTCTTTATTCATGGAATCGCCATCCCTAAAAATGTAGAGGCCACCCCATCAAAGCAACACTTTTACAACGGCTTTCTGTTTTCAAATCCAAAAGTTGAACAAAATCTCTTCGGCAATTCCACTTGTTTGATTACTAAATGAGATTCATTATTTTTGAAAAAAAGCAGGACCATAAAGCCATGCGACATGTTCCCCCTAAACACGTGAAGACAAAAGAGCTTCCTTGAAATATATTTTGCAGTGCAATGACCTTAGGATTACTGTTGCTGGAGGCGTGTTAGTTCGTTAGCGCCGAAACCCGAAGGCACCACAAAGCCCCACCACCCCAAAAAAAAAAAAAAAATCAGTCACACACACACACACAAAAAAAAAAAAAAACCAAGACAGGATGTGACCTCTCTTTCGCCGACGTGAGCTTGAATACTCTGAGGACCATGTGACGAGAGAAAATGTGTTGGTGGTCTGCTCCTATGACAGCCTCCAGGACCCCCACCCCAAAACACACACACACACACACACGCATGCACACGCACACACGCATGCACACACTCTTACAAAAAAAAACACATTTCTTCATCCTAATTAGACTTAGGGTGAAGAAAGAGAATAGATGGGGTGGGGGTGGGGGGAGGGACTTTGGAGGGTTGTTGGAGGGGTGTTAGGAAGCATAAATGCGACCTCCACTCCCTCAGTCCTTCTCCGGGGGATTCCCAAGACAGATGCTGTAGAAACAAATGTTTTTCTTTTTTTCCCTCAACCCAGAAGTGTGAGCCCTAATAGTTTCCTCCTCACATTTTTTTCTCTCTCGTACTTCTCAGCTATGTTTCTATAGCCTATTATACAAGTCCACTTTACCGGCTTCATTGGTATATTGTAATGTCTTTAAAATTTAAAGATGAGTGTACTGTAACGAACTGGAGGCATTCATTCTGTCTCTTGTAATTGACATTTTTTGGTTGCTTTATCTCAGACGAGTTTACTGTGATAGTTTGAATCGGTATGTTTTTAACTGAATGTTCGAGTGGTAAATTAATGCGTTAAAACGTTTGCGATATACAGCGGAGAGCATGTTTCACTCCCTGGCAAAATTCAACATTTATTTTTACAGTCACACACACACACACACACACACACATCCCTCTGAAGGTGAGACACTGTGACGACCACCAGCGTCATCTAAAATTGTTTTCTTGATACTCGACCTTTTTGAATAATTTCGTAGAGGTCATGGATTACATGCTGGACAATGTGTTCTCAATGTAGCTGGTCGGCCCGGCGACCAGCTCGGTATTTCAGAAAGCAATTTGTTGTTTCCCCAACTCAGTCAATTGATTACCGTAAATTCCGGACTATAAGGCGCTACTTCTTTTTCCCAAACTTTCAACCCTGCGGCTTATTTTGGATAAACTTTATTGTCAAATGTACTGTATGTGTAACATACAGCACAGATGAAATTTCTTCCCTCTCTTATACAGTGATGCGGCCAATTTGTGTAATTCTTCTAACGGCCGCCAGGGGCGCTGGAGTAGAAAAGCTAAGATTAAGACCGGTGGAATATATGCGTGGAGGAAGACTGCAACTTCTTGTCTTGTGCATCAATTAAATGAGCGTGAACATACCCTCATCATGGAAAATGCACAAAGAAAGGCAGATGACGCATTGCTATTCTGTTGCTAGCGTGTTGTTACCATGTTGCTAGCATTTTACCGCCGCGTCACAGGCACCGTTTGGGAAGAAAGTTATATTATTATTATTATTATTGTTAAGTTATATGATTCAAACTTGGAAAACTCTCTCTGTGTACCGTCTTTCTTTGTAAATATGTTAACACGTTTTAATGTGGGTACATGCGGCTTATATACGGGTGCGGCTTGTGTATGTACAAAATTGGTTTTCCTCTAAAAATGTAGTGGGTGCGGCTTATCATCAGGCGCGCTCTATAGTGCGGAAACTACGGTAAACAAGGCAGTCGTCACATTATTTGTAAACCTCTTATTTAAATATCCGCCGTTTTAAAGAGGTCCTGCTTTGGGCTAACGGTTATGAGCGTGGTCTTTTTGCGCATTGAAAGACTTGGAAAAAAAAATCGGGTGTCATACTGATCAAACCACCATGTATTAGATATATATATATATATGACAGTCACGGAATGTATCGATAAACTTGATTCATGGGAAGATGAATGAAAGAAACAAGGCAAAGCATGTCGCCAAACAGTATACATGATATACAGTCTATATATATATCCACATTTGGACCGCACGTTTGACAAACGTCACAACACAGCACTAAGTAGCTTTGAACCGATCACGCAATCCGTTCAGTACATTCATTCATCCTCGATTTACCAGATATACGAATATAATAATTACAAAATTGAATAATTTACAATAAAATAACCATTTGAAAACATACATCTCTCATTTGCAGTATTTTTTTTTTATAGCACAAACATTTCAGCCTTTCTCCAAGTGTGTCGACAGCCGCTGATTTCCACAAAGAAGCTAAAAGGGGATTTCTTTGAGGCTGATAAACCTTTTCCCCCATTTTGGCGATCATCGCAAGCAAGCGGCACACTGCTGGTGAAAAAAGCGAAGCTTTTCTAAAGGACTATACAGCAAAAGTCACAACGGTCGCAAAATCACAGACGAGAAAAAAAAATGATCAAAAGCAAAGTTTCGGGACAGCAAGTTGAGGACAAAAAGCACCACAGACGCGCCCAACAAAAATATTCCAGTCTTCAATAACCCATTGAGAAGACAACGAGTCGTTCTGTCCAACGACCACTACGTCTCTTGAACGTTTTTTTGTCGAAGCCAAGTTTGTCACAAATGAATATACAAGACGGCCGGGAAACCAGGCGACTCTGTTGACACGCGTCCTCCGACATACAGTATCGCTACACAAAACAGCTTCTTTCTCTACAACTACGCACGTCTTGTGTCTTGTTTGAACTACCCAATACATGAAATAATATGACACAGTCAAGAAATATCGTTTTATGCTGGCCTCCTTTTGTCATGTCGTGTCGTGTGCGCCCCCCCCCCCAAGCCCCCCACCACCATCTTTTTTGGAAGAATATTTGAAGTTGATTACCGTAGAGCGTTTTCTGAATCGGAAAGATCTTCAAATGATCCCTTGAACTCATTCACTCCCAAAGACGTTTTTAAACGTCTTTTCAGACTTGGTCCAGAATCGGGCTGCTTCTGAATGAGTTAAGAATTCATTCATTCATTCATCTTCCGAACCGCTTGATCCTCACTAGGGTCGCGGGGGGGTGCTGGAGCCTATCCCAGCTGTCCACGGGCAGTAGGCGGGCGACACCCCGAATCGGTTGCCAGCCAATCGCAGGGCACGCAGAGACGAACAACCATCCACGCCCACACTCACACCTAGGGACGATTTAGAGTGCTCAATCAGCCTACCACGCATGTTTTTGGAATGTGGGAGGAAACCGGAGCACCCGGAGAAAACCCACCCAAGCCCGGGGAGAACACGCAAACTCCACACAGGGAGGCCGGAAGCTGGAATCGAACCCGGTACCTCTGCACTGTGAAGCCGACGTGCTAACCACTGGACTACCGGGCCGCCCGGGTTAAGAATTGCCTCTCAAAATCACCCCACCGTTAACATTTCACAGACGACATTTCCACAACCAAATCCGTCTCCACGAGATGAGTGCGCGGAGGGTCTTGATATGTATCTCGTTTACCAGACAATCACCAAACTCGATGACACAGACAGATGAGACAGTGACTAAAAACAAAGACGGGTTAAGCCAAATAACAACCCCAAAAATTCCAGAGGGGGAAAAAAAAAAAAGCATACTTCCACATCAAAAGACAGCATCAGTCCAGAATCTTCTTGTCCATGGATTCTTTGCCATTGGTTCGCGAGTAAGGTTCGAAAGCAGACGAGCTCAGATAGCGGGCGGAGAGTTCTTGCAGATTGCCGGCCAACGAACTGGCCATGCTCAGCGGGTTTGACGACATGCGGTTGGTGACGCCGCCGAGTAAGGAGGGCACGGGGAAGCTAAATAAGCCGTGAGCCGCCGCCGAGCTCTGCAGGCCCGGCGGCACCGTCCCGGAGTTGGTGACGGCGGGTAGAGTCGGGCTGCCGCCAGCGGCTCCGCTGCTACCTCCGACGCTGCCGGTGTTGCTGGCCATGTTCATGGAGGCGGGCCGCAGGCTCGAGCCCAAAGTGCCGCTACCGCAGTGGGGCAAGATGCCTGGTAGGCCCGTGGGTGTGAGCAGCCGACCTTGCTCCAACAGTCTGAGGACACTGCAGGTCGCCGCGGTCTCCGAAACGACGGAGCGAAGCTCTGAGTCTTTCCCCTGGTCTTTTTTCTGCTTTGTGCGCCGGTTCTGGAACCAAACCTTTACCTGGAGACAAAGACGCATGGAGAAGAAAAAAAAAATGGGTATTTTTCAAATAGGCACAAGATTGTGTAACACTATAGACCCCAAACTCGGTCTCATTCCGGAGCCACATACTGCCTAACGTAAATTCCGGACTATAAGCCGCTACTTTTTTCCCCAAATTTTCAACCCTGCGGCTTATTCAGTGACGCTGCCAATTTATGTAATTCTTCTAACGGCCGCCAGGGGGCGCTCGAGTAGAAAAGGTAAGATTAAGACCGGTGGAATATATGCGTGGAGGAAGACTGCAACTTCTTGTCTTGTGCATCAATTAAATTAGCGTGAACATACCCTCGTCATGGAAAATGCACAAAGAAAGGCAGATGACGCACTGCTATTCTGTTGCTAGCGTGTTGTTAGCATGTTGCTAGCGTTTTACTGCCGCGTCACAGGCACCGTTTGGGAAGAAAGTTAGATTATTATTATTGTTAAGTTATATGATTAAAACTTTGAAAACTCTCTCTTTCTTTGTAAATCTGTTGACATGTTTTAATGTGGGCACATGCGGCTTATATACGGGTGCGGCTTATATACGGGTGCGGCTTGTGTAGGTACAAAATTGGTTTTCCTCTAAAAATGTAGTGGGTGCGGCTTATAATCAGGTGCGCTTTATAGTGCGGAAATTACGGTAATTACATGTCAAGTGAGCCGGAACGGTAAAGCCATAGCATAATTACCTGTGAACAACAATAAGTCCATGTTTTTCCATTTCTTTTCGTGCAAAGTACAAGTACACTAGGAACATTTTTATATTAATGAGATACCCTTTTACAAAACATCAACAATGCGCCATAAGAAACTAATAAACTACAGTCATAAAAAAAAACTAACTACCGTAATTTCCGCACTATAGAGCGCACCTGATTATAAGCCGCACCCACTACATTTTTAGAGGAAAACCAAATTTGATTGTGAAAGACACAGTGATCCCGTGCCAGATGCATATTGTCAGTTTCAGCCATTGTCAAAACCGGTTATCCTGAAGAGGGTCGCCAGGGGTGCTGGAGCCTATCCCGGCTGTCTGTGGGGCAGACAACACCCCGAACTGGTCGCCAAGCCAGTAACAAGGCAATGCATTTTGTCACCCACCTAAAATCATGACACCCTCCTAAATCACTTTTTCAGCTCACAAAACACGAAAAACAGGACCAAATTCTAATTAGATTGTATTTACCGGTCATTTCATATCAGGAGAAGAAATGAATGATATGTTTAAGGATGGAGCAGATTTTAGCAGAGGTGCTCAGCATCCCTACGAGATGTCTAAGGCAAAACAAAAAAAAATGTTCAAAATATATAACCTAGGTCATTATATTATTTTAAGAGGCTAACTCACAATTGCAATCCATTTTTGGTCATTTATTTTCATAAATATGGATTCCACACATTTCACCATGAAGCCACTATAAAGACATTTCGCACGGATAATCATTGACGAAAGGAAATGATAATAAAAAAAATGTTTTAATGTAATTCTTAAAATCATTAACGAAAGCAAATTCTATTAATAAAAAAACAAACCCCAAAAAATTTCTTAGTCATTTCAAATCATGTATTTCAGTTATATATTATTCTAAACGTAATCATAATGACAATTTTGACTTACTGACCCAAATAAAATAAAAAAAAGGTTAATCACAGAGTCGTTGAATTCATAAATTGTCATCACACGGAAATTAGATGGAGAGTTTTGTTTTCACACAGAGAAACAGACGACACATGCAAGGAGCTACGTTGCACCCGCGCTCGGCTCAGGGGCACAGCGCCTTGCTCAAGGGCACGGCAACAGCCCTCTTCCCAGCGTCTTCCTAAAATGCATTTTCACATCACGACTTTGTTTGGCAAGCAACCCGTTTGCTGATGACGCACGAGCAGAGTTAAAACGATATTTACGAAAGATATTTGAAACGATGATGACATGAATCGGAATGAACTGCACAGCGATGTGATCTGAAACATTCGTTCCAGGTACAACGTTATGAAAGATACAGTAAAATATCTATGGCGTAGAATATTAGGGGGGTCATTTGCGCTTCATCATTTTGATTCGGCTCATAACCAACCTTTGGGGTCATCCTTACTCCTTTGAAGCACACGGCGGAGGAGAGCGCCCGCGCAAATCGCGGCGGTTGCTCCCGCCGCCGTGCTGATTCAAAACCAAATGAACTTGCGTATTGTGAAGATCGTGAAAGGTGTTTTCCCAGAGCGTTGCTAATTAATTCATTTCTCAATGCCACACAAAGGCATTTTTTTTGATCAGCAAAATCCCCCCGGTGACGTTCAATGGAATTATAGTTCAAGGTTAATCAGGTGGTGTCGTGCACATGCAGGCGGATGTGCGGTACGCCAACACGGGAAAGGCCGACACAAACGCTGTAGGATGGAGTCACTTCCTGAATACCGGGAAATGGGTTTGAGATCTCAGACAAGACAAATCAATGATCTTAGAATAGAAATGCAATATGTGGCTTTCCAGTTGTGACACAAGTTCTAATCTGTCAAAGTGTTGCCTCGGCCATCTTGTTGACAAATGTGTCAAGGAGTATGCAACCCGGAATTCATTTGGCAACCATTTACATTTTCTTCGATCCTGGAGAGTCACCTTTGGACAGTTTCAGGTATTGAGGGAAATAAATGATGTAATATTTCTAAATCTATATAGCGCAAAGGGGCAGGTGAATTTGTCGATACATTGCGTTCAAAACTATTTATTTTCTTTCCACTTCTCCTGAATTTTTGACAATGTGGTTGTTTTGCTGTGGTTTTATTGAACAATGAGGTCATATCATAATCATAAATGTAATAGAAAGAAATATTATGGAAGTGTATGCTTTTGTAAATGTACGTAAAAAAAAAAATCATTGCTCGATAGGTTTTTATAAATGACTCAGAAAGTAATGTCCATTCGTGATCAACGAAAGTTCCATAACAATTCAAAGAAAATCATTATTTTCAATTTGTTCTTCCAATTTGCCTCATTAAATCCTATTCGCTCGCGTGCGCGTGCGTCATTTCACGCTCGTTGGTCAACACGAATCTGTTCAGCTCAATTAACCGCAGCAATAACTCAATATTTTTTTCAAATTCACTACCACTGAATCAAAGATGGCGGGTCTCAGGGGGGAAAAAAAAGAAGAATTCTAGTCCTTTATTTGTTATTCCGATGGAGCTTCTGTTGACTTTTCGTAACTGCTTACTCCCGAAAGCCAAACGGATTTGACCCGTTGCATTGCACTGACCAAATGATTTGAACCATTTGATGTAAACAATGCTCTCTTGTTCATAAAAGACCCCGCTGCTCATACCATCAGAGCAATAAAAAAAAAATTTTGTAGTCCCGGAGAAGCTGAGAAATAAAAAATGATTGATTATTGTAGCAGCACGGTGACTTTGACGGAACAAAGCTAAATGGAATCAATGTTGATTTAGTCTTACTCTTTCCTTCAAACTAAAAAGATGAGCTTTCGACTTCGAAAATAAATCTCGTTTTGGACCTCGAATTCATGTTTGACGTCTGCAAAAAGTCCCAGCGCCTTCAGCCACGCCGAAAAGCGCAACGTTTTCATGGTGCACTTTAATTTAGCAACAAGCATGAGCGCGTCCACTGCTAGCCCACTTTTTCGACTCCAACGCACAACTTTCGCTTTATTGTGAAAGTCACCAAAAGCCCCCGAAAACCGCCTCTCATGATTCCTTCTGGTCTAAATCCGACGGCGTTACGGCGGCTTGACCCCCCTGCTTTGAAATACGGTGTCAAACTCCAGAGTGCAAACGCAGTTCATCCATGACGCGTGAACTCCAGCTGACCCCTCACACATATAAAGCGAGGACGTCCGCGATCTGCTCCGGAGCGACTTTCTTTCATCATTGCTGCCTGGTTTAGCCGCAATCGAGCACGTTATAAGCTCTATGTGTCATCTTTATTTGGATTAAATGGGAAAATGTAGTCTGGTCTAACCTTTCCATACATTACGTATCGATATAGATGTTGCTAAGAATTTTATTTATTTATTTATTTATTTTTATGATTATTTATTTATTATTTATTTTTATGATTATTTATTTATTATTTATTTATATGATTATTTATTTATTATTTATTTATATGATTATTTATTTCTTTTTATTTCTTTTTAATCTTGAAATTATAAGGCTATATTGTCTAACATTATGAGGCCGTAGAATGAACGAAATACTGTACAATTATTTTTCCATCTTGTTCTTGAGAAAAAAAAATCCATTGGTCAACGTGACATTCTTAAAAAGTGCTTGTGTTACAATTCATCTGTAAAGTCCCATTGCACTCGTGGGCACCGTTGGTTCACAAGCGAGGGGGCGGTTACATTTATGCAAGTCGAAATTCAAGCTAAGTTGTTTGGCTAAATGCGATTTTCAGACTACGTCCAATTTGAAACGCGAATCAAATCAAACACGACGTGCCAAATATATATCGAGAAATCGACGTTCCACCTTGTCGTTCTTCCCCAGGACCAGGTCAATGAAATTGCAACGAACGCCGCGCCTTCCCCCATCGAAAGGCGATCGCCCGATGATTTCAACAAAAGGGGGCTCGTGAGAACGATAAAACGTTATCGTGATCGCGAAAAACGTGTTTGTACTTGACGTTGTTGGAAATACAATCGAGGTTTAAAAACTCTTCCTTTGCATTGTCATCGTCTTGAAAAGTATGCCAATGACCCCCACCTCCCCCCAGTTCAAATTCTGAATTTCCAAACATTTCAACGACGAGCGGGTTAATGAGGCTGAACACATCAATAAAGGGATTCATATGGCGCCTTTCTCGTCATTTCTTTATTACCGACTTAAATGCTCACGTGTGCATTGAACACAAAAGATGAAAATCAATTCCTGTCAATATTGTCACAATTCGCCTTTTACATTTAGCATTGTTAAAAAAAATGTTTTTTTAAAAATCCAACCAAAGCCCAGAGACCCCCCACATTGATTGAAATTTAAACTCCGCGGTTATTATATTTAAGAACGAGGTAAGCACACTTGATGATATTGAAGATGGCGAAAAACGTGGGAAAAGGAGTCACCTTACCTGAGTTTCGGACAGATTGAGCTGACGGGCCAATTCCGTTCGCTCCCTTCCCACGACATACTGACACCTCTGAAACTCCATCTCTAACCTGTAGAGTTGCTCTGCGGTGAAAGAGGTGCGGGTTCTTTTGGGCCGGTCCAGATCCAAACCCTTGGGTAGGATAATCTCTCGGATGGAGCCTTTGGCATCTACAACAATGACAACAAAGCCGACTCAACACGCTGCGCCGCGTAAGGCGGGAGATGCAGGGGAAGCGGAGCGCCAAGTAAAATGCCGCGGGGTTCTAAACATTATTGCTGAGGGCTGATTATTTGGAAATGATCATGATTTTAAGTCTGAGCATTTATTTCCGAATCAAATACTTTTTGATCATCAATAAGCACATCGAATCCCACCGTACGGAACGGCGAAGAAGCAAACTAAAGACGACGCTGATTATAAAACACAAAAAAAACGTGCCAGTAAATTCAGAGGTTGCACAGCGTTAAAAGAAATTGAGGAATAAATCAACTTCAATGTGCGCAAATTATTCCGATGTTCTGTTTCATTTAATACCATGTTGTTTTTTTCCACATTTGGAATTAATCCAAATTGAAATCCAATTTTGGATATGTACCACAAAAGTTGTGCCCTCTCTTGCTGAATTGAAGTCACTCTTTCCACCATTAAAATTTTTCAAGCGCAGAAGGAGAATTAAGTGAAATTCAGCAAATACAACCATCATTGTTTTTTTTAATTTTTTTAATTTATTGAGTAAAATGGATGACCTATAATACAATACCATATTAATAGAATCACGTTGGCCTTTCGTGTATAATAATAATAATTGAACGAAAATCATTTGATGATAATGTCCTCACTAAGGTGCAACACAAGAACTCGAAATTCAACAACCATTTTTCCATTCTCAGTTTTCTTTGGCCTAAAGATATTTTAAAAAAAAAACAATTTTAACAAATGTTAACGCATTTCATTTTTTTCCTCCTCCTTCCAAGATTGTTAAGATACACAATTAGAAATTAGGATTGAATTAACAGATTCGCCCCCCCCCCAAAAAAAAATGTAGTGATGGCAATGAAAAAGACATCATTTTCAGAAACCGTTTCATATTTGCACATAACTGTAACTTTAGTCTTTGCAATTATGACTTTTCTAGTAACTGTTAAAATTCACTCCAACGAGTCCATGACTGTGCTTTTGGAAGAAATAACGTTTGACTTAATACGGCTACCTTTTATTAGGTAATTACCTTGTAATTACCGATCTTATTACTTTTCTAATAACTGTTAAAATTCACTCCAATGAGTCCATGACTTTTGCTTTTGGAAGAAATAACCTTTGACCTAATACGGCTACCTTGTATTAGGTTGTAATTACCTTGTAATTACCGATATTAAGACATTTGTCATGCAAAAAAAAAAAACGGCTAACTTGTATTAGGTTGTAATTACCTTGTAATTACCGATATTAAGACATTTGTCATGCAAAAAAAAAAAAAACCACCAAAAACGAAAAAAAAAAGAAAGAAGTACATAATAAAAGAAAAAAGTAATAATAATAATAATAATAAAAATCAGGTCATGATTGCTGTCTCACAACAGCTACTACATTTTGGGAGTTCCGGTCGCTCGCGCAAAAGAACAAGATTTACCTCGCACAAGTATTCTCCGACAGTAGTCCGGGTCTGCGGTGCTCCCCCTGTTTTTCTCGCAGTTTTCCCCAGTCCCAGAGGAGGAAAAAGAGCCGTGTTGCTCCTTCAGAAAGCTTTTGGACAAACTGCCCTGCGAGTCCTTTCCATCCTTGCCCTCCTTAAGTCCATTCTTCAGCACCATCGCTTCTGTCTCTTGGTTGTACCTGACCTCCATGCTCAGTTCTTAGACCTGCAGCTTGGCCGCCTCTTCTTTCCTTCTTCCTTTGTCCCGGTTTTACCCCCCCCCCCCCAAAAAAAAAAAAAAAAAAAAAAAAGGAAATTCAAGAGAACACAACGCAACAGATCATCTGCCCACTTTGGCTTTGGTTTCGAAACGGCACCTTGCAGCGAGGTGGCATCAGCTATCTAATGCTGAAAGACTTCCGCCGCCCAGCCAAGGAAGCCCTCTTATCGCTGACCAACTCCCTTGCCCAATGATCTTGGCCGTCTCCGCGAAACTGGATGATAATTCGAGGCGCCCCCTTTTCCTTGTTACGAAGACATCAGGCTGATCAATGAGCTACACACACGTAATCAGCCCTCGCTGTTTCAACTGATTGCCGTCATTTTGCTGCCTCCACATTTGCGTAACCTCGCGAATAACTCAAAATTGTTTGGGGGTGGTGGGGGTGGGGTGGGGGGGGGTCGGATCGACCGGGTTTTTTGATGGTTCCCGTCCGTTTGTTGACAGCCCGGGGGAATCGAGCGAAATGATTGGTCTCGCCTCACATGAACATCGACAGCGATGTGACTACTCCGGACCCTCCAAAAGTTCCCGGTTGTTTCATCCCGTCAGCCGCCGCGACCCCGAGAAGGCATTTTTTCTTTGCTCGACTTTTTTTCTCCACAGCGCATCTCGATTGATTGCCGTCGAATGTCGGTGAACTTTGATCCCCCTGTTTCTCTTCGGCTCCGCCGCCATTCAAGGTTGTCCTGTAACGCTCGCATCTGCCGCCATTGTGGGGCAGAAAACGATGTTGGGTGGAATCCGTATTACTTCGGGTGTAGGGAGACCCGTGACGGCGAGATTTCTGTTCAAAGCTTTTAGCCGTCCTGTTTCTTATTTTTTTTTGTTTTTTCAAAACAACCCTGCAAAGTCCTGTTCACTGCGTCCTCCTGAAAGCCCAGAAACTGACTTCAGCTCTCGTGATCTTAACCATTCGCAAGATGCAAACAAAAAAACAGGGGACCAAAACTTGTCATTAGTGCTTGGGCTCCCTGCACTTTCTCACACATGCACACCCCCCCGGAATGGTCCCTACCCCTCTGCAACCGCTCGCCTCCCAGCCCACTAAACCACCCACCCACCCCAGCAGCAACTATTTTAATTGTCGCTGCAACAATATCTCTGAACGCAGCAGTGGTCAGTAATCCAATAAGACCATTGATTAGGCTACAAAGATTCAATTCAATCCGGTGGCGCGGCGCAAGGAACATTCCCCGCTCCTTCTTGTCACCTTAGCTGACCAGAAGCCCCCCTTCAAGCTGCCCCCCCCCTCCCTGAGTGCCATTCATTTCTTTATGGGAAACAGACAGGGGAAAGGAGTGAAAGATGGCAATTATCTAATTGGACTATTAACAGACAATTCTGTGAGTGTGCCTGCCCGCCAGCAGTCTCCGGGTGGCTTTAAGGGCTGCGCGTTGAACTAACTTTATTCACTGAAATGTTTGAGGGGCTTCTGCTTGGAGTGGGGCAGGGATCCATTGTTTGGGAAAGGTAAAAAAAAAAAAAAAAAAGGAGGCTAAAAGGCCGCTGCTATGGGGAAGCGGGAGGGGGCTTCTCGAGCTGCAGAGAACAGCCCCGGCCTGGGAAATAGATCGAGGATGCAGCGTCTCGGCCTCTCGGCGACACACAATCGCGGAGGAGGGCTAAGGACGAGTGTTCGGCTTCTGCGTAAAAAAAAAAAAAAATCACACGCTCGGCAGTGCATTGTGGATGCGGCTTGTGGACATGTTTCACTGGTAATTGCGCAACAATGTGGAATTGGATTTATTAAGATAGACTCATCAACACGCTACTTGAAGAACGTTGTTTTTCTTGATATCAATAAAGAAATTAAAAAGTAAAAAAACTGAAAATACACCTTTTTTTTCCCCCATTGGGGAAAGTTCACAATGTACAGAATGAGACACCATTTAAACTTCAGCTGTGCATTTTTAATGCAGTTAAAAAAAAAATGAAGGAAGTTCGGTTCGGCTTCAGTTGACGACATCTCAACACTGAAAAGCACATCCAGCGGATTTTCTTGAATAAAGAACGTGCACACATGTGATTGGCAAATCGCAATGTCAGAGCAGAGGGGCTGCTGTGATGCGTGCCTGACAAAGCTTCCTCTGGTGGGTTTACGCCGGAAAAAAAATGCTGTTGAATTTACTCCATTTGATTCTATTCGGTTTTGCTCAAGTGAGGCAAACAGTACTCTGCTTCACCGCAGGGTCGCATAAGATCACGCCAGTGCTTCACCAGCCACATGTTACTGCAAAAAACAACAATTAGCTTGACTTCAAACTCATAGCGGTAGCGGTGGTGACTGATGGACTTGAATCGAGGCTCAAAGGTGGTGGCATGCCGACACGGAACACGGAGAGGTGCTGAGAGCGCAGAGGGCCAACCTCTATTGGATTTGACGTCAGCCAGCTCGAGGCACGGAAACGTCGCGCCCCACCTTGGTCCTATCTAATGCATTGAACAGGAGCGAATGTCACATTTTAGCGAGAGTCATTAAATGGTGTGAAAATTGTTTCTGTATTTGTACAGTACCGTAAATTCCGGACTATAAGCCGCTACTTTTTTCCCAAACTTTCAACCCTGCGGCTTATTCAGTGATGCGGCCAATTTATGTACCGTAATTTCCGCACTATAGAGCGCACCTGATTATAAGCCGCACCCACTCCATTTTTAGAGGAAAAGCAATTTTGTACATACACAAGCCGCACCCGTATATAAGCCGCATGTGCCCACATTAAAACATGTCAACATATTTACAAAGAAAGAGAGAGTTTTCAAAGTTTTAATCATATAACTTAACAATAATAATAATATAACTTTCTTCCCAAACGGTGCCTGTGATGCGGCAGTAAAACGGTAGCAACATGGTAACAACACGCTAGCAACAGAATAGCAACACGGTATAACAGGTCTGCTAAAAGAACATACGGGTACTTGTAAAAATCACAGTGAGCCGTCTTCATCTTCCTCCTGTGAACTGAAGCCATCCAAGTCACCGTCCTCAGTGTCGGAATTAAACAGTGTCATAAAGACCGGTCTTAATCTTACCTTTTCTACTCAAGCGCCCCGTTAGAAAAATTACATAAATAAGCCGCATCACTGTATAAGCCGCAGGGTTGAAAGTTTGGGAAAAAAGTAGCGGCTTATAGTCCGGAATTTACGGTAATTTTTCTAACGGCCGCCAGGGGGGCGCTCGAGTAGAAAAGGTAAGATTAAAACCGGTGGAATATATGCGTCGAGGAAGACTGCAACTTCTTGTCTTGTGCATCAATTAAATTAGCGTGAACATACCCTCATCATGGAAAATGCAAAAAGAAAGGCATATGACGCAATATGTTGACATGTTTTAATGTGGGCACGTGCGGCTTATATACGGGTGCGGCTTGTGTGTGTACAAAATTGCTTTTCCTCTAAAAATGGAGTGGGTGCGGCTTATAATCGGGTGCGCTCTATAGTGCGGAAATTACGGTAATTATCAACCTTCATCTATTTTCTAATCCGCTTTTATCGCCTCGAGGGTCGTGGGCATGCTGGAGCCTATCCCAGCCGTCTTCGGGCAGTAGGCGGGGGACACCCTGAACTCGTTGCCAGCCAGTCGCAAGGGAAGTTATCAACTTGAAGTTTACACAATTAGACAACGGAATGCTAGCTTGACACGAACTGCTGTAAGCGTGTCAGAAATAGCCTCTTTCCTTTAGCTATCATTTAAAATGCATTCCTTTTTTGTCGATAACAATTATTTCTACCCGTTATTTTAGTCCGCGTATATCTATTTAGCAGGATTTCCGTTTGGGTGTTTCCGCACAATTTGCCAGCTGTACAAAGAATGACTTACCTCCAGGGTCAATTCAATGTCCAGTATGACATTTAGCATTTTTTTGTTTGGAATAGTGAAACAAGCTTACGTGCATACAGGAATAAGTGCGCAAAGATAAAACAACCCAACGCCGGTTTGAAAAAGAGAGGGTTACACTTACAAGTTATTTGTAAAGAGACAATGGTTGTTTTGGTTCGAAAAAACCTGCTGCTTATTTCCAAATGACAAAGAGCTGAATGTGGCACACACACACACACACACACACACACACACAGTTAACACGTCACAGCCCAAACGTGTAGTACTAGTCCATCCTTAAAGATTGTCAGCTTGAATGGAATAAGTTGTCTCCATGTGATTGTATTCCTCAGACTCGGAGCTACTTTAGTACTTTGTTGCAAAGCCCTTTTCGGTTCTCCAACACAAGGTGGGTTTCTGTGGAGGGCGCAGGCCTTGGAGAGCCGCGATGCCTGAGTGACAACACGGTAACTCAAGATGAATGGTTACATTCATAGGCAGTCTATGTTTAAAAATGTGCTGATTATGTTCCACAGTAAGAGAGCAAGCTGTTCTTGAACCCTCTAAATGGCTTGTTTTCAGCGGCGGTGGAAGGCTGCGCTGGCGGCTGAGTTCAAATTCTGTTTTTTTTTCCCTTTAATGGCCGTCTGGATTTTTCTGAGAATATAGATTTGTAAAAAAAGCCTTCTCTTTCGCTTCAAAATGCAGTATACAGTACTGCATTTTGAATGCAAAAAACACAAAAAAACAGCGCAGGGTTCCGATACAGATCTGTCATTCATTTTTGCAGTCAAAATTACCCAGAGTGGCTTTAATTCTCGGCAGTTTTGACAGCTGGGCTAATCATGATAAGTTGCCGTTATATTAACCTCGGAACAATATGCTATCTTCCCGTTGCCAAGGTGCAGAAGACGACGAGACAGACTGTATCACTGCTGTGGTGACTGCACGCACTGCATTAATGACTTCCCGTGGAGTAAAATCTCACCTTGAATCAACTCTTTAGTATACATGCATCTTGAGTAAAAGTCATATTTTGGGGTTGTTTTATTTGTTAGGAGGACCCTCTCGCAAAGCATCATGGCAGTTGCACAACATGGCCGGCAAGATTCTCAAATGAAGAAAACATACGGTACGGTATCGTTACACTTACTACTTCATTTAGACTTGCCAGGTGATGTTATTTGAAGTCTATTCTCTATTCTCAAAAGGCACAAAAATTGAACTTACACCCGACACTTGCGGCATTTTACTTGAGTTGCGTTTGGAAGCAATTTGAATGGTGTTTTCAATTCTCAAGCTTCCATTGGCGTACACTCAGTCTGCTCACCGCTTAACGTACTAGCTCATTTTGGAACGGCTGTGGATTTTGTGATTTTGATGTTTGTTCGTGTATTTGTTTGTGCACTTGCATGCACACGCACACACATATACATATATATATAAAACAGTATAATATATATATTATACCGTTATATATTACCGTTATATATAACGGTATAATATATTATACCGTTATATATAACAGTAATATATATATATATATATATATATATATATATATATATATATATATATATATATATATATATATATATACGGTATAATATATTATACCGTTATATATATACAGTAATATATATATATATATATATATAACGGTATAATATATTATACCGTTATATATTACCGTTATATATAAAACGGTAAAAAAATAAATATATATATATATGTATATGTGTGTGTGTGTGTGTGTATATGCAGGCTATAATAACTAAAAACCTAATTAGAAATAACAGAGGACAATTTTCTAAAAAAGTGCATTGGCCGGCAACAGGTCTCAACTGAAATTTCACGAATGCACGACTCTAACCTGCCTGCGTGTACTCCATGTAGCGTGGCCATTGAAAGTATCTCAATGCTGTTGCACTAATCTGCCTTTGTCAAGCGCAGACAGCCTAAAAATCCACAATAAAGCCCAAACGGTAATTTATTTTTTTTCTGTATGTTCTCCCCTGAATAGTTTTAGGTGACACTCCTTTGTCCCACAGATGGCGCCTCGCAGTAGTTTTTTGTCACTGGTGTAATTTGAGCACTTTCCTTGCCGCAACAGTTACACAGTCATTGGCAGTCATCCGAGTCTGACGGCGGCGACAAAAGCAAGATTTATAAAAGCTGTGTAAATAAAGCATTTTCTCTTCTTTTTTTTTTTTTTGTTTCGCTCATTTACAGCGTAGCTCAACCATTTGACAACCCACAATTTCCTTTTTAAACCTACCCCGGTGTATCCATTTTTGTTCATTTATCAGATTAGTCTCGCTGAAATCTTGCACACGACCAGCTTTTTCTTTGTCTTCCTTTTATGTTTCTGATTTGAAGTTCACAGACAAACGCTTCCAATGAGGTATTACAGCCTAATTATCCGTAAACTCGAGCTTTTCGAAAGAAAACGAAGCAGGAATAAAGCATATACAAAAGATACTGTAGTTCATGTAGAAATTCAAACAAACGCAATATCAATTAAGTGCAATATAAATATAGATATATTTAGGTGGCAGTGCTATTTACAATTGTTCCGGATTTTTCCCGGATTTTATTTTTTTATTCAGCAGCCTGACAGCAGTCGATAGGAACGAGCGGCGGTATCTCTCCCTTCTTGCAGCGCGGGTGTAACATTCTCTGGCCGAAAGAGCTAACCTAGTGAATGTACAAAGTGTGATTTCTAAACATATCCGCCTGCCGCCGTGAACTCGACGATCACTTGGCCCAAGCTCAGTCCTGCAGCGATGGTAAATACGCTGTATTCTCATTTTGTCGAAGTTTATGTGCGCGGTATTTAGGTACATCATAAACATCTGCATGTCACCGGGTGATCATCTTTCTAATTAAACCATCGTTTAAAATGGCTCTTTTGCTCTATGAAAGATGTCCTTGGAGCTACATTTACTTTCTTCCTTTCAAAAAAAAAAATGTGTATGAGTGTAATAAACCAAAGTGGGTATAAGGTCTAAGTACCTCTAATTGCTGAACTCTTGACACTATCTTTTGATGACAACTATGCATTGATGTGTCATGCCAACAGCTTAAAAGGGTTTACAAGATACCGTGGCTCATGTCATTTGTCTTGATGGGGATGTTTTTATGATCTAAATATCATTGCCCCTGGATATTTTATCCAACAGAAATTTCCCTCTCCTGAACCCCCAAAATGTCCAAAATGGTTGTGTTTTGGTTGAAAGCGTGCTGAAAATCACGATAGTGTAGTATAATTCTCCAGTAGAAATCATATACCGTAAATTCTGGACTATAAGCCGCTACTTTTTTCCCAAACGTTCAACCCTGCGGCTTATTCAGTGATGCGGCCAATATGTGTAATGTTTCTAACGGCCACCAGGGGCACTCGAGTAGAAAAGGTAAGATTAAGAACGGTGGAATATATGCGTGGAGGAAGACTGCAACTTCTTGTCTTGTGCCTAAATTCAATTAGCGTGATTATACCCTCATCATGGAAAATGCAAAAAGAAAGGCAGATGACGCATTGCTATTCTGTTGCTAGCGTGTTGTTACCATGTTGCTAGCGTTTTACTGCCGCGTCACAGGCACCGTTTGGGAAGAAAGTTCTATTATTAAGTTATATGATTACAACTTTGAAAACTCTCTCTGTGTACCGTCTTTCTTTGTAAATATGTTGACATGTTTTAACGTGGGCACGTGCGGCTTATATACGGGTGCGGCTTGTGTATGTACAAAATTGATTTTCCTCTAAAAATGTAGTGGGTGCGGCTTATAATCGGGTGCGCTCTATAGTGCGGAAATTACGGTAAATTGAATACAGTACTTCATTCTTGGAACATCCAGTATTTATTCTCGCAGAATGAAGTTTTCATCCTTCGTTTTTCGATATAGCGCTTATCCTGTTCGCGGTCACAGGCAACTGTTGCATATGTAAGCTTATGTTATATTATTATTATCATTTTATATTTGATCATTCTATTCATTCATGTTATAGCTACCTAAATTATATTCTGTTTAATAATTGTTGAAACATTTTATGTTGCTTGCGTCTGATTGGCTGAAGAGAAGCAGGAAGTGTTTTCGTTACCGGAAGATGTTGTGTTCTCGAACGTGCTGCGGTGCAGACGCCCCCCAAAACTGCATTTAAAGGATTCCATCCCTCCTTTTGCCGTTCGTAAAGTAGAGCTGTCCACTAAAAACAACGACCCCCCTCAATTGACACTTATCCCAGCTGACTTAGGGGGAAAGGCAGAATCCACCCTGGACTGGTCGCCCGTCAATCAAAGGGAACACGGAGAGACAGACAAACATTCACTCTCACATTCAAACCATCGCTTGTAAATTCAAACACACCCGCACAACACACCTCTCTTTGACAGTGTGGCCAAAATACTGCTTTGTATTCAACCAGCGCTTTCGTCACAAAATAAATGAAAAAAATGATCCCAAACACAAAGTCACCATGACAGATTTTTTTTTTAGAGCACATTTTTCACGTTTTTTTTTCCTCACGTTTAACACGATGAAGACGAGGCAACGACCACAATTGTAACCTAGAAACAAACAAAATAGATTCACTTTGGATTAAATGGGCATTTTAATACTCTTTCATCACATATTTCTATTGCATTTTAGACACGTGATTTTAAAAATGACAGCAGTTGAGCTGATCTGTTTTTGAATTGACGTTTTTACTCTTCCAACATATAATTAAACGTCTATTCACAATCGCAAAATTTGCTGTTTAATACATAATTGCATCTGAAGGGCCGTTCCTGTTCCAGACAATGTAATCAATGTGCTGGAATAGAGAATCAGAATGACCCTGAGGTAAAGCGTTCAGAAAATGGATGGATGGATGGATGGCTGGATTGAAATACAAAGGCTTTGGAGCCCTCATGTGGCCAAAGCAGTTTGTCTTGTTTCACAGTGTCACAGTCAAGTACGGTCAAGTACGGGTATTTCAGTCAATCCATCCAACCCATTTAGAAAGGTTCACAATTGTGTTTGATTGTGAAGTTGAATATGGGATTGATTTATTTGTCAAAATTGAATATGCATTCACCGTGGATATGTTTGAAATGCAGAGTTGCCAACGCTATAAGCACAATTGTTAATAAATTAAAGCTTTGATATTTCTTTTTGGGATGTATTTATTGTAACGTCCTTGTAATGGAGCATGCAGTTGCAACTTCAATCAAAGTAGGTAAGATTTCGCTGCATCATCATCATGCATATCTATATCTATAATTTGCGTTTACTGTGTCAACTGTCGTCGTATCAGCTCATAAGCAAGATCTGAAGAAGCCCGATGACGATACTGATCAGTTGAATCGGGTGTGTTGGAGAGGGAAAGACACACACCCGAGACAGCAGCTCTCAAGTAGCAGGTTTTGACACGCCTGGTCGAAGCCATTGGGTTCAAAAGTTGTGCTCAAAATATGTTCTCCATATTGAATCGAGTGGGGTGTGTGCAGTACCAGATATTACCAGCAGAGGCGCAATCCCTGGATGGTTGAGGTCCATATTTGGGTTTGGGTCAGTGGATACTTTTAACCCTATGTATCAAGACCCGTTACCGACAGGATGAGCTCTCACTCTTACAATCGAAAGGAGGTTATACACACACGACAGATTTTTTTTTTTGGTTCATCAAAACAACTGAAATGTGCTCATACACGATACTGTACTGATATTTTTTTGCTCATAAACACAACTCAAACACTCTCCTAAACAAAACGGAAATGCTTTCATACGGATAAGTGAAATGCTCCAGTAAACTTAACAGATTTTCTTTTTTTTTTTTTGCTCATTAAAAAAAATGAAATGTGCTCATAAACAATATTGAAAGGCTCCCACACACAATATTGAATATGCTGTCATTAAATAAAATAAACACATTTCATGCACAAGAATAAAGCAAATCGGATTTAATATTTACATTCAAATGAAAATAATAGGCGGCACAGTGATGGACTGGTTAGCACGTCCGCCTCACAGTGCAGAGGTGCAGGGTTCGATTCCGGCTCCGGCCTTCCTGTGTGTAGCTTGCGTGTTCTCCGCGTTGCTGTCTGGGTTTTCTCCCGGTACTCCGGTTTCCTCCCACAATACACAAAATGCATGGATCACTTTAAATTGGAACTCCAAATGTGACATTTTATATTACTGTAAATTACATGATGTATCCTCTCTGAGAGGTAAGAATTAAATCGGGAAAGATTTGAGCCTGAAATACCAACACACGTCCTGAGACGTTCTGATGGTATGTTATGATCGACTGTGTCAAAGGCAGTGGAAAGATCGAGGAGTAATAATAATATTGAAGAGGTGTTGAAGTCCATAGTGAGGAGAAAATCACTGGTCACTTTAGCAAGGGATGTTTCAGTAGAACGACGTACTCACGTTTTTCGATCAATCATCACCCAGAAATCCATCAAAGTCCTCATCTTCTGTATCCGAATTGAACAATTGCACAAGTACCGGTAATCAATCAAAAACGCCGGGTTCCCTCTCGTCACTCTCATTGCCATGTGGCACGCCCACCCTTCACTGATTGGCCGGCTGCTTTCCCGCATGGCCGGCCTCACTCACGTCCTCACTCCCGGCCACTTACACGCCCACCCTTCACTGATTGGCTGGCTGCTTTCCCGCATGCCTGTTGACTCTCACTTCCTCTATATAAACAGCGTGTCGGCTCTCAGTGAGGATTTGGAACTCGGCTCATACACTAGACGCTCCGCATTATAAGGCGTCCTGTCCATTTGGGAGAAAATTTAAGACTTTTAATGGCGCCTTATGGTTGTGAAAATACGGTAGTTTTAAGTACTTCCACCACTAGGGGCACTGCACTTCACTGTAATGCAATCACTAGGGGCAGAATAGCAGCCTTAAGACGTAAATTGGACAAACCCACTGCCTGCACCGACCACCAGGAACAGAGGGAGTACGAACCTAGAACCAATCACCGATCTTTTGTTGTAGGCATCCGTGGGAGCATTTTTCAATTCTCATTCTGTCCTAAGTTGAACTGGAGACTTCTTCTAATCATTTTAGCGACACTCTTTTTGTTGACAACGACTAGCGACGAATTAATCTTTTAATTTTTGGTGGGTTTTATTGTAGTTGCTGTAGTTGTAGGACACTTAGTTAAGTCCCTGGAAAAGACGCCTTGTTGGTATGACAGGGTCACAGATCATTTTCTTGAAAAGGAACGGAGAGCAGAATTCACGTCGAAATAAACGGACACATTTTACGATGTCGGCCCAAATTGAGCTTCCCCTCCTTGACAGATCAGCATCCGCCACTGACTTTGAATATCTATTTCCGTGTCCTTTGAGTGACAAGCAATTTAAATTGATCTTGTTCTTTGCCTTTCGCAAAAGTTTGCGCTTTCGCTTTTTCCTGCTTCTTTGTCCGGAGCTTAACGGAAACCTGACGAGTATGTCATTATACAGGAATGTGTTATTTTGCTGGAGGGGAATATTTCATTCTGTGAGACAGAGAAACACCCTGCCAGAAACAGCTATACCTGCGTTATTTGCATCGCCGGGCAAGTCCATATGCAGCCCCCGTGGAGACGTTTGCATTTAGCTGTCGCGAGCTGTGACCTTCCCAATGGCAATGGTAAGTTTATTCATGCACGTTAAGCTTGAGAATCCATCCACTATCCGAGCCGCTTATCCTCACACTAATGCTATTTTGACTTGGTTGTAAGTTCACGTCAGTATTCTGTAATTAGATTTTTTTTTGGGGGGGGAGGGAAATACGTCCTCTTCTTATTTCCATAGACGCATTCAGTCACCTGAATGATTTACCCCCGTTTGTTATTCTTAAATGACTACGACTTTCCGGTGTATTCATGTGATAACAAACATTTCATACTAATTTTGACTAATCGTGCTTGTATTTGTGCTTAATTAACCCTTGTGGCAAATTGGTCCCATTTTTGGACTGTTGACAAACAGTCCAAAAAGAGATCAAAGGCAACGTTCTGAAAACCTCATTGAAATGGCTCAAATTGGTCTAACTTGTCCAAAAACAGGGGAAAATGAGTTGTCAAGTTAAAAAAAAAAGTAAAAATATGTTTTTCAGAATGATTTATTTATTGACATTTGAAAATGGCCCAGGAGGAAAAACAGTCCCATAACGGGCCGTGTTTTCCCCACACACACCCATTCGAAATGCCACTTTTCCACGTCTTCTTGATGCACCGTACCCCGGATGTTTGACCACGCATTTTTCGCAATTTCGCGCTGAATCTCTTCACAAGCACTCCAACTACATGTGAAAACCATTTTTGGGGACATGAGAGTAATCATGCAATAATACAGCAGATGGCGCTATATTTCGTCATGATTTATTAACAAGTTGAAGGCTCTAACTTGTCCAGACTGAATATTCCAAATGGAATGTTTTTATCTATCTATATATATATGCAGATGATAGTTACTTTTACCCAAAGCACAATACTGCTTTTTATTGCTTTTATTGTCCAAAGAGGGCGTCTAAAAGCAATAAATATATCAAAACTAGATATGAATGGATAGGCCTGACGCCACTGAACAGTTTGAGTGGTCCAGAGAAAAAAACATATTCAGAAATGACTTTGATATTACACTTTAAAGCCAAGATGCCATAATTGAACGTTTTTTCCACTGTGCTCGAAAAATGGGATGACGCACAAGGGTTTAAAACTAAAATATACGACACACTCTTTTATACTAGTTATGTGAACCCTGGAACTCACTTCCACCCAAACATCCGTAATATTGATTCTCTTCCCACATTGAATCCCATCTCAAAATCCCCCGTTTCAAAATCGCACACTCAATTTAAATTCATCTCTTCTTTTATTATTTATAGTTTTATCTGTAGTTTTAATGTTTTTGTTCTTGATTGTAAAGTGTTCTTGAGTGATTTGAAAGCCGCTTATGAATAAAATGTATTATTATTATTAATACATCAAAATGCACATTTTAGCAAGTTATTTGCCAGGATGAGCAACAGCCTGACGCGGAGGCATGCCACGCACTTTTGCAGCCCGTTAACTATCGTAGCTCACGTGTAGCGTTTTAAAATACTTTTCTCAGCCCTCCAGACTCCCATTCTTTGACTGTGCCCTCCATGAATTGTACATGAAACAAACTGAATGGGAATGAATCACACATTTCATTTTGCAGGCTGCCGACCGCCAACACGCCTTAATTGTGTTAAATGTATACCCTTCTGTAACCGTGATAAACAACACTACATCATTCCAAGGGCTGCTTTAAAATTCTCGTGACATGGATCAAGATCCATCTGGATTTCCAATATTTTCACCTTTTTTTTTTTGGCGTGATTTTACAGAAAGGATCCTTCTCCTCCTGGACACTGAGTGTCACCATATTGAGGGCAGAAAACATTCGCTCAACAGACTTTTGTATGTGAGAATATCATTTTATTGTTTTTTTGTCTCATACAGTGAAACTCCTCTAGAACGAAACCTACATGGGCGAAAATACCCCCTTATGTGAAAAAATGTTAATGCATTAACACAATTCCCGTTCTCCTGCCCACCATACGACGAAACCCTCTGTTGCATTATACGAAATCATTTTCTCTGCTCCAGCCTCGCGAAGACATTCACTACAACAAAGTCTTATCCAACAGCGACCTCTACTGGTTCGTTCGGAAACGGCAACAGCAACCACCACACTGGTTTAACGCTAACTGGAGCGTAAGGTTTTTAGCCTTCGAGAGCTAACTAGGCCATCGAGGACTACAAAGCGTCCCGTGGCTACAGTGAAAACCCCCCTGTTGTGAAAAATGTCTTGCCGCAAACACGATTTCATTGTAGAAGAGTTTCACGGTATTTTGGAAGGTTTCTTTTTAATGTTATGTCTGTGAATGTTTCTTTTTATGTTATATTGACATGAAGTGAGATTTTGCATTCTAGCAACTCAAGCATGCTGCTCATAAATGTTTACATGTTTGTATTCCATTCCAGATTCTGAGAATGATTGCTATGTTACCCTGACTTTTCCACCTGCAATTGTTTTTAAGACAAGTACTGTGGCCAACAGCAAAAACCCAGAGTGGAACCAAACTTTTGATTTCAAGATCTACAGTCATCTCCAGGTGTGACATTTCAAGATTCAAAGTAATTGAAACAGCAATTATATCGTAACTTTATTTGAATTACATAATTGCCAAGAGGATGCTGAACTGGTTGCCAGCCAATCACACAGGCTTGTATTTGTGGATTAGTTTATTTTTGTTGTTGTTTTGTTTTGGTCATGACCCACATCTTGGGAACGTAGCTTGACCAGTAAATCAATGGATTTGCCTAACGGCTCAGTTCCGTCTTCACCATGTTGCACCATTGCGCTAATCCGCCGATCGATGTCCGCTCTATTCTCCCCTCCCATGTGGACAACAAGACCCCAAGATATTTGAACTCCTCCACTTGAGGAAGGAGCTCTATCCTGATGTGAAAAGGGCACTCTATCCATTTCAGGCTGAGGACCACAGCCTCAGATTAGTGGTGCTGATTCTCATCCCAGCAAACAGAACGACATCATCTGCAAAAAAATAGAGACTCAACACTGAGCCCTTGTGAAAACATAGTCCAAAAAAATAAAAATAAAATTATATATATATATATATATAAATATATATTAAAAATATATATAAAATATATATTTTAAAAAAATATATATATATTTAAAATACATATATATATATATATATATATATATATATATATATATATATATAAATATATATTAAAAATATATATAAAATATATATAAAAATATATATATATATATTTAAATACATATAATATATATATATATAATATATATATATATATAAAATATATATTAAAATATATATAAAATATATATTTTAAAAAATATATATATATATATTTAAAATACATATAATATATATATATATATATAAAATATATATTAAAAATATATATAAAATATATATAAAAATATATATATATATTTAAAATACATATAATATATATATATAATATATATATATATATATAAAATATATATTTTAAAAATATATATAATATATATATTTAAAATACATATTTAAAAAAATTATATATATGTATATATATATTATTATTTTTATTTATTTATTTTTACTGGCGGTCGTTGGAGCCCTGCCTCTTTGACCTCTTTGCCCTCTATGAATCTACCAGGGGCAGAAAGACTCCATTATTGGGAAACACAATCCCCCCACAATGATAAAGTAGCTCAAGGACAAGGAAGCACATTTTAATGCATGTCGTGCAACTATAACTTCAGTATGTGTGTGCCCAATAATAAGTCTTGAATGTTTGACTGACCTAAACTGGACTTAAGTATTAATATTGTGATGTGTTCCCAGACTACTCTGCAGATACATCTGTATGATGAGGACCCCATGTATGACGAGGTGATTCAAAGAATCATGTTTGATATCAGCACTCTGAAAGTGGGGAACAAGGAAATCAAGGAATTTGCCATCCAGCACGAGGTACAGTCAATTGGCCACCGTTATCCGTAATGATCGCAATACGTACTAATAAATATTCCCCAAAATTATTGCAAGCTGGATTTCAACTTGAAACTGGAACTCAGTGTACCAATGCATTTTTGCTTGTCGACGGTAGGAAATCTCCAAGTCCCCACCTTTAGGGAAAGCATATACAATAAGCTGGTAGAATGGACCATGCTCTTGTTCCAAATAGTTCTTAAGTAGCATACTCAGAGGTCTAGTCAATGGTCAATTCCAGATTAGATTTTCTCAAGTTCCTGAGGCAGGGATGTCACTAAACTGGGTGGTGGTGATGTTTGGTGGGGGACGGGGGGGGATCTTCAGACCATGGGAGATGCTCGGGATATGCACGAACATAACAGAGCACACATTTCACAAACAGATAAATATAACACTGACAAACTGCTTTTTTAACGTTTTTTAGACAGATTTGACAAAGATACAATACTCTGTGAAATTTTTTCAAATTGAGTTGTCCAGAAATAAATGTAAATAAGGAATTTTGTGATAATCATAACTTTTTAAGAAATTATGGCTTCAATATTTGATATTTCTTCATCCAAAATATGTGAAGTGAAGTGTGTTTAATCAACAATATGTGAGTATAAAAATGGTTGAAACCAAAGAATCTTCAAGAAGAATTTTGAGGTGCAATTTTAAGGGCTTAACTAGCCCAAGACAAAATACCGTAAATTCCGGACGATAAGCCGCTACTTTTCCCCCAAACTTTCAACCCTGCGGGTTATACAGTGATGCGGCCAATTTATGTAATTTTTCCAACGGCCGCCAGGGGGCGCTCGAGTAGAAAAGGTAAGATTAATTACGGTAAGCATTTTCTCAAATTCACACGATTTAGTTTCGATGATGCTCTCCGTTCATATTCAGATATAACCAATTTAAAAAGCAGGACAACGTGGCCTATATACACTTCATAAATGCGTCGCGGTAGTATGTGTTGAGAACACCCCTCGTGTTGAGGGAATGGTATATTCTTGCGGGAATGTAAGGCGGATGTATGTACACTAACAGAGTTGTCGGATACAGTTATGAAGGCTCAATACATGTCTCGGTGTCTTCTAATATGAGCACATCGGAGCACTTTTAACCGGTCGGTTCTTTGAGGATTTGTGGAGTGACGAGTGGACGAACGCTGTGCAACACCGGGTGTCCAATTAACATGCCATATAAACCGCAACTATTTGTATTCATTTTCAACCTGTTTGAGTTGGGGGGGGGGGTTTCCAGAGTAATACAGGTTACGGGTGTATTAGTTTGTGTATACTGGACTGCAAAGAATTAGTGGGACAATAGTCCTCCAGAGCAGTGGTTCTTAGCCTGGGTTCGTTCGAACCCGAGGGGTTCGGTGAATCGGTCTCAGGGGTTCGACGGGGCCTCTGCCATGGAGGTTAAGACGGACCAGACTCAACATGTCGATTCGTCATGACATGCCCGCTGAGCCCTCGCTGGCTGCAGGTGATGACATGACATGGCTTGTGCAAATCAGTGCAGCGGGAAATTTAGTTCACTCAGTAGTACGTCATACAATTAAAAAAAAAAACGATACTTAAGCCGTGTCATTTTATTATTTTTTTTCTGTTTTTAGTAATTTTTTTATGTCTTGAATTTGTAAAAAATAAAATGTCCATTTTTCACAAAGGGTGAGAATTTTTTTTGTGCCTTTATAAATTGAATTGTTATTTGAAAACTGCATTTTGTTGTTCCTTGGGTTGTCTCTGAGTGATAGGTTTTGATGATTTGAAACCTTTGTGTGTGATATGCAAAAAAAAAAAAATGTAAAAATGGGGGCACATATCATTTCATGGCACTGTAGCGATGATGTAAATGTTCAGCTGCAGCCTATCCCAGCTGACATTGGGCAAGAGGCGGAACAGTCTGGAGCGGTCATCAGTCAATCAAAGGCCGCAAATAGAAAGGCCAGAGCTAAGAATCTGTCACGGTGCGAGGTGGTGGTTGGACCCCAAGAAGCAGGCACGAGGGAGGGGCAGGGTGTACTTGATGAATTGTATTCAAACAGAAAACTAAATCACAAACAAACATAGTCCAAAGTAGCAAACAAAACACATGACTGAAGATAAAAACTCAATAACAGAAACATGAAACAAAACAAACCTGATAGCAGCAAACAAACTGTAACAAACAAACATGACAGTGGCAAAAAAAAAACTGCTCGGGGTGGGAGTCCTTTTAAAGCCACTAATTACCTAACGACCAACAGGTGTGCAGCTGCAGGAAAAGCCCCACAGTGCCACCTGTTGGTCACAAACCGAAACATGACAGAATCAACCATGAAAATCAAAAGAAATAAAAGCCCGGATGAAAAAAATATATATATCTTCATGGATTAACAAAGAGAATTCCCTTACAATCTTTCTTCTTCATAGGGTAAACTTTGGATTGCCTTTGAGCTGCGGGAGAGGTACCATTTTTTCTTTTATTCCACAAAATATTCAATATTCGATTCAATAATCTGTGCAACATTTCATGTCAGTCTTTGTTTCCTTTTCTTTAGTAGTATGGAAGCTGTCAGTACCCACAAAGAGAATCATTTGGGGGTAAGAGATGTGAATGCAGTCCAATTAAAAAACAAACCAAAAAAAAAATATATATATTTTTTTTTAAATATATATATCTATATATATATTTATATAAAATTTATCTATATATATTTTTTTTTTTTTATATATATATATTTTTATATTTTTTAATATATATATCTATATATAATTTATATATATATATATATATATTTATTTTATATATATATATAGATATATATATATATTTATTTTATTTATATATTTGTTTTTCTTTTTTTAATATATATATCTATATATAATTTATATATATATATTTATTTTATATATATATTTATATATAATTTATATATATATATATTTTTTAATATATATACAAAGAGAGAGATTGGGATTTTTTTCGCCACCCATTTACTTTCAAAAAATTTTTGTTTATTTCATGGCCTACAGATCCAAGTGATCTCCAACAGAAAACGGGAATTTTCACGATTCACTATACGCCATCTCGTCATTAAGGATCCAAGTATTTGTTTTTTTTCCCCCTGTCTGTTAAAAGCATCGTTAATTAATCTGAGAGGAAACCATATTTGCCTGATGATGCGGCCTCGTTTGTAATCCTCTCAGGTAATAACATCTAAACGGTAATCTGTGTGGCGTTGTTCCACTGATAATTGTTTTCTCATTCGACAGAAGGAAGTGGTTTCTTACTGGAAATTAAACGTGACCGTACTAAAAGCCAAAACCCATTATTCCACCGATTACAGTAAGTACAGCTTCCCCTTCGCGTATTTTCAAATCAAACATCGATGCTTCACGGTTTACTTTTGGAATGGAGAGTCGATCACGTTCCAACATTACAGTAATCGTGTTTCTTCCCCGAATGTTAAGTTTCAGAGCCAGACTATTACGTCACTCTTTGTCTCCCCACGGCAACTGCGAGTGCATTCAGCACAAGAACGGTGCACAACAACATCAATCCCGAATGGAATGAAACATTCACTTTCAGGGTGCCCTCCCATCTGAAAGTAAGTCCACCCAAAAATCAACAGACATGGGATGAAAGGAGTGGTATTTATGATGAAATCTTTTTCTCCAGGCTGGTGTTTTGTGTTACGTTTTTTTTTTTTTTAAAGGGCTGTGTATAATATACAAGCTTGGCACGTACAGCAAAAAAAAAAAAAGATTCAAAGACTGCAGACTGTGAAATGGTCCAATGTTTTTGCAGAATGTTTTAGAGATCAAGCTGTATGATGAGGACCTTCTTTCACAAGATGACCTCATTTCAACCATTCTTTTTGACCTCAGCACGCTCGCACTTGGAAAGAAAGACACAATGGCGTTCGTCTTAAATCTGGAGGTAAAAGCAAACCAGAGCAACACACTTTTTGGGGTATCTCACTCTCGGGCTTGTCTCGGGTCTCGCGGTTTATTCTCAAGACCAGTCAAGACCTTTTGGGGGGTGGAAGAGTGTTGAGTGGTTAGCATGTCCGCCTCGCAGTACAGAGGTGCAGGGTTCGATTCCGGCTGCGGCCTTCCTGTGTGGAGTTGTGGCATGTTCTCCGGTGCCTGCGTTGGTTTTCCTCCCACATTTCAAAAACACGAATGTTCCGTGCATGTTTTTGAAATGTGGGAGGAAACCGGAGTACCCAGAGAATTCCCACGCAGGCATAGGGAGAACATGCAACTCACACAGAAAGAAATCGGAATTGAACCTTGCTGTAAGGCGGGCGTGCCACCTAGTTGACCACCATGCCGCCGCGAGCCACACAAAAGAGAGGCAAGAGAAATGACAATGTCTAACAACATGTATAATATTCAGATATGATTTTAGAATTTAGAAATACTCTCATTGGCGGAAAAATGTCTGTACCGTAATACATTTGCATATTTTTTTTTAATAGACACTGGACCACATCTTAATGCAATTTGAGATGCTGCACAGGTAACAAACGTGACACACATTGCAATTTGAAGGAACAACACTGGCTCAAGTGAGAGTTAGACTATGTGTGTCAGAAAGGTGATCAGGACTGGTGTCACAAAAGATATCATGGTTGTGGGGCCAGAATCCTCGCTTCTCCAAAACCACTACTTTGTAGGAAATCGAAAAATCACCGTCTTAGGTGAGTTTACTCAACACAGCATTGTCAGTACAGCGAATGGATGGTTGACAAAATGTTACAGACAACTGTTGCAGTTCAAAACGAAACATAAAACGACTGGATAGGCAGAAATTAATCAGCAAACAAACTTTCCTAAGTAGCTGACGGAAGAATTACAGCTATCCATTTTTTTAAAAACAGTCCTACTTAAATGTAATGTATTAAACCTATTTTCACCCAATTTCGTTCCCCCGCAAAATCCAGACTTTTAGTTCAGTCTTGAAGTATCATAATGCCACGAGGCACCGAAGGAAAGAGGTTAGAGGTGGTATATATCGATACTTCTCTCTTTTCAACACTTAAGATTGGTTCATAATAATAACAATAATAATAATGATGTCACGTTGCGTGGTGGTGGTGGACCCCAAAGAGCAGGCAGCAGGAAGGAGCAGGGTGTACTTGACCAATTGTATTAAAACATAGTGAAAACGAAATCCAAAGCAAACAAAGTCCAAAGTAGCAAATAAAAAATCATGACTGAAGATAAAACATAACAGTAACCGAAACATGACAAGCCTGATGGCAGCAAACAAACAAGCAAACATGACAGTAGCAAACAACAGCAACAATGACCCGACCCTGAGTGGTCGGGGGGGAGGGAGTCCTTTTATGCTACTAATTGCTAAACGACCAACAGGTGTGCAGCTGCAGGAGAGCCCTGCAGCTGCACACCTGGTGGTCACAAACCGAATCATGACAAATGAGACGATGTGGGTCCGACCATTCATACCAATTTGTGAGAAAATATAAAATGGACTACAGGTAGTATAGAAGGTTTCCACCAGACAGTGATGCTGTTTTAAGTCCAAAAATATACCGTATTGGCCCAAATATAAGACGGTGTTTTACGCATTGAAATAAGACTGAAAAAGTGGGCGTCGTCTTATATTCGGGGTCTAGACATTATACCCATTCACGACGCTAGATGGCGCCAGATATCATTGAAGCGAATGCTGAACTTGACTCTCCCCAAGGCCAAAGTGAACCCCTGTCACGAAGAATAAAAATAAAAATAGCGGAAGCACGAAGAAGAAAAATAAAAAATTGCGGTAAGAAAGAAAAGAGAAGAAAATAATAGAAGAGATAACAGAAAATGGAGAAACGTAGCGACAATCTGGAGAAAAGTGGGTCAAAGATCGGCCAGGTTAACCGGCAGATGGAGTTATGATGTAATTTACATTTCAAAAATCAGAAGCCATTCATTTACGAATGTGATTGCACTTTAGTTTACATATTTAAATGTTTGGAAATTAAGATTTGAATGAGGCAAAATAACATGCTTTTTCTCTCAAACATATTGTTATAATCCTTTGTTTCAGATGTACTGTCATTATTTTCTGTGTAAAAATTAATTTGGTGTTCAAAAAGTCTTTTTTCAAACTTGAGTCTTGAAAAAGAGGGGGTCGTCTTATAATCAGGGCCGTCTTATATTCGGGCCAATACGGTAAATTTTCCCCTTTGAAGTAATTTTACCAGTCTTCTCTGTCACAAGGAATCTTCCGGGATCCTCCGCAGCTCCGTCATCACAGCCATCTTGATGTCGTCTACATTCTCAAAACGTCTGAACACCCGTTAACACGTAGAAGTCACCACGAGTTGTCCAACCGCAACTGTCTCTGCTCGCTGACTGAATGGAGCACATGCCGCAGCATCATTTTGAAGACATTCTGGTTTATTGGCCCACGTTGAAGCGAAAAACACGTCGTTTGTAGTTTGGGTTTCAGATATCCTATAGATTTTGTGACACCAGTCCCAGAATTTTTCTGACACGTCTTGCAGATGACAGCAACTATCTCCTTTTTCTTTTTTTTTTTTTTCCTTTTTAGTGAGGAACCCTCTTGTGAATATCTCAGTAACGGAATCCTCCTGGTAAGATACATTACAAGCACCACGTGCACTGAAAACAGTCCACTCAGGGCCCCTGTTTTCGTTACCGGCGCAAGTCTCATCACCAGCGCAAAAGACGGTCAGAGCGCACGCCGTGCTTCACGTTGCAGGGACAGAAATAGACTCGCTGGGGTCCGTGCATGAGAATTGGCAGAAAAACCGCAAGATCTCTCCTTGTGGATGACGTAGTCGGTTGCGCATGTGAGGTGGGTAGTTGGAGACCGCCTGGCACCTACGACCAACCCATAACTGCGCCGCACGGTCAAGGCGGCGCCATTAAGATAATAATGAACATGAACTGTTCCTGAATTTATTTCTACAATCATTTGGAGGGATTGTCCCATGTTGTTGTCTATGAATATCATAGATGACAAATAGACGAGTCTCAATCAAATACACCAAAATCGAGTGACACCACCTGCACTATGAGCGAGGCGTGCTTTCAACTCGTCTAAAATGTCAACCCAATGTTCATATTCACATTATGAGATGTGCCCGGGGCAGCAGCCGCATCACCAGGTCTGCCCAGCGAGGCATAGCTTGTCGACCAAACCCGCAAACATGCAAAACGAGACTTGCCCCAGCATGACGATGGAGATGCGCCTGTTTTACGCCAAGCAGAGTCCCCGAATTATCAGTTGAGTCAGAGTCACGGCGGCTCCCTGTACTGGGTTGCCCAGTGAGCCGCATCGCGGCCCGAAAAAAACGCTAGGCTGGACCTGCCACAAAACCAATATGGAGGCCAACCAAAATAGGGCCCTTTGTGTCTAAGTGCAACATATTTAAGTACCGTAAATTGCGGACTATAAGCCGCTACTTTTTTCCCAAACTTTCAACCCTGCGGCTTATACAGTGATGCGGCCAATTGGTGCAATTCTTCTAACGGCCGCCAGGGGCGCTCGAGTAGAAAAGGTAAGATTAAGACTGCCGCGTCACAGGCAACGTTTGTATTATTATTATTATTGTTAAGTTATATTATTAAAACTTGGAAAACTCTCTCTTTCTTTGTAAATATGTTGACATGTTTTAATGTGGGCACATGCGGCTTATATACAGGTGCGGCTTGTGTATGTACAAAATTGGTTTTCCTCTAAAAATGGAGTGGGTGCGCCTTATAATCAGGTGCGCTCTATAGTGCGGAAATTACGGTAGGTACTAGAGTTGCTAGTGATCATGATCATGACGTATACGCATTCAATAATCCTTATGGTATGTCTAACGTCTATTTCCTTTAGGCTGCACCATTCTCTGTTTTGGACATCAATATCGACGAGCTACTAAACAAATCTGGTATTGTATGTTATGAGAGCGGAATATAAACACGTATTTATTGATTTTTTCAGTACTATGACGTTGTTATATTGTAGTTAAGACTCGGGTGGCACATTGGACAGTTAGCACAGCTGCCGAGGTGAATTTTTCACTCGATATTGCCTTTGGTGTGATTGTGAGTGTGAAAGTTTGTTTGTTTGTCTACATGTGCCCACGCGATTGGCTGGCAACCAGTTCAGGGTGTCCCCCGCCTACCCTTCAAAGACAGCATGCCCCCGACCCTCGTTTGGTGCTTTGGATAATGGATGGATGGATATTTAAGACTCATGATCATATTATACAATTCTGAGGACTGTTATTATTCGTAACAATCTGTACACTGCTGGATGCTAGAATTGTTTGTGAAATATCAAACTATTGCAAACAATGGAGCGATTTCATAAGTCAATATTTTCTTTTCGACAGATTTTCGGGGTAAAGTGATGAAACTTCGGGGCGCCTGTCCTGAAAGTCAGGCTCTACTGGCAAAGGAAAGCACCAAGCTACGTTTCTTCATCAACAGAGACTTGGAGACTGAAATTGACATTTCAGTGAGTTGCTGTCAATAACGTTTCTGTACCTCTGTGGGTCTGGGTTGTTTTTGTGCAACTTTCTCTTGATGAGTAGGTTTTATTCCAAACATACCGTAATTTCCGCACTATAGAGCGCACCTGATTATAAGCCGCACCCACTACATTTTTAGAGGAAAACCAATTTTGTACATGCACAAGCCGCACCCGTATATAAGCCGCACCCGTATATAAGCCGCATATGCCCACATTAAAACATTCTTTGTAAACATATTTACAAAGAAAGACGGTACACAGAGAAAGTTTTCAAAGTTTTAATCATATAACTTAACAATAATAATAATATAACTTCCTTCCCAAACGGTGCCGGTGACGCGGCAGTAAAACGCTAGCAACATGGTAACAACATGCTAGCAACAGAATAGCAACACAGTATAACAGGTCTGGTAAAAGAACATACCGGTACTTGTAAAAATCACGGTGAGCCGTCGTTTATGCCCAGTTTACGTGCAGCAGCTCTGTTTCCTTCTTTATCGGACAGCTCGATTGCTTTTAGTTTGAAAGCTGCGTCATATGCCTTTCTTTTGGCATTTTTCATGATGAGGGTATGTTCACGCTAATTTAATTGATGCACAAGACAAGAAGTTGCAGTCTTCCTCGACGCATATATTCCACCGGTCTTAATCTTACCTTTTCTACTCGAGCGCCCCTGGTGGCCGTTAGAAAAATGACACAAATTGGCCGCATCACTGAATAAGCCGCAGGGTTGAGTGTTTGGGAAAAAAGTAGCGGCTTATAGTCCGGAATTTACGGTAATCCTGTTTAATTTTGACAAGAAAAGCTGTCAAATGTATTATTTGATTTTTTTTTTTATTTTATTACACTGAACACGTGTGAAGTCTTAACTAAAAAGCATTGTGGTTCTATTTGGTTGTAGACCGCCAAAGTAAAGTGAAAAAGTGATCGAATTAAGTTCCATTGTACCTTTTTTGTCTTAAAGTCCTCTGCTGATGATATCAAATTGAGTTCTACAAGGCTTCAGCCACTACCACCTGAACACAGAAGCAAAGTTTCTCTTGTCATTAATCAGGTAACATTGGGCCGTTTATTTATTGTTTCCCTTTATTTAGCTTGCAGTTTGCCAGGCATGTCTTTTGCTAAGAATACCGTATTTTCACGACCATTGGGCGCACCGTGTTGTTGGGCACGCCCACCCTTCACTCATTGGCAGACTTCCGCATGCCTGACGTCACTCAGGCCCGCCTTTTCTCTATATAAACAGCGTGTCGGCCAGAAGCGCGCTCAGTCAGGCTTTGGAACTCGGCTCATAATGGCCCCTTATGGTCTTGAAAATACGGTATATATTTTTTATATTTACATCTTGAAAAAAGAACTTCCTTTCGTCACACTTACATCGCAAAGCTTTTATTTGATTTGTTTCACTTTTGTGGACTTCTGCAGTACAAACAGAACATTCAACTAAACTTTTTTTTTTCAACAAAAAGGAAGCATAACATTATTGCACAATAAAAATATATATTTGATTGAGAAAAGCAACAAACCAAGGCCATGTCTACACAAAGCCAGACTTTTAAAAATATATATATTTCCACCACTTCCAGAAAAAAAATCCAGCCACAATGCCTCGTTTGTTGCAAAAAAAAAAAAAAAAAAAATATGTGCAAATCTCCACTTTGGCCCGGGTTTTCAGAAACTTTCGTTTTTGATGAAAATAAATAATCTGGCGACGTGTGGGATACCAGGACATACCAGCAAAAATCAACTGCTTCATAATTTTAATATCCTCGTTCTGAGTTATAAAGTGATGTGTTTGTCTTTGTCACAGGACACGGTGGATTTGAATGTTGAGTCCCATGAATGGTAAACATTTTGCTGTCATGCTTAACCCTTTCATGCACCCTGTAACCTGATAACATGATAAGCTGTAGTAACCGCTGTCCCTTCAAAGGGTTAACTTCATTTGTGTCACATCTGTTTTGACAATAAGGACATTGTTCTGTGCTGTACCATGCAAATTCAAATGTTGACTTCTGCTCCTTGAAAATCCGCAGCATCGACGACGACGTTGCAATTCGGCTGGATTTTGACATTCCACAACAAGAGAAAGAATATTTGAAGAAGAGAAAGCTCATTGTTGGGCAGAAAATGCAAAAGCTCTTTGGCCTGGACTCGCCACCATCACCAGATCAGGTGCGAAAACAACTACATTTTCATTCTGTAGCAGATGTGAGCAAACCTTTAGACTTACAGTCCACAATGGTTCTAACATTTAAAAGATGGGCTGAGCCGAAGACATTTGGATATATTAAAGTGTTGCGTGGAGTGTGCAAACCTAATAGCACAGTATAAGCACACACAAATAAACGGACCACCCGATTTACTAACATTGAGAACTGCGCCTTGCAAATGTGCAAAATAGCTCTCAACCAGGTCGTTTTGTGATGCCAGTCCTGGAACCTTTTCTGACAGTTAGCACACTGCTAACTGTCAGAAAAGGCTCACTGCTAACTTAGCAGCCATACATGTCCATACCATATAAACTACCGTAATTTCCGCACTATAGAGCGCACCTGATTATAAGCCACACCCACTACATTTTAGAGGAAAACCGATTTTGTACATACACAAGCCGCACCCGTATATAAGCCGCATGTGCCCACATTAAAATGTGTCAACATATTTACAAAGAAAGACGGTACACAGAGAGAGTTTTCAAAGTTTTAATAATATAACTTAACAATAATAATAATAATAATATAACTTTCTTCCCAAACGGTGCTGGTGCCTGTGACGTGGCAGTAAAACGGTAGCAACATGCTAACAACACACTAGCAACAGAATAGCAACACGGTATAACAGGTCTGGTAAAAGAACATACCGGTACTTGTAAAAATCACGGTGAGCCGTCTTCATCTTCCTCCTGTGAACTGAAGCCATCCAAGTCACCGTCCTCAGTGTCGGAATTAAACAGTGTCATAAAGACCGCTCTTAATCTTACCTGGCGGCCGTTAGAAAAATTACACAAATTGGCCGCATCGCTGTAAAAGCCGCAGGGTTGAAAGTTTGGGAAAAAAGTAGCGGCTTATAGTCCGGAATTTACGGTAACTGCCTTCATCACGTTTGAGATATCGCATGGTATTCTTGGATCAAGTCATTTTGAAAATTATTTGCTCACTTTCAATGATTTTAAGAGTCATTGGAAAGGAGTCAAATACTTTTGTTCATTCATTCATTCGTTCTCCGAGCCACTTTCTCCTCACTCGGGCTCGCGGGGTAAAACACTTTTAGTGAACACAATATTGATCCAGAGCACGACTCAACAAGCAGCTGTCATAACAAGTTGTTCTTTGGATTTTTTTTTGATTTTTTTAGGTGCCAACTATAGCTTTGGTGGGTTCGGGGGGAGGATCAAGAGCAATGACAGGCCTACTTGGTAGTTTGAAGAGCCTGAAGGAAATGCAATTCCTGGATGTGGTTTCTTATATCACTGGAGTATCTGGATCAACCTGGTGAGTTTATTGTTTTGCTGATGAACAAGATGAATTGAATTTATGTTGTGGTTTAATAATGTATATTCAAAGGGTTTTTGTTATTGTTGTTGTTTTTTTAATAAGGCATTATGGTGGGAATCTGATGACAGTGTCACATTGGCTTTAAGAAAGATGCACGCCATGAATTCCGGCCTTTGAATGGTATTCGTTTTGTTATTGTGAATAGGGCTATGACTGCCTTGTCCCAAGAAGCAAATTGGTCACAGGACAGCATGGACGGTACCATCGCTGACCTAAGGAAAGAGCTATGTAAGAGTCTCCTGAGTATTTTCTCCGCAGAGAAAAGAGAATATTATAGGGAAGAACTAAAAGCAAAAATGAATCAAGGGCACATTGTGTCACTTACGGATATGGCTGGCCTGATTTATGAGCAAATTGCTTTTGGGAAGGTCAGTAATTAGCGCCACGCTTGGTCCTATTTTTTTTTTTCCACGCTGTTTTTCTTTCAAAAGGACAATCATAATATGTGTTTGCAGAAAATGACCAGTACCCTCTCTGAGCAGCGGAAGACAATAAATGAAGGCCAAAACCCTTTGCCCATATACACTGCGGTCAATATGAAGGAGAAGGGAGGCTTTGATTCAGAAGCAGGTAAATACCGTAAATTCCGGACTATAAGCCGCTACTTTTTTCCCAAACTTTCAACCCTGCGGCTTATTCAGTGATGCGGCCAATTTATGTCATTTTTCTAACGGCCGCCAGGGGGCGCTCGAGTAGAAAAGGTAAGATTAAGACCGGTGGAATATATGCGTCGAGGAAGACTGCAACTTCTTGTCTTGTGCATCAATTCAATGAGCGTGAACATACCCTCATCATGGAAAATGCAAAAAGAAAGGCAGATGATGCAACTTTCAAACTAAAAGCAATCGAGCTGTCCGATAAAGAAGGAAACAGAGCTGCTGCACGTAAACTTGGCATAAACGACGACTCACCGTGATTTTTACAAGTACCAGTATGTTCTTTTACCAGACCTGGTATACTGTGTTGCTATTCTATTGCTAGCATGTTGTTACCATGTTGCTAGCGTTTTACTGCCGCGTCACAGGCACCGTTTGGGAAGAAAGTCAGATTATTATTATTATTATTGTTAAGTTATATGATTCAAACTTTGAAAACTCTCTCTTTCTTTGTCAATATGTTGACATGTTTTAATGCGGGCACATGCGGCTTATATACGGGTGCGGCTTGTGTATGGACAAAATTGCTTTTCCTCTAAAAATGTAGTGGGTGCGGCTTATAATCGGGTGCGCTCTATAGTGCGGAAATTACGGTATCTTGTATAGTTTGACACTGTCCAGGTATTATACATATCCTTGTGTTTTCGTTCAAGCTGAGTGAAATCCAATCCAAAAGTGATATATTGGCAGCATGAATGCAGTTCACACGACGAACATTTATGTTTTGTTCCTCTATACTGTATTCCCAATGACCAGAGTGGTGCGAGTTCACCCCCTATGAAGTTGGCTTCCAAAAGTACGGGACTTTTGTGCGAGCCGAAGACTTTGGCAGTCAGTTCTTCCTTGGTCATCTCATCAAAAAACTCCCAGAAGTGCGCATCCCTTACCTGATTGGTAAGAAAGTGCAAATATATGCACATATATACTTTTGCTATTTTAATGTGAATACTCATACGGTAATCGAGAAGCAATTGAAAGTCCACCTTTTTTTTTCTTTTCAATTAGGAATATGGAGCAGTTGCTTTTCAGTCAACCTGACTCAGTTGTTCAGGCTCGCCACTGGTTCGGATGCTGAGTCTGACTCCCGGCTTGGGCCGCATATCAAAAGCATAGGTAAAGCTACTAGTAAGCAATGTAGTTGGAGAATATAATAATAATACGTTCATTTCATTTGGTTTTTAATTACCGTATTTTCACGACCATTGGGCGCACCGTGTTGTTGGGCACGCCCACTCTTCACTCATTGGCAGACTTCCGCATGCCTGACGTCACTCACGCCCGCCTTTTCTCTATATAAACAGCGTGTCGGCCAGAAGCGCGCTCAGTCAGGCTTTGGAACTCGGCTCATACACTAGACTTTTAATGGCGCCTTATGGTCGTGAAAATACGGTAATCAATCTATCCATCCATTCATTTTATATGTGGGTTGTCGTCATTACGGCTGTTAGTGGGGTTTTTTTGGGGGGGGCATTGAACCGCTTGTCCCACATTTATATGTTTTATCACACCGAATACGCAACATGTTGCCATCGTTACACCTGCTGGAACTGCAGTGTACTGCTTCATTTCTTTTTTGTGTGCACAGGGTCATTGTCAACATTCAAATAATTGAAGACAAATATGGTGCGAATGCTATACGGACAGTCGGGAACTGAAAAAGGACTCTCAAATAATGTTCAATTAGAGAGGATAAGCGGATCGGAAAATGGATGGATGAATGGCTAAGATAGGAAGAGGCGGCCCGGTGGTTGACTGGTTAGCGCGTCAGCCTCAGTGGAGTTTGCGTGTTCTCCCCTAGCTTGCGTGGCTTTTCTCCGGGTACTCCCGTTTCCTCCCGCATTCCAAAAACATGCATGGCAGATTAACAGAACACTCTAAATTGTCCCAAGGTGTGAGTGTGAGAGCGGATGGTTGTTCGTCTCTGTGTGCCCTGCGATTGGCTGGCAACCGGTTGTCCCCCCCCCCCGCCTACTGCCTACAGCTGGGATATGCTGCAGCATGCCCGCCGACCCCGGCGACCCTGGTGAGCATGAAGCTGTTCAGAAAATGGATTAATGGATAGATTGGAACACTTGAGCATAAAAAGCCAACATAACCACATGCAGTAAGACTTTGTGAAGGAAATTTGATCCAGGTATGCAACACAAGTAAGAACTCGGAGTTCTGGCAATCGTGTATCAACCGGAGGCAATTAATCACGAAATAACCTCCTACATCCACTGTGGTTTTTGTTGATTTCATCCCAGAGTGTTTCTCCATGTTCTTTGACACCTCAAATCGAATACAAACTTGAAACAATCTTAATGACTGTGGGCACACTTGGAAGTTGATGATTTAATTATGAATGCCCCGTGGTGTCGTGAAGTGTTTTTTTTTTTCTCCCTCCTTTTGACAGATGCTGATGATGAGCCTTCAACTCTCGACACAAAGCTCATAGAGGCATTCACAGATGTCTCCGGAATCATCAATGATTTCTGGAGGAATCGTCCAATTCGTTCTAAAGTACACAATTTCATGAGCGGTCTCCTCCTGCATTCAAACTACAATGCAAATAGCAACTTCAAAGCCTGGAAAGGTATGCGCTCGACGTATATCATGCTGACCATTGCGGAATGGAAAATCATTTCTTTGAGAAAAGAGTTTGCTTCTGTTTTTGGGGCAGCGCAAAAATATTTTTTTTTTAAAAACAACACTTATTTTTTTGTTTTTTGTAAGTATGAACTCATTTTGAATTTGCAGTGACAGGGTCATGTTGACCACTCCCTGATATGATCTTTTCTTTTAACAGCACGCACTAAAAACTGAGAACACCGATTCTTTCAGCGTTGTTGGCGAAATTCTGATCCACTCTTGCTTGACGTACAACCGAAGTTGCTCAACAGTCCGGGATCTCCGCTGTTAAATGTTGCACCTTATACTGCGCCACACATTTTATATATCTTGCTTGCGGGCAAGTCTAGTGCTCACATTCTTTTACTCTGAAGCCAAACTGTTGTGACATGCAGAATGTGGCTTGTCTTGCGGAATGAATCATTATTGGAATGGAGCATATGGTGCTTCAAAATCCTGCGCGTCCCTTTCAACAATAATGCTGCCCTCGCAAGTTTGCCAAGCCAAGGGCACTCACACCCGCCCCCACAACCCCACTAATACAAATGCTGCCTTTTGAGCGGTGCGCTGAAAACAACCCATTTGATCCTTTTCCTCTTTGGCCCAAAAGGTCCTTGATTTCCAAAAAAAGTGTGGAATCATCAGACCACAGCATTATTTTTACGCACACTACACACACACACACTACAATATCAGCAGCACTTGTGGGTGTTGATGTATGGCTTGCTCTCGACATGAAAGAGTATAAACTCGCATTTGTAGGTATAGCGATGAACCGAGTTAACTGAAAGTGGTTTTCTGGAGTGTTTCTGAGCAAGTGTGGCAATATCCTTTACACCGGAGGTGTCCAAACTTTTTGGACCGAAGCTCTTCTTTTCAATCAACCAACCCTGGTATTATGGACGGTAAATGATGGAATCCCTAAATGCTTTGCAATTGTACATTGAGAAACATTGTGATTGAAGTACCGTATTGGCCCGAATATAAGACGGTGTTTTTTTGCATTGAAATAAGACTGAAAAAGTGGGGGTCGTCTTATATTCGGGGTCTAGACATTTTACTCATTCACGACGCTAGATGGCGCCAGATATCATTGAAGCAAATGCGGAACTTGACTCCCCAGGTCAAAGTGAACCCCTGTCACGAAGAATAAAAATAAAAATAGCGGTAGCACAAAGAAGAAAAATAAAAAATAGCGGCAAGAAAGAAAAGAGAAGAAAATAATAGAAGAGATAACAGAAAATGGAGAAACGTAGCGACAATCGGGAGAAAAGTGGGTCCAAGATCGGTCAGGTTAACCGGCAGCTGAGGAGAAGTTATGACGTCATTTACATTTCAAAAACCAGAAGCCATTCAGTTACGTATATGATTGCACTTTAGATTTGAATGAGGCAAAATAACATGCTATTTCTCTCAAATATATTGTCATCATCATTTGTTTCAGATGTACTGTCATTATTTTCTGTATAAAAATTTCAGCATTTGTCAAAGATACTCAGAAATGCCGACGGCTCCTCTGGGCGCAAGCTCATCGAAGATGGACTGATGCAAAGTGGAAAAGCGTTTTGTGGTCTGATCAGTCCACACTTCAAATTGTGGTGCTCCCTCTAGTGAATGCGTAGCGTAACCGCAGCCACTATTGCAGCTTCTGTTCTATGCGACTTATAATACAGTGCGCCCTATATATGAAAACAGTTTTAAAATTGGCCATTCATTGAAGGCGCGCATGACAATCCGAAGCGCCTTATAGTGCAGAAAATACGATAAATGGTCTCGTGTTGTTTGGAAAATCCTGAAGTTGTAGGCAACGCTGATTTTAGAGTCCCGTGTATTTTAAAGCTTCGGTCCCCCAAGTGACCTTTCTTTCAAACAAGCTCATCATGAGTCATTTTGTTTCTTCGTGTTTTGGTTTCAAAGTGCTTTGGACTTGTGTTTATTACCGTATTTTCACGACCATTCGGCGCACCGTGTTATTGGGCACGCCCACCCTTCACTCATTGGCAGACTTCCGCATGCCTGACGTCACTCACGCCCGCCGTTTCTCTATATAAACAGCGTGTCGGCCAGAAGCGCGCTCAGTCAGGCTTTGGAACTCGGCTCCTACACTAGACTTTTAATGGCGCCTTATGCTCGTGAAAATATGGTAATTTGGGTGGGAGGGATTTCTTCTTTGGCGGGATCACTTGACGCAAGAAAACAATATTATGACAGGCTACCTTTGTACCGGTTGAATCATCAAATTGTCCATTTACTGCAGTACATTAGCATGCGCTCTTTATGACATTGCTCTTTATATATTAATACTGACACTACTTACTTACGTCAGTTTTATGTCTCACACAAAAGATTGGACAATACGATGCGTCTCCAGACTTACTCGCGCCCCTGGTTAAGATGTGGTCTTTAGCGTCGAGTAAATTCCGTTTTTCATCTGCGTGGGAAGCTTCTGGCATCTTCTTCTAAAAGTCGCAATTGCTGTCAAAGGAGAATCAACTATGACATTGAACAAAGGTGGTGATACTTACAATACAAACATGTGAAATTGTGTATTTTTGTTTTATTTTACAGTAAATACTTTTTTTTCATAGTGTCAATAGACTTGGCCCATTGTGGAATAATACGGAAAGTGTAACACCGTGATACTTTGTGGACGCGCTGCATACCCCTTTGACCCTGTGGTGTTCCCGTTAGTTACCATCTCATGAAGTTTGTTACACATTCTTGGGCTGATTTGTTTGACTTTGCACATGACATCTTGTTATTTTACTGCTTACTCGTCGGATTGCATCAGGTTCATGTATTTATTGTTACATATGGACTCTATTCATTTTTCTCCCAGAAACACACATTGATGCCTTTCCCAACTCGTTGACCCCCAGTGATGCCATTCTACAGCTAATTGATTCAGGTCATCACATAAATGTTGGCTGTGTCCCTGTCCTACGTCCGGAGAGAGAAGTGGATATTATCATATCCCTTGACTATTCCTGGAACCCAGGCATCGTCTTTCAGGTAAAAGTGAAGCTCCGTTTCGCTGACGTGTTTGGAAGTGACCGCAATGCTCCATTTGTATCGTCTTACTCTCATGTTAACAGGAACTAAAGTTGACAGCGGCTTACTGCAAAGACCATGACATCCCCTTCCCCTATGTCGATTTTACCAGTCTGGAAGAAGCACCTCAGAGGGAGGTTTATATCTTTGAAGACATGGAGAATCCCAAGGCACCGATTGTGATTCACTTTCCACTTGTCAATATTTCATTCAAACACTTCAAACAACCAGGTATATATTATGTCAACAAAAGTGAATGATTCTTTGCTATTGCTCGTGGTCAAGAATGATCATTGAAACTCCTCATCATTAATCGAATGACAATCAGAGTTTTGGCAAGAAAATAAGTGGATTTGCAGTAGTGGATGCGGGAGGTGACGAGACTGTGAACAAGGATAGCGGTGGTGTGAGGAGTGAGAGAGGGACGGAGTCGGTTGACGTTACGGAGGTGGAAATATCCTCCTAGTTTCTACCACACATGTACGCTACTCACACAAAGTTAGGGATATTTGGCTTTAGGGTGAAATCCATTGTCTGCTATAAGGAAGCAAAATGATCAAAGAAGGCTTTTGATGCAAATGAATAAAGGTTATATAGTTCACTTGCGAAACTTACAGCGTGAATACGAACCGCACTAAACAAACAAAAATAAATAAATGAATAAACTTTTGGTCCGGACCTAACAGGTGGACCAAAGGACTTTTCTGGTGTGAATACACCCTTAAAAAAATGTCTGCTTTTCATCATAAATCACCCGAATTCTACCTGAGCGAGTTTGACTTGTTTTCGCATACAGTACACGCTATATAGTAATATAATGACTAGGGCACTGGGAAAAAAATGAAAAAAACATTTTTAAGTGGTAGTACGGATCCTTTGGATCAATCGAAAGCATATACAGTGAAACTGCTCTACAACGAAACCTACATGGGTGAAAATACCCCTTAGTGTGAAAAAGTCTTCATGCATTAACACCATTCCCACTCTCCTGCCCCCCACACAACGAAAAAAAAACCCTGTTGCGTTATACGAAATCTTTTTCTCTGCTCTTGCCTCGCGACGAGATTCAACTACAACGAAGTCTAATCCAACAGCGACCTCTACTGCTTTGTTCGGAAAGGGCAAAAGCAACCACCACACTGGTTTACACATGCGCAGTAGTCCAGGAAATATTTGTTATCGTTAGTTTCCGACACAGCAAGAACGTTGCATTGCTAAAATGGCTACAAAACGGACCTTTGGATGTCAAGCAGCTGAGACAAGAAGAGCTCTGATGCTGGAAGAGAGGGTGAAAGTGATCAAAATGAAAGATGGAGGAAAATAAAAGACATTATCCAAGAAATTGATGTAAGTGAAAGTGAATGCTGATCGTAAATTTCGCAATTTCTTTCCCTTTTTTTCTTTCTACACTGACGATATGAAGTGTCAAATAAGTGTATGCTCATACTTATGCACTATTGGAATAAAAATAAAGAGTACACATATGTTTGTGTGTGTGTGTACACATACATGTGTGTGTGTATGTGTGTGTGTGTGTGTTTACATCTGAGATCAAATTTGCAACAGTGAAAAAAAACCCCTGTTGTGAAAAACTTCTTGCTGCAAACATGATTTCATTGTAGAGGAGTTTCACTGTACAGTATTTCATATGTCTGTCGCTGGACGTCACAAACAATGATTATCCTTATTTTGACCTCACAGGTGTGGAGCGCAAAACTAAGGAGGAAATAAAAGCTGGAGCGGTGGACGTGTCCAGCAGCAACTCGCCCTTCACCACCAACAATCTCACCTACTCAGAGGAAAATTTTGACTCTCTGCTCTGTTTGACATCTTATAATGTCGCCAACAACAAGGAAAGCATCATGCAAATATTGCATAAGGTCTTGAAAGCTAAAATGGCATCGGAGAAAGGAATAGAAGTCAGACACTCGTGCAAAAAATGCTGATGGTTCAATTTTATGAATACTACATGACACAATGCTTTAAATTAAACTATGTTGAATGAGCGTATAGGACAGTCCGCCTCTAAAATGGAACCGTTTCCATATTCAGTACTCACCCTCATCAAGAAACTCGACTGGTAAATAACCAACACAAATTTGGTGCTCCACGATATTCTTTTGCATCCGTGAACAGATTGGCATTGACAGGCAATTTTCGTTATGCATGTTCAATCGACCACTATGAAAATGCCAAATTAAATTGTGGCCTTCGACTTTTGCACAGGACCGTAGTACTGCAGAATTTTTCTGGAATAAGGATGTGAAAGATCTATTTCATAATCAGAGTTAGCCTGACAATTACAAAGCAAACTTAAAGATGGCGCCTTAGATTGGCAGCCTTCAAGAGCTCTGCTTTTTTGGTTGTTTTTGTCTTTTGTTTTGTCATATGGTGTGTTTTGTCCTTCGTGTGGACGAAGGCATCAAATTCAAAATATGTGAATATCTGGGGGAAAAAAAACAAACAATAAAATGTCTCAGTTTGAACAATTAATACCTTGTCTCTGTAGTGTATAATTAGAATATAGATTGAAAAGGATTTGCTCATTTTACGCAATGTCTCAACCTTATTGGAATGGGGGTTTGTGAGATATAAAAATATTACAAATGATATGTACTGTGTATCTATTTTTTGAGTACCGTAAATTCCGGACTATAAGCCGCTACTTTTTTCCCAAATTTTCAACCCTGCGGCTTATACAGTGATGCAGCCAATTTGTGCAATTCTTCTAACGGCCGCCAGGGGCGCTCGAGTAGAAAAGGTAAGATTAAGACCGGTGGAGTATATGCGTCGAGGAAGACTGCAACTTCTTGTCTTGTGCATCAATTAAATGAGCGTGAACATACCCTCATCATGGAAAATGCAAAAAGAAAGGCAGATGACGCATTGCTATTCTGTTGCTAGCGTGTTGTTACCATGTTGCTACCGTTTTACTGCCGCGTCACAGGCACCGTTTGGGAAGAAAGTTATATTATTATTATTGTTAAGTTATATGATTAAAACTTTGAAAACTCTCTCTGTGTACCGTCTTTCTTTGTAAATATGTTGCCATGTTTTAATGTGGGCACATGCGGCTTATATACAGGTGCGGCTTGTGTGTGTACAAAATTGCTTTTCCTCTAAAAATGTAGTGGGTGCGGCTTATAATCAGGTGCGCTCTATAGTGCGGAAATTACGGTACATGTTTTTAATGTGGGCACGTGGCTTGTGTATGTACAAAATTGGTTTTCCTCGAAAAATGGAGTGGGTGCGGCTTATAATCAGGTGCGCCCTATAGTGCGGAAATGACGGTACACTCAATGATGAGTCAACTTGACTTATTTGTCTCTGGTTGTTTGATTCAATGACTTTTGGTTTAGGGCGCATGTATGCGATATAGCAATTCATCGCCGGTGGAAATTCTAACCAAACAGATCTCGTGAAGCATGTGGTCAAGGGTCAAGGTCATCTTTATTGTCAAATATGCTTGATGTATGACATGCAGCATAGATGAAATTTCTTCCTCTCGATCCTCGGTGCAAACATGCTGTGCATTAAACACACACAGCTAAGACAAGATCGCAGCTACACTGTATAAAAAGACATCATATGCAATCTGAACAGTATAGACAACATAAACAACATAAACAATGGCATTGTGCAATACGCAGTTGTCGGATGATGAGGGGAGGGTCATTGTCTGTGACATTAGGCAGGGGTTCTTGCTCTCCTCCGTGGAAACGTGGCTGAAGTACACGTGACAGCTACCTCGTCGAGCCACATGTTGGATGGAGGGAGTGGTTAAGAAGTTGAAGCACAAAAAGACAGCCATATTATTTGCATTGTAAAACTGATCAACATTCAGAGAGAGCCCGGTGAAGAACACTTCTACCGAGCTGTCGGCTTCCCAGTGGCAATGGTAAGTTCAGTGCGATTTCATTTTGAGACAGGAGTAAGACTTGAGAATACTTGGAAGCGATAGTTCATGTCAGTGTAATTCTGTTTTGGTTTTTTCCATTTGCATAATCGCTGAATTCAAGCAAGAATTCTGCCTGTGACACTTATCATTCCTCCAGGGCATTTTTGTTCTGAGGGCTTTCAATCGCATCAAGTGGGTCCATTGAATTGTAGTCCACTTGCGATCGATTGGATGCTGTGAGGATCAAACCGAGTTAACAGCCGCTATTGCTGATCTTAGCTCTCTCCAGATATTCATGCATGACCGTGGTTCACCTTTTGGCAGTACTGATTCTACTTCTACAAGCAGTCCACAGATGTGACTCCTTAGAACCACAGTACGCGGAAAGTATATTGTATCACTGAATAGCTGGGTATCGATATTTCAGATATCTGAGTCACAATGATTCAAATCCATTTACAATTCACGGTTCACTCTGTTTGATTTTGGAATGGGAAAGGATTTCGTGCAATATCAATTTTACATTCAGATGCGAGGCATTCTCTGAAGAAGCGGCGCTGCAAATGGAAACTTGGAGCTCCAACTTTGCGTGTCATGAAAAGCAAGACTATTGATGTGAAGTATTGAACCCAATGCATTCATGATTGAACATGACCCAGTGAAAACAATAAATAATACATAGTTTGGAAATCAATTCCAACCGCAGGGCAGGCTGTGGCAAAAATGCTGTCAATTCATGACATTAACATTCCCATGATGTGTGCGTGGGTGTGCGTATGTATGTGCACGTTCGTGTGTGTGCGTGTGCGTGTGTGTGTGGGCGTGTGTGTCTGTGTGTGTGTGGGTGTGTGTGTGCATGTGTGGGCGCGTGCGCGTGTGTGTGCATGCGTGTGTGTGGGTGCGTGCGTGCGTGCGTGCGTGTGTGTGTGTGTGTGGGCGCGTGCGTGTGTGTGTGTGTCTGTGTGCGTGTGTGGGCGCGTGCGTGCGTGTGTGCGTGCATGTGTGCGTGCATGTGTGTGTCTGCGTGTGTGTGTTTGTGTGTCTGTGTGTGTGGGCGCATGCGTGTGTGTGTGTGTGTGTGTGGGCGCATGCGTGCGTGTGTGTGTGCGTGCATGTGTGTGTTTGTGCGTGTGTGTGTGTGTGTGTGGGCACGTGCGTGCGTGCGTGTCTGTGTGTGTGCGTGTGTGTCTGTGCGTGTGTGGGCGCGTGTGTGTGTGTGTGTGTGTGTGTGTGTGTGCGTGTGGGCGCGTGCGTGTGCGTGTCTGTGTGCGTGTGCGTGCGCGCGTGCGTGTGTGTGTGTGTGCGTGTGTGGGCGCGTGCGTGCGTGTGTGTGTGTGTCTGTGCGTGTGTGTAAGAGAACGTTGACTGGTCGCTTAACTCTGCTCCCTGAGGGCCACTTGCCTACTTTTTTTTCTTTTTTTTTGGTATCCTCCGACAACAAACACAGCTGATCCAAATGCTCAGCTCATCAGCAAGGCTCCGCAGCCACCTGATAACAACCCTGATTATGTGAATCAGGTGTGTGGGAAGAAGGAAACCACTAACACATGGGTGTCCAACTCAGTTCCTGGAGGGCCGCAGTCCTGCATGCTTTCCAAGTCTCCCTGTTGCAACACACCACCTGATTCAAACGAACAGCTTCAATGTCAGGCTTCCTCCCGCAGAGCTTGCTGATGATCTGATCATTTGAATCAGGTGTGTTGCAACAGGGAGACTTGGAAAACATGCAGGGCAGCGGCCCCCCTCCAGGACCGGAGTTTGACATCCCTGCACTAACACATGCTGGGGGGGGGTCGCCTCCAGGACTGGAATTGCCCATCCCTCCTCTACAGTAGCTCATCGAAAATTATCTCGTGAGAGATTTCATTTTCGAAAATACAGTGTTACATCATGTTGAGCACTGTACACTGCAGTGCGACTACACTTTGCATGACCGTGTCAGAACTATTTTGAATACTACTTCTACCATTGCAGCAATATTTACATGCGTTTATTGCAATGTACCTACCGTGTTAACTGTGCACTTCAAAGCAATTTCATTGCAAATATCCAAATGTCTCCAAGAAGTTCTTTTCTTTTAATTACTGTACTTATATGACCCCCCCCCCCGCTGCCCCCCCTCTTTTTTTTTTTCTTTTTGCATGATTCTACCCAACGAGGCTGTCTCTTGTAGAACGTTGACTGTCACTGTACTGAAGGCAGAAAACATTGGCTCAAAAGACTTTGGTATGTGACAATATCATTTTAATCTGAATGGAAGTCATTCTTTTTTTTTGGGTCATATTTTGTCCTCATCTCATGATTTATTTTTTTTTAATTCATATTTCAGGGTCAGAGTCGGATTGCTATGTCACGCTGACTCTCCCACCTGCGATTGTTTTTAAGACAAGTACTGTGGCCAACAGCAAAAACCCAGAGTGGAACCAAAGCTTCAATTTCAACCTGCACAATAATTTTCCGGTGAGGACCTTTGACGATAACCACAGACTTTGAAACTTCATGCGGAGAGCAGAACACGCACCACAAAAATGCAGGAAAGAAGTTGACTTCTAACCAGTCAGCTACTGGACATCCTATTATTGTTATTATGAATATTATTATTAGCCTCTGCATCTGTAAATATCTGTGCTAAGCCTTGAATTGTTCCCACATTCCAAGTCATAGTCTGTTAATATTGCGCTTAACCGTTCCCAGACATCTGTCCAGATTCATCTGTATGACGAGGACCTCCTATTCGATGAATTGATTCAAACAATGGCGATTGATATCAGCGCGCTGACAGAAGGGAAAACGGAAATCAAGGAATTTGCCATCCAACCCGAGGTATGTACGTGGGCGGGTTCCGGCGGCAAAAGGGAAAGTCCTTTTTATTCATCCAAACAGGGCAGCGTGCAAAGTGTCTGCTTCCTCATCGTGAATTTCGGATGAGACTCGATTCATTAAATTAACCTTTTGAGGCGCAGTCGTTGCTACAGTGGACAGTTTATCATGTTATTAGATTGCAGGGTGCATGAAAGTTCATCTTGAGCCAATTTAAAACCCTTGTGGCAAATTCGTCCCATTTTTGGACTGTTTGTCAACAGTCCAAAAATGGGACGAATTTGCCACAAGGGTTAAATTAAACATGATCATTTTTTGTGTCACCAAATCGCGACCTCTGCTTTCAATCCACAAGATTATACATACTGTTCACCGTTAGCTATCATCTGTTTTCTTTTGTTTGTTTTGTTTTTTAGCCAACAGACCTTACAATAACATGACGAAACATGAACCAAGTTACCTATGGGATTTATCTTAACGCCACCTGCCGGCCGACTCCCCTAATTACTCCTGTGTTGCAACGGCAGTGTTTTGATTCCAAGTAATTGCATTGGAAGTGCCACTCGTGCAAGAACCTGCTGGTCAAAATTATGAGATAGATCTCTATTTGTTTGTTCGTGGCTATGTTATCCTAAACGTTCTCCTTTCTGTTTTTAGTTTATTCTATACTCACTTTTTATAAAATGTGGGGTCTGGAATACAATGCAACAAGAAATCATCCACACAGAAATGTTCTTAGCGTTGCATTTGCAAACCAGTGACTTTTTCCGAGGAGGTTCAAGGTCTGCTAAGCTTCCTCGTTTCGATGTGGCGGAGCCTATTGTCATTTCAAAATCATTTACATCATCACGCGTGTGGTCCTTGCCTAATTTTCCTTCGACTGTCTGTGTCTTTAAAGGGTAAACTTTGGATCGCCTGTACGATCAAGGAGAGGTAACATTTTTTGGGGTTGTTTTTTTATTTACCGTATTTTCACGACCATTGGGCGCACCGTGTTGTTGGGCACGCCCACCCTTCACTCATTGGCAGACTTCCGCATGCCTGACGTCACTCACGCCCGCCTTTTCTCTATATAAACAGCGTGTCGGCCAGAAGCGCGCTCAGTCAGGCTTTGGAACTCGGCTCATACACTAGACTTTTAATGGCGCCTTACGGTCGTGAAAATACGGTAACCGTTTAATTGACTATTTCATCTGTTTCTCTTTTCTTCAGTGAAAAAGCTGTGAGCCCTTTCAAAGGCTTTTCTTTGGGGGTAAGACATTTTGAACTTGGAATGAAATGAACTTGGTTATAACAGTGATGCATATAGAATTGACATCAACATTTCAGTGTAAATAAATGAGAATGTGCGATATTCTAGCTATGCGTGGTCCATAGCGGAAAATAATTTAAATTTCATGTTTAACACAGCGGCCCGGTGATCGCCGGCCTTTCTGTGTGTTCTCTCCGTGCCTGCACGGATTTTCTCCGGGTACTCCGTCTTTCCTCTCACAATCCGAAAACATGCATGGCAGGTTAATGGGACACTCCAAGGTGTGAGTGTGAGCGCGAATGGTTGTATTTCTATGTGTGCCCTGCGATTGGCTGGCAACCAGTTCATGATGTACCCCGCCTACTGCCTAAAGACAGCTGGGATAGGCTCCAGCACGCCCTGCGACCTTTGTGAGGATTAAGCGGATCAGAAAATGGATGGATGGATGGATGGTATTTACTTGGGGCGGCACAGTGGTGGGTGGTTAGCACGTCCGCCTCACAGTGTGGCAGTGCAGGGTTCGATTCCAGCTCTGGCCTGCCTGTGTGGAGTTTGCATGTTGTCCCCGTGGGGTTTCTCCGGGTACCCCGGTTTCCTCCCACATTCCAAAAACATGCATGGCAGGCTGATTGAACACTCAAAATTGTCCCTAGGTGTAAGTGTGAGCGCGGATGGTTGTTTGTCTCTGTTTGCCCTGTGATTGGCTGGCAATCAGTTCAGGGTGTCCCCCGCTTACTGCCCGAAGACAGCTGGGATAGGCTCCAGCACCCCTCGTGACCCTTGTGAGGCTAAAGCGTATCGGAAAATGGATGGATGGTGGATGGATGGGTATACACTTGTCACCCATTAACTCATTCACTCCCAAAGACGTTTTTATACGTCATTTCAGACTTGGTTTAGAATTGGCTGGTACTGAAAATTAAGGGGATATTTTTCCCTGTTTAAATAACAGTGAATTATTGTGGAGAAAAAAAAGTCTTGTGTCAACTTGATTTTACCAAATAATTTTTTTATACCAAATAATAAATCCAGTTAAATTACACCGTATATTTCCATCACATGAGTTATTCATTACTTCATGTCGCACTGAAAGCTGTCATGTTACAGTATGTCCAGGTGATTGTTTGCAATCTTTAGATTCTAAATACTGGCTTATGAGGGCTTTGTCCAGCTAGTAATGATTTCTTATTGGCTCCCTCAACAGAAGGAAGGGGTTTCTTACTGGAAATTAAACGTGACTGTACTAAAAGCCAAACTGGGTGATTCCAAAGATTATTGTAAGTCCGACTTTCTTTCCATGTATCAAGTACATGTCAAGTCAAAAATGACTCTTGATGGTTCCTCTCCTCGTTCATTCACTGTGTTTCAGTTTCGGAGTCCGACTGTTTCGTCAGTCTTAATCTTCCTACGGCAACTGCAAGCGCATTCAACACAAAAACCGTGTACAATAACAACAATCCGGAATGGAATGAAACGTTTTCCTTCAGGGTGCCCTCCCATCTGAAAGTAAGTCCTCAAGTGCAGTGTTGTTGTATTCCAATTTAAAAGAGCATTTTTGACTCGACTGGATGGTGATGTCACACGTTGATTTCAAAGTCGTTTGATGTTTCTCCAGAACGTTTTAGAGATCGGGCTGCATGACGAGGACCCCGTTTCACACGATGACCTCGTGTCAACGACTATGTACGATCTCAGCAACCTCACACTTGGCAAGATGGAAAGAATAGCATTCAATTTAAATTCTGAGGTAAATGCAATCACGAGTAACAGAGAAGGCACGGAGTCGGACGCAGACTGTCTGTGTTTGTCGAGACTGTTAAAAGCATAAATAAAGTGTACGTTTTTAAAAACCAACACCACAGCTCTCCTTTTTTCGGAGCTGCAACATGTATTTATATTAGCCTACAATCAAAATCTTTTTCCATTTTCAAACATTTTTTTATAAAGCTCCAGGGAGCCACTAAATGTCGCTAAAGAGCCGCATGCGGCTCTGGAGCCGCGTGCGGCCGACCCCCGGCATATACGATAGTCGACTCTGACAGACGAACGTCTGGCCAGTGCGAATTCTAGTGAGGTGACAGAATGAGATCTCTTCATGTATGTTGAGGTTGCAGCATGTGGCAGACGCAATGTTTCAAAAATACAAAAACCCATTTAGGTTATGTCATGGTATACTTTTTTTTGGCGCATTTGGCTTTAACCTTTTAAAGTCGGACGGCCCACCGAGGGGCCCTCCTCCGTCATCCGTCAAAACAAATCGCTGATGCACGTCGTCATGTATGAACGTGTTATACATCTTTTAAAAGCTGAGGTTCTGGAGATTTGAATGGTGCCCAACATTTTAACGATTGTCAAATTTGAACTAGAACTTGGGGAGACCTCAAGCTTTGATCCTGTAGTGTTTTCAAGTCCTAATCAACATTCTAAATTCATTTCCAAGGCACATTTTGTGAAAAGAAATTAGACGAACATAAGATTCGCCTTTTCTTTCAGACTTACACAGATTCTGACTGTTAGGAGGGGGGGGGGGGTATTCAAACTTTTTATCATTTATCATAAAGAGACCGAAAACTATGCTGATACTCCAAATGGTTCAAGAACAGCTCAGAATTTACTTCGGGTGCACCTTTTTTCAGGCGTTTTTGGCAAAGTTGCCCTCAGCCTCAGGCGCTATGTTTCTTCTGTCGTTTAGCGGATTTCATCAGTGCCTGAAAATTTTGAAACTCCCCTTCTTAGAAACTTTGGGCTTGGTATAATCAAATCCATTTTGGTTTATGTCTGTTGACTGCAACACTAGTTTACCTGAGCAGAGATCCTGTCTCCTCATTGATGCGTTTCTGTGTCATGCTCCTCACCTTGACCGTGTTTCCGTGCTTTTTCAGGCAACAGACCAAATTTTAATGCAGTTTGAGATGCTCCAAAGGTGACACATTTGGCACATATTCATAAAATATTTGCTCTCAAATGTGAGAAGTACAGTCTTATCAATTATCCTGCCGTTTGATTTTTGTTTTCTTCTTGTTTTTAGCGAGGAGCCCCCAAGTGACTATGTCAGTAACGGCGTTCTCCTGGTAAGCCACATACAATTGCACTATTATGCGTTCAGTGTAATGAACCCTTTCAAGGAGTGTTACGACAGCGGACAGTTTATCATGTTATCAGGTTACAGGGTGCATGAAAGGGTTCAAATGGATTTACACGGCAAGTCCAAGTGCCCAATCGCAATTTCATGAACAGATGGAACCAACCATATGAGCAGATGCTCCAATTGCACTTTAAGTCCACTACACTGGTCGGCAACAATTCAGAAGTACAAAATGATTTAAAAAAAAATAAATTAATCATGTCAAAATATTGCACACTGTTGAGTTTTCATGTACCGTAATTTCCGCATTATAGAGCGCACCGGATTATAAGCCGCACCCACTACATTTCAGAGGCAAACCAATTTTGTACATACACAAGCCGCACCCGTATATAAGCCGCACGTGCCCACATTAAAACATGTCAACAGATTTACAAAGAAAGAGAGGGTTTTCAAAGTTTGAATAATATAACTTAACAATAATAATAATAATCTAACTTTCTTCCCAAACGGTGCCTGTGACGCGGCAGTAAAACGGTAGCAACATGCTAACAACACGCTAGCAACAGAATAGCAACACAGTATAACAGGTCTGGTCAAAGAACATACCGCTACTTGTAAAAATCACGCTGAGCCGTCGTTTATGCCAAGTTTACGTGCAGCAGCTCTGTTTCCTTCTTTATCGGACAGCTCGATTACTTTTAGTTTGAAAGCTGCGTCCTATGCCTTTCTTTTTGCATTTTCCATGATGAGGGTATGTTCACGCTCATTTAATTGATGCACAAGACAAGAAGTTGCAGTCTTCCTCGACGCATATATTCCACCGGCCTTAATCTTACCTTTTCTACTCGAGCGCCCCTGGCGGCCGTTAGAAAAATTACACAAATTGGCCGCATCGCTGAATAAGCCGCAGGGTTGAAAGTTTGGGGAAAAAAGTAGTGGCTTATAGTCCGGAATTTACGGTATTTGCTATAATGTCAAATGTGTCTTTCCTTTAGGCTCCCCCGTTCTCGGCTTTGGACGTCAACGTCGACAAGCTTCTAAACAATTATGGTATGGTACTGTTTGTTAGCTTGTGCTTAGCCAAATAAATCCGAGTGGGGCGTACGATTCTGTTTCTGTTGAACAATACCACATGTCCGCCGACTTATTACAGTTTACACTTGTCTGGACTCAACTTAACACACTTGTAAGATGCATTTAACATTCCAAGACACTAGAAACTGCTTTGATACAGAATGGTTTGGACGAATCAATAATCCACTTTCTGGATATGAACAATGGTGCCTACTTTCAAAGTGATGACAAATGTAAAATGATTGACATTTGTGCAGTCGACGTATATCCATGAGTATTATTCATGAGAATTTTCCTCCCTGTTTTCAATAGATTCCCTGGGTAAAACGATAAAGCTCTGTGGGGCCTGTCCCGACAATCAGAGTTTAACGGCAAAGGAAACCACCAAGCTGCGATTTTTCATTAACAGAGACTTGGCCACCGAACTTGGACTGGCTGTGAGTTTCAGTTGCACAGATAATATAACAAGGGGTTCATTATGACTTCTGTCAAGGAAATGTAAGCAATCAGGATGTATGTTATGTTGGTGTTAGCTCTAGGCCAAGGGTGTCAAACTCATTTTAGTCGCGGGCCAATTTTTGGTGTTTCGTCTTCCCTCGGAAGGCCGTTATGACAGTGAAACCACAAAATTATTCCTTGTACAAAACAAATGAATAAATTACTACCGTATTTTCACGACTATTCGGCGCACCGTGTTGTTGGGCACGCCCACCCTTCACTCATTGGCAGACTTCCGCATGCCTGACGTCACTCACGCCCGCCTTTTCTCCATATAAACAGCGTGTCGGCCAGAAGCGCGCTCAGTCAGGCTTTGGAACTCGGCTCATACGCTAGACTTTTAATGGCGCCTTATGGTCGTGAAAATACGGTAATTTTGAAATCGGTCAAGTTGATTAAAATAGATTGTTCAAGTGAGGGTAAACGAGGTAACAAAATGATTGCAAAATCTCAACGTTATTTATTCCACATGACAATCTGACAATTCGGTACAGATTTTAGCAAGTTGACACACGTGATTTGCTTTCGCGGGCCACATAAAAATGACCTGGCGGGCCGGATCTGGCCCCAAGGCCTTGAGTTGGACACCCGTGCTCTAGGATGTTACCTGGTGTCTGCGTGGCTTCTCTTGTAGCCTGATGCAAATGGTGGGATGAAACGAGATTGCATATTGTTTTTCAGACCTCTGCTGTTGATGCCCCCTCGAGTGTGGCAAGGCTTCAGCCACTACCACCTGAACACACTTGCAAAGTGTCTCTTGTTATTGATCAGGTAACAATTATGTCAAAAAGCAGGACGGTTCAGTCTAAACTATTTCAAGCAGTGTCGTTCTTGTGAGTTGAGGGAAATGTTCAATGAAGTGAGCAGTCAAGGTAGTAGAGAGGTATAAGTGTTAATGATATGATATGATATGGTACTTTTGACTCCATTTAGCTGACGCAGTGGTTGCTACCAGGAAGACCCTCTTGCATTTCGGAAGAAAGCATGTATCATTTGTTCATTTGTTTTTTCCAAGTTTCTTCCATTTTGGATGTTTTCGTTTGCTCCAATTTGTGTGACACAATGCATTGTGTAAAGATTGCCACTTGACTGGTTCGACGACGTAATAACGTTGGAGTTGACTGATGTGTTTCCCTCTGTCACAGGACGCCGTTGATTTAGATGTTGAGACACATGAGTGGTAAACAGCCTTTTTTTTTTCTCCTTATGTGCTCTAAATCGGAACATATCCAGTACCCGTCTCTATTAAAATTTGTCTCTAAGTATTAACCAACTGTGTATTCAAATCTATTTTTTTCCCCATGATAATCTGTAGCGTCGATGACCGTATTGCAGTTCGTCTGGATTTTGACATTCCACCGCAAGAGAAAGAGTTTTTGACGAAGAGGAAGTTAAATGTGGGGCAGAATATGCAAAAGCTCTTTGGCCTGGACTCTCCACCATCAGCAACTCAGGTGAAGAACTATGTTATAATACGAAATCCAGCGGTACATCTTTGGCTTACGCACAATGTCAAAATGTTAAACACCGTGAAAATGTCCAAAACCGTCAACGTGATGGCCGATGTGCTTACCCTGAGGTCCTCCTACAGACTAGTCTCCTAATGGATTCTTGGGATCCATGCACACAACCTACAGAATTGGTGAGAAAAATACGTTGACTTATATCCTTTATTTAGGTGCCAACTATAGCAGTGGTGGGTTCGGGCGGAGGATCCAGAGCAATGACATGCCTGTTGGGCAGTCTAAAGAGCCTCAAGGAGATACAAGTCCTCGATAGTGTATCTTATATCACAGGAGTGTCTGGATCTACTTGGTGAGTTAAGTTTCAGTCGTTCCAATGGAACTTTGTTGTAATCTTAAAATGTGCTTCCGAAAAATATATATTTTTCATCTATCCATCCATTTTGGAATACGCTTATCCTCACAAGGGTCACAGGGCATGCTGGAGCCGATCCCAGCTGTCTTCGGGCAGTAGGCGGACGAGATAGTGAACTGGTTGCCAACCAATCGCAGAAAGTGGATACGTCACTTAATATGGGTGACCGTACCACAAAATGCGGTTACACTCGTATATACGCCACTTTTCATGCATAAAGTGCAACTCGGATGGTTGTTTGTCTCTGTGTGCCCTGCGATCGCCTGGCATCCGGTTCATGGTGTGCCCCGCCTACTGCCCGAAGATAGCTGGGTTAGGCTACAGCACCCCCCGCGACCCTAGTGACGATCAAGCGGTTCGAAAAATGAATGAATGAATGAATGATATAGATCGTGCCTGAGCCTGCGCTTAAAAACAAGCGTGGTATTTTTTGTGAACATAATACACCACAACATTGAATTTTTGGACAGAATTCTCAGGCTATGATTTATGATTGATCGATGCATTCTCATTTTGAACTTTTTAACACTATTGGCATTTTCATTGTGAATAGGGCTATGAGTGCCTTGTTCAGAGATCCAAACTGGTCACAGGACGGCATCGATCGTGTCATCGCTGAAATAAGAAAAGAGATCTGTAAGGATGGCCTGAGTCTCTTCTCTCTGGAAAAATGGAATACTACAGGCGCGAAATGGAAGAAAAAATGAAGGAAGGACATATTTTATCCCATCCTGATTTGGCAGGCCTGCTGTTTGAACAAGCTGTTTTTGGAGAGGTGAGTAATTGCTCACTAAATCGTCTTTTTTTTTAACATTGAAAAAGAATATTTTAAATATTGTTCATCACTTGCAGAAAGTGGTCAATACGCTCTCTGAGCAACGGAAGACGGTGAATGAAGGCCAAAACCCTTTGCCCATATACACTGCGGTCAACATGAAGGAGAGGATGGGCTGTGAATCAGAAGCTGGTAAATATCATTGGAAGGGGTTGATCAGTTTGGTGCTCTGCCAGCGGTTGTATATTTGCTTACCGTAGTCCAATAGATCTTTTCGACGCTGAATAATAACGCATGAACAGTTGATATGTTGGCAGCAGAAATGCGCCTCAACATAAAGAGCATTTACTGTAATTTCTGCTCTATAGAGCGCACCTGATTATAAGCCGCACCCACTACATTTTTAGAGGAAAACCAATTTTGTACATACATAAGCCGCACCTGTATATAAGCCGCATGTGCCCACATTAAAACATGTCAACATATTTACAAAGAAAGACGGTAAATTTACGGTAACAATAATAATAATATAACTTTCTTCCCAAACGGTGCCGGTGAAGCGGCAGTAAAACTGTAGCAAAATGGTAACAACATGCTAGCAACAGAATAGCAATGCGTCATATGCCTTTCTTTTTGCATTTTCCATGATGAGGGTATGTTCATGCTCATTGAATTGATGCACAAGACAAGAAGTTGCAGTCTTCCTCGACGCATATATTCCACCGGTCTTAATCTGACCTTTTCTACTCGAGCGCCCCTGGCGGCCGTTAGAAAAATGACACAAATTGGCCGCATCACTGAATAAGCCGCAGGGTTGAAAGTTTGGGGGAAAAAGTAGCGGCTTATAGTCAGGAATTTACGGTAACAATAATAATAATATAACTTTCTTCCCAAACGGTGCCTGTGACGCGGCAGTAGGTAGCAACATGGTAACAACACGCTAGCAAGAGAATAGCAATGCGTCATATGCCTTTCTTTTTGCATTTTCCATGATGAGGGTATGTTCACGCTCATTTCATTGATGCACAAGACAAGAAGTTGCAGTCTTCCTCGACGCATATATTCCACCGCTCTTAATCTTACCTTTTCTACTCGAGCGCCCCTGGCGGCCGTTAGAAAAATGACACAAATTGGCCGCATCACTGTATAAGCCGCAGGGTTGAAAGTTTGGGGAAAAAGTAGCGGCTTATAGTCCGGAATTTACGGTAAGTTATTTTCCGGAATACTGTATCCCTTTTGTCTTTATTCCCAATGACCAGAGTGGTGCGAGTTCACCCCCTATGAGGTTGGCTTTCAAAAGTACGGTGCTTTTGTGCGCGCTGAAGACTATGGCAGTCACTTCTTCCTTGGTCATCTCATCAGAAAACTCCCAGAAATCCGCATCTCTTATCTGATTGGTAAGAACGTGGCTGCTCGCATTCTCACGTACCCAGCTCACTTTATTCGGAATCGATCGCAATTAAGACCGATCTGGTTGTCTTCGAAGCCCTTTTTACTTTTGTCAGGGTTCTTCAATTCATGCACAAGGCGAGTTAGGACAGCACTAATTTGATTGTTGGTGTGGCATGTTTTCGAACTTATGTTGACAAAGCCATCCTCCGTGAAATGTGCCCAAACATCTTCTGGTGCTTCGGACTTTCTCCCCAAATACATTTCATTCATTCATTAACTTCTATGAGGTTGGCGTTTGTTGCACTGTTTGAGCTTTGTCCATGATGCAGGCACGTTGCCGCCGGACATCCATTTTTCCGGGGATGAATGAGTGCGTAGCAACCAGGTAGTGGGAAGGTATTTGAGCAATGAGCATCGAATGTACTGCATCGACACCAAAATTCAAATCAACTTGTTTTGCTAGCCTTTTGCCTTTCAAAGGCTTACTCGTCGTACATGCAAACGATAAAATGCAAACGATAAAATGTCAAATTTGAACAATGTCTACCCCATATATATTTGCATGTTTATATCATTTGAATGTTATGCATAAAACAGTGTGGGGGGAGTATTTTGATGCCATGGGACCTTTACGGTTGAAAGACCATCTCTAAAGAAAGGAGGGGGCTAACAACAACACCGCCACACACACACACCACTGTCCTTTTGTCCTTTCCAAAGAGACTCAGTCAGAATTCATCCTCAGACAACCAGAACTTGCGACTGATTCGAGACAATGATGAAGAGACAATTCCAGACACCGTACATGTTTGTTTGTTTGTTTTATCAGGAATATGGAGCAGTTTCTTCTCAGTCACCATGTCTCAATTAATGAACCTCGCCAGTGACGAGACCGTAAGCGGACCAGAGATGGACAACAAAGGTAAAGCGAATGGACTAAATAGAGGACTGAGAATATATTTTTGGTGTTTAAATTGCATTTAGTCATCCATTCATTTTAGTCATACATAGGTCATCTTAGGATATTAGCAGAATGCTAATATCATTCCAATTACAGATGCCAGAAATGGAATTTACATCAAGTCTTTTAATCTGTGCCATTATTGTCCATCCATCCATTTTCTGAACCGCTTTATCCTCACGAGGGTTGTGGGCGTGCCCGGGGTATGTTGGAGCATTTCCCAGCTGTCTTTGGGCAGTCGGTGGGCCTGAACTGGTTGCCAGCCAATCGCAGGGCGCACATAGACCAACGACCATCCGCGCTCACAAACACACGTAGGGACAATTGAGAGTGTCCACTTAACCTAGCGTGCATGATTTGGACTGTGGGAGGAAACCGGAGTCCCCCGAGAAAACCCACGCAGTCACGGGGAGAACATACAAACTCCACTCAGGAAGGCCGCGGCCTGCAATCGAACTCCGCATCTCTGCACCGTGTGGCAGACGTGCTAACCGTCGTGCCTCGCCGTTATTATGAATACTCAAATTATTCCACATCAAGATGCAAGACAGGATGTATATGTATGTATATGTATATGTATATGTATATGTATATGTATATGTATATTATAAAGGTTTTGCAGACAGCCAGGAATTGAAAGAAGACTCACAAAAAACAATGACCATATTTTCCGCACTTTGAGGCGCACCTAAAAGAATTCAATTTTCTCAAAAGCCGATAGTGCGCCCTATAATCCGATGCACCGTATATATGATGTCACAGTCTGTTTATATTCCCCATTGGGTTGTTTCCCTGTTAGTGTGTTCCTTTGCCAAATAGTGTTGATTATCAGCAGGCGCTATATAAATAAAGCTGTACTGTATTGTATTGTATTTCATGTACCGTAGCACCATCTAGTGGATGCACAGCCACTATTGTATGCACCCTATAATGCATTGCGCCCTGTATATGAAAACAGTTTTAAAATAGGCCATTCATTGAATTTGCGTCTTATAATCCGAAGTGCCTTATAGTGCAGAATATACCGTATTCAGTCATGCAAGTAAAAAAGTTGTCACCCGAGCATGATGGAAATGGAAGTTTATCGTCATTCGGGTTTACCATCATCCAACTCTAAAAGGAAATAACCCAAGTTCAATTTAATGTCAACTACTTATACCCACTGTAGTTTTTGTGGATGATCTCGTTAATCGTGGAGGTTTCCGACCTGCCTGTTGTTGTTGTTGTTGTTTTTTTTTGATTCCTCAAATTTGTTGAATACAAAATTCAACTATCATTAAAAAGGAATTGCTGCTTCTATATCAACGATCCGTGGTCCATTCACAAGCTTGTATTTTTCCCCTTTTCACAGAGCCTGAAAATGAGCCGTTGACTCTTGATACACAACATATGGATCCATCCTCAGTCGTCTCCACAATCATCAGTGACTTCATAATGAATCGCCCAATTAGTTCCAAAGAATACAACTTCATGCATGGTCTCTTTCTGCACTCAAGCTACAATACTCATAGGAACTTCACAGCCTGGAAAGGTACACACTTCAGAGGGTTTTTGTTTTTGTTTTTTAACAGCTTAAAGCTTATTATTTACAATGCATGATGAGGAAATGGATATGAATGAAAATAAATACCGTCATTTCCACACTATAGAGCGCACCTGATTATAAGCCGCACCCACTACATTTTTAGAGGAAAACCAATTTTGTACATACACAAGCCGCACCCGTATATAAGCCGCATGTGCCCACATTAAAACATATTTACAAAGAAAGACGGTACACAGAGAGAGTTTTCAAAGTTTTAATAATATAACTTAACAATAATAATAATATGACTTTCCTCCCAAACGGTGCCTGTGACGCGGCAGTAAAACGCTAGCAACATGGTAACAACACGCTAGCAACAGAATAGCATCACAGTATAACAGGTCTGCTAAAAGAACATAGCGGTACTTGTCAAAATCACGGTGAGCCATCGTTTATGCCAAGTTTACGTGCAGCAGCTCTGTTTCCTTCTTTATCGGACAGCTCGATTGCTTTTAGTTTGAAAGCTGCGTCATATGCCTTTCTTTTTGCATTTTCCACGATGAGGGTATGTTCACGCTAATTTAATTGATGCACAAGACAAGAAGTTGCAGTCTTCCTCGACGCATATATTCCACCGGTCTTAATCTTACCTTTTCTACTCGAGCGCCCCCTGGCGGCCGTTAGAAATATTACACATATTGGCCGCATCACTGTATAAGCCGCAGGGTTGAAAGTTTGGGAAAAAAGTAGCGGCTTATAGTCCGGAATTTACGGTAAATCAGTTTTATTGTTTTCAGTTCTTAATGTTCGATGAGGCCTCTGGAATTTCTATGACGTGAGCCCCATTTACTCTCTTTCCAGAATCACACCCCGACGCTTTTCCAAACTTTCTGACACCCAGCGATTCGTTTCTGCAGCTCATTGATTCTGGTCATGCCATCAACATCGGCTGTGCGCCCGTCCTGCGTCCTGAGAGAGAAGTGGACGTTTTCATTTGTCTTGATCATTCTTGGACCCCAAACGACATCTTCCAGGTAAAAAAGTGAACCTCTTTCAAGGCAATGCAAGACAACTTTATTTATATAGCACATATCACATAGAGGGCATGTCAATGTGTTTTCAATTTGCATGCAGCATAACAGTTAAATGCCACTTCACCATGTTAGATTTCAAACCTGGGCTCGACTAATTGACCTGCAGACCTCAGATTCCCACTGGGTTTATATTCAGTAAGCATTTCCTTAATGTATTCAGGGCCCAAACCAGTGGTTTTGGACCAGTACCAAAATTGTAAAATCTGCTTTACAGCTGACTGGGAGCTAATGTCAAGTCTTTAGGATTAGAGTGATGTGTTCTGATTTCTTAGTACTGGTGAGAAATAAAGTGATCTTGGTGGAGGAGCCCAAAAAGCAGGCAGGAAGGAGGAGCAGGGTGAACTTGACAAATTGTATTAAACACTGAGAAAACCAAATCCAAACAAACAAAGTCACAGAAACAAAAAGAATCCAAAGTAATAAAAACCATGACTGAAGCAAAAAAAAACATGACAGAAACAAACCCGACACCCAAGGCTTGTGCCTGGAGTCCTTTTGAAACAGACAACTGATGACACAATGACCAACAGGTGTGCAGCTGCAGGCGGAGCCCTACAGTGCCACCTGTTGGTCACAAACAGAACCAAGACGGATCTCTTCTCACGTAATTACAATGTTCCACTCGTATCATCATTCATTCCTCCTTTGTTCACAGCAACTCAAGTTGACAGCGTCTTACTGTCAAGACCACGACATGCCCTTCCCTCGTATCGATTTTACCACTCTGGAAGAACAACCTCAGAGAGAGGTTTACATTCTTGAAGATATGGAGAATACTAAGGCGCCAGTCGTGATTTACTTCCCACTTATCAATGATTCATTCAGACATTTCAAAGAACCAGGTGGGTTTTGTTGGTTTGTTTGTTTATTTATTGAACATAAAACATATACAGTAATCATTTGACAGAAAATAAGGTAATTAAAATGGTAAAAACATTTAAAGGTCTGGACCCCAGCTGCATCCGCACAAATGAATGAATGTATGCGACAGAGTTATGCAGTATTTAATTAACTACTAACGTGACAAGAGTGTAAATATCAGTGTGAAAATAAAATACTTCATCAAATTGACATATGACTGAAACATACAGAAATCAAAGCATAATCCACTAAAGTGATGGAATGGGAATCATGCTCCAAAATTCCCCCCAAAAATGGTCAAATAAAATCACAGGCTGCAGCAAATTCACAAATCATGATATCTGAAATGGATGAAGGCATCAATACGCTGCTGCATAGACTGTGCCATTATTTGGTGGCAATGGGTGCTCTTATAGAAAATGTCCCAGTGAGGTTTGATCGGATTCAGGTCTTTCGAAAAAGGCTAACCAGGGTGTCCAGCCACCATTGTGTTCATCATCGACTGGTCATGGTCATGCACCAGAAAGAACAGCACATAGCCTGACAATGGGTCTGAATATAAGTACCGGCATGAAGTATTCAGGATACAAAAAAAAGTAATGATTCCATTCCAGTTACAGATTACAATTCATTCCAGCTAAATTTATTGAAAATGTGGATAATGCTGCATGATTACAGTTTTATGTAATCTACCCAACATCCGTAAGATTGATTCTTTTCCCACATTCAAATCCCATTTCACAACCGACCTATTCAAAATCGCATATTCAATTTAAATTCATCTCTTCTTTTATTTATAATTTTATCTGTGGTTTTGTTGTTGTTGTACTTGATTGTAATGTAACGTGTCCCGGAGTGTTGGGAAAAGCGCTTATAAATAAAATGTATTATTATTACCGTAATTTCCGCACTATAGAGCGCACCTGATTATAAGCCGCACCCACTACATTTTTAGAGGAAAAGCAATTTTGTACATACAAAAGCCGCACCCGTATATAAGCCGCACGTGCCCACATTCAAACATGTCAACATATTTACAAAGAAAGAGAGAGTTTTCAAAGTTTTAATCATATAACTTAACAATAATAATATAACTTTCTTCCCAAACGGTGCCTGTGACACGGCAGTAAAACGGTAGCAACATGCTAACAACACGCTAGGTGGTCGATAACTGATTTGATCACAGCAATCTCAGTTCCACTTTCTTGCCACATGGCGGTTTGCACAAATCTCCACACAAATAATAATCATCGTCGTTTCATTGATCCGCTTGTACCAACAGATATATTTCATGTTCTACACTAGAACGGCAACAAACAATGATCGCCCTCATTTGAACTTTGCAGGCGTGAAGCGCGAGACCGCAGAAGAAATAAAAGCCGGAGAGGTGGATGTGAAGAGCAGCAACTCCCCTTTCACGACTGACCAACTTTTCTACACGGGGGAAGATTTTGACAGCCTGGTGACCTTGACTGCCTACAATGTGGCCAACAACAAGGAAATCGTCATTGAAACCTTGCGTAAGGTCTTGAAATCCAAAATGGATGTTGAGGTATAAGTCAGACCGTGTGAACGGTTGAGCTTTATTCGTTTGACCTCGAGTGATTAAAATCAGTAGAGTAGACTATATTTTAAGTAGATTAAAAATAATATACACTGCATTGTACCGTATTGAGATTCCACCCATTTTTTTGTACGGCGTATCTTGTTCAGGCTCATACACCCGAGACTGCTCAGCAGTTAATCACAAGACACCGATAGAGACAGAAAGCAGTTCACACCGTCACTGTGGGCTCCAAACTCACGCTGCCAGCACTGAAGTCTTGGGATTGTCCACCATTAATTTTTTTTTTTCGTAAAACAATTTCCATCAACATATTTAAACGCATGGGCTAATAAAGAAATTATTACATTTTGTTGAGGATCCGGAATTGACGTCGTTTTTAGCCTCATGGTCGAGAATTTCAACGTTTTTTTAACAGTTGGACATTGCTGGAGGGGGACATTCATTTTAGATTTAGATATTAGAACAAGGGAGCTCAAACTTTTGGGGTTGAAGGAGCCCTTGGAGGGATTCCCCCACCCCAGAGAACCACCTAATAATGCGGCAATTGAACATGCATTTCCCTAAGTGTCGCTTAAAATGGAAAAGTTAACTATTTTGAGGACAAAGAAAAAAAAAGAACACTTCATTTTTAATTGCGAGTCTATTATTTGTTTTTCCAGACAACTCATTCAGTCAATAAATTCACTCGCAGAAGCGGAGGGATGTGCTTTGTTTCGTCACTTGTTTGTATCATCATATAATCAAATAAAGGTGTGTGCACTGGCTTCAACCCCTTGATTTTTGTTTTTTGAATGACATGTACAAGCAGAGCATTCCAGCGACTTGTGACTCACACCAAAAATTTGGGATATTACAAAAATAATGGTGTTAATAATGAAATGAGATAGGAAGTGGATTCATGAAAATTATGTTCAACTGTGTTTAATGGGTTTCACTTTTTGAACTCAACAACCCAACCGAATAATGAGCAATATTCATATATATATATATATACATATATATATATATATATTTTTTTTTTAACGGTTATTTAGGTGTTCTACAAAGTAATGCATCATAATAGATGACATGATATTTTGCTTTATGACAGAAATCTACAAGAATTTTGTCAGTCACTGTTGCAAGCTTGCAGCAGAGGGCGCTAGCGAGCTTTGAATGGAGCAACGCGAAGGGCTTGTGAAGCCTCATGACTTCACGACTGCGGCCCATAGTGCATCTCCTCAAATAGGAAATGTTCAGAGGAAACTGGCCACTGAGCCTAGAACGTCGCAATGTCATCATCAGAGAGACTGGCAGGGAGAGTTTTTTTGAAAGAGACTGGAAGAGTTACAGAAAGGCATTGAAGAGTGAGAATCTGCAAATACTGTTGAGTGGATGCACTCTCAATTGGTTTGCAATTGCATATAGATGCCATAAGATGGCGGCAAAAACATTTAAATTGGAGAGAATTCTAAAGCATTAATGCATCTGTAGCATGTACACAACACCAATATTCCACTAGATGGTGCTAAAGTAATATATGTTTTGCTTCGGCCTAAGCACAAAAAAAGTTAACAGAAAATAATAAAAATACATTTTATTTATAAGCGCCTTTCAAGACACCCAAGGATGAAACTTTTGAGCAAATAATGGACAATAAATTCCAAAAAGAAATCAAATTGGCAAATAACAAAGTCTGAGTACACACAGTTGACTTTATTTCAAGAACTGAAATATTCGATGTGTGATTTAAAAGGAGAGTTGCAAGATTTATTAAAAAAAAAAAAAATCGTGGAAATCATGCTTTTTGTGGGGTGGGGAGAGATGCCTCGTATACTAACAACTGGGTATAAGACGAGCAAGCAAAAGTACCATGAGGGCCCTCAAGCAGATGAATAACAACCATCCGCGCTCACCCGAGGGACAATTTCGAGCGTTCAATCAGCCTGCCATGCATGTTTTTGGAATGTGGGAGGAAACCAGAGCACCCGGAGAAAACCCACGTAGGCCCGGGGAGAACATGCAAACTCCACACAGGGAGGCCGCAGCTGGAATCGAACCTCTGCACTGTGATGTCGACGCGCTAACCACTGGGCTACCGGGCCGCGATTAGAACACCTGATGCTGATCATTTGGATGGGTGAGCAAATACTTTTGGTACTATAGTGTATATACACATACATACTGAGTATACAAAGTGCATGTGATGTCGGGAATTTGTTTCAGTCTTTTTTTTTTCTGCTGTTCTTAATACTTTGTTTATTACAATGTAATGGTGTGTTTATAACTTATTCCCCCCCTCTTGCCAGTCGGAATTTCGCTCTGGTTTCAGAAGCTAAACACAGATGACAGCTGTGGAGGAGATGTAACATTTATCTACTTGGGAAACAAGTATCTCACCATACAGTGAACTGCCCTAAACGTGGAATTGGATTACAGTAATGGCTTTGATGCTCAGATTGCTGTGCATCTTTTTGAGCAAGAGAGATAAATGACATCCATCTATCTATCCATTTCCTATGCAGCTTGTCATCATTTAGGTCCCGGGTGCACTACAAGCGTATCCTAGCTGACTTTTGGGTATACACCCTGGACTGCTCTAGAGTAAATCATAGGTCACATAGAGTTTAGTGGAAGGATAGTGGAAAGTTTGTTTGGCTGGCCACATCAGGCAGTCAATGTGGCTGATGTGCAAAAAAAAGTTCACTTAGAACCCCGTCACAGTCGGCACCGCTTGCCTTTTAAAAATGTCATCTGAGGCTTGAAGCTCCATTTATTTCTCTGACTCGTTTGCTGAGGTATGAGGTCACATGCCCGATAGTGAGACGACGGGAGCGCAGAGAGTCACAGTGACTCTCTGATGTTTATGTTAACGGTTATAACAGCCCAAAAAATAAAATACTGACGGTTGGCAGACAAACTTGTTAACATTCATATTCCACGTATATACTGCATACATTTGCAGGTACACATTCCATTTCGGTGTTGAACATAAATCGGGATAATCACAGTGTAACGGAATTTCCCACGTATGAAACGTCATCAAGATTACGAAGCAATGACATCAGATGAAGCGAGCAACCTTGTTGGGATCTCGAATTGCAAACAGTCCAAGAGTACCTGAGGCAGGGCCAAGCAGCAATACAACCTCTCTGTGAGCTCATCTGCCATTTATAGTCCAAACACCAAGTTGGCTAACCGTAATTGGGCCGTGATCTCACGAGGACATCCCTGATTGTCATGATAAGTGACAAATTATTCTGGCCAGATTGGTGGATTATTTTAGTGGTGCAAATCTTTTAGCGAGCAGCCAGTCAATCGGATGAATTTTGTACATAGAATTTGAATGACGCAACATTTTGAGTACCGTAATTTCCGCACTATAGAGCGCACCTGATTATAAGCCGCACCCACTATATTTTGAGAGGAAAACCAATTTTGTACATACACAAGCCGCACCCGTATATAAGCCGCATGTGCCCACATTCAAACATGTCAACATTTTTACAAATAAAGAGAGTTTTCAAAGTTTTAATAATATAACTTAATAATAATAATAATAATCTAACTTTCTTCGCAAACGGTGCCTGTGACGCGGCAGTAAAACGGTAGCAACATGCTAACACGCTAGCAACAGAATAGCAACACAGTATAACAGGTCTGGTAAAAGAACATATCGGTACTTGTAAAAATCACGGTGAGCCGTCGTTTATGCCAAGTTTACGTGCAGCAGCTTTGTTTCCTTCTTTATCGGACAGCTCGATTGCTTTTAGTTTGAAAGCTGCGTCATCTGCCTTTCTTTTTGCATTTTCCATGATGAGGGTATGTTCACGCTAATTTAATGGATGCACAAGACAAGAAGTTGCAGTCTTCCTCGACGCATATATTCCACCGGTCTTAATCTTACCTTTTCTACTCCAGCGCCCCTGGCGGCCGTTAGAAGAATTACACATATTGGCCGCATCACTGTATAAGCCGCAGGGTTGAAAGTTTGGGAAAAAAGTGGCGGCTTAGAGTCCGGAATTTACGGTAAATTAAATTGGTGGCATAAGATGGTGCCAGAGAGGGATCCTTTTACTTCAAAAGAGCATTATAATATCCCTCTTCCTTCTCTGTATGTACTATCACTTGCTCATTTATTTTGGTGAGTCCACTTTTGTGGCCCTTCTCTTCGTCTCTTTCCTTTAATTATCAGGCTGGGCAGGGTGATTTCCGGAGGGTGTTCCCACCTCTGCTGATCTGCAATCGGGTGCCTGTTGATTCACGTATTATGAGTGGTGTTTGGTCAATTAACTCATTCACTCCCAAAGACGTTTTTATACGTCTTTTCAGACTAGGTTTAGAATTGGCTGCTACTGAATGAGTTAATAGTGCACACACTTGCCATTTTGGACAGTTCTCCAACATTAAGCCAGAGCTTCACCTTCTTGTTTGCGAGCGACTGGTGTGTCTTGAGCTGGATCATCAGACTCTCTTTAGCCTCTGCCAATAGTCTCCCGTTCGCTTTCGGATCCACTGCCGCCTTGACTTTTGCAACCCACAACAAATATACTCGTCAGACAGCATAGTGCTGATCAAAAGTCACTTAAGCGGCCACTCGTGCTGAGGGTGGCTATTTCACAAAGTGCAAGTCCAAACCAAAACACCACCCACAAAAAAACATCAATGTCAATTTGCAGCCGTTGGTGCAGAAATTCAACAGAAATGCCTGAAAGTTAACTGTAGAACACCCGGATTGGAGTTGTTCAAACTAAGCCTGGAGAAGGAGACTTGCTTCAACCTTGCAAATACAACATTGTGGTATTTACAGAAAGCGGTCCTCGTTATCGTGCACTTGCTCGCCACCTAAATATAGATCTCCCACAGCACCTGTTGCCCTTGGTGCTTTCAACGGGGATTTTAATATTTGTGTTATGTTTAAAACAAACAAAAAATATTCTAAATCCACAGCCCGTTCTGACCTCAATCAAAAATAGTTTATAACCCCGCTACAGATATCATTGAGATTCTTTGACAGCTTTCCTATTCAGTTCCAAGGATATCAGAACATCTACCTTAAATTCCGGATTATAAGCCGCTACTTTTTTCCCAAACTTTCAACCCTGCGGCTTATTCAGTGATGCGGACAATTTGTGTAATTTTTCTAACGGCCACCAGGGGCGCTGGAGTAGAAAAGGTAAGATTAAGACTGCCGCGTCACAGGCACCGTTTGGGAAGAAAGTTATATTATTATTATTGTTAAGTTATATGATTAAAACTTTGAAAACTCTCTCTGTGTACCGTCTTTCTTTGTAAATATGTTGACATGTTTTAATGTGGGCACGTCATGTTATATCTGGTGCGGCTTGTGTACGTACAAAATTGGTTTTCCTCTAAAAAATGTAGTGGGTGCGGCTTATAATCAGGTGCGCTCTATAGTGCGGAAATTACGGTGTATTTTTTTCAATGAAAATAAGGAAAATATATGAATGATTGATACTGTATAAAACTAACCCTTTCTTGCACAAATAATGATAACCTACATCAGGAAGTGTTTTAGTTAGTCTTAAGGCATCAAAAAAAAAAATAATGGCAGTGGATGGCAACACACACAAGGTCCATTGTGGTGGTCCATTGTTGATGCACAACTGCGACATTAAGATGACTTCATATATGAGAAAAAAACATTTGAATGTCTGTCCATTCTAGTAACCGCTGTCCCCTAAAAGGGTTAACATCATAAAACAGTATCAAGAGATGGGCCAAATATGAAAATGTTACAGACTAAAGATCCATCCATTCATTGTCTGTAGCTTATTGAGGGTATAGGAAAGCTGAAATATCCATCTAGTATCCAAACTACTTATCCTCACGAGGGTCGCAGAGTCGCAGGCGTGCTTGGAGACTGTCCCAGCTGCCTTTGGGCAGCAGGCTGGGTACACCCTGAACTGGTTGCCAGGCCAAACTGGTTGCCAGCCAATGGCACATTACGGCAAACATTGTCATGATTCGATTTGGGACCAACAGGTGGCACTGCAGGGCTCTCCCTGAGCTGCACACCTGTTGGTCGTTTAGCAATTAGTAGTATAAGAGGACTCCCTCCCGAGCATTCAGTGTTGGGTCATTGTTGCTTTTTGGCTACTGTCATGTTTGTTTGTTGCTTTTTGGCTACTGTCATGTTTGTTTGTTTGCTGCCATCAGGTTTGTCATGTTTCAGTTACTGTTATGTTTTATCTTCAGTCATGATTTTTGTTTGATACTTTGGACTTTGTTTTGGAATTAGTTTTCTGTGTTTTATTAAATACAAATCGTCAAGTACACCCTGCTCCTCCCTCGTGCCTGCACTTTGGGGTCCACCACCACCACCACGCAACGTGACAAACATACTCATAAATACCCCTAGGGAAAATTTGGAGTGCTCTATTAAGCTACCGTGCATGTTTTTGGAATGCGGGAGGAAACCGGAGTACCCGGAGAACACCCACCCAGCCCGGGAGGACATGCAAACTCCACACAGCAATGCCGGAATCCGGATTCAAACCCTGAACCTCAGTACAGTGAGGCTGATATGCTACCCACAATGCCCACAATGCAGCCCAAGCTCAAATCTAACTTTAAAAATTACATTTGCTATATTATTGGAAATGGAGTTTGCTTGACATTTTGTTTAAAAAAAAATGGTACAGCACACATATACTAAGACAATGATGTCAACGTGATGCGTCATACAGTAGCTTTGAAGATCATGATTTACTAAGCGCTTCACACTGATGTCACCCTCTTTGCAGCACACTGACAAGAATATGTGATGACATCTAGCAAATTAGCTTAGCTTGCGGTCTCACATTTGCAAAATGTCGACATTTTCTTTCTTTTTTTTTTGGGAGGGGGTGGCGGGGGTTAGTTCACATGATTACACAAAAGAGCTGATTTGGCAGAGGGGGACGTGCATGAATGGCCAAAGAAGAACCCATTAGATGTCGGTGCTCACCCTGAAAAGGTGCTTCTACAATACTTTTCTTTTGATGACATGACGAGCTGAGAGCATGATTTGGCATTTGCCGTATTTTCTCAATGAATATTGTAAATCTGAATCAAATTGTGGATCTCTTTGAATGTCTACAATGCTGTGATTTTTTTTTCCAACAGTTTATTCTCTTTGGATTTTTAGCTGAGCCTGTTTTCTAAAGTGGTCCAACCATGTCTGTGATAACTGCACCGCAGGCAGCAATACAATTAGGTAGCGTATATGGTGGCCCTCCCGTGGGGGTGTCGGGGTTGCCTTTGCGATCTGCATGTAGAATGATGTGTGTGTGTGTGTGTGTGTGTGTGTGCACGCAGAGCCAGAGCCCATTTGTGAGGAATCTAGGCAAGACGGGAGCTCCCCGCGCCAACTGTCGGAGCACTGCAACGGCGAAGGAAGAAGAAGAAGAAGAGGACAATTGAGGAGCGAGAAAATGAGATCCACGCCAGACACGCCAGCGATGAGCCCCATCGGCAAGTTCAAGGCGAGCTTGGTGTGGTTTTGGAAGCTCCTTCCTCACGTCATGCTGTGCGTGTCTCTGGTCGGCTACGCGGCGCTGGGCGCGCTTTTGTTCCAATACATTGAAGGGAGAGCACCCCCTGCCAAACAGGACTACCACGGCTTCTTGGGACGCATTATTCGGCATGTCCAGAATCTCACCAGTACGTTTGACCAATAATGCCGCAATGGCATTCGAATGCATTTCATAGATTTCTATCACTTAACTGTAAGGAGTGTGCCTTCCTTTTGCATGTTGACTAACTGTTCCTGTTCATATCAAGACTTTGCACATGAGGTTATCCCCCGCCGCAAGCAAGTGACGTGAACTCCTTTTATTTTGAACTGTAGATAACTCATCGTACACCCACCAAAACATAGTGGACGAAGTGGAGCATAAAATGAACGATGGCTTTAAGACCATATGGCTCCAACAACCTGACAGCTGGACCTTCTTTGGCTCCATGTTCTTCGTGTGCACAGTCTTCACGACTGTTGGTGAGTTCACGGTGATTTCCCTCACAAATGAATAAGCATTGATGAACCAGCCCGATATGATCAGTTATGAATGCGTGGTCAAGGACAACTACGGTGTCATTTGCTAACCTCCCAAATTGTTAACGATGCAGTTTGCATATGCACAATAGAAGTTGGCCAACAATATATATTGCATGCATTGGGTGGCATCCTCAAATCTCCCAAGATCCACATTTTTTTCCACGAGACCCCAAAAGCATCACGTTTGGTCTACTGTTAACTCATTCACTCCCAAAGACGTTTTTATACGTCTTTTCAGAATTGGTTTAGAATTGGCTGGTACTGAATGAGTTAACATAGCAGCACGCCGTTTTAAACACTTTAGATTGCGCAATAATTTATTCATGAAAAAAATAAAAATAACATCCTCTCCGATGGACTGATCAATAGTGTGTCAGCAGAGGTGTAGGGTTCGATTCCATCTGCAACCGTCCTGTGTGGAGTTTGCACGTTCTCCCCGTCCGCGCCTGTGTGAGTTTTCTCCGGGTACTCTGGTTTCCTCTCACATTCCAAAAACATGCATGGCAGGCTGATTGAGCACTCTAAATTGTCCCCTAGGTGTGAGTGTGAGCGCAAATGATTGTTCGTCTATGTGTGCCCCCCCTGCAATTGGCTGGCAACCAGTTCAGGGTGTACCCCGCCTACTGCTCGAAGACGGCTGGGATGGGCTCCAGCTCACCTGCGACCCTTGTGAGGATAAAGCGGATCAGGAAATGGATGGATGGATGGATGGATGGATGGATGGATGGATGGATGGATGGATGGATGGATGGATGGATGGATGGATGGATGGATGGATGGATGGATGGATGGATGGACAATAAGTGTTTTTGTCATGAAGGTCTAGTGACTGCCCATGGCAAGGAAACCTTTATGCCATTCAAAATAATGGGACGGATCCTTTTCATATTTGCAGCGGGCAGTTGAAGTTGACATGTTCACATCAACTTTGAAGATTGATTGCAGTTTTATGATATAATGTGACATGAAGCTTGTTTACATGAAGTATCCCGGCCATGTGGTTACTATGCAGTTCTGAAGTGGTAGCTTTGGCTGGCTCATATGTCCCGCATGCCTGGCCTCACTCACGTCCTCTCACGTAGCTTTGAGCTACAGAAGACTGCGTCCAACCTCTTTTAACAAAACACGACCAACCTTATTAGTGTGTTTGTATTGGTATACCTCAGAGATTTTGAGATCGCTCATTCATCCATCCATCCATTTTCTACCGCTTATCCGGGGCCGGGTCGCGGGGGCAGCAGCTTTAGCAGGGAAACCCAGACTTCCCTCTCCCCAGCCACTTCTTCGAGCTCTTCTGGCGGATCCCGAGGCGTTCCCAGGCCAGCTGGGTGACATAGTCTCTCCAGCGTGTCCTGGGTCGTCCCCTGGGTCTCCTGCCAGTGGGACATGCCCGGTACAACTCACCAGGGGGGCGTCCAGGAGGCATCCTAATCAGATGCCCCAGCCACCTCATCCGGCTCCTCTCGATGTGGAGGAGAAGTGGCTCTACTCTGAGCCCCTCCCGGATGACCGAGCTTCTCACCTTATCTCTAAGGGAGAGCCCGGACACCCTGCGGAGAAAACTCATTTCGGCCGCTTGTATCCGGGATCTCGTTCTTTCAGTCACGACCCATTAGCTCGTGCCCATAGATGAGGGTCGGGACGTAGATCGACCGGTAAATTGAGAGCTTCGCCCTTTGGCTCAGCTCCTTCTTTACCACGACAGACTGATACAGCGTCCCGAGATCGCTCATTGTTCTATTCTTTCAAGACCCACACCTATTTATTGACTGTCTGAAGCCTTTTTGTTTGTTTGATTGACATATACGATCAGAGATACTCACTAGGGAAAAACTAAGGATTGCGATGGTCCATGAAGTGCACCGCAGTGTCGCCAAGATCTAACACAGTTCGTTCACAGACAATAATCGAACGCTGATGTTTATGTTTTGAAACTTTTCCAGTCGGTAAGAATAGAAATTCCAAGCATTCGAATGCAAGAAAAAGTGAATGACAAAGTGGTAGACACCTGAAGTTCAGAAACATCTGGCAGCAGTTGGCTTTAAAGACAGAGAAACACAACGTGATGAAACCAGAAGTGAATACTAATCCAGGTTCGGAAAGGCTTTGATTTAGTTATTGATAAATTGAGACTATCCGCAATGATTAGACACGGTAAATAATAGTGCACACACTTGTTGGAAAAATGAGAATGCAATTCTCCGCTACCAAGCTGTGATTCCCCTCCCCCTCCCACAAAAATTGTAACCAATACCTCACATAAATGACAGATGAGAGGCAGCTGCTTTTGGATGATCGGAATATCTGAGAGGAGACAGATGGTCTCCACAGCATGATAAGCCTAATCAAGGCAATAGGAGGGATGGCTTGTTCAGCAAATGTTGTCCTGTAGTCCCAATTGAATTTCACGTTAATATGCTATGTGGTGGAATGCCATATTTGTGTTTGTCTCACACGAGTGTATTTGCAATTAGCAGCGTTTGTCCTGATGCGAGCAAGGGCAGAAGATTCATCGGAATGACATTGCATAAAAATCAACAAAAACAGCAAACCTAATTCACGGACTCGAACAAAATAATGAAGAGAAATTACAAATATTTAACAATCACTCATTATTGACTCCGAAGTGTGCCAATCTTTGGATTATTGTTATATAGTTTGCAGTTGTATAAACCAACAGAGCATCATACAGCAAGCTGTTTCTAAAGTGGCTTATACAGCAACATGATGGGAGGCGGGCGGGCATTAAAATATACTTTATTGTGAAATAAAAATACCGTAATTTCCGCGCTATAGAGCGCACCTGATTATAAGCCGCACCCACTACATTTTTAGAGGAAAACCAATTTTGTACATACACAAGCCGCATGTGCCCACATTAAAACATGTCAACATATTTACAAAGAAAGACGGTACACAGAGAGAGTTTTCAAAGTTTTAATAATATAACTTAACAATAATAACAATAATATAACTTTCTTCCCAAACGGTGCCTGTGACACGGCAGTCAAACGGTAGCAACATGGTAACAACACGCTAGCAACAGAATAGCAATGCGTCATATGCCTTTCTTCTACTCCAGCGCCCCTGGTGGCCATTAGAAAAAATACACAAATTGGCCGCATCACTGAATAAGCCGCAGGGTTGAAAGTTTGGGAAAAAAGTAGCGGCTTATAGTCTGAAATTTACGGTAACTAAAATGCTCTCAATCAAAAAGTATTCTCTTTGAATTGGTGTGTAATGTTGATGTCTGAATGTCTTGTATGTGTGTTCACTAGATTGAGAGGGTGCACTTCCAGTTAGGGAGTATAAATCTCCATTAAAATGAAAAATTTAATAAATAAATAAATCCTGTACTTGGGCTTTTGGATGCTAATCCAGATGTCCAAAGTTGATACCCGGGGCCGCAGCCTCATTGACCGCCCCACCCCGAATCCGCCACTCCTCCAACTCTGCACACCCTAAGTCTGCTAATGGCTAATGGCCCGCAACTTTAAACAGGAGAGGAGAATGCTTTTACACACCACAAAAGGCCAATGAGAGCTTGTTAGGGGTTAAAGGCACATGTTCTTGCTGTGTGGTTGTCTTTGGCATAATTTAGCTCTTTCCAAGCAACATAATGAGGTCAAAGCCACAACACACAACATTTCAGTACACTGTTTCAAGTATATAATTGACTCGTTATGAAAAATGAATGTTTGAAATCACTTTATTGGAATCTGGAAGTCAGCATTTCTCAAATGATGTTTCACTTTGTCAGAGTGCTCGAGAGGAAACATGCGGAAAAGGAAGTTGCTGGAGGCATTTGACATATAGAGCATCCTCAGATGCGGTATCTCAATGTGGTATGCAGGCTGTACAGCGACGGATAAAAAGGCCCTGAACAAAATGAGTGACTCCACAGAACAGATCATCACCCACTCCTTTGCCCCATTCTTGCAGACAACGCCACATCAGTTAAACTCAGCAGAGCACAAACACATAATGAAGGATCCCTTCCGCCCTTGCCATCACCCTTGGAGCTGTTTGCACCAGTTACACTTTCACAGCACATTAAAATGCCCAAGCTATCTTCTGGCCTAGTGTGTGTGTGTGTGTGTGTGTGTGTGTGTGTGTGTGTGTGTGTGTGTGTGTGTTGTTTTTATATATTAGTGCTATCAAATGATTAAAATATTTAATCATGATTAAAAATGCAACTGTCATAATTAACTCATAATTAATCGTGATTATTCACACATTGTTTATTGTTTCTAAATGTCCTTTTATATATATTTTTTGGTCCTATTTTTCCTCGTTTTAATGCTCTCATCAACATGGAATCATGGATCAGTTTTCTATGAGCAATATGCAAATATTTACTGAAACAACAATTTCCATTTACAATTTTATATGAACCTTTTTCACTTGGAGTAGTTATTCACACATAATCTTTCACACCATATTACTGCCCATCGACAACAGTGAAAAACATATTTTGTCACGCAACAGCTCCTTTAACAGCATTAATCTCGTGAATTTTATCACGTTAAAATGGATTTAAATTAATGCAGATAATAATGCGCTAAACTGACAGCTCTAATATATATATATAAATAAAAAAAATCCTCGTCTCACCCCTCGGGTGGTGTCCGTCCCCCATTCAGCTCGGGTCCTCTACCAGAGGCCAGGAAGCAGTATCCTTGCTGTTCCCAGCACTGCACATTTCTGGACTGAGATGTCCGATGTTGTTCCCGGGATCTGTTGCAACCACTCATCTAGTTTGGAGGTCACTGCCCCGAGTGCTCCGACCACCACAGGCACGACTGTCACCTTTACCTTCCAGGCTCTCTCCAGCTCCTCTCTGAGCCCTTGGTATTTCTCCAGTTTCTCGTGTTCTTTCTTTCTGATGTTTCCATCACTTGGGACCGCTACATCCACTACAACGGCTTTCTTCTGCCCTTTATCTATGATCACGATATCCGGTTGGTTCGCCATTACCATCTTGTCAGTCTGGATCTGGAAGTCCCACAGGACACAAGGGTCAGTCAATAAATCAGGTATATTCTTCCATATGATGACTTCTAATACAGATAGAAGCTTACTTATTTTTTTTATTTTTCATCGTAGTCTCCCAGCACTGTCACATACTTTTCCCATCTGCGCACAAGCTTCCCTCAGCGTAATAATCTTTAGACTGATATCTCAGCCAGTCGCTCACAACACTTTTGACTTCATCGTCACTTTCAATACTTCGTACCTCTCGTGGATTATTTTTCAGGGACCAAACAGGGGAAAGTCTGAAGGGGCAAGGTCTGGGCTGTAAAGGGCATGGGGGAGCAGTTCCCAGCCCAGCTCGTTGATTCTCTGCTGTGTGAGGCTTTGAATTGTCATAATGCAAGATGACTCCTTCTGACTGTGTTCTTGTGAAGTGCATTTAACACTGATTGTGTTCATTTTGTTCTATGTGCTTTGCAGGGTATGGGGCCATCTATCCAGTCACCCTAACTGGTAAGGTGTCCTGTGTCTTATACGCTATGGTGGGCATTCCGCTCATGCTTTTAGTCATGCTTGACATTGGAGATTTCCTTGCTAAGCTGCTGACCAAAGCATATGTTCACGCTCACGCCTTCCTCGAAGTCCTGCACTCACACAGTCGGTCCAAGCTCAGGGCTCAAAAGAACGCAAGGAAGTCGAACCACCGGACATTGGAGGATGGTACCGCCGTTTCCAGCCACGATATTGCGCTTCACGAACGACTCACCATCCGGAAAGCGCTGCAGAGTCATGTGAGTGTCAAGTCCAATTCCATGCAGTTCCAAAAAAATCGAGAAATCTTTGAGAAGATTCTTGCCAAAGAGAAGCTCCAGCGAAAGGGACCCCTGCTCAGGAGCCTATCCTGCCCGGAACTGAATCGAATGGCGCCATTGCCCAAAGGATTTGCCATTTGGGACTTGACCGAAATAGGAGATACGATGGAAACGCTAAATGTACCATTTGCGCTTATTCTTTTCATCGTGTTTACTTACATTTTTCTCGGAGGTTTGATTCTGCCAGTGTGGGAGACAGAAATGAAGGGATTTGACCCTTACTACTTCTGTTTTATCACACTCACCACCATCGGTTTTGGAGACATTGTCCCTCATCATCCCAATTTTTTCATGCTTACTTCACTCTTCACCATTTCTGGCATGGCCATCATGTCCATGGCCTTTAAACTGAGCCAGACGCGGCTCGTAAACTGCTACCGCCACTGCATTAAGTCCATCAGCATCGGAAACGGGAACGAAGATAAGAACGACGTCGCAAGGGTTCGCTGATGTTTAAAAGGATCACAATATCTGGAAGTACCAGAGTCTGCTTTGGGATGCCAATTTATTTAGAAGCATGAGCAAAGTGAAAAAAAAACCCTCCGAAAAGTATGCATGTATCACGTTGGGGCATACAGCAAGTACCCAATGTGATATTCAAGGACCTCTTGATGCAGTATGTGACATGTTTTGTGCATTTGCCTGCCGGTGACCAGGTTCTGTTTCCACAATCCTTTTGGCGGGCGTGTGGGCTGAGCTTTCTTGAAGCAACTGGTAGCATTTGCCTCGTACGCTATTTCGATGTGGCTTCGGCGGAAAGAATTTGCCCCAGTATTGCCTGACTGGCTGCTTTGCTTGTTGCTATAGCTCTTGTTTAGTCTTGCTCGTTACTTTTTGGAGCTCATCTCATCATACTTATACTTTGCTTTTGGTATTAGTATGATTTTTCACTGTCATGTCGGTAAAAGTTCTTGTTTTTTTTTTTATTTAAGCCTGTACGTTCGTTCCGCCCGCTGCAACTCCATCCACTTTTGTTTTGTAACGTAATTTCCGCACTATAGAGCGCACCTGATTATAAGCCGCACCCACTCCATTTTAGAGGAAAACCAATTTTGTACATACACAAGCCGCACCCGTATATAAGCCGCATGTGCCCACATTAAAACATGTCAACATATTTACAAAGAAAGACGGTACACTGAGAGAGTTTGCAAAGTTTTAATAATATAACTTAACAATAATAATAATAATATAACTTTCTTCCCAAACGGTGCCTGTGACGCAGCAGTAAAACTGTAGCAACATGGTAACAACACGCTAGCAACAGAATAGCAACACAGTATAACAGGTCTGGTAAAAGAACATACCGGTACTTGTAAAACTCACGGTGAGCCGTCTTCATCTTCCTCCTGTGATCTGAAGCCATCGAAGTCACCGTCCTCAGTGTCGGAATTAAACAGTGTCATAAAGACCGGTCTTAATCTTACCTTTTCTACTCCAGCGCCCCCTGGTGGCCGTTAGAAGAATTACATAAATTGGCCGCATCACTGTATAAGCCGCAGGGTTGAAAGTTCGGGAAAAAAGTAGCGGCTTATAGTCCGGAATTTACGGTAGTTGCATTTCTTTTTTTTACCGTCATTGTTTTTCATTTTCCTGACTGAGATTGTTCTGCTTTTCACTCTTTTGGTTCAATATACAGCCCGTGTAATTGTGGCCCCTTTGTTTGTCTCTGCAGTGATCTATCCTTTGATAATTTGCCAATGCTAACAATACTCCGGCCAATGACCTCACAAATGCGAAACAATTACATAAGAATCTGTCTAGCTCATGAGTCAGTATATGGCGATAAGCAACTGCTGTCCAGACGTTCTTCCTTGCCCACGTTTATTGTGGAGGTGTGGCAGTTTTTGATCACCCAAATAAAAGCAAGTAATCAGTCAGCTTCTTGAGTTTTCACCAGAGAAGCCTTCAGTACTGTAGCTGAATACTCCAATGTGTTCATTTGATAACAAAGCTCTTTGGAGCGACTTTCAACCAGGATTAAATCCAGAAATAAACGTTGAACTGATTGCTTGCGATGATACTTGAGGAGCTGATAAATGTCACTATTTGTTCCGATGCTGTAACTGTTTTTGTGAATATGAATGGGATCAATCGGTGGATTTCCCCGAGTGCGTCTTCAGAAGCATGTATGACTGTCCTATACTCCTGTGATCAACCCTGGACCACATCACCTTCGTCGGCCTTCAAAGGCAGTGGAGGAAGCCTTTCCAGCTCGGCAGAGGACGACTTACCGCAGCAGAATGCGCAAGGCAGAGGAGGTCTTCTGTTGTCACTATCGCATATGTCTGGATCATCACGGACAATGAGAACCATGACTCCTGTGGCTACCAACGATATAATGGCACAATCTTCCCTGCATTACGCCACTAATCACTGGTAAGTCGCCACAATCTTGAATACTCCAAATTTGTTTCATCTGTTCATCCTAATCTTGAATTGCCTTTCATTGTACAGGTGGATGCTTCAGATTCAGGAGTCGGGGCTATTCTGTCCCAGCGCACTTCCTTCAACCAGAAGCTTCATCCGTGCACCTTATTTCATTGCCTGGTGGGTTGGCAGTCCTCAGGAAAACATGAAGTTGTTGTCAGTTGCCATTCTTCATAACATTGTAATATTGCATTCCTTATGGCAGGCGTGGGCACCGTATTGTACCAAAATAGCAAATCATTAATGCTGAGAATCATTGAATGAGGAGTAAATGTCCATTTTAGGCTATTTTATAGTACGTCCTTCAAAAGGGGTTGAAAAACTGCATAATTGTTAGAATTGGTTGCAACTCTGTCTCAGTTAAACATATTTGGAAAAACACTCACATAAGTGCAAGAAATGAAGTACGGTAATGTACTTGTAACCAGAGGTGGGCAATTTAAAAAAAAGGTGTCAGTCCGTCATTCACCATCCGTCAGTGGCCTGGGCACCCGTATGTCATAGTCAGTCCGTCATATTTATTTCAAGCTGAACCAAACTGTACTCATCAGTCGTTCAATCCATAATGTTATTTATCGCTTCTGTCAGTGAATTTCACCGGTCATTCACTGCGTCTATTATCATCCCCCACCAACCCCTCCAAAAACCCACGTCATTGCATAACGTAAAAAATCCTGTGATTAAAATGGTAAGTGGAGGCCACTATCAGTGTATCTACATCATACGGTTCCTGCCTAAAGAGCTTCTCCCATACATGCATTTCACCTACACTTATTTGCCAATCAATTTAATTGGTGACTGTCTGCAGTTATTTTAACCCCTAAAAGACGAAAAAGTTTGAATTTAGAGTTTAAAATGGCTTAGCTTGACCAGAATCCAGCTGTGCATTGTGACCAAGGGTAAAATCCAATGCAAGTAGCTTGCACATCCACTCTTTTTCTATCAATGTTGTGTTGTGTGCTTCTGCTTCTTCTTCTTCTTCTTGACCCATTGCAACGCTTTGGTGTATAACGCCACCTACTGTGCAGGAAGCGCAAATAATTACCAATATACAGTAAACCCTCGCTTTAACGCAGTTTCACTGCACTTGGCTGTTTCACAGATTTTTTTTAAGTGTGTTTTTTTTTTTTTTTACAGTACATTGTGTTCTACATCCTGAGTGGCAAAGGGACTGTTGACCAATGTCTCTGTACAACTTACCAAATTTACGTTTGCAACAAAAACAAGTTTTGATCTTGGGTTCGTTTCTACAGTGCGGTATTGTATAATAATTGTTAAAAATAAAGCTGACTGTAACTGTCGTGATTCTAAGTTGCGGTAACATTTAAAATAACGGACCTTTCTACATGATGGGAAAGACTCCACACGTAATGGGGTTATTGTGCCCCCTGCTGTTATATAAGTTTCCATTGAGTGGCAGCAAGTGGTTCATGTTGATTAGGAGTTAGGTCAGTGTGAGGAAAGAGATGAAAGCATGAGATGCAGGTCCTTTTATACCACATTTCTGTTTTCTCCTAAGTAGTGATGAGCATGTAATTGTGATCAATGTGATGAACTACATTCAAACGTGCACGTTTTCGAGACCAGTTGCAGTGACATCCCATTAACACGCGGTGGCAGTGCAATAACAGGAAAGACAAGTGAGAGCTCAATTTATAAAAAATGAAGTGTTTATATTTGTCATTCATATTGTTTGGCGCCGAAGACGTACAATTTAATGATTCATACAAATGATTATAGCTGTGATTGAGGAGCATTGATTCAAGCGTGGTAATGATGATATGATATGATATGATATGGAATCCGTCCTATTCAACCCTATTATGAAGGAGTGAATGGGTTTACGCGCGCAGTTGGGTTCAGAAATAGTTTTGACAGAAACACAGTGGAGTTGAAGTCAAATGGTTACATGTCCCGACAGGCCCCGCAACAAAAAAAAATCTCATTCACCATTTTCAAATTGCCTTGACCACATTTTCTGCAGAGGACCTACATTTTCGAGGGCTCAAAGGTATTTGGAAAATCTGGAAAAAAATATGTATTCATGATGTTGGAGCCATTTAAATGTGTAATCCTGGAGACCGTAACATTTGGTCACTGATATGAATCACGATATAAATCACAGATGGGCAAAAACATTCCTTTTAGACGACATTAGGGAACCATGAGATGGGGAACAGAAATATGCAGGACAAGGCATATGTCCGTCCACGTGGGATGAAATTCAAGTCAAATGGAAAGACGACACTCAAAACAACTTTGCAGATTGACGGACGATGTCAGTCGTCCCCCGAACACTCTTTCTCACCCGCGGGGAGTGCACGTTGGGCTTTTGATGACGTACGTCTCAGATGTGACGCGTGCGTGTGTGTGTGTGCCTGTGCGGATCAGCGTTCATGCTGCAGACGCAAAGCATAAATATTCGATTATATCCACATACGAAAGAGCTTCAGGTTGGATTTGCAAAGGAAAAAAATCGCAATTGTATTACTGCACATAAGATGAAATCAAAAGGCTTGTCGCATATGTGGGGCGAAGGGTCGGAAAATAAGTGCCAGCCAATCAGCTCTTCCTGTTCATTCACTTGACTCTTCCACAGCTGTGTCTCTCTTCATGTGATGAGTGGGGAGTCCCTGCATGTTTTTTGTTGACTTCCTGCTTTGTAGATGTGTCCTACTGCTGCATTCAAGGAAGGACTTTTGCGACCTGCAAAAGTGCAGTGGAAGGGCCCTTTGAACTGGGTGGTCCAAGTTACGAAGTCGGGGAGGACCCCAGTTCACTGGCCGACTTCAATGTGACGTCACTCGACAATGGCGACGTATGCAGAATTGAATGACAAAACAAGATGATCTATCTTTATTGTTACATTTATTTCGATATAACTTAACACAACACGACGTGGAAGATATGCTGTTATCTCCCGGCATTACATTATTTGGAGAAATGAATGAAATGTTTTGATGAATTTTTATCTTTCATATCTAATAGGAAAACGGACAGGCCCGAGAATCACTAATGATCAATTTAATTTTGTTTGTTTTCAATTTCTACTTTCAAGTCTGCAAGTGTGTTTGGTCAACACCATGTTTGGTCGAGACGTTGACTCTTGTGATTTCGAAATGAAACTCAACGATAACCTGTTTTGGTTTTTTTTGTTTAAACCATGATGTCACATATTTCCAGGTGGCAACAGCTCCAATCGGACCAATAATAAACCAAACCCTTCCATGTAATTTGACCAAGGCAGCGCCGTTGAGTAAACAGGGTCAATGGCATGAAGTCATGAGGCAAAGGCAAACAGGTAAGATGATTCAAAAATAAATGGGGATGAAATTCGCTTGCGGTTAACGTGGTTATTGAGAAACGGATTAATTTGACTGATTAATTTGATTAATTTGAGAAACTGATTAATTAATTTTTATTCCCACATTCATGTCACAATGGGCTCCTTTGATGCTGAAATTGACAGTGCACTGTAGAGCTAAAATAAATGTGGATGAAATTCGTTTGCGGTTAACATGGTTATTGAGAAACTGATTAATTTGACTGATTAATTTGATTAATTTGAGAAACTGATTAATTAATTTTTATGCCCACATTCATGTCACAATGGGCTCCTTTGATGCTGAAATTGACAGTGCACCGTAGAGCTAGTTGGGTAACCATAATAACCATTGTGGTTTAAAAAAAAATCAAATTTATTATATGAATTATAATCCCTCAAGCGGAAATTCAATTCACAAATAAAATTAGGTGTCATACAAAACACAGGCAGGCAATGGGATAATTAGACTGAAACCGAAGCGCTGAAACAGTGCTGCACACCATGAGTAAGGAACTGGGGGAAAGTGCCTTGCTTAAAGGCAACACAGCAGCAGACTTGCATGCCTCCATTTACTCGTTACCATTTGTTTAAGGCAGAACTAGTAACGTAGACCGTTGTAGATGAAGTACTGCGACCACCAACCTGCCTATTTCATACAAAGTTGTGAGTATATGTCCCACAAACCCGAAAATTGATGTTTGGTTCCAGAGCTATCCCCTTTGAAGTGGCTAAGATCCTGACCTTCCTTACGGTAAATAAAAGTAGTGCTTTGGAGTTCCCCAAATCTTTTTGACTGTTCACATTTATATACCGGTGCCGTCTTGCGACTACTACGAAAAGTTGACTTCAGATCAAGCCATTTGAAACGGACGATTGGTGTTAGTCGCGACGTCCAGACACATTTGTGGGCATTATCGTCGGACGGTGGTTCGATCGAACCCTAGGGGTTCGGCGAATCGGTCTGAGGGCTTCGACGTGGCCTCTCCCATGGAGGTTAAGACACATCCGACTCAACAGGTCAATTAGTTATGACACGCCCTCTTGGCCATCACTGGCTGCAGATGATCACATTTGATTGCTTGTCCAATCAGCGCTGCGGTAAATTTAGTTCGCTCAGTAGTGACTCGTGATTGTACGTCATACCATTTTTAAAATATATATACTTAGGCCATGACATTTTATTTACTCTTTTTCCTGTTTTTAATATATGTTATTTCATGTCTTAAATTTGTTAAAAAAATTTTTTTAATTTTATTTACTCTTTTTCCTGTTTTTAATGTATATATTTTTGCATGTCTTAAATTTGTAAAAAAAAAATATATATATTTTATTTACTCTTTTTCCTGTTTGTAATATATCTGTTTTTCATGTCTTAAATTTGTAAAAAAATATATTTTTTAATTTTATTTACTCTTTTTCCTGTTTTTAATATATCTGTTTTTTCATGTCTTAAATTTGTAAAAAAAAAAATAATAATTTTATTGACTCTTTTTCCTGTTTTTAATATATCTGTTTTTTCATGTCTTAAATTTGTAAAAAAAAATATTTTTTAATTTTATTGACTCTTTTTCTTGCTTTTAATATATATGTTTTTTCATGTCTTAAATTTGTAAAAAAAATAAAAAAAAATATTTTATTTACTTTTTTCCTGTTTTTAATATATATGTTTTTTCATGTCTTAAATTTGTAAAAAAAAAAAAATAATTTTATTGACTCTTTTTCCTGTTTTTAATATATGTTTTTTCATGTCTTAAATTTGTAAAAAAATATATTTTTTAATTTTATTGACTCTTTTTCCTGCTTTTAATATATATGTTTTTTCATGTCTTAAATTTGTAAAAAAAAAAATAATTTTATTTACTCTTTTTCCTGTTTTTAATATATATGTTTTTTCACGTCTTAAATTTGTAAAAAAAATATTTTTTAATTTTATTGACTCTTTTTCCTGTTTTTAATATATGTTTTTTCATGTCTTAAATTTGTTTAAAAAATATTTTTTAATTTTATTGACTCTTTTTCCTGTTTTTAATATATGTTTTTTCATGTCTTAAATTTGTAAAAAAAATATTTTTTTATTTTATTTACTCTGTTTCCTGTTTTTAATATATCTGTTTTTCATGTCTTAAATTTGTAAAAAAATATATTTTTTAAATTTTATTGACTCTTTTTCCTGTTTTTAATATATCTGTTTTTTCATGTCTTAAATTTGTAAAAAAATATATTTTTTAATTTTATTGACTCTTTTTTCCTGTTTTTAATATATCTGTTTTTTCATGTCTAAAATTTGTAAAAAAATATATTTTTTAATTTTTCACTAATGAAGGGTTCGCTGAACGTGGTTGGGGTTCGGTAACTCTCACAAGGTTAAAAACCACTCTCCTTGGAATATCTAGATTTTAATAAACGTTTGATAGAGAAAATAGAGGAAATAATACGGTTCTCAGCCCAATGAATTTATTTACCCTGTTAAGTTCCCATGGAAAACGCAATAGAGAATTCACCGTTACAATTACAAGAGAAAAAAAAAAGGGCGGATATAAAATAAGAATTTCCAAAGCGCATCGCCACAAGTCTCTTTAGATCCCAACAGTTGAATGATTACTTTGGGGGGTCTGTCTGTCTGTCCGTCTGTGTGTTGTCGCGTCTAATAGGAGCCTTCACGTAGCGTTCCGTGTGACGTCATCAGCTAGTAGAAAGACAAAGCTCATCGACCGCCGCGCGCTCCTTCTGAGGCTGCCGCCGCCGCCGCCGCCGCTGCTGACCTCTGTGTATCCGAGGTAAGATGCGACCCTTCACTCTTCGCCAAGTGCGCCCCGCTCGAGTTGCTTTCTGGCTTTTAACACTTGTCTCTCTCTGCGCAGGACCACCCTGTCGCCCATTCGTTTTTACGGAATTAACGCCATGGGGAGACTGGACGCGTTCCGCCAATTTAATTTACTCACCTGGCTCCGAGAGGAAAGGCAGTCGAGGAAACTTATTCTCTTCATTGTTTTTGTGGCTCTGTTGTTGGATAACATGCTGCTGACCGTAGTGGGTAGGTGCAAACGTCTCTCGCGCGCCTCTTACTTTGTTGGTTTGTTTGCCCCCCACGGTATTATTATTCTTTTTATTATTGGGCGCAACAGGTGGCTCAACACCCCCCACGGGCTTTTTACAAGCATCGATGCTTTCAAATGACATGCTTCGTTCCAATATTATCATGCCTCATTAAGTCAACTGCAAAGTTTAAAGGTCACCCAAAAAAAAGGAGATTTTGCTCATCGAAGAAAAATATTTGGCAAATAATTCAATTTCAAAGCAGTGGTTATTTTCTCCAATGTCTTCTACAAACAAAATAATAGTTGACGTGGATGTATATTATATTTGATATAGATTTTATAGGATATGTGTGCTGTTTCTTTGCAAGGATAACAAAACTAATTTTTAATTGCCAATGGTATCCTCGTTTGTGCCTTTGCGTGTGTGTGTGTGTGGAGTGGATGCATCTAAATATATTTATGATGCTTGCCGAGTCTTGAACGCATGATTTGATACGGCAGTCTGCGAAGATGCATTTGAATGGCTATTTCGATATTTGATGTTGATGTGTGTGGGAAATTGATCAATGCGAGTCGCTTGACAAACAGAAATGACAGAAATGAATCATCTTGGAATCGAAAGGCTACTTTTTCAGTTAAAAGTACATGCACGGAATATAGCAATCGGCAATCGACAGCAAATGACACCAAAAATGTACTTGAGGCACGCTCCTTATTGAGGAAGTCCTGGAGGAAATATGTTCACTCACTTCTCTTTATATGTCGATTTTCTTTAGCTTTGTTTGCTATTATTGTTCATAGATAATTTTAATGAGGAAAAAGGTTTTATGATCATCTCTTGCATAATCGAGACGGGTTTCTGAGTCTTAAATAGCAACTATGATCAAATGGTCAACCGATTGTATTTAAAAGCATCGTTTGAAGCACGGTGGAATAGTCATTTGTCATTCTGCTTTCCACTTGAGGTCCCGGGTTTGAATTTCAGCCCGGTCCCCTTTGTGAGCTGTTTGCATGAGATTTCTTTGGGTGCCGCAGCTTCATGCCAGACTTCCAAAACCTGAATGTTGGACTCAGCACGTTGTTCACGGGTGTGAGGGCGAACGCTTGTTTGTCTTTGCCTTGTGAGACTGTGACACAGTGGAGATCAGTTTGGGGTCCGGCCCACCTCGCTCCCCGGACACGCGCTATTGATGGATAAAAATCATTCTGAACAGTTATTGGGGTATCTGATGGGTGAAGGTTCGATTCCCTTGGCTTCCATAGGCACTCGCGGGTGGTGTGCCCTGCAGACAACACACCCTCTGCTCCAATTTGTCACCCAGGCGTGACATTAACGACATGTCAGATGTGTGTGATATGTATTTGTGACAGCAAAAGGACGTTATCATCATCATCTTCTTTTAGATTCTGGATATTAACCCGGTGGTTCAGTTGTTAGGGCGTCGACCTCACGGTGCACAGGTCGTGGCTGCGGCCTTCCTGTATGGAGTTTGCATGTTCTCCCCGGGCCTGCGTGGGTTTTCTCCGGGTGCTCTGGTTTCCTCCCGCATTCCAAAAACATGCATTAATGGAGTAATTAATGCATGCATTAATGTGATTAATGCAACATGCATTAATCACATTTCTAACAAGAAACTACTTTCTCGTCGAAGAGTTTTTTTGTTTTTTTGTCGGAGCCTTTATGTCACACATGCATACAGTCTAACTTTTAGTTTTTCTACATGGGCAGCTGCTGGTTGTCGTGTCTGTTTTTGTCTCGTGCAGCGTTAGGCACCCCCTCCCCCCCTTCCCCTTCCTCTAAATAAAGTTGCTTTTCCCGGCACTGTCGTGGCCTCGGGGGGACTGAGGGTGCTGAACTGAACATCCCTGCTTTGAGTCTTTCTCGTCGCATGTCATTTCTCATTTACGTCTCGCCGTCAATAAAAGCACCGAGGCAGGACGTACGAGATGCGCCGTGAAACGGCGGCGCTTCTTGAATTTGCTGGAAATGTCAGTTATGGAATGAAATGACTTGAGATTTACCTCACGGATACAACAGACAAGCCCGTTTTTTTTTTTCTCCGTATTTTGTAACATTAACTGTAAGCGACCCCCTGTTTCTGTTTCCCTTTATTAACCATCACGTAGCTTGTTCCAATCACGTCCAAGCTCATTTGATGACACCATTTCTTTTGGCGAAACCTATACAGTTGATTTGTTCGATGTGTGAGTATTGCTTGTTCCTTGTCACTAGACTGACAAGTTCCAAACCGTGGAAACATTTAAGAGACCGCCAAAATTTCTTCCAATATCAAGTGGCTAACTAACACAAAAGAGGACACAGAATGCCCCAAAACACCGCCGTTGCTATTTATGTAAGAACTTGTGAAGCGATTTGGTTGTAATCAAGAAAACCTTTGGAAAATGTCTCGAACCGGCTGTTCAACTCAACGCTTGAGTTTTTTTTTTCTTGTCGTGAATATATCAGTCCAAAAAATGTACCTTTTCTTTGAATGAGGCATTTAAAATGAACAGGAAACAAAAGAGTCAATGAGCCCCCTCCAGTGAATGAGCGTTCTGTCAAAACGTGATCTTGTTATGAGTTAGTGAGTTTTGTTTATCGATTGAGGATTGCTCGCATTCTGGATGTAATATAGGCAAGATGGACATGAAGGAACTGCTGTTATTTTACAGCGAATCTACAAAAGTATATTGACGTGTTGAATCATAATAATAATGGGTGGCCCGGTAGTCCAGTGGTTAGCGCGTCGGCTTCACAGTGCAGAGGTACCGGGTTCGATTCCATCTCCGGCCGTCCTGTGTGGAGTTTGCGTGTTCTCCTCGTGGTCTGTGTGGGTTTTCTCCGGGTGCTCCGGTTTCCTCCCACATTCCAAAAACATGCATGGTAGGCTGATTGAGCACTCCAAATTGTCCCTCGGGTGAGCGCGGATGGTTGTTGGTCTCTGTGTGCCCTGCGATTGGCTGGCAACCGGTTCAGGGTGTCCCAGCCTACTGCCCAAAGACAGCTGGGATAGGCTCCGGCACCCCCCCGCGACCCTAATGAGGATCGAGCGGTTTGGAAGATGAATGAATGAATGAATGAATAATAATAATAATCATAATAATTGTAAAAAATTGTCCAATCATCCCTTGCAGGTTAATTGACATTTCAATTAACAAAAACAGGAAGTGACAGCATGAAATTGCATTTTGGTATTAATAGTTAAATAAATTAAACTGGAGTTAAAGTAAACCAGTTTCATCTCGTAATCCACAGTGGCCCGTGAGATATATATATATATATATATAAAAATTATATATATATATATATATATATATATATATATATATATATATATATATATATATATATATATATATATTTTTTATTTTATTTTTTTGCATGATTCTATTATTCTTGTTCCTATTTTTATATTGTCCCACTGACATGTTGCTCTTTTTTCCCCTTTTTAAAAAAATGGATTGTTTGTTTTATTGGCATTCATAATTCCGGATATTATGGAATGTCGATTTTTCCAGGCGCTCTCAAACTTATCACCCATCGGTCTGATTTTGTACTCAAGGCGAGAGGTCAGGAATGATCGGCGATCACAAAATATGATGCAATCGGTCGTCTTGTGAACGTGTCCCTTGGTGATTCCGTTCGACGCAGACAAGCGAGTGCTCTGTGCTGTTGGCTTCCATAACAAAAATATCATGTAATCAGTTGCTTTCTGAATGTGTCTCTTGATGATTAAGTTCAACGCAGACAAGCGAGGGCTCTGTGCTGTCGGCTTTGATAAAGTATGATGTTATCCGTCGTCTTGTGAACATGTCTCTTGGTTATTTAATATGAAGTTCGACGTAAGACAAACGAGTGCTCTGTGCTGTTGGCTTTGAGCAGACGGTGGAAGAATTCATATTCACGGTCCTTATAAGCGGCGTGTAGACTGTCCACACTAATGGCCAACTATAAGAAAAAAAAAAAAAAAAAAAGAGAACATTTTTAGGTGTTTTTCCAAGCGGTATAATTTTAACATGAATCTGTAGGATTTCAAAGAACTTTAGTAGGCATTGGTGGGTCAGTGCTTAAATTAGTTTTGCTCCAACGGACCGTTCGCCACCAACATCCGACCGACCCTTACCCGACTGCTCTCCGGGACCTTAAATGACCCCTTGACCCCCAGTGTGCTTTTGCTGTGTTCACAAACCTGATGGGCGAAATGTGGAGGTCGAATTTCATGTCCATGCATGCACTGCATTGATGACCATACAGAGCATTCGTTTTTATTTTATTTTATTTTTTTTACTCATTCATGCAAAAATCGGAATTTTTATTACTCGCTGAAGAAATAAGATGAGAAAAAAATTTATTTGTCTCACAATGGAGACATTCCCGATTTACAGCAGCAAAATTATGAAAAGGGCGAAGTAGAAGAACAAAAAAATCTATCAGTAACTATAAATGATCAAATATAAATCCAAGCATATTAAAAATGGCTGAGTGGGGGGGTGAGTCCAGGTTTTCAGGTCTGTCTGTTCAATAGCCTGACAGCAGTCTGCGGAAACATGTATGCATGTAAAGTATATGATCATATACTGACAAATGACCATAACCCATCATTATTTCATTATGTGCCGTAACCCAAAAGACGGTAATATTGAAGCAACACTTATATTAGTCACAGATACGGTCAATACAAATACAGTATGATACTGTTCAAATTAATTTGAGTATATTAACTGCAAGTGACTGCTGCCAGTAATCTTCTGTTTTGACAGAGCAATTCTTGTACATGAATTACATGCTAGCAAATACATGCTAGCAATGTATTTGTATCCGGCTTAGGTGAAATGCACACCGCCTGTATAATGTAACGATCTATTCTGCTTGTGTGGCGTCATGGCCCGAGCAAACAAAAGCAGCTTTTCTGTTGGTGCATTTCGAGAGTAACGCCATCCAGAACGGCCTCCCCGCCTAATGCATCATCCAGTGATCACGTCAGATTTGATCTCGTCAGTCATGTGATGCCTCTTTATTATGCCCAACAGTGCCCATCATCCCCAGCTACCTGTACAGCCTGGACGAATCAACAGACGGGGTGTCCAACGACACCTACCACAGCCGCAGATGCCTGCGGGAGCCTTCGATACAATCGTGTCCTTATACGACAACACGGTGAGGTTGTCGGGTTCCAACGCCACGGTCCCGCCGACGTCGGCGCCGCCGTTATGCCGGATGGCGCGCTGCCGCAGAACTCCACCGACTGCCCCCGCTCGAGCAGCAAGCTGATCAACGAGAATGTCAAAGTGGGCTTGTTGTTTGCCTCCAAAGCCACCGTGCAGCTGCTGACCAACCCTTTCATCGGGCCGCTCACCAACAGGTGCGCTTTTTGCTTTCTTTGGATTTAGCCACCGTGCGGTCAAAGTGTGCGGCTTTCGATCTCGCAGCACTTAACTCATTCACTCCCAAAGACGTTTTTATACGTCTTTTCAGACTTGGTTTAGAATTGGCTGCTACTGAATGAGTTAAAGACACGTAATTTTATTTGTATTTTTTTACTGGCCCTGTTGCATTCAGGCCTTCAGTACAGGTCATTGCAATTGGAAGTCTCGATTACTGTGATGGCCAAACAGAATATATCTCTTACTTGAAACGTACACATGTATTTCTGCAAAGTACTTTTGTGCCCTCCTTTGGACTAAATTCTCTGGCAACAAATCAACGGTTGTCCTTGGTTAGTTCTTGCACATGGAGTCATGACCTTGCTTAACCCAAAAAGATACTAACTACCGTAATTTCTGCACTATAGAGCGCACCTGATTATAAGCCGCACCCACTACATTTTTAGAGGAAAACCAATTTTGTACATGCACAAGCCGCACCCGTATATAAGCCGCACGTGCCCACATTAAAACACGTCAACATATTTACAAAGAAAGAGAGAGTTTTCAAAGTTTTAATCATATAACTTAACAATAATAATAATCTAACGTTCTTCCCAAACGGTGCCTGTGATGCGGCAGTAAAACGCTAGCAACATGGTAACAACATGCTAGCAACAGAATAGCAACACAGTATAACAGGTCTGGTTAAAGAACATACGGGTACTTGTAAAAATCATGCTGAGCCGTCGTTTATGCCAAGTTGACGTGCAGCAGCTCTGTTTCCTTCTTTATCGGACAGCTGGATTGCTTTTAGTTTGAAAGCTGCGTCATATGCCTTTCTTTTTGCATTTTCCATGATGAGGGTATGTTCACGCTAATTTAATTGATGCACAAGACAAGAAGTTGCAGTCTTCCTCGACGCATATATTTCACCGGTCTTAATCTTACCTTTTCTACTCCAGCGCCCCTGGTGGCCGATAGAAAAATTACACAAATTGGCCGCATCACTGTATAAGCCGCAGGGTTGAAAGTTTGGGGAAAAAAGTAGCGGCTTATAGTCCGGAATTCACGGTACACCTATTTTGCGCACTATAATGTGCGTTGGCGCACCTTCAATGAAAATGTTAATGCCCTTTCTGCTTGGCTCTCGACGAAGGCGGACGCTTTTTGCTCTGCTCCTGTCCCCCCCCCCCTACCCTCTCCTTGCTCGCCACTTAGTCTATGTGCTGTCTGTGTCTTAACTTTGCCTAGCCTCCTATCGTATTTTCACCCTAAAACAAACCATGGAATTGGTTGGCTGGTCTCTTGATGCAATCGACAAAATTTTTTCGACGAGAAGAGCAGGCAGTGGGGAGCCCGCTTGCCCCTCGGGACATTTGCTGCCGGGTACACCCTAGATCCCTGGAGGAAGCGGAGAATGGTGTGCCTGTCAATACTGTCCGTCGAGGAGGAGGAAGACATCTACATTATCGGCTTTCTGATAGCAGGTATGCTGCTGTTTGGTGTTAGCAGTTTCCTGCTCTATCGCAAAATTCAACCGACGGGAGCAGCTTTATTGGAAGTGAAGAAGCTGCGGTCATTCTCGATGGTCGGCGCGAATGTCCAACACTCAGACTCAAGCGGTGACTGAGCTCAACCGCAATATGGATGCGGTTCTGGAGCGTCTCCGTCCGATCGTTATCATCATGGAGAAGTTGGAATTTGCGCTTCAAAAATAAATTGAGGATTTGGCTGATCGGCGCCAGTGAAGGGATACAGCCACGGACTCAAGGCCACCTGGAATTGTTGGCGGCCGTCCCAAAACAAAACAACGCTATCTGGACCTTTTCCCTGAAAGTACGCATGGAAGCTAGTGTCCCCACCATCACCCCCTCCTTCTCGGCCATGGACTGATAAGCCGGGACTGTCTCCATGAGCAGACCTTGACGAAGCAGCTGCGGCCTGCCCTTATCATCAACGCCTTCATCGTCCCTTTGTTTTTCCCCGTGATGTGACCTGATCTGCTGTGCGCTGAATGGACTGGCAGCACGCTGGTCGGGTCGCGTCGCGTTCCCCCACCCATCCACCCACCCCTCACCACATGTTATGTCTTGTGACTTGTTGTAACTGTCATATGCTTTGATGTGCAGGGTATTTTTCTCCTAGACTTAAATTATCCTCAGAAGAGGGTAGTTCGAGCATGGTTTTTTTTCCCTCTCCTTCCCTAGTGTTTACTTTCTCAACTAAGATCTCGGGGCGCTGTATATACGGCGAGTACCGACAGGCCCTTCGCACTGTATCCCATGTTCGTCATTGTTTTTCATGTTTCTTGTGCAGAGCGTGCCTGTTAAGTCCAAATTACCCCATGGGGATAAATAAAGTTTCCTGAATCTGAATCTGAATCTGAATCTGAATAATGTTGATGTTTACAGCCTAAAAACATGTATAATTTAAAAAAAAAAAAACACTTTCATTTTTGGCGGATTTCACTTGTCACGGGTTATTTTTCGAACGTAGCCCCCGCCTTAAACAAGGGAACACCGTCTTGTTATTGTAGAAGGGGACATGAAAATGTTTAACCCGTTCATGCACCAATAATGATAACCTGTGTAAGCTGTCCACTGCAGTAACCGCTGTCCCTGAAAGGGTTATTATGTTGCTTAAACCGATTTATATCATGCAAGCTCCAAATGTGCTCCTTCACGGTCAAACAGAGCGGAAGTCCTGATTATGTGCATTTTGCATACAGTACGTGAGGTTAAAGGAAGCACTTGCTCGTTTTCACACGTGGATAGCGATACAATGGGTGCGACAAATGACATGAATGTCGGAGTAATACATACAGCAAATTCTGATTTTCACGAATACGAGCAATAAATGCTGAGGCAGTCATGTCAGCGCATTTTGTGAGACCAGGAGCATCCGTGGCTCTTACAACTCCACAATCATCGTTCATAGAAATATCCACGTCATATTGTGTCTGTCTCAGTGCGCTAACATTATTGCCGTGCACCTCCAAGGTAGTATTTAGTGTCTCGGCTGCACTCTCAGGTAGCGTGTAAATGAGAACAGCAGCACTATTCACCTTCTCGCCTGACGAAGGACAACACAAGGCAAGTCAGGCAAATCGCCCACGTACTATGAATATAAAGGCTTTGCTTTCAAATGACACTATCATGTCATAAAATATATTATCATAATTATTATTATTATTATTATTATGCCCTGTTTGGACAACATAGAAAATGTAGCTTATTATTGGCAATAGTACCGTAAATTCCGGACTATAAGCCGCTACTTTTTTCCCCAAACTTTCAACCCTGCGGCTTATTCAGTGATGCGGCCAATTTATGTAATTCTTCTAACGGCCGCCAGGGGCGCTCGAGTAGAAAAGGTAAGATTAAGACCGGTGGAATATATGCGTCGAGGAAGACTGCAACTTCTTGTCTTGTGCATCAATTAAAATTAGCGTGAACATACCCTCACCATGGAAAATGCAAAAAGAAAGGCATAAGACGCATTGCTATTCTTGTAAATATGTTTAATGTGGGCACGTGCGGCTTATATACAGGTGCGGCTTGTATATGTACAAAATTGGTTTTCCTCTACAAATGTAGTGGGTGCGGCTTATAATCAGGTGCGCTCTATAGTGGGGAAATTACGGTCATTGTAATGTGAAGACAATGCACACCTTTTGAAGTGTTTGTCTCTTGTTCTGCCACTAGGATTGGATACCAGCTTCCCATATTCATTGGCTTCTGTATCATGTTCCTCTCTACAATTAGTAAGTTGCACTGCGCTACGCTATATACAATATATACATACATACACACACACCCACACAGTTTTAAAAGAAAATAAAGTGCCTGCTTCATGCCTGACATGTCCTTGCCCATATTTATTTTATTCTTATTGTCGTGAAGTGTTCGCCTTCTCATCGAGCTACGCTTTGCTGTTTCTGGCCAGATCACTTCAAGGTGTGGGCTCCTCCTGCTCATCTGTTGCAGGTAAGAACTCAATCTCGCCGTATGGTTCTCATATCCGGTCATCTATTCATTTATTTGAAATACTTTGAATGAAATCACCAATATTGGGCAGTGGCCCTTTCTTGGGCAATGAACCAGATCTTGTACCATGTGGTCCGCCCTAGATTCTGTTGGAGGAAGTGGCCTTTTTTTCCTGCATGTGTTCGTTTTAATTTCGGGTAGTGAGACTGTTGGTTATTCGAATACAGGCTGGAGACGACGAACGTTTTTTTCGAAGCTTTTATTGATAGAATATTCCGGGCGCCAATGAGTTACAGACCATGGCTGCAGCAGATCACAAGTGCAAAGACACAAAGGACTCGCAACATATTGCTATCATCAGAAGGGCGGCGCAGAAACTGTTGTGCGACATCGGGACTTTAGTGTCTGTCTAAACCGATTCTAGCTTGGATCAAGTGGCCCATTCCTATGCCCCTGGGCGTCACCGCAAAGTCTCCAGTAAGCAGTTCGGCGAGGTTAACTGATGAGTTGGTGTGCTTCAAGGACACATCTCAACTCAACTGTGCACTTTCAAACAGCCATCGCGGCATACAAAGTTCTGTACACGGAGCAACTAACATATATACGACAATAAAGCAATAAATCAGGAACAAAGATGGTAGAAAGCACCAAACAGTAAAACTAAGATCAAATCTGAGCCATGCTGAGTCAAATGCCAAAGAATACAAGTGAGTTTTGAGGCGGGTTTTAAAGATGGGCAGCAAGAGGGGGGGCTTGCCGAATGTTCAGTGGGAGGTCATTCCAGAGAGAGGGACCAGCTACGGAAAAGGCTCCATCCCCTCTGAGCCTCCGATTAGTTCTTGGTACCTCTAATAATGTCTGGTCCGCAGACCTGAGGCGCCGGCAGGTATGTAGAGGCGGAGGAGCTCAGAGAGCTAAGATGGAGCGTGGCCATTTAAAGATTTGAAAACAAATAATAGGATCTGAAAAAGAACTCTAAAAAGTATAGGGATCCAGAGTAGGAGTGATGTGCTCCCTCTTACGAGTACCAGTCAAGAGGCGAGCAGCGGCATTATGGACCAACTGGAGACGCTTAATGGAGGATTGGCTGACTCCAAACTAAAGTGCATTACCGTAATCCAGCCGGGATGTGATGAAGGCCTGAATTACTGTTTTCAAAGTGCTCATGAGAAAGGAGAGGTTTGACTTCTTCTTGTCCTTGTCCTTCCTGTGCTACCCAAACAGCGTTTTAAGAAACTTCTCAGTGAATATTCAGGTGAAGTAAGAGTAATGTGCCATCACTGGTCACAGTAAGTACAGAATATACTTCAAAGCTAAATTGTTATCAAGCTCATTATCTTGAGGCGAACACAACATCCCGCGTTCCACCATTCATCCCGACTGAATTGTCGAAAATCATTTGTAAATGTCGGTCAAATGTGTATGTCTATATTTTCAGGGATGGGAATGCTTGCAAGTGTGTACACAGATGACGAAGAAAGGGGGCATGCAATAGGGATCGCCCTTGGGGGTCTGGCAATGGGAGTTTTAGGTAGGCAACCGTTTGAAACTCATTACACTATCGAGACGGTATACATAAGTATCGGGACACCTGGCTATGATAACAAAAACAGCTTAATCATAAAATATCAAGTTTCTCATTCCTGCTTTGGCCTTTTTTTTTGGGTGTGTGAATTTTAGCCCATTCAACCAAAAATGAATTTGTATTGAAGAGAAAATGATATTTCCTCACTCTGTTGCATAAATGTTGGAACCATCGAATTGTTCATTACCAAATTGTAGCACAATGTTATTGGTATCCTGCCAGAAAATGGACCAGAAAATGGACCAGAAAATGGATGGATGGATCTTTTAGCATGCTCAAGTGTTGAGATTAAGGCTTTCTTTGAATGAATTGAGTAAGGGATGTGTCCTGATACTTTTGTGCCTGTAACGTACATGACATGATTTGGTCATCTTGGAAATAGACACACTTTGATTTTAAGATTGTCCTCCACAGTTGGACCTCCATTTGGTAGTGTCATGTATGAATTTGTTGGAAAGACTGCTCCGTTCCTCATTCTGGCTTTTCTGGCTCTCTTTGACGGAGGTACACAATCGTTGCAATATCCTGCATCTTACGACAAGACCAATGATTGATTCATCTCAAGAATTTTACTCTAATCAACCTTCATTTTAATATCATCTCCTTAAATGTTTCTTCATAGCTTTACAGCTTTTTGTACTAAAGCCCACCAGGGTCGAACCAGAGGTGAGTAGATTCCTCTCGACACTAATTTATAAAGGCTCACAAAATTAACTTTTCATTAGTTTCCAAAAATACATGGAAAAATTGGTTCAGTTCAAACATATCTTTTTTTGGGTTTGTTTTAACATAACCCTTGAATACAGCCTGTAACCCAGGGGTCGGGAGCCTATGGCTCGCGAGCCATATATGGCTCTTTTGATGATCGCATCTGGCTCGCAGAGAAAACAAAATATTTTCGCTTGTTTAATCCATCCGTGGACTTTTCACTGCTCGCGTCCTGTTCAGGGCTGCAATTGGCTGCAATTGGATGATACCGGCCTACGTCGGCCGTTACTGGGTAACAGGTAAACGCCCCCTTTTGAATCAGACCGCTCGGTCATTAGCTCAAAGCTAATCCTTCGACGAATAAGAGGGCGAAAAGAAGAAAAAGATGACGAGTATGGTACACTTCCGCACGAATGGACCAAAGGATTCGCCTTTGTGGAGAGAACTTGTCTAATTTGCAATGACAAAATACCACCGATGAAACGGTCGAATGTAAAATGGCACTTTGACACGCTTTGACACGCAACAAAATACCCTGCGGCAGACTCCAAAAAGGAAGCGTGCAAGCTAATGAGCAGGGTGCAAGCTAGCCGGCAGCAACCCGCGTACGGACCTGGCATGATGCCTATACAGTAATTCCGCTAGCTTTGCTTAACCATCGCGAGGAACGGAAAACCTTCACGTTAATGGTGAGTATTACAGTAATACCTCGGTTTTCGACCGTAATCCGTTCCAGGAGGCTGTTCGAAAACCGATTTGTTGGAAAACCGAAACCACGCCCTTTAAAAAAAAATCTTTATTGAAGACGCTACACGAGGAAGCGTCAGTTCCTCGTGTAAGGAAAGCGGAAGGAGTCAAGTGGCACATTCAAATGCGCTCAGTTTGGTCGAGAACCGATTTTCGGTCGTAATCCGAGCCATAAAAAAACTTGACATTTTTGGTCGAAAACCGATTTGGTCGACAACAGAGGCAAACCGAGGTTTGACTGTAGAACAAAATTATTTTAAAGAATACATTCAGAGGCTTATTATACTGCCATTTTGTTGAATTCACTTTTGAAATACAGTTTATACATATACGGTTTATGGCTCTCACTGAAATACATTTCCAAATATTTTGCTTTCACGGCTGTCTTAGTCAAAAAGGTTCCCGACCCCTGCTGTAACTTGATAACACGATAAGCTGTCCACTGTAGTAACCGCTGTCCTTGAAAGGGTTCCAAAAAAAATATGATGTAATAAAAATATACACTGTACCTTTTGTCTTGAACAGAGTCAGAAGGGGACGCCACTGTTGACCCTTCTGAGGGATCCATACATTATAATTGCAGCTGGTAAGAACATAAAACCAGGACAGTAGACACAAGCAAATTCAATGTCATTTCATTCAGTCTAATATGTATGAATAAATATTTTCCAAGTACAGCACTGATAAATGTAAAGATGCGTATTTGGTCTCTCAGGATTGCTCGCTACGTCATTTTCGTGAATGCGGAAAGCAAAACGACCCATTTATGTCTTCTTCACAGGTGCTATTTGTTTTGGAAATATGGCCATCGCCATGCTGGAGCCGACGCTGCCCATTTGGATGATGGAGACCATGTGTTCCAGGAAATGGCAGCTAGGTATTTACCCGGCTTTTTTTTTTTCAGCACTTTAACGCAACACGACCACACACGAACGTGGATGTCAACTTTGAATGCTCATCTGGGTCAGTTGCACTTGAACATCCAGTGTAGTATTTCGTGACATGACAAAAGTACAATCGGCTATTTGAAAAATATCCACCCGAAGCTATCAGAAATATTTAAGTACACACAATCGTAATTTTTCTGGGATGTAAAATTTGCTGTCTAGTAGACCACACGGATCCCATTTCAATCAGATTAATGTTAAAATAAAAGCTATTCTTTTTGGGGCACTTTTCAATTGTGTTCATTTATTTACCGCTATGTTTATTAGCATGTCAGCTTCTTGACTTGACAATAGTTTCCCACTTTTTCTTGCAAATGTACCCGAAATCTGTCATATCGTGAGGCATCTCCTGTATGCAGCGCTCTTCCCCTCACCGCACGGATTAAAAAAATTTTTATTCGGTCCTCTAGGCTCCAAAACGTTCACATGTTTTGTCACGAGTTTCTTCTTATGAAGAAGGTTTTATAATGAAAATTAACATTTTATTTGCAAATATTTGCTGCAGGCATCTTGATAACCTACTTTTCATTTTGTATTTTCTTCGTTTCGGAGAGATGTGCTTTTCTCCATAATTGATCTTCACCGTGCACAACAGTGGACATCATTGCATTTACTACTTCCATCTTAAACAAGTGAATTGTTGACCTATCGCTTTTTAAGCTAACCATACTGCAAGGGTCTCCAAGTCCAGTCCTCGGGAACCCCAATCCAGCCCGTTTTACATGCATCCCGAGCTCTAACATGCCTGACCCAAATGATCAACTCATCAGCCAGCTTTGCGCAAGCCTGTTAAGTCATTCACTCCCAAAGACGTTTTTATACGTCTTTTCAGACTTGGTCCAGAATTGGCTGGTACTGAATGAGTTCATAATCGCTCACTTGAATTAGGTGTGTTGGAGCGACGGGCACGTATAAAACAGGCTGGATAGGGGCTTCCGAGAACCGTATTCGGAGACCGCTGCTACTGTATAGAGTACCGTAAATTCCGGACTATAAGCCGCTACTTTTTCCCAAACTTTCAACCCTGCGGCTTATACAGTGATGCGGCCAATTTATGTCATTTTTCTAACGGCCGCCAGGGGCGCTCGAGTAGAAAAGGTAAGATTAAGACTGCCGCGTCACAGGAAACGTTTGGGAAGAAAGTTATATTATTATTATGATTGTTAAGTTATATTCTTAAAACTTTGAAAACTCTCTCTGTGTACCGTCTTTCTTTGTAAATACGTTGACATGTTTTAATGTGGGCACATGCGGCTTATATACGGGTGCGGCTTGTGTATGTACAAAATTGGTTTCCCTCTAAAAATGTAGTGGGTGCGGCTTATAATCAGGTGCGCTCTATAGTGCGGAAATTACGGTATGTTCATATTTTCAAACGCAATGGAGTCCGACAGTCGAAACGCATCAATCATGTTCTTTCGGCAAAAACTATTTTGTGATTTGGAAACCGACCAGTAAGTATTCTCTTACTGCCTGGAAGTAAATATGAATCACCTAGGTGAATAATCTGCAGCATACAAAAACGACAGTATATACTGCGTTTCTCCCTCTGGTTATGTGTCCTGCGTGCGAGAAAAGCCTCAGTCCACACTACCTCTACTGTTGCTGTTGTTGTTGTTGTTTGAATATTGTATTTATAAACCGTCATTTTATTTATTTATTGATTTTATCCTATTTTATTCTCTTTTTATTTATAAAATGCACTAAGGAGTAGCACCCAAATTTCGTTGTATGCTATACAATGACAATAAAGGCGATTCTGATTCTGATTCTGATTCTGATCTGGTTGTGCATTTATTGGTTTATTCCTTGAGTCTCTGCTCGATATGAAAGTCTTGGTCCGATAAAAATAAAATGACAAACAGGATATTGGGGTGTCATCTGCTGCAAGGTGGAAAGCGCAGGTCTTCATTACGTCGAAGACAATGGAAGATGTACGGCGGCTTTGATGATGAAGCGCTGATACCATCTGCTTATCTTTCAAAGCCTTTTGCCACACCTTCAGTCTTTTGTACAGTCTGGTTTTTTTTTTGTGTCTCTTCTGTGTGTGTCTAGGAGTGGCTTTCTTACCAGCATCCGTCTCCTACCTTATTGGAACCTACATCTTTGGAACGCTTGCGCACAAGATGGGGAGGTAGGAGGGAAATCAGCCTTATCTATTCTCCGTCTCTCCTCGGCTCCCTCGGGGTGGGTGCGATATCTGTTTCCGCTTTTCGAAATTAGATTTCGGTGTTTTTAATGTTTGTGAGCCTGGTGGCCTCACTGAAGCCCTTTGACGCATGCTAGCGTCATAATGTCTCGTCGACGATATGTCCACACTTGGAATGGCAGTTCAAGCTTTTGTGACACATCTTTATTTCGAAAGGACTTTCAAACGATACCGATGAAACTGTTGTTTTTCTCGCGACGACTTTAGGCCCTGCTTTACAAAATATCAACTGCAATCAATCTCCTCTGCTGTGATCATGACCATACCCAGTTGTATAGCAGACAACATAATGGTATTAAGTCTTCTTCTACCATGACCGCAGTGATTGTCTTTATATCCACTTTATTCCTGATAGCTCTCACGGAGTAACGATGATGTGCACGACGAAGAATGTTACAGCAAATGCCTGCGCCCCCATCAAAAGAACAGTTAACACAAAATGACAAAATAATACAACCCAACACATAAGACACAGACAGTCGTGCAATCTTAACCACTTTTCCTGCATACACTTTGTTGTTTGCAACAGTTATTGATGAAAGAGGAGCCAATCAAAGTGTCCTTTTCACCAGTGGATCCAAGACGTCATGCTGAAAATGTGCACACGTCTGCTACAAGCCAAGTTTGAAAAACGAAAAAGAGATTGGCTCTCATCGCCTGTCCCATGTAAATCCGCTTCAATTCCAAGCCGCGACTCCCAGTTCCACAGACGCATCCGCACTTGCCGACGGCTATCTACTCGGGCGCCATCTATGCCGCCCTGCCACACTTTATTAGTTAACCTCTAAAATGATTAGGCCCTGCGATTGGCTGGCAACCGGTTCAGGGTGTACCCCCGCCTACTGCCCGAAGAAAGCTGGGATAGGCTCCGGCAAACCCCCGCGCCTCCCTTGTGAGGATAAGGCGGTTCAGAGTTAATCGGCTTAGACTGAGCTTTCCTAAACTGAACTCTGAGATTTTTGGACAACTTGCATAATATTGTCACGTCTCACTTTTTACGGCTTGTATAATTTCAAGGAGGGAGTTGTTTTTGACTGTCTTCAACAATTTGGTGAAAATTGTTCTACTCTATTCAAATGTAGCCATTTTAGCATCGTATACTGTTTTATGAGTAGGGATGCCCTTTCGGGTAACATGACATTTTCATCTGGTTCAAAGGTGCTCAAGTGCCCAACATTCTCCTCAGGCACCCGTTTGCTTCTGATCACTTTTATACATGTTCCCCTAATCCCTTTTTTTCTGGCTTGAGTGACATTTTATTTTCTGGCTTTGAACAACAAGAAAAAGTCATTTATTAAATGGCGTGTATTTGCCATGTGTGATGAAGACTAAAGCGACAACGTAATAATTCCTTGATTGACCGAATTGTCTATCTACCCCCAACAGATGGCTTTGTGCTCTTATTGGGATGGTGATGGTTGGCGTCTGTGTAATAGGGGTAAGTATTGCGGAGTTCTATACAGCAGTAGCCGTCACGAGGAACTTCTTCTTTATTATTATTATTATTATTATTATTATTAGTCACTTAATATTGGTATTCTGTGACTTGGTGTACTATCCGCTTATTGTAGGTTCCATTTGCAAGAAGCATCTATGGTCTCATTCTCCCAAACTTTGGGGTTGGGTTCGCCATAGGTCAGTATGTAACATTTAAAAGATAATAATACTCCCAGATTCATGTACCACACAGAATATGTCACCTGTTCACCATCTGTTACAGGCATGGTGGACTCTTCTATGATGCCGATCATGGGATACTTGGTGGACTTGCGGCACGTGTCGGTTTATGGAAGTGTGTATGCCATTGCCGATGTGGCTTTTTGCATGGGATTTGCTTTAGGTAAGCAGGAGGTCCAACAAAACAAATATGATGACACTGAAAGAGCTCAGAGGGCTTTGTTTCCGTCTTGCGGCACTACAGAAAAATGGATACAGTGAAACTCCTCTACAATGAAATCATGTTTGCAGCAAGATATTTTTCACAACAGGGGGGTTTTCACTGTAGCAAATTTGATCTCAGATGTAAACACACACGCACACACAAACGTATGTGTACTCTTTAGTTGTATTCCAATAGTGCATAAATATGAGCATACACTTATTTGACACTTCATATAGTCAGTGTAGAAAGAAAAAAATGATGATCAGCATTCACTTTCACTTACATCAATTTCTTGGATAATGTCTTTTATTTTGCTTCCTCCGTCTTTCATTTTGATCACTTTTACCCTCTCTTCCAGCATCAGAGCTCTTCTTGTCTTAGCTGCTTGACATCCAGAGGTCCGTTTTGTAGCCATTTTAGCAATGCAACGTTCTAGCTGCGTCTGAAACTAACAATAACAAATACTTCCTGGACTACTGCGCATATGTAAACCAGTGTGGTGGTTGCTGTTTCCGAACGAAGCAGTAGAGTTCGCTTTGTGTTAGACTTCGTAGTCGTGAATCTTGTCGCGAGGCAAGAGCAGAGAAAAAGATTTCGTATAACGCAACAGGCGTTTTTTTCGTTGTATGGGGGGGCAGAAGATTTTTTCACACTAGGGGGTAGTAAAGGAGAAATTCTCTTCACTGAGGACAGATTCACAAGAGGGCTGCATAATCTTGCGTGTCAACATGTCATTAGAGAATCTAACGATTGGGATTGTCCAACTGACACTGGGCCAAGCACACCACTTTAGTCAAATTTGAACTTGAGCTAACGCCGAGGGAATGTTCAGCTAATGCAGCATGTAGCCAGTGAATCAGACAGATGATCTTCATCCCGCGGCCATGAAATAGATTTTCTTCCCATGCTTGCCAATTAGCACAAAGCAAGTACCGTAGCAGGTTTTGACACACGAAGTGTAGCGCTCTGGAGCAGTTGGTGCTTTGGTGCCTTACTCAAGAGCACTTCAACAGTGCTTGGGAAGGAATGTGACATTTCCTGTACAGTCCTTATTTCCCCATAAGTGTCCAGTCTTCTGATTTACCGAGTTACAAACAGTCACTGAAAGTCATCAAGTCTACCATGTTACTTTAAACCTGGGGTATGGAACACTGGTTCCTCGAGAGCCATATCCAAGTGATCAGTTCATCAGCAAGTTCTGTCGAGGCCTGAAACGACAAACAATTGCGGAACCGGAGTTCCTTTACCCCTGCTTTCAACCAACCGACAATTGTCACACTTGTCTTTTTCTTTTATAGGTCCATCTATTGGAGGATCCATTGCCGAAAGTATTGGCTTCCCCTGGTTGATGACCATTATTGGAATAGTGGACATTTTATATGCTCCCCTTTGCCTCTTTCTCAGGAACCCACCCGGACAAGAGGAAAAAATTGTAAGATTTCAACCATGCTTGTTCCGTTGCGGTTTTATTTTTGTGACCTGTCCAATGCAATCATACATCGACCGTCAATTAAATCCACATTTCCCGATTGTCTTTCAGGCTATTTTGATGGACACCAACTGTTCGATGAAGACAAGGTCCTACTCCACGCAGGGAAATTACTATCAAGGTGAAAACATGGAGCCCGATTACGATGATTATGACTAGCCGTGCAGGGTCAAATGAAAAAAAAAGGGTTCAGAGGATTTATTTTGTTGTATAAAACTAAGGAACACAGATAAAATACCAACAAAACAAAGCAGCTAAGCTATTTCCATGTGAACATATTGCATTCCATTTTCTCTATTCGTTGTCTTATTAGCGCTTGTAACCGAGACAAAGCTAACTCGATCTTGAGCTGTCTTTGCTAGCGCACCATATGTCGGAACCAACGGCCTTATTTGTTATAGACCACTTTTTTTTCCCCCCCAAGCACTTTGTAGACAGTAGAAGGGTGCTCGGGAAAATGTTCACGGACTATTTCAAAATGGTCCCCAAAATGGTCATGTCTCTTTGATGTCCCGTGTTTCCAATACATTGAACTCGCCTGCGATGTTTTTCCCCCTCTTGCCTAAAATTGCTTAGAAATGTGGATGATGATGTCAGTGACAGTTATATGAATGAATGAGAGTATGGTGAAACTGTTGAGCGGAGGGTCAAACCCAACGTGCCAAATTTGTTCCCGTTTGATTTACAATTGTGTGCGCAGAATAGAAGATGGGAACGAGAGGAGAAAACACATTTATGAGTATTGTCTTACTGTAGGTCACCTATTAATTTCATACTGCCGGCGCATGTGCTGGTGCATCGTGCCATTTTCATTTGATTAAGATGTGCAGAATTGTAAAGCTAAATTTGTTGCTCTTCTTGCTTGCAAACATCAAAACAAAAATGCAACACTGTGATCGGTAATAACAAAATAAAGCGAAAGGGAGGACAAACTGAAGGTTTTATGCTTTTTTGGGGGGCGGGGTGAGATTTGTAGGTCTGAACAGCACACACACACTGCCTTTGAATTGAGTTTGACCAATATGCAAACGATTGCACCGGGACTCAAACCATAATGTTAACATTTGTTGGAAATACACGGTAATGTATGGACAAATCAAAGGCCAGCAGCATTTTGCTGTTTAAGAATTGCTATTTTTGTTAGCACATCGTTCTCTTGTCCATGCCTTGCCAGTTGCAGGGCATGATGGCCAATTGGGGTTTATTGAAGTAAATCGGATCTTTTTATGTCATTCGTTCAAATTATGAAAAACAAATGCTATTTCTAATGTGAACGGAACGTATCCGTCATGTTGTGTGTATGGAAGTAAATATGGTCCCGTGTGTAGTGGCTCATTTGAGAATGACAGACGAGCAAGGCGGAAGGACGTAGAAATATTTCGGGAAATGAGACGATGCTCCTCGATCCCCTCATTTCTGTCATGGAGTGTGTAATGGTAGTCAACCCAAAAAGCAGGGAGGCAGGAGGAGAAGTCAGGAGTACCAAACAAAATGTATTAACAAAAATACTTGCGTGGATAAACTAGAAAAACAAAATGGAAAGAATTTTTCGGCTAAAAACGCCTTACTATACATGGTCGTTTTTTTCGGCTAAAAACGGCTTACTATACATGGTCGTTTTTTTGAGCTAAAAAAAACTCCTTACTATACATGGTCGTTTTTAACGGCTAAAAACGCCTTACTATACATGGTCGTTTTTTTCGGCTAAAAACGCCTTACTATACATGGTCGTTTTTCGCAAAAAATGCCTTACTATACATGGTCGTTTTTTCGGCTAAAACGCCTTACTATACATGGTCGTTTTTCGCTTAAAACGCCTTACTATACATGGTCGTTTTTTCGCAAAACGCCTTACTATACTATGTCGTTTTTATTTAAAAACGCCTTACTATACTATGTCGTTTTTTTCGGTTAAAAATGCCTTACTATACATGGTCGTTTTTTTCAGCTAAAAACGCCTTACTATACATGGTCGCTTTTCGCTAAAAACGCCTTACTATACATGGTCGTTTTTCGCAAAAATGCCTTACTATACATGGTCGTTTTTCGCTAAAAATGCCTTACTATACATGGTCGTTTTTCGGCTAAAAACGCCTTACTATACATGGTCGTTTTTTGGCTAAAAACGCCTTACTATACATGGTCGTTTTTTTCGGCTAAAAACGCCTTACTATTCATGGTCGTTTTTTTCGGCTAAAAACGCCTTACTATACATGGTCGTTTTTTTCGGCTAAAAACGCCTTACTATACATGGTCGTTTTTTCGCAAAAAATGCCTTACTATACATGGTCGTTTTTAGGCTAAAAATGCCTTACTATACATGGTCGTTTTTAGGCTAAAACGCCTTACTATACATGGTCGTTTTTGGGCTAAAACGCCTTACTATACATGGTCGTTTTAGTCGGCTAAAACGCCTTACTATTCATGGTCGTTTTTGCTAAAACGCCTTACTATACATGGTCGTTTTTGGCTAAAACGCCTTACTATACATGGTCGTTTTAGTCGGCTAAAACGCCTTACTATACATGGTCGTTTTGTCGGCTAAAACGCCTTACTATACACGGTCGTTTTTTCGCTAAAAACGCCTTACTATACATGGTCGTTTTTTTTCGCTAAAACGCCTTACTATACATGGTCGTTTTTTCGCTAAAATGCCTTATTATACATGGTCGTTTTTTCGCTAAAACGCCTTGCTATACATGGTCGTTTTTTCGGCTGAAAACGCCTTACTATACATGGTCATTTTTTCGGTTAAAAACGCCTTACTATACATGGTCGGTTTTTTCAGCTAAAACGCCTTACTATACATGGTCGTTTTTTTCATCGTTTTTTTCGGCTAAAAACGCCTTACTATTCATGGTCGTTTTTTTTGGCTAAAACGCCTTACTATACATGGTCGTTTTTTTTCCGGCTAAAAACGCCTTACTATACATGGTCATTTTTTTTTCAGCTAAAAACGCCTTACTATACATGGTCGTTTTTGTCGGCTAAAAACGCCTTACTATTCATGGTCGTTTTTCGCTAAAAACGCCTTACTATACATGGTCATTTTTTCAGCTAAAAACGCCTTACTATACATGGTCGTTTTTCGGCTAAAACGCCTTACTATACATGGTCGTTTTTCAGCTAAAACGCCTTACTATTCATGGTCGTTTTTTCGCTAAAAACGCCTTACTATACATGGTCGTTTTTTTCGGCAAAAAATGCCTTACTATACATGGTCGTTTTTTTTCGGCTAAAAATGCCTTACTATACACAGTCGTTTTTTTCGGCTAAAAATGCCTTACTATACATGGTCGTTTTTTTCGGCTAAAAACGCCTTACTATACATGGTCGTTTTTCGCTAAAATGCCTTACTATACATGGTCGTTTTGTCGGCTAAAAACGCCTTACTATACATGGTCGTTTTTGTCGGCTAAAACGCCTTACTATACATGGTTGTTTTTTCGCTAAAAACGCCTTACTATAAATGGTTGTTTTTTCGCTAAAACGCCTTACTATTCATGGTCGTTTTTTCGCTAAAAACGCCTTACTATACATGGTCGTTTTGTCGCTAAAAACGCCTTACTATACATGGTTGTTTTTTCGCTAAAAACGCCTTACTATACATGGTTGTTTTTTCGCAAAAACGCCTTATTATACATGGTCGTTTTTTCAGCTAAAACGCCTTATTATACATGGTCGTTTTTCAGCTAAAACGCCTTATTATACGTCGTCGTTTTTCAGCTAAAACGCCTTATTATACATGGTCGTTTTTTCGCTAAAACGCCTTACTATACATGGTCGGGTTTTTTCGCTAAAACGCCTTATTATACATGGTCGTTTTTTCGCTAAAAACGCCTTACTATACATGGTCGTTTTTCAGCTAAAACGGCTTACTATAAATGGTCGTTTTTTCGGTTAAAACGCCTTACTATACATGGTCGTTTTTCAGCTAAAAACGCCTTACTATAAATGGTCGTTTTTCGCTAAAAACGCTTTACTATACATGGTCGTTTTTCGCTAAAAACGCCTTACTATACATGGTCGTTTTTAGCTAAAACGCCTTATTATCCATGGTCGTTTTTCGCTAAAAACGCCTTACTATACATGGTCGTTTTTTCGCTAAAACGCCTTATTATACATGGTCGTTTTTGTCGGCTAAAACGCCTTACTATACATGGTCGTTTTTGTCAGCTAAAAACGCCTTACTATACATGGTCGTTTTTTCAGCTAAAACGCCTTATTATACATGGTCGTTTTTCGCTAAAAACGCCTTACTATACATGGTCGTTTTTTCGCTAAAACGCCTTACTATCAATGGTTGTTTTTTCGCTAAAAACGCCTTACTATCCATGGTCGTTTTTCGCTAAAAACGCCTTACTATACATGGTCGTTTTGTCGGCTAAAACGCCTTACTATACATGGTCGTTTTTTCAGCTAAAAGGCCTTACTATACATGGTCGTTTTTGTCAGCTAAAAACGCCTTACTATACATGGTCGTTTTTTTCCTCGTTTTTTTCGGCTAAAAACGCCTTACTATTCATGGTCGTTTTTTTCGGCTAGAAACGGCTTACGATACATGGTCGTTTTTTTAGCTAAAAACGCCTTACTATACATGGTCGGTTTTTTTCAGCTAAAAACGGCTTACTATAAATGATCGTTTTTTTCGACTAAAAATGCCTTACTATACATGGTCGTTTTTTTTGGCTAAAAACGCCTTACTATACATGGTCGTTTTTTTCCTCGTTTTTTGTCGGCTAAAACGCCTTACTATACATGGTCGTTTTTGTCAGCTAAAAACGCCTTACTATACATGGTCGTTTTTTTCAGCTAAAAAGGCCTTATTATACATGGTCGTTTTTTTCGGCTAAAAACGCCTTACTATACATGGTCGTTTTTTTCCTCGTTTTTTTCGGCTAAAAACGCCTTACTATTCATGGTCGTTTTTTTCGGCTAGAAACGGCTTACTATAAATGATCGTTTTTTTCGACTAAAAATGCCTTACTATACATGGTCGTTTTTTTTAGCTAAAAACGCCTTACTATACATGGTCGGTTTTTTTCAGCTAAAAACGGCTTACTATAAATGATCGTTTTTTTCGACTAAAAATGCCTTACTATACATGGTCGTTTTTTTTGGCTAAAAACGCCTTACTATACATGGTCGTTTTTTTCCTCGTTTTTTGTCGGCTAAAACACCTTACTATACATGGTCGTTTTTTCGGCTAAAAACGCCTTACTATACATGGTTGTTTTCTTCGGCTAAAAACGCCTTATTATACATGGTCGTTTTTCTCGGCTAAGACACCTTACTATACATGGTCGTTTTTTTCGGCTAAAAACAGCTTACTATACATGGTCGTTTTTTTCGGCTAAAAACGCCTTACTATACATGGTCGTTTTTTGTCGGCTAAAACACCTTACTATACATGGTCGTTTTTTTTCGGCTAAAAACAGCTTACTATACATGGTCGTTTTTTGTCGGCTAAAACACCTTACTATACATGGTCGTTTTTTCGGCTAAAAACGCCTTACTATTCATGGTCGTTTTTTTCGGCTAAAAACGCCTTGCTATACATGGTCGTTTTTGTCGGCTAAAACACCTTACTATACATGGTCGTTTTTTCGCTAAAAACAGCTTACTATACATGGTCGTTTTTTCGCTAAAACGCCTTACTATACATGGTCGTTTTTTCGCAAAAATAACTTACTATACACAGTCGTTTTTCGCTAAAACGCCTTACTATTCATGGTCGTTTTTCGCTAAAACGCCTTACTATACATGGTCGTTTTTCGCCTAAAACGCCTTACTATACATGGTCGTTTTTCGCTAAAACGCCTTACTATACATGGTCGTTTTTCGCAAAAATGCCTTACTATACATGGTCGGTTTTTTCGCTAAAAATGCCTTACTATACATGGTCGTTTTTTCGCTAAAACGCCTTACTATTCATGGTCGTTTTTTCGCTAAAACGCCTTACTATACATGGTCGTTTTTTCGCTAAAAACGCCTTACTTTACATGGTCGTTTTGTCGGCTAAAAACGCCTTTTATACACGGTGGTTTTTTCGCTAAAACGCCTTACTATACATGGTCGTTTTTTCGCTAAAACGCCTTACTATACATGGTCGTTTTTTCGCTAAAATGCCTTACTATACATGGTCGTTTTTTCGCTAAAAACGCCTTACTATACATGGTCGTTTTTCGCTGAAAACGCCTTACTATTCATGGTCGTTTTTTCGCTAAAACGCCTTACTATACATGGTCGTTTTTTTCGCTAAAAACGCCTTACTATACATGGTCGTTTTTTCATCGTTTTTTCGCTAAAAACGCCTTACTATTCATGGTCGTTTTTTTCGGCTAAAAACGCCTTACTATACATGGTCATTTTTTTTTCAGCTAAAAACGCCTGACTATACATGGTCGTTTTTGTCGGCTAAAAACGCCTTACTATACATGGTCGTTTTGTCGGCTAAAAACGCCTTACTATACATGGTCGTTTTTTTCGGCTAAAAATGCCTTACTATACATGGTCGTGTTTGTCGGCTAAAAACGCCTTACTATACATGGTCGTTTTTTTCCTCGTTTTTTTTGGCTAAAAACGCCTTACTATTCATGGTCGTTTTTTTCGGCTAAAAACGCCTTACTATACATGGTCGTTTTTGTCGGCTAAAAACGCCTTACTATACATGGTTGTTTTTTTCGGCTAAAAACGCCTTACTATACATGGTCGTTTTTTTCCTCGTTTTTTTCGGCTAAAAACGCCCTACTATACATGGTTGTTTTTTTCGGCTAAAAACGCCTTATTATACATGGTCGTTTTTTCGCTAAAAACGCCTTACTATACATGGTCGTTTTTGTCGGCTAAAAACGCCTTACTATACATGGTCGTTTTTTTCGGCTAAAACGCCTTACTATACATGGTCGGTTTTTTTCGGCTAAAAACGCCTTACTATACATGGTCGTTTTTGTCGGCTAAAAACGCCTTACTATACATGGTTGTTTTTTTCGGCTAAAAACGCCTTACTATACATGGTCGTTTTTGTCGGCTAAAAACGCCTTACTATACATGGTTGTTTTTTTCGGCTAAAAACGCCTTACTATACATGGTCGTTTTTTCGCTAAAACGCCTTACTATACATGGTCGTTTTTCCTCGTTTTTCGCTAAAAACGCCCTACTATACATGGTTGTTTTTTCGCTAAAAACGCCTTACTATACATGGTCGTTTTTCCTCGTTTTTCGCTAAAACGCCCTACTATACATGGTCGTTTTGTCGGCTAAAAACGCCTTACTATACATGGTCGTTTTTCGCTAAAAACGCCTTACTATACATGGTCGGTTTTTTCGCTAAAACGCCTTACTATACATGGTCGTTTTGTCGGCTAAAACGCCTTACTATACATGGTTGTTTTTTCGCTAAAAACGCCTTACTATACATGGTCGCTTTTGTCGGCTAAAACGCCTTACTATACATGGTTGTTTTTTCGCTAAAAACGCCTTACTATTCATGGTCGTTTTTCGCTAAAAACGCCTTACTATACATGGTCGTTTTTCCTCGCTTTTTTCGCTAAAACGCCCTACTATACATGGTTGTTTTTTCGCTAAAACGCCTTATTATACATGGTCGTTTTGTCGGCTAAAACGCCTTACTATACATGGTCGTTTTGTCAGCTAAAAACGCCTTACTATACATGGTCGTTTTTTCGCTAAAAACGCCTTATTATACATGGTCGTTTTTCGCTAAAAACGCCTTACTATACATGGTCGTTTTTCAGCTAAAACGCCTTACTATAAATGGTCGTTTTTCGGTTAAAACGCCTTGTTATACATGGTCGTTTTTCAGCTAAAAACGCCTTACTATAAATGGTCGTTTTTTCGCTAAAAACGCCTTACTATACATGGTCGTTTTTTCGCTAAAAACGCCTTACTATACATGGTCGTTTTTAGCCTAAAACGCCTTATTATCCATGGTCGTTTTTTCGCTAAAAACGCCTTACTATACATGGTCGTTTTTTCGCTAAAAACGCCTTATTATACATGGTCGCTTTTGTCGGCTAAAAACGCCTTACTATACATGGTCGCTTTTGTCGGCTAAAAACGCCTTACTATACATGGTCGTTTTTTCAGCTAAAACGCCTTATTATACATGGTCGTTTTTCGCTAAAAACGCCTTACTATACATGGTTGTTTTTTCGCTAAAACGCCTTACTATACATGGTCGTTTTTTCGCTAAAACGCCTTACTATACATGGTCGTTTTTCCTCGTTTTTCGCTAAAACGCCCTACTATACATGGTTGTTTTTTCGCTAAAAACGCCTTATTATACATGGTCGCTTTTGTCGGCTAAAAACGCCTTACTATACATGGTCGTTTTTGTCAGCTAAAACGCCTTACCTCACATGGTCGTTTTTTCGCTAAAACGCCTTATTATACATGGACGTTTTTCGCTAAAACGCCTTACTATACATGGTCGTTTTTTCAGCTAAAACGGCTTACTATAAATGGTCGTTTTTCGGTTAAAACGCCTTACTATACATGGTCGTTTTTTCAGCTAAAAACGCCTTACTATAAATGGTCGTTTTTCGCTAAAACGCCTTACTATACATGGTCGTTTTTTTCGGCTAAAAACGCCTTACTATACATGGTCGTTTTTTTCGCCTAAAAACGCCTTATTATACATGGTCGTTTTTTGGCTAAAAACGCCTTACTATACATGGTCGTTTTTCGCTAAAACGCCTGACTATACATGGTCGCTTTTGTCGGCTAAAACGCCTTACTATACATGGTCGTTTTGTCGGCTAAAACGCCTTACTATACATGGTCGTTTTTCGCTAAAAATGCCTTACTATACATGGTCGTGTTTGTCGCTAAAACGCCTTACTATACATGGTCGTTTTTCCTCGTTTTTGGCTAAAACGCCTTACTATTCATGGTCGTTTTTAGCTAAAAACGCCTTACTATACATGGTCGTTTTTGTCGGCTAAAAACGCCTTACTATACATGGTTGTTTTTTCCGGCTAAAAACGCCTTACTATACATGGTCGTTTTTTTCCTCGTTTTTTCCGGCTAAAAACGCCCTACTATACATGGTTGTTTTTTCCGGCTAAAAACGCCTTATTATACATGGTCGTTTTTTCGCTAAAACGCCTTACTATACATGGTCGTTTTGTCGCTAAAACGCCTTACTATACATGGTTGTTTTTTCGCTAAAACGCCTTACTATACATGGTCGTTTTTCCTCGCTTTTTTCGCTAAAAACGCCTTACTATACATGGTTGTTTTTTCGCTAAAAACGCCTTATTATACATGGTCGTTTTTTCGCTAAAAACGCCTTACTATACATGGTCGTTTTTCAGCTAAAAACGCCTTACTATTCATGGTCGTTTTTCGCTAAAACGCCTTACTATACATGGTCGTTTTTTCAGCTAAAAACGCCTTACTATAAATGGTCGTTTTTTCGCTAAAACGCCTTACTATACATGGTCGTTTTTTCAGCTAAAACGCCTTACTATAAATGGTCGTTTTTCGGCTAAAACGCCTTACTATACATGGTCGTTTTTTTCGCTAAAACGCCTTACTATAAATGGTCGTTTTTGGGCTAAAACGCCTTACTATACATGGTCGTTTTTCCTCGTTTTTCGGCTAAAACGGCTTACTATACATGGTCGTTTTTAGCTAAAACGCCTTACTATACATGGTCGTTTTTCAGCTAAAAGCGGCTTACTATAAATGATCGCTTTTTCGACTAAAACGCCTTACTATACATGCTCGTTTTTCGCTAAAAACGCCTTATTATACATGGTCGTTTTTTCGCTAAAACGCCTTACTATACATGGTCGTTTTTCAGCTAAAACGCTTACTATACATGGTCGTTTTTTCAGCTAAAAGGCCTTATTATACATGGTCGTTTTTCGCTAAAAACGCCTTACTATACATGGTCGTTTTTTTCGCTAAAACGCCTTACTATACATGCTCGTTTTTCAGCTAAAACGCCTTATTATACATGGTCGTTTTTTCGCTAAAAACGCCTTACTATACATGGTCGTTTTTCGCTAAAAACGCCTTACTATCCATGGTCGTTTTTTCGCTAAAACGCCTTACTATACATGGTCGTTTTTTCGCTAAAACGCCTTATTATACATGGTCGTTTTTGTCGGCAAAAAACGCCTTACTATACATGGTCGTTTTTGTCAGCTAAAAACGCCTTACTATACATGGTCGTTTTTTTCAGCTAAAAACGCCTTATTATACATGGTCGTTTTTTTCGGCTAAAAACGCCTTACTATCAATGGTCGTTTTTTTTCGGCTAAAAACGCCTTACTATACATGGTCGTTTTTGTCGGCTAAAAACGCCTTACAATACATGGTCGTTTTTTTCAGCTAAAAACGCCTTTTTATACATGGTCGTTTTTTTCGCTAAAAACGCTTTACTATACATGGTCGTTTTTTTCCTCGTTTTTTTCGGCTAAAAATGCCTTACTATTCATGGTCGTTTTTTTCGGCTAAAAACGGCCTACTATACATGGTCGTCTTTTTTAGCTAAGAAAGCCTTACTATACATGGTCGTTTTTTTTCAGCTAAAAACGGCTTACTATAAATGATCGTTTTTTTCGAGTAAAAATGCCTTACTATACATGGTCGTTTTTTTCGGCTAAAAACGCCTTACTATCAATGGTCGTTTTTTTCGGCTAAAAACGCCTTATTATACATGGTCGTTTTTTTCGCTAAAAACGCCTTACTATACATGGTCGTTTTTTTCCTCGTTTTTTTCGGCTAAAAACGCCTTACTATTCATGGTCGTTTTTTTAGCTAAGAACGCCTTACTATACATGGTCGTTTTTTTTCAGCTAAAAACGGCTTACTATAAATGATCGTTTTTTTCGACTAAAAATGCCTTATTATACATGGTCGTTTTTTTTGGCTAAAAACGGCTTACTATACATGGTCGTTTTTGTCGGCTAAAAACGCCTTACTATACATGGTCGTTTTTTTTCGGCTAAAAACGCCTTACTATATATGGTCGTTTTTTTCAGCTAAAAACAGATTACTATACATGGTCGTTTTTTCTCGGCTAAAAAGGCTTCTTCTACATGGACAACTGTCACTGGGAACTTGCTGGAACCTATCCCAGGTTTAGGCCATTGGACATGACATTTCTGCTGTCACTGGACAGGGTTTGAACCCATGCTGCCTGAACGGAAAGCCAGCGTGTATACCTCTACACCACCAGTTACTGTGACTTTCTCTACACGATAGGCGTATTTGACATGCACTCTGGAGGGTTTGAAGAAAAAGTAAAAGTTTGGTGTTATATTTTCACACATCACTGAGCGGGGTTTGAACCGGGGTTGCCTGGGTGGAGAGCCGACGTGTATACCTCTACACCACCAGTAACAGTGACTTTCTCTGCACGATAGGCGTATTTGACATGCACTCTGGAGGGTTTGCAGGAAAAAGTAAAAGTTTGGTGTTATATTTTCACACATCACTGAGCGGGGTTTGAACCGGGGTTGCCTGGGCGGAGAGGCGACGTGTATACCTCTACACCACCAGTGACAGTGACTTTCTCTGCACGATAGGCGTATTTGACATGCACTCTGGAGGGTTTGCAGGAAAAAGTAAGAGTTTAGTGTTATATTTTCACACATCACTGGGCGGTGTTTGAACCGGGGTTGCCTGGGCGGAGAGCCGACGTGTATACCTCTACACCACCAGTGACTGTGACTTACACTGCAAGTGTAAGCGTATTTGACATACACTCTGGAGGGTTTGCAGGAAAAAGTAAGAATTTGGCATTATATTTTCACACATCACTGATTGGGGTTTGAACCGGGGTTGCCTGGGCGGAAAGCCAGTGTGTATACCTCTACCCCACCAGTGACTGTAACTTACTCTGCACAATAGGCTATTTGACATGCACTCAGGAAAAGTGGGCAGGGTTTGAACCTATGCTAACTATACATGGTCATTTTTTTTCGGCTAAAAATGCCTTATTTTACATGGTCAGTTTTTTTCGGCCAAAGCGCCTTACTATACATGGTCGTTTTTTCGGTTAAAAACGCCTTACTATACATGGTCGTTTTTTTCGGCTAAAAACGCCTTATTATACATGGTCGTTTTTTTCAGCTAAAAATGCCTTACTATACATGGTCGCTTTTTTTTTGGCTAAAAACGCCTTACTATACATGGTCGTTTTTTCCAGCTAAAAACGCCTTGCTATACATGGCCGTTTTTTGCGGCTAAAAACGCCTTACTATACATGGTCGGTTTTTTTCAGCTAAAAACGCCTTGCTATACATGGCGTTTTTTTGTGGCTAAAAACGCCTTACTATACATGGTCGTTTTTTTGCAGCTAAAAACGCCTTACTATACATGGCCGTTTTTTTGGCTAAAAACGCCTTATTATACTATGTCGTTTTTTTCAGCTAAAAACGCCTTACTATACATGGTCGTTTTTTTCGGCAAAAACGCCTTACTATACATGGTCGTTTTTCGCAAAAACGCCTTACTATACATGGTCGTTTTTTCAGCTAAAACGCCTTACTATACATGGTCGTTTTTTCGCAAAACGCCTTACTATACTATGTCGCTTTTTCGCTAAAACGCCTTACTATACTATGTCGCTTTTTTCGGTTAAAAACGCTTGCTATACATGGCGGTTTTTGTGGCTAAAACGCCTTACTATACATGGTCGTTTTTCAGCTAAAAACGCCTTACTATACATGGTCGTTTTTTCGCAAAACGCCTTACTATACATGGTCGCTTTTTTCAGCTAAAACGCCTTGCTATACATGGCGGTTTTGTGGCTAAAAACGCCTTACTATACATGGTCGTTTTTGCAGCTAAAACGCCTTACTATACATGGTCGTTTTTGGCTAAAACGCCTTATTGTACTATGTCGTTTTTTCGCTAAAAACGCCTTACTATACTATGTCGGTTTTTTCGGTTAAAAATGCCTTACTATACATGGTCGTTTTTTCAGCTAAAAACGCCTTACTATACATGGTCGCTTTTTTCGCAAAACGCCTTACTATACATGGTCGTTTTTTCAGCTAAAACGCCTTGCTATACATGGCGGTTTTTGTGGCTAAAAACGCCTTACTATACATGGTTGTTTTTGCAGCTAAAAACGCCTTACTATACATGGCCGTTTTTTTGGCTAAAAACGCCTTATTGTACTATGTCGTTTTTTTCGGCTAAAAACGCCTTACTATACTATGTCTTTTTTTTCGGTTAAAAATGCCTTACTATACATGGTCGTTTTTTTCAGCTAAAAACGCCTTACTATACATGGTCGTTTTTTTGCAAAACGCCTTACTATACATGGTCGTTTTTCGCAAAAACGCCTTACTATACATGGTCGTTTTTTCGCAAAACGCCTTACTATACATGGTCGTTTTTTTCAGCTAAAAACGCCTTGCTATACATGGCGGTTTTTTGTGGCTAAAAACGCCTTACTATACATGGCCGTTTTTTTGGCTAAAAACGCCTTATTATACTATGTCGTTTTTTTCGGCTAAAAACGACTTACTATACTATGTCGTTTTTTTCGGTTAAAAATGCCTTACTATACATGGTTGTTTTTTTCAGCTAAAAACGCCTTACTATACATGGTCGTTTTTTTCGGCAAAAACGCCTTACTATACATGGTCGTTTTTTTCAGCTAAAAACGCCTTGCTATACATGGCGGTTTTTTGTGGCTAAAAACGCCTTACTATACATGGTTGTTTTTTGCAGCTAAAAACGCCTTACTATACATGGCCGTTTTTTTGGCTAAAAACGCCTTATTGTACTATGTCGTTTTTTTCGGCTAAAAACGCCTTACTATACTATGTCTTTTTTCGTTAAAAATGCCTTACTATACATGGTCGTTTTTTTCAGCTAAAAACGCCTTACTATACATGGTCGTTTTTTCGCAAAACGCCTTACTATACATGGTCGTTTTTTCGCAAAACGCCTTACTATACATGGTCGTTTTTTCGCAAAACGCCTTACTATACATGGTCGTTTTTTCAGCTAAAACGCCTTGCTATACATGGCGGTTTTTTGTGGCTAAAAACGCCTTACTATACATGGTCGTTTTGCAGCTAAAAACGCCTTACTATACATGGTCGTTTTTTTCGGCTAAAAACGCCTTATTATACTATGTCGTTTTTTTCGGCTAAAAACGCCTTACTATACTATGTCGTTTTTTTCGGTTAAAAATGCCTTACTATACATGGTCGTTTTTTTCAGCTAAAAACGCCTTACTATACATGGTCGTTTTTTTCGGCAAAAACGCCTTACTATACATGGTCGTTTTTTCGGCAAAAACGCCTTACTATACATGGTCGTTTTTTTCGGCTAAAAACGCCTTACTATACATGGTCGTTTTTTCCGGCTAAAAACGCCTTATTATACTATGTCATTTTTTCCGGCTAAAAACGCCTTACTATACTATGTCGTTTTTTCGGCTAAAAACGCCTTACTATACATGGTCGTTTTTCGGTTAAAAACGCCTTACTATACATGGTCGTTTTTTCGCAAAACGCCTTACTATACATGGTCGTTTTTTCGCAAAAACGCCTTACTATACATGGTCGTTTTTTCGCAAAACGCCTTACTATACATGGTCGCTTTTTTCGCTAAAAACGCCTTACTATACATGGTCGTTTTTTGCAGCTAAAAACGCCTTACTATACATGGTCTTTTTTTTCGGCTAAAAATGCCTTACTATACATGGTCTTTTTTTTGGTTAAAAACGCCTTACTATACATGGTCTTTTTTTCGGTTAAAAACGCCTTACTATACATGGTCTTTTTTTCAGTTAAAATGCCTTACTATACATGGACTTTTTTTCGGTTAAAAATGCCTTACTATACATGGTCCTTTTTTCGGTTAAAACGCCTTACTATACATGGTCTTTTTTTCGGTTAAAAACGCCTTACTATACATGGTCTTTTTTTCAGTTAAAATGCCTTACTATACATGGTCTTTTTTTCGGTTAAAAATGCCTTACTATACATGGTTTTTTTTCAGTTAAAATGCCTTACTATACATGGTATTTTTTTCGGTTAAAAATGCCTTACTATACATGGTCCTTTTTTCGGTTAAAAACGCCTTACTATACATGGTCTTTTTTTCGGTTAAAAACGCCTTACTATACATGGTCTTTTTTTCAGTTAAAATGCCTTACTATACATGGTCTTTTTTTCAGTTAAAATGCCTTACTATACATGGTCTTTTTTTCGGTTAAAAACGCCTTACTATACATGGTCTTTTTTTCAGTTAAAATGCCTTAATATACATGGTATTTTTTTCGGTTAAAAATGCCTTACTATACATGGTCCTTTTTTCGGTTAAAAACGCCTTACTATACATGGTCTTTTTTTCGGTTAAAAACGCCTTACTATACATGGTCTTTTTTTCAGTTAAAATGCCTTACTATACATGGTCTTTTTTTCAGTTAAAATGCCTTACTATACATGGTCCTTTTTTCGGTTAAAAACGCCTTACTATACATGGTCTTTTTTTCGGTTAAAAACGCCTTACTATACATGGTCTTTTTTTCAGTTAAAATGCCTTACTATACATGGTCTTTTTTTCAGTTAAAATGCCTTACTATACATGGTCCTTTTTTCGGTTAAAAACGTCTTACTATATATGGTCTTTTTTTCAGTTAAAATGCCTTACTATACATGGTCTTTTTTTCGGTTAAAAATGCCTTACTATACATGGTCTTTTTTTCGGTTAAAAATGCCTTACTATACATGGTCGTTTTTTTCGGCTAAAAACGCCTTACTATACATGGTCGTTTTTTGCAGCTAAAAACGCCTTACTATACATGGTCTTTTTTTTCGGCTAAAAATGCCTTACTATACATGGTCTTTTTTTCGGTTAAAAACGCCTTACTATACATGGTCTTTTTTCGGTTAAAAACGCCTTACTATACATGGTCTTTTTTTTCGGCAAAAAATGCCTTACTATACATGGTCTTTTTTTCGGTTAAAAATGCCTTACTATACATGGTCCTTTTTTCGGTTAAAAACGCCTTACTATACATGGTCTTTTTTTCGGTTAAAAACGCCTTACTATACATGGTCTTTTTTTCAGTTAAAATGCCTTACTATACATGGTCTTTTTTTTGGGTTAAAAATGCCTTACTATACATGGTCGTTTTTTCGGTTAAAAACGCCTTACTATACATGGGCGTTTTTTCGGTTTAAAACGCCTTACTATACATGGTCTTTTTTTCGGTTAAAAACGCCTTACTATACATGGTCTTTTTTTCAGTTAAAATGCCTTACTATACATGGTCTTTTTTTCGGTTAAAAACGCCTTACTATACATGGTCTTTTTTTCAGTTAAAATGCCTTACTATACATGGTCTTTTTTTTGGGTTAAAAATGCCTTACTATACATGGTCCTTTTTTTGGTTAAAAACGCCTGACTATACATGGTGTTTTTTTCGGCTAAAAATGCCTTACTATACATGGTCTTTTTTTCGGTTAAAAACGCCTTACTATACATGGTCTTTTTTTTCGGCTAAAAATGCCTTACTATACATGGTCTTTTTTTTGGTTAAAAACGCCTTACTATACATGGTCTTTTTTTCGGTTAAAAATGCCTTACTATACATGGTCCTTTTTTCGGTTAAAAACGCCTTACTATACATGGTCTTTTTTTCGGTTAAAAACGCCTTACTATACATGGTCTTTTTTTCAGTTAAAATGCCTTACTATACATGGTCTTTTTTTTGGGTTAAAAATGCCTTACTATACATGGTCCTTTTTTTGGTTAAAAACGCCTGACTATACATGGTCTTTTTTTCAGTTAAAATGCCTTACTATACATGGTGTTTTTTTCGGTTAAAAACGCCTTACTATACATGGTCTTTTTTTCAGTTAAAATGCCTTACTATACATGGTCTTTTTTTTCGTCCAAAAACGCCTTACTATACATGGTCCTTTTTTGGTTAAAAACGCCTTACTATATATGGTCGTTTTTTTCGGCTAAAAACGCCTTACTATACATGGTCTTTTTTTCAGTTAAAATGCCTTACTATACATGGTGTTTTTTTCGGTTAAAAACGCCTTACTATACATGGTCTTTTTCAGTTAAAATGCCTTACTATACATGGTCTTTTCTTCGTTCAAAACGCCTTACTATACATGGTCCTTTTTCGGTTAAAACGCCTTACTATATATGGTCGTTTTTTTGGTTAAAAACGCCTTACTATACATGGTCTTTTTCGTTAAAAATGCCTTACTATACATGGTCCTTTTTCGGTTAAAACGCCTTACTATATATGGTCGTTTTTTCGCTAAAAACGCCTTACTATACATGGTCTTTTTTCAGTTAAAATGCCTTACTATACATGGTGTTTTTTTCGGTTAAAAACGCCTTACTATACATGGTCTTTTTTTCAGTTAAAATGCCTTACTATACATGGTCTTTTTTTCGTCCAAAAACGCCTTACTATACATGGTCCTTTTTTCGGTTAAAAACGCCTTACTATATATGGTCGTTTTTTTTGGTTAAAAACGCCTTACTATACATGGTCTTTTTTTCGGTTAAAAATGCCTTACTATACATGGTCCTTTTTTCGGTTAAAAACGCCTTACTATATATGGTCGTTTTTTTTGGTTAAAAACGCCTTACTATACATGGTCTTTTTTTCGGTTAAAAATGCCTTACTATACATGGTCCTTTTTCGGTTAAAAACGCCTTACTATACATGGTCGTTTTTTTCGGTTAAAAACGCCTTACTATACATGGTCTTTTTTTCAGTTAAAATGCCTTACTATACATGGTCTTTTTTTTGGGTTAAAAATGCCTTACTATACATGGTCCTTTTTTTGGTTAAAAACGCCTGACTATACATGGTCTTTTTTTCAGTTAAAATGCCTTACTATACATGGTCTTTTTTTTCGTCCAAAAACGCCTTACTATACATGGTCCTTTTTTCGGTTAAAAACGCCTTACTATACATGGTCTTTTTTTCGGTTAAAAACGCCTTACTATACATGGTCTTTTTTTCAGTTAAAATGCCTTACTATACATGGTCTTTTTTTTGGGTTAAAAATGCCTTACTATACATGGTCCTTTTTTTGGTTAAAAACGCCTGACTATACATGGTCTTTTTCAGTTAAAATGCCTTACTATACATGGTCTTTTTTCAGTCAAAAACGCCTTACTATACATGGTCCTTTTTTCGGTTAAAAACGCCTTACTATATATGGTCGTTTTTTTCGGCTAAAAACGCCTTACTATACATGGTCGTTTTTTTCGGTTAAAAACTTCTTACTATACATGGTCGTTTTTTTCGGCGAAAAACATCTTACTGTACATGGTCATTTATTCGGCTGAAAACGCCTTTCTATACATGGTGTTTTTTCGGTTAAGTGTCACAGCAGGGGGTCTGAAACATAACCATATATGAATATGAATGTGATGCTTTACAGTGACTGTTTTTCATTTCGTGAGAAGTTCACAATTCTGGTTTTGCATCGGCATAACGGGGACACTGAGGGCAAATCTAGCTGCAACTTGAAACTGAATGGGTCAGACTACTTGCTGAATGCCCTTCGGCTACTGAAGAGAGACTTTTATGTTAAGACCCTGAATCCCGCTACCCTCGCAAACCTTCGCTGCCCAGCGGGATAAACCCACAACAGTATCATGCCCAGGTCGGAATACTTGTGTCGTGTGTGCCAAGGCCTGTAATACTTTCAGAGTTTTGTCAAACATGTACAAATGTATCTGCTGTGTATCCATGTCCAGGAATGTAAGCGTTTGTAGACGTATGACGTGATGATTTTATTCATCCCTCTTTAGTCATCTATGTGAACCGTAACTGTGTAACTGTAGGCTCCTGTACATCGAAGACTGCGCATACTTTTCAGTTTGGTGTCCAAATTTATTGACGGTTTCCGCTAAGGATGGAAGGCAAAAACAAAACAAAAAAACAAGTTACTCTGACATGATAATGTGGGAGCAGACACAGTAATCAACCTGTCGATCTTATCACGGGCGCTGAATTACTTTCCAGACGCTGACACAATGCGTTCCCGTCACGCTAGATTATAAATGCAGAAAATATGTCGCAAAATACATTCACATAAGGTAAAGGGGTGGGGGGACTTAAAAGATGTGAATTTTCTTGGTGATTACAAACAAAATGTCTTGTTGCTTTTCATGTTTGGCCATTAAAATGCTTGTTGTCAACATAGTCAAGTCAGTATGTAGCAAACAGCAGAGGACAGACAATGTGGGGGCGGGGTCAGACGAGTCAGAAATAATGATTAAACTTGACATTTCAGAGTCTAGTTCTCTACTCTCTCCTTTATGTTGAATTGTATTTTTCATCACAAAGACGGCAGAGTGGTCATATTTCCTGTTTAAATACATCCCGTGTGGCCCAGTACGTGTGTGGCAACAAGCGAGACAAGCCTCACCTCAGATGGCGCAATTGCTCCCGCGCTGAGGTTGGTAGACGAGTCCATGTTTCGGTCTCTCTTCACATCTCCCAAATATGATTTCCGGGCACTTTTATCACGCACTGTAATATATAGTGAGCTTTAAATATTTGTGTGGTATTTATGCGAATTGTTGTATCACCACGATCATCGCTTTTCAGGAGACCCCCCCCCCCCAATTGACCTTAAGCTATTTTCAACATTGAAAATGAGTCAATAATTACACATTTTAAAAACTAATAAAATAAGAAAAATAGCGCGCGCACACACACACGTGGAGTGACCAATAGTATAGATTTGTGGAAAAAAAGATATAATGTTGCTGATTGCATAAACCTGCAGCTAGAAACGTGCGAGGTGATGCAGGCACAACTTTGCCAGACTGAAGGACGCCGGCTCACGTTCTTTGAGGCAGACGTACCTAGCTTGCGGCGGCCAAATTGAAAATCAAGTCGGCAGCCGCACGTTTTTCTCTGAATGAAATCTAAAGGATGGTCTGTGAAAAACCAAAGAACGAATGATACACGGATTGTCTACCGTCCGCACCTGAAAGATCGGAACGGCACTTTGTATTTGTTGTGCCGAAAATGAAGGAGAATTTCAGAAGTCCACTTTTTGATTTCTTGGGATTTGTATCTCGATGTGTTCCGACAGCTCAGGGAAGAGCGAGCTTTTCAAGTGAGCCAAATGATTGGAACTTGTGTCTGATTGGTCTCTTCAAGAGCTCTGCTTTTTGGTTGTCGTTTTTTGTCTTTTGTTTCGTCATATGGTGTTTCCTGTCTTTCGTGTGCACCCGATCTGGGCTGTTTTCAGCATTGTTCCAGCCAGGATCGAACCCACAACTTCTGCACTGTGAGGCGACCACCGGGCCCCCGTTCCAGTACCTTAACGAATAAAACGTGGGGTTTTTGTTCACTTTAATCCGAGTGACATTATTACAGCTGACATAAACTACAAGCCGCAGTAAATGAATTCAAGCTTTGTTTTATTTCGTAGTAAGTACAATAAAGCTTCCAGACATGAACCTGAAGAAAAACTGTGCACAACATCCCCTACCATAAGAAGACCGTAAACCTGCTGAACAGCTGTGACGGGTGAGAAACGGTACTGTGGTCAATCACGTTGGAACAGCAGCAGCAGCAGCAGCAGCAGAGGCAAAAGCAAAGCTCGGCAGGCCCACACGTCACTTTTTTTACAGTGTGAAGATCACCTCTCGCGTGATTTGATTCGACGTCAAGGTACACAGGCTACACGTAGCGAATTACAAAAGAGAAACGATCGTATTGCACAAAATCAGAACATACAGCGACAGACTGACGAGACGTGTGTTGCAACTGTTCAGCCGGAACGCAAAAAGCAACACCCGCACAAAACTTGGAAAGTGTCTCGAAAAGTAAGAAAAGTAATCAAAAGGTGGTCAACGGAACGGTGCGTCGACAGCCGCGCGGGCGTTGTTTTGAAGATGGCCGTCAGTCCCGTCCCGTCCGGTGTAGCTCGCCGGTTCAGGTTCACGGTCAGACGTGAATTGCGATATGTGTGAGGGTGGTCGCCCGCCCGCCGTGTGATTGTCTGTGTACTCTGACACCCCCGCCCCCTGCCTTTGACTTGAATGCTGTAACTTTCTTGACTTTTAAATATTTGAATAAATCGATTTGGAAGTAAGAAAATGATTGCAGAAGATGAGAGGAGGTTGGAAAGATTCTGAGCGCGTTTCTTCAGGCGCAGGCCAGATCAATGACCTGCAACTGTTGACCTATAAATTGGATTTTAACTCGACAAAGATGAAGTACGGCAGCTATGTCGAGCAACGCTACATCAAAGAAGACATACTATTGGGGTTGGGGGGGGTCAATGTCAATACGATTTTATCCAGATTTCTGTGCAGTATTTCAGCCAACGATTACTCCCAAGTTGCTTTTCTATTTTTATTTTGGGGCTCACATTGTGTTTTTTTAATTTTTTTAATATTACACTTCTAACCAACAGATCCCAAATATTTTTAATGGGAGAATCAAACTGTTTGTGTAGACTTGAAGTGGCACGAGGTTGGCGATAACCGCAGAAATAATGAACGTTTATCATTTTGTATGAAAAATGGATGGATCCCACATAAAAGCAAACTGAAACAAAGTAATCAGAATAGATTCATCCAAATCCACCAAGTTATTCACGTCACATTTATCAAATAAACACTGAAAGAATTTATTTAAAATATGAAAAAAAAAAAACAAAAAAACAAGACAACACCTTGAAACCTTCATCAAAAACACGTTTTATACGGTCGCATGAAACATGTTTGGCCGAAGTGATAACGACTCAAATAGAAACACAACGTCCATCCCAGTTAGCTTGCAGTTGCCGAAACGCCCCCAAAAGGAGTCATTTGTGAATTATGAAAAGGTCTGCTTTTAACTCATTCAGTCCCAGCCAATTCGAAACCAAGTCTGAAAAGACGTATAAAAACGTCTTTGGGAGTGAATGAGTTAAAAGTGCTCCAAACCAAAAAAAAAAGGGAAGAAAGCTTGACTGCAGTGTTCACGCGAAAGACGACACCCCACCCCACCCCACCTACCCCCCCATGTGATCTGCTGAAGCTGTTTTGACCTTAACCTGACAGCAAATTCCTACCGAACAATTACTTTACTTTCATTGCACACAAAAAAAAAACATTTCCGGAGACACTTCATCGGAAAAAAATCTCATGAACGAGCAATCCACCGGCGACACTACGGTGTTCTATTTCCCTTTGAAACCTAAAGTATGGACACCGTGCAAAATTAAAGGTGCAACCAAGTATCCATAGGAGGAAATTCCTTCATGTATTTCGTGAGATGTGACGAAAAACAATGGACGGTATCCCCCCTTCAAAAACCCAAAAGGACCCTGGGTCAAAACGGTTCCTCCTCCTCCTCCTCCTCTGTCTGCTCTCCGGTGCAATTTAGTGGAGCGCCTCCACACAGATCTGCTCGTCGGTGATGCCATCCAACAGTTGCAAGTCCGCCGGGCTGCATATGTCACCGTCATAGACCTCCGCTCCCATCAGGGCCTCCTCCTCTAAGCCGTCCCCTCTGCCCTTAAGACATTGTTGCTCCGAAGGAGAGGTGCTCTCCACCGACTCCAAGTCCTCAATGCCCGCACGATAGTGAATCATGAGCAGAGTGAGCGCCTGCAGCCTTTCGCCGGACTTGGAAAGGGCCGAACTAATGAGCACCTTCCGCCTGGGATCGCCGGTCTCCCTCTCCTCCATCAAAAGGGCGTTATTGTGCTCCAACTCCTGATCGATTTCCTGCTGCAGCTTGTCCAGCATCAGCTCAAGTTTTTGAGAACGCTCGTCGGTGGGCAAACCTCGGTAGAGGTCGCGGCCGATCTCTTTTACGGCGATGAACACGCTGTCGTCCAAGCCGCCCTCCTTGCGAACCAGTTTACCGCTTCCCCCGCCGCCGCCGCCGCCGGCGGGTTGCTTGGAGGGGCTGGCACCGCCGGTGTAGGTCTCGGTATCGCTGCTCTCGTTGTCCGAGGTGTTTGGAGTCTGCTTAGGGGAAGGATCCACCGCTCCGGGCACCGCATCCGTGACCTGCTCCACCAGGCGGGTCTTGGGGCCCTGGCGTAGGTTAAGCAGGCGGGAGCTCGTGTTGATGATATGGCGGGTTAAGCCACTTGTGGCCCGATTGATCGTGGACTTGGCCTCAGGGTCGGCTCCTCGACGCTCGGTCGGTGCCACGCACAGGGGACTTTCGGCAAGGCATTTCTCCTGGCATTTCTTGTGGCAAACATAAGCGCAGATCATACACTGCGAGGCTGCCTTGGTCCAAACTTTCTTTTTACAATATTCGCACCAGGTCGGGTTTTGGAACTGGGTGTCCTGGAAGTTGTGGCGGACCTCAACGAGCTGCATGGCACCGTAGGCCATGTCATCACGTGAGGCTGTGGGGAACTGTTCCCTCTCCCGCTCCCTTAGATCGTCATCGTGGAGACTCCCCTCTCGCTCCCTCTCTGCCAGTCCAGGATAGTCCAACTCCTCCCCTGTTAGGTAACAGAAATTCAGAGTAACGTCTCCATAACACAACTTCTCATTGAAGCCTTTGTGGGTGCTGAGGCTGCGTAGCGCGGTGCGACTGACGTTAGCTCGGGGCTCTGGAGGACCGAGTTTAAATGTGCTCTGGTATTCTGCTGAGGATGTCGCCATACACTCAAGGGCTACGTGCTCCAGATGGAGGCTGACATGGCCCAGGCATAGCAAACTGCCCAGCTTAAAGGGATCTTTACACCAAAGGGCCACATTAAGGTACTTGTGGTTGCCGTCCACCTCAAACACAACAGAGGCCTTGGGCCAACAAGTTGTCCGATGACGAAACATGGATTCTGGGGATTCCCAGAAGGGGTGCTCTTCTAGACTGTCCCGTGTGCTGCAAGAGCTCTCGGAAACTTTGTCCTTTGCCTGGTCCGCCTTGCTACTCGTGAAGGATGCGATTCCGACGTCGTCGCTGGGCTCCGACGGCCTGGTGGACTTCCCCTCACTCGGTTTGACACCCATCTTCTCGGTGCCAGCAACGTCTTCAATGGCTCCTGTCAGAGGAGCTTTTTCGGGAGATTTCTCGGAAGCACCGACAGTGGCCGTCGCCGCAGATATGACGGGAGTCGCGTTTGTCGTAGAATCAACGCTTTCCAAAAAATGGACTCTGAACCGGCAGACGACAACCGTATCTGAGGTCTTGGTGGCACCGGGGGACGAGACGGTGGCGGTGGAGGGGGCATCGCGGGGCGCTGCAAACTATCTCCTGATTCATTGCTCGTCTTCTGTCGGGAGGGCTTTGGTGATTCTTTCGGTTGGGCCTTTAGTGGTGATTGGAGGCCCGCCAGGTTTAGCTTACGGTTGAGGATGGGTGATATGGTCCCAAGAGGTTTCGAAGCCAAGTTGGCCACTGTTTTTTTGGGGCTTTGGTTTACTGTGAGAAGGGAATCGTCCTTCGTATCACTGGTGCTGAGGGGGCGACATTCGGGCTGGGTTTGGAGTCCACAATCAACTCTTCAAATTCAGAGTCCATGTCTTTACTGTCAGTTATGTCAGACAGAGTGGTGATGGGGGCCGGGTCTTCTTCGTATCCCCCAGGTTGGGATATGAAGCCCGATTCTTCCAGCTGCCCAAATCCCTCCTGAAGAGTTCCCAGGCTTCCGAGGTGCGGAGTCTGGTGGCGGACCGGCCTCTCATAGAGGACCACTACCCTGTCTCCGGCCTGTTTCAGAAGTTTGGGCACTTGAACTGACGATGTCACATTGACACCTGTCGAAAATGGACGTCAATTAGTATTCCAAAAAACATGAATGACATTTGGTACAATATTGCATTTGGTTTCAATGAGCGGATTTTCTCCAAACATTATTTCTCAATCCTGTCTGCAAAAACCAATGTTGAATGAGCCATCGCAAACCTCCGATTGCGATGAGCCGATCGCCTCGCTGCAAGTCTGCCAAGGCTGCAGGGGAGTTCGGCGTCACCGTCTCGATGCTTACATGGACTGCTTCTCCCTCACTGGCAGGCACATGCCTGAACGTCATCCCGACGCTGCCACATGGACCCTTGATGACCTCTGTCTGTAATAAATGTGAACAAAAATAAAGACTGGTTATGAACGTAGTGTGCCTTGGATGCCCAGCTTTATGGTGTGTGTTGGTTATTAGTCTTTTTTTTTGGGTGTGTCTAATCAGAGTTCATCTTGAATGTGTTACCACGTCAATCTAAACTGCCCAGGGCCTTCAGATTCCCGAGTGCTGGCATGTGACACATACAACCCCTCCAAAAACTGGAGGATGATTGTTTCAGTGGTTAATTTGAGAGGAAATAGAAAAATCTGTGATGTTTCATGAAACATTTTTTATTCACAATGCCGCCCTTCTGGTTTTAAGAAACACACGCACACACAAATAAAAGAGTAAGAATGAAAATTCTTGTCGTCAGTCATATTTTTCAATTCCTTGGTACCACATCAAACTCAGCAATGACCTCACATGGACCCACAAAACATAGCACATCATTTTTACTTCCTGGTATGCCGCTCTATCAGCACTTCCACATATTTGGCACTGCCCTAGCCACTCTTGAGGACTTGCACACCGCAAGAATCAAGACAAGGGCACGGAAAATCCTCCTGGATCCCCCCGCATCCTGCCCACCACCTTTTCCAGCTACTCCCCTCAGGCAGGCGCTACAGTTCTGTACCGTAAATTCTGGACTATAACTTTCAACCCTGCGGCTAATACAGTGATGCGGCCAATTTATGTAATTTTTCTAACGGCCACCAGGGGCGCTCGAGTAGAAAAGGTAAGATTAAGACCGGTCTTTATGACACTGTTTAATTCCGACACTGAGGACGGTGACTTCGATGGCTTCAGTTCACAGGAGGAAGATGAAGACGGCTCACCGTGATTTTCTTTCTTTGTAAATATGTTGACATGTTTTAATGTGGGCACGTGCGGCTTATATACAGGTGCGGCTTGTGTATGTACAAAATTGGTTTTCCTCTAAAAATGTAGTGGGTGCGGCTTATAATCAGATGCGCTCTATAGTGCGGAAATTACGGTATGCGTGATAGAAATGCAACTTGGAAAACATTTATTGTTGGGTTTTATCGCCTTCATGGTGTTCTCCGAATAAAGATAAAATAATCTAAATTCAATGAAAAGGTCAATAGTTTCCCACTTTCACAAATGTATTTAATTGTCAAGAATAAGAGTCCCTTGTGAACAGTGGCGATATGCACGGAGCCGACCGCCGACGTCTTGTCCTTCTCCGGCTCGAACTGAAAGTGGCAATTCAGTGTGAGATGAAAGAGCTGCAATTAAGCCCCACCCCCGCCGGCCTTAATGACAGCCACAGCTCACAAGTCACATATCCCACATTACAAATGTGATGCAGAGGTGACCTGCCGCAAACCCCAAAAGGTTGTCCGTCTTACATTCATGACGATACACGAACAGAACCATTCGACTGCGGTCTGTGCCGACTGGCGGCTTACTGTCGCCACATATGATCGCCGACAAAAGAGCCCAACACATTGTGGAGGAGGAGAAAGAGGTTGACAATGGTACAGGTGCTCTGGTATAAAAAGACAGAAAAGGAGAGCCAATACGACATGCGTCGACGGAGACAAATGACTGTAATTTTGCCTGCAGTAATTCGTTACTGTTCTGGTGGAAGTCTGTGATTGAGTTAGGGTTGGCATGAATAAGCTGATGATCTACACAAGAGAACAGAACACGAGGGAAAGGCTTTCAAGGGGCTCGGTGGATGATTGACAGTCTTGATCCCGAGCCAGGCTGATGATAGCTGAGAAACATGGCTCTGCCACTTCGAATAGATGAGATTGATTTAAATGACGGTAGAAAGTCAGGTTGACATTTATTTGATTGCCTATTATATTACCGCGTAGATTATTGCAGGATATTTAGGGTTATGAAAAAATGAGGCATAGGTATGATTTCTAAAATATACCGTACCTGTACAGTTCAAACATAAACACTGTGCTTGGAAATACCAAATAAAAATTTTACAGACTCCCAATAAATGTTTAAATACAGACATTTCTTTACACGAGAAGTACCACAGATGCTGAAATTCGAAATTTGAAATTCGAGTCCATAACAGTTCGGATGGTTCTTTCGCTCTTTGGCCTGTAGGACACGACGCCCACACGTCCCAAAACCAATTTGAAATGTGGACTCGTCAGACCACAGAACACTTTTTTACACTTTGCATCACTGCATCTTAAGATGATCTCGGGCGCAGAGAAGCTGCCGCCGTTTCTGGGTGGTGTTCATAACTGGCTTTTGTCTGCACAGAAAATATATATACCGTAAATTCCGGACTTTAAGCCGCTACTTTTTTCCCCAAACTTTCAACCCTGCGGCTTATACAGTGATGCAGCCAATTTATGTAATTTTTCTAACGGCCGCCAGGGGGCGCTCGCGTAGAAAAGGTAAGATTAAGACCGGTTTATGACACTGTTTAATTCCGACACTGAGGACGGTGACTTCTAAGGCTTCAGTTCACAGGAGGAAGATGAAGACGGCGACACCGTGATTTTTACAAGTACCGCTATGTTCTTTTACCAGACCTGTTATACTGTGTTGCTATTCTGTTGGTAGCGTGTTGTTACCATGTTGCTACCGTTTTACTGCCGCGTCACAGGCACCGTTTGGGAAGAAAGTTATATTATTATTATTATTGTGAAGTTATATGATTAAAACTTTGAAAACTCTCTCTGTGTACCGTCTTTCTTTGTAAATATGTTGACATGTGTGGGCACATGCGGCTTATATACGGGTGCGGCTTGTGCATGTACAGAATTGGTTTTCCTCTAAAAAAGTAGTGGGTGCGGCTTATAATCAGGTGTGCTCTATAGTGCGGAAATTACGGTAAAGTGATCTTTCTCAAGGCTTTTTTTTTTAATCACACACATAATTTCCATGATACGGTCCACAGAACCTCTGTATCTATAACCTCGATAAAATATTGCAACCTTAAATGTAAAAGTGTTACATAATACTGTACACTTGTAAAGTGACTGCTGAGGTAGGGATGCATCTGCTAGGATGGGCTCGTGTGGATGGTGGCAGGTGCGGAGTGTAAACATCATTGAACAAATGGCAAGTAGCTACAGTCTAAATTAAATGTCACACGACAGGTCAATAAATGCCACACCGCAAAACCAAAAATGGTTTTGTACTACAGAGGTGAGGAAAACCTTGATGACTTCTGCCTAGCTACAAAATACCCCTTTGCTCTCACCATTTATGGATTGTGTGTGTGTGTGTGTGTGTGTGTGTGTGTGTGTGTGTGTGTGTGTGTGTGTGTGTGTGTGTGTGTGTGTGTGTGTGTGTGTGTGTGTGTGTGCGTGTGTGTCTGTCTGTCTCCAGGTCATGTCTAATGTGATCTGGCTTTGTTATAGCTCTTCCATGAAGACTCTAACAACATTTCACTGTGGAGGAGATATAGTGTGGAGGCTAAAGGCTTATTCAGATTCATGTCACACACACACGCTTTAAAGTGTGCTGGCGGAAACAAAAACACTCAGCCCCTCAAATCTGGATCCACCAAACCCGCAAGAAGAAATTTGAACACACCCAGAAATTACATTTTAGCAAAAACCAAAAAACGCAAATCATGACTATCCTCCATTTATCTTATGCCATATACGTGTACCGTCAGCTTACTCTTGCCACTATGGATGAGCATCTGACTAAAATTAACCGATTATTTTATTCAAAGTAAATATATTTTTTCCACAATTTAATAGGTCCGAGGTTTACTAGAATGCATTTGTTACACACCCCATGGACCATGAATTGTTTCAAAAATAACAAAAAATAAATACCGTAATTTCCGCACTATAGAGCGCACCTGATTATAAGCCGCACCCACTACTTTTTTAGAGGAAAACCAATTTTGTACATACACAAGCCGCACCTGTATATAAGCCGCATGTGCCCACATTAAAACATGTCAACATATTTACAAAGAAACACGGTACACAGAGAGAGTTTTCAAAGTTTTAAGAATATAACTTTCTTCCCAAACGGTGCCTGTGACGCGGCAGTAAAACGCTAGCAACATGCTAACAACACGCTAGCAACAGAATAGCAACACAGTATAACAGGTCTGGTAAAAGAACATAGCGGTACTTGTAAAAATCACGGTGAGCCGTCGTTTATGCCAAGTTTACGTGCAGCAGCTCTGTTTCCTTCTTGATCGGACAGCTCGATTGCTTTTAGTTTGAAAGCTGCGTCATATGCCTTTCTTTTTGCATTTTCCATGATGAGGGTATGTTGACGCTCATTTAATTGATGCACAAGACAAGAAGTTGCAGTCTTCCTCCACGCATATATTCCACCGCTCTTAATCTTACCTTTTCTACTCGAGCGCCCCCTGCCGGCCGTTAGAAGAATTACACATACTGGCCGCATCACTGTATAAGCCGCAGGGTTGAAAGTTTGGGGAAAAAGTAGCGGCTTATAGTCCGGAATTGACGGTACATAAATAAAATTGAACAGTAATTTCTGTTCAATTTTTTTTTCTTGGCATTGGAATTTAGAATTGCATTTATCTTGTAATAATCCATTTCTGGCTAATTTCACCATCTACCTGTAGGGTTCTTTAGCTGCCCAGTGAGCTTGAGGAAGGGGAGAAAAACGAAGAAAAAAAACCCACCACACCGATGTTGCTCTTTGATGTTCAAAGCACTGTCAGATGCTCAGGGCATCTGCCACCACTGTCCCTTCTCTTCCTACGCACTGAATAAGGCAAATGTTGCAGGGTCTCTCGATGCAAACTACCGCGGTAGGTTAAATGTGTTGCCAAATGCGGTGTATCGCTCGGGCTGCCTAAGAGCCACACAACACGTTGCGACATCCCCCTTGTGGAAAATATGCTGTCCATTTTGTATGAACAGCTGCCATGAGTCTGTAGGTGCTGAGCAGCATTCATTAGAGCAGTACTCTAGCTGTGTGTGCAGCTGTACAACTGACAACGAGTACACCATTATGCCTTTTATCGACAATCAGGGGTGTCAAACTCATTTCACAATGTGGGCCACATACGGCCTCGGTAGATGTCAAGTGGGCCGGACCATTAAAATGATACCATACTCTGCTATAAATAACCAAAATAATGTCTTTCCTTTGTTTTGGTCTAAGCACAAGAACATGAGGAAAACGTTGACATTTAATGAACGTATCTTTTACAAAACATTTCACGTAGTACCTCAGATGACCTTACCTTGAGATACCTCAAGTACCTTAGACAAATGTGCAATTTACTTTTATCATTCGCGTATATGCGTCGCAACTGATCCCACTGGCGCAAAACTTTAACAAGTAATTGGTATTGAAAAATATAGTCATGCATTTTAAGATTAAACGAGATTTATAACGAAAGGAATTTTGAAACCATTTACACATGTGCATATAAAATCAAAACTTAATCCCTGCCTGCACATTACAAACTAAGGAGAGCGCTATTAAATGTGTCAAGAATAAAGTATTCAGATGTCCTTGATAGCGTCTGCTGTGTTGATCAAAACAGTGCCCCCTAGCGGATACTCCATAAATTGCACCTTATTCAAAATATTCATTCTGTGTCTTTTATGCATTTTTTTCACTTTTAAATGATCTTGCGGGCCTGATCGAACCTCTTTGGGTGACGGTTCCGGCCCGCGGGCCATATGTTTTGAAACCGCTGATCTACATGGAAGTCGATTTAAAAAGAGCGAACTGTTGCAGATTCCTGTTAGGCACGCGACAAAACAACTCGCATATTTCAAAATGATAAGAAACACAAAATAATGATCTAATAATACTAATATTAAAATGAAGTGAGTTCTAAATTCAATCCGCCTCAACTTTGCGATTGTCTGAGTTGCAGAGTTTAATTTTGGAGAAGTGGCCCTGCCTCTCGGGGCTGAGCTTCGGCAGGGAGTAACTAACCGCATTACCATTGACACAGGCAGCAAGCAGCTCCTGGTTTGTTGTTTTGGAGAAGGAAAAAAAAAAACAACAACTAAGAAGCACCTGCTAGCAGGGCAGGATGTGAAGGGAACAATTTGGCATTGATTTCGGCAAATGCAGCATCCCTTTTTATCTGCACTGCCACCGAGGACAAATGAAAGGTTAATATGGTCAGATGGCAGTGAACAACTACTTTCAAGTTCTCTTTCCCCTCCAGGACAGACACGAGTCTGTCTTTGATCCCATTTCGATTGATTTTTATAAAAATGTTATAAAAATATACATTTGCGCCATCTGCTACAGCGAGGTATACTGTAACGGGTCTGATTTCAAATGGATCAGAACTAAAAGATGCCCTCATGAATAATAATCGGTACGAGACTGATGATGACTATGGACACGCAAGACTGTTTTAAAAGCATTTTTTGAACAATATTGGAACATAGAACGAATGTAGCGAGTTTAGAGTAGACTTTCTGGAGGTTGGAATGTTCCATATGCCTCCAACTTTTGGGAGATCTTAGTGGAATATTCAACCACAGCTGTTTCGTTTCAAGTCTGGGGGGGGGTCCTCCAGCACAGGTGTCAAACCCAAGGCCGGGGGCCAGATCTGGCCCGCCACATCATTTTCTGTGGCCCGCGAAAGCCAATCAAACATGTCGACTTCCATGACGCTTGCTAAAATCTCTTCCAAAAATGTAAAATTCTCGGATGTACTAAATAAGCGAGATACCGTAGCGTAAGCATTTTCTTGTGACCAAACCCCTCATGAAAGTAAATAAACTGTTCTTCTTGATATGCTTCCAGTCATAACGGCCCTCAGAGTGAAACGGTAACAGAAATGTGGCCTATGACAAAAAAAGAGTTTGACACTCCTGGTCTACAGTATGTCGCTCTTGACGCCGTGAAGGCGGCGCTTCTCGGTCACTTGATAGGTTACCGCTAAAATGAAATCCGGGAGCTAGCAAAATGAGTACGAAAACAAATCTCTTTGGAAAGTTCCTTTGGGAAGGGGAAATGGCCCAACCAGGAGACAGAAGAGAAGCCTACGACTTTCACGAAAAAGGCTACATTAAATAGACAATATCGGGAGTGTCCACACATTTATTTAAAAAGCATATATGTTCCCAAGTTTATCGGAATCAGTCATCTGGAGATATATGCGTAATGTTACACTCGATATGGAAGCTTGACCGAACCTGGATGCGGAGCATCAAATGTTGGTTGGCTGAACATCACCCCGCTCTCCAGCGGGATTGGGAGGGTGCGTGCGAGATAGAGTGGTGGGAGGTTGAGCACATCTTTTTTCCCTGTCACTGCACTGCTCCGTAATTTAATCTAATACCGCATGTCAGATCGATTTGTGTATGGTTATAGGGTACAAGTCGCTGCGGGGCAAGTACACAGCAATCCCTGCCATATGCAGTTATCAACCCTTGCGCTGATGACGGGGGTTGAGGGGTGGGATGCATGGTCAGTAACTGCTCAGGTGTTTACGTCAGCACCTATTACACCGGTTATCCGTGATGTCACGTAACGTGGAATATGTGAACTAATGCCAAGACCTAATTTAATAACATTTGTCGACTTTAAGCGGACCCTCAACAGTTGATCACAGACTACTCATTTGACTTCGTTCATTGAAATGAAATAATAATATCATACATTTTAACATTAGTTACTGTCACATACTACAATAAATATTCCCATCTGCGGAGTTCTATGAAAAGGAATTTCCTTCACCCGGAATAAAAACCTTTGCATTAAAATTTTGACTACGATTTTACATTTTACCGGAACTTAAGCGGAATTTCCACTATCCGTAACCTGGATGGAGACGGAAGGCCGCGGGAGCGCCCACCCGATGCAACGGAAGACACAAGTTCACTTCGCCGTTTTCTATCATCGGATTCGAAACGACGACTTGTAAGTGACTTTTTATTGCCGTGCGTTTTACTGTAATTGCGAACGATTTTAACTTTATTCACTTACGTCCTGTAGATCGCGGCACTAGCTTAAAAAAGCACCGCCCACTCGACACAATAGGAGACACGACGGAAGAAACGTGTTCGCTTCGCCGTTTTCTATCATCGGATCCGAAACGACGACGTGTAAGTGACTTTATATTGCCGTGCGTTTCACTGTAATTGCGAAAGATTTTAACTTTATTCACTTACGTCCTGTAGATCATGGCATCGAAACAAAGAACAACCCAACAAAACAACCCAAAATAGACTTTTTTTTCCCAAGACGGAAAAAAAATATACGTACTGTATTGTGTTGTGATTTATTTAATACTCTACACCTGTACTGTATACTGTACTGCAGTTTTTGTTTTATAAACAGTTTTTGGACAGTATATTTTTGCATTTTATTGCTTGTGTTGTTACACGTGCATTTTGTCAACATACTTGCAGGTTCATAAAGGACGTGTGCCATGCTCATTTCCCAAATAAGGAAATTCTGTTATAAGGACAGATTGGACAGCACAAACATGAGTGCGTACTATAGAATATTTACTGTATTTATAGTAAGGCGTTGAAACAATGATGCATATGGGGGCCCTTGACTTAAATATCGGACCGAAAAGTGTGCCAGCCGCATGGCTAATGTACACGTACAGTACCGAACCCGAACCCGAGCCCGACCCAAATTTCGGGTCGGGCCTAAAATGATCAATCATTGCTTCGGTTTGGGTCAGATTTGGATTTGCTTATGACTTGCAAATGTTTATTTAATGCCCACTTCTATATCAAATATGTTATGCTTCCACCGATTAAAAAAACATGAATACATGTAGCTAATAGTATCCGTTGTAACGTAATCAGTTGCCATATCGTAATAGCCATGAAGCTCCACGTTGCAATTTTTGTCATGTGGCTAAAACCCGAGTTTTAAGTTGCCTTTTTAGCATAACAAACAGACTTCAAAAGCGTTCAGAATAAAGAGGTTGTTATGGAGACAGAATCAAACAAAAACGGGAGCTTTGCCTAATTTGCACTTTTATGAAAACCAACAGGCGTTTGGTCGCCCACATGATCCTTTTTTTTTTTTTTCTTATGATCATTGGACCCGCATTGCGCAATAATAATCTGTCATGGCTTTAACGATCACTTGGAACATATAAGTACTATCATCAGCCGTCGATACCGTCGTCAGAGGCGTCGAGAGAAGACTTGTTTCCACAGTTATCAATTTGGCATTTCAGTGTCTGCATGCCTTTTGAAAGCCAAGGCTTGTCACTCAGGCACACACTAAAGCCTTCTACCAAACACTCACAACATTTTCTTAATCGTTCACTCTGTGCTTATGCCACTTTGCACCCATGAGATGCTAAGCTCAACTGGTCAGTTCCAAACCTGCAATCAAAAAAAGTATCACTTACGTTTCTTGTTTCATTTAGGTGAGATGACGCACATTACAGGTAGTGTCATGACGAATTTGTTTCGAGAGCATTAGAAACGAACGAGTGGACTCAGTTATTACTCTAAATGAGACTGAAACGACGTTTAAAAATAAGACTGGGCTACGTCAAGAGAGCGGTCCTGGTGCTTTCAAATCAAATTGAGATCCACTATATCCGAGATAACAATCCAACCTAACTTGGAAGTAATCCAAGTGACAAAAACAAAAGGCCACACCCTGGTTAAATAGAAAAAAGGCCATGTGAAACGAAAACGAAGCTCAATTGTACCGTTGAAAGGCGTTCAGATAATGACGTCGACTGAGCTCAGATTAAAGAACAAAGACTGACATAAGAAAGGGTATTTGTATTTTGAAATACCTGCAGCCAAGTATGTGACTAATGTGTCATCATTGTAGATAGTAGAAGAGCCAAAGGTTGCAGTCAAGAGCCAGGAATGTAATTTCCTGACTATATAACACATGCTCTCGGATCATCAAAAAGCTTTCGGAATTAAAATAGCAGGAAACCTGTAATGTGGCTGTGCCTCTCACTGTCATGCACAAAGCGCCTGCTCAATTTACTCCCCACCTTGAGGAAAATTGATCAGGGGAAGAAGTGATTACAAGCAAACAAAAACATGCGGTTGGGAAAATCGCTCGTCTTTAATCTAATTTTCACTGCGCGGCTACCAATTGTCAAACAGAATTAGAATAGGACATATAATTGGCACGGAAAAACGGAAACAGATGATGAATGTGGCATCTGTCAATCGACACAAAATGGAAAATTACTAGAGGTGATGGGATCCATCGGACCAGACTTTTGCAGTGAGACAGTAGGATTTCACACACTTCAATCTGAAAGATGTTATATGCACATTGCACACTGAAGCCATACATTTAGCTATGGCTTCAGCAAATTTGTTCTTCGTCGTGTCATCCATTTTCTTCGCTTTGAAATGATCCATAGCTGTCTGTCTGAGACGAGGGGGCGGAGTACTCACGTCAGCTGTGTGCTTGGCCATTAAGTGGTATTTCAGACTCAACATGCTATGATGATAGCTCAGTTTACGACTGCAAAACATACAGGTCAGTGGAACAATCTGGCAACTTTTTAAAAGTAAACTTTCCATTCATAAACTATTTAAGTATCCGTTTTCGGTGTCTCGCACTGCCATGGCTGGCAAAACAAACGTGCGTGGACCTGTGCAGCGCGCTTGTTGTTTTGTTTTTGGTTTATTTATAGAGCAACATCCGCTGTGACGTGTGCCGCGTTAATCTCGCGAGAAAAAATTAAATCCCGTTAAAATTCATTTAAATTAATGCCGATAAAAACACATTAAACTGACAGCTCTAATATATATATATATATATAATTTTCTCATTCTTATTTCGGAAGTGCTAACTTACAGCACTGTAATTTAAAGGTTTTTTTTTTTTTATTACCCGAAGCAAGTTCAGTGTTGAATACATGTATTGCTCAGAAAAATGTTCTTACTGTTCTTGATATGTTAACCTAAATAATTTTTATGAACCTGATGTTCTATTTCTATTTTGTAATTATTGGACATTTACAAAAACAAACAAAACGGTGATATTCACCCTGGTGGTCGAAACTAAAGGTTGCAGCTAGGACTTGGGACTAACTACAGCAGCAAGTGAATGGCTTGCACTACATCTGTACAAGTCTGTTTACATACAATGCCACTTTTTTTGTCTTTTGATCTGCCTCAAAAATGTCATTAATTAAAAAATAAAATAGGGGGTTTCCTCAGCACTTTTAGATGAGATTAAAATATAGATTAATTAGATCAATTAATTACAAATAATAATTAATCTCACAATCTTTTTAATCGCTTGACAGCACTAATTATATTATTATACATCTACTTCTTCCACCCATCAAATGGGCATTAATGGATTCTCAGTCATCAGTGTTCCATGAACACATCAACATTAGGATATAAATTACTGTACACACAGGTTATTCAACTGTATCCAAATACTGCATAGAAAATGACCTTTTCCTTCTTTGCTTTGATCACTCATGGTGTGCTTACATGCGTGCCCGCTCTCCACAAGTATCTTTCATCAAGTGTCAGAGGCAGATGGAAAACACAAAGACACCCTAAGTGGAACATCAAACAAATGCCTGATGGGGAAAGGGTGTGTTCATATGCGCATATGTTTGTGCGTGGGGGAGGGCTTCATGAAGTAGCATGATTGCTGTTGGTTTGGGGTGCCAACTGTGAGTGAGAGACACTTGACCATTTTTTCGAGTTAAGACTGAGCAGCAAAACAAGAAATAGAGGTGAACTCAAAATCAATGGATACATCATAGGCACCATATCTGGTTGCTATAGTGACCATCAATAACGACCGTATTTTCCGCACTATAAGGCGCACCTAAAAAGCATTCAATTTTATAACAAAATACAGTAACATAAACACGTACTACTGTATATGTTGCTCTATGAGACTTGCTGGTGTTTTGCTGTCTTTCGCTGCCTCTCGCGGGCCTTTTGCGGCATTTTCGCTTTTTTTCTTTAACGAATATCTGAAAAATCCGTGATGCACTAGAACCGCCAAGTAGCGAGGGATCACTGTACATTCTGTTGCATGTTGAGAGACGACGATATGCGTAAACACATTTTGAGTTGGCATTTGTTGTTAAATGTTGAGCGACTACAGACATTTACAATGAAAATCTGAAACAGACACATCACGCAAAATAGGGAATTGCAGTTCACAATGATCATGTGAATGCCTAATGTGACACTCAAGCCACAATGCCAAATAAATCGAAGACTATAATGTTTCTCACTATGTCATGATGGCAATCTGCAAACCCCCCCCCCCATGCATTATTGCTCCATTATACAGATAGACAAAAGCAAATACTCCAATAACTAGTAAAAGATGCCTTCAAGAGAAGATGCACAAACAGTGGACTACTTTACAGAACCACCCCCAACCCCAAAAATGGCATTTGGCAATAACAATTCAATGACTTTGAAAAGACAGTTGCTTCAAACATAACGGCTCCCCGAGCAAGACTCAAACCCAACGGAAATTTGATCGATAAAAATCAAGCTCCAGCCAAAAGGCCGCTTATCACTGGGGCTTTTGTTATTTATATCAAGCCCTTGGATCAAATAGGGCTGCAAAACAAGGATATTATTTATTGTGGTACCTTAAAGGAGAACTACAAACATCGCTAACGATGAGGTAACTTTCCTTAAACAAACACAACACAAACTTCAATTAATGAAGCCTGCACATGTACCCGTGTAACACTTGTTAACATACTACTAGTGTATATCAACCTAAACCACTTGAAGGTTCAAGACAATATAAACTCGAAAAGTAACGGTGCTCGCAATCAATTTTAAGAGAGTGGAAACATTTTTTCCTAAACCAGAAAACCATTGATACCCACAAAAAGGTGTCTTTCAGGAGGACTTACTCGGAAAGCAGATATTTTGCAATCATGAGTAAAAAGGAGAAAGGTAGATAAGCTGGTGATATGACCTTTTCCGGATGGCAAACCCTTTGATCCTGAAGTAAGTGGTCCTGCTGGGCACACGCCGACTGCAGACAGCTGATAAATCCAACTCAAATGCCACCCCGAATTGGCTTCTCCATACACTTATTAACACAAAAACGATACAAGTGCTTTGAACTGACCCTGCTGAAGAGCGCTGCGCTGATATGGGGCACGAGTCGTACCAGTCAAGAAAAAAACGCATCATGAAGAAGAAAACAAACCCATGTATGAGTCGCGCTGGACTATCAGCTTGCATTTATTTGGGAAAGAACAACGGCAGAGCTCGGACTGGCAACCAAAGATCCTCTTCCCTAATTGACAGCAACCAACGACTTGCAGTTGTATTCAAATGTTTTTTAATTTTTAGTTTAAGATATCTTACCATAACTAAAATCCTCATGTTGCATTGTGACCAAAGTCAAAAAGGTGTCAAATCCTGGTGTAGTAATTTCGCCCCTGTGCTCACTCATCGCCTGAGTCCAAGCATTGACACCAGAAACGTGCTATGTTTGGGCACATTTCGTAAAAAATGTCTTCGGACATAACATTCAGGTGAACCCACCAGCGGTGAAGACCCGTATTCGAAAAATAATATTTTTCTATAGGACATCACCAACCTATTTGAAAGACACTAACATGAACAGTCGATTGAGCAATTGCAGCTAGGCGTTTGTTCTCTCTGTAGCTAGTTCGGTAGCTGTCATGCTTGCTTTTACGACAACACATCAGAATGCTAAGACAAACCCTGTCGGACGATAGTCTAAGTCCAGCCCACATTCCAAATTAGTGGCCGAACATTCCAACGGTTGGCTTGAAAATGGTAACCTGTGCATTTCCAATCCAAACTGTCTTGAAAAACCGATAAAAGGGCTTCAAAGATTATTTTTTCAATGAAAATAAAAAGTAGATGTGGCATGCGACCTTTAAAAAAAAAAAAAAGAGATCAGACAGACCCAGTGATGCACATGACAAGGGGGGAAGCAGAACTGATATTTTACTGCCACCTAGTGGACAAGAGTTGAACTCCTCACATGGTGCCGTGCCATACGAGATGATTAGTGTCCCTTGAGAAATGTGAATCATCTTTAAATGTCCTTTGTAGACGTGAGGAAAGGAATGCAACATGAATCTTTGCTGGAGCCGCCGCCAGTAGTTAGGGCTGGCATTTTCACACGCAAAACGGTCATCAGTCAAGCCCGGAGCGATTACCGCGCTGCCTCCAAATTGCGGCAATTACAAAAAGGTTTGCTTCGGGCCTCAAAATGTCCTTTGCCACACAAAATGTCAACAATGGGATAATCTCATGAATGGAAGGAAAATGAAAATAGGCTTGTATTAATGTGTCAATAACCCCAGGTGCAGCCAATATAGCGCATCGGAGAAGGAAGTAATTGCGTTACACCAAAACGGGGGCTCATCCGTCCGTCTGCTTTGATTTAGCAGCGTTTATTGGAAATTCTCATTTCATTTCCAAACTTTCCTGCAGACTTGCCGCTGCTCTTTCTTGGGCGGATGTCTGCCCAAATTATGATTAAAGGCCTAACAAAGGAATCATTCCAAACTGAGCATAACCAGACCCCAATCTAATTGAGGATCTGTGAAAATGATCCAAAACTGCTGTTCACAAATTCTCTCCATCTAATCGAACTCTCTACATGTACAAAACTGAGACATACCCAGCAAAAGGTTGAATAATTTTGAATTTTGTCCCACCTCACGGTTGTGTCTCCCACTTAGCGTTGATTCATTACAAAGAATTACAATTGTATATTTTTATCTTTGGAGCCTGAACTGTGCAGCGATGGAAGTGGACTTTCCTGAAAAGACAAATATATATATATACACAAATATATATACACAAATATATATATACAAATATATATATATATACATATATATACATACAAATATATATATATACACAAATATATATATATATATATATATATATACACACAAGTATATATACACACAAATATACAAATATATATATATATATATACAAATGTATATATATACAAATATATATATATACAAATATATATATATATATATATATATACAAATATATATATGTATATATACAAATATACGCTATTCAAACACTCGCTATTCAAATACTCGACATCCAATGATTAACCTGCTTTTTGTGTGCGCACGTGCACTTTGTGGCTTCCGTTCTCATCGAAATTTCGAAATCTCCGAAATATGGCGAGGCCATGAGAATGCGAGGGGAGGGGTGTTTCGGTTACTAGTGTTAGTGCCTCACCATGGCTACGCTCGTGAAAGGATTCATTGTAGGTAATTTTTCCTCAATTTTCCATAGGAATTGTCATGAAAATGTGAAAATCCGGAATTTCATCACTGACTGTGGCAAAAGGTTAAAAAGCTCAAGAGGGGCCCAATACTTTTTGCAAGTCTTTTTTTCCCCCCCTCGGAGTAACAACAAAAAGTAGGAGAAAATAATGGTGAGATGTTACTCACTCGTTTGATGGAGCTCCGGGTTTTCTCCTTCCACTGCTGGCTGCTCAGCTCCAGAGTGCAGTGAACATAGGTTTCTCTCTCATATGAGCCCAGGATGAAGAGTCTGCGGGAAGGGGAAAACAGGGTGTCATTTTCCTGGGCTATTTTGTGACCTCCTAGATACATTGTCATGTCACTTCTTTTTTTTGGGGGGGGTTGATTGGTCAATTTTTGTTGGTCAACCACTCCCGGCCGGGAAGGTTCACCACTGTTTTCCACTTTTCGCCATCAGTGGATCATGGTTCCGACCACGGTTCATTTGAGTCCCAAAGCTTTGTAACCTTTACCTTCACTTTCTTTGGATTGTGGCATGACGCACTTCTTTTTGAAATCGTTGTAGCCCACTTCTCTTTTCTTGCGGGCAAAATTTAAGCAGCAGCAAAAAAATAAATAAATAAATAAAATAAAAAGTAATGAACTAGGCATGGCCAGTAAAATTGAACTTAGCTGATAAAAAAAAAAAACTCTGGTGAATGAAAGTTCTGATGGTAGGGTGATGGAGTGGATTTACTGGAAGCATGATAAGCCTTGTGGTTAGCACATCTGCCTCATAGTTTTGCAATTTGAGGGTTAAGGATTTTTTGGGGCTGCAGCCTTCTTCCATACAATCCGAAAGGCCGTGTGAGGTTTTCCAAACATCATTTTTAATATGCCTTAAATGTCCTGCAAACTGATTCTCATCATCATCATTGTGCAACTCTCATTTACATGCAAAATATCAGGTCAGCAATGACGCGGTCCATAGTTTTTGCACTGGCGTCCTGAGCACAGTAGAGGGCAGCAGTTTCGTAAATTGTGATGCCTGTTCTCTCCAAACCAACATTCAACACTCCTGTATTTTTCCCTCAGTAACATGACAGGTTTTTTTTGTATACTATATTTACAATTTTACATCTAATTGTTTAGAATTAACCTCCTCCCCCGCTAATAATTGCATCATTCTTCCCAGTGTGACCCTACTAATCTGTACAAAGTAGACGACATACCATTGTGTTATGTGTTCGGTTGTATTATTTTTGTGATTTTATGTTTAATGTTCTGTAACGTGCAGCTGTTGTGAAAGCACTATATCAATACAAATGTATTGTATTGTACCCTATCAAATTCTTTTTTACTTGAGTTTCTTAGTGTAATGTTATTCCTGCTTCATGATATCAGTGTATCAACACACCAGAACTTTATATATGAAAGCATTCAGGAGACACATTTAGCTGAAGCCATATTCATCCTCTTCAGAAGCCTACACAGTATTGAGCTTGCAAAAGTACACACCTCCTACCCACGATGCGTAGTGTAGACTGAAGAGTGTGCCGGCGTCCTACCGTTTCTCATCACAAGATTGTATTTATTTATTTATTTGAACTCAATTCTCTTTTCACTGACTCCACTGGAGTTTGATATAAAAAAAAATTAATCCAAAACAGGAGATTGGAAAAAAAAAAAGGACCTTAACTGAAATACTTGTTTTCAAAGTTCTGAATTTTGCTTCAACAATTTCCACACTGTTCAACAATGTGGTAGAAAAGAAAAACAACGGGTATTTGATATAAAGTCAAATTCATTGTTGTTTTTTTGGCAGATTTGTCTTTTGTTAAAAATACAGTACCTTTTATATGTAATATGTTACTAAAACCCAGGTTACAAAATTACCGTTAATTCCGGACTATAAGCCGCTACTTTTTTTCCCCAAACTTTCAACCCTGCGGCTTATTCAGTGATGCGGCCAATTTGTGTCATTTTTCTAACGGCCGCCAGGGGGCGCTCAAGTAGAAAAGGTAAGATTAAGACCGTTGGAATATATGCGTGGAGGAAGACTGCAACTTCTTGTCTTGTGCATCAATTAAATTAGCGTGAACATACCCTCATCATGGAAAATCAAAAAGAAAGGCAGATGACGCAGCTTTCAAACTAAAAGCAATCGAGCTGTCCGATAAAGAAGGAAACAGAGCTGCTGCACGTAAACTGGGCATAAACGACGGCTCACCGTGATTTTTACAAGTAGCGGTATGTTCTTTTACCAGACCTGTTATAATGTGTTGCTATTCTGTTGCTAGCATGTTGTTACCATGTTGCTAGCGTTTTACTGCCGCGTCACCGGCACCGTTTGGGAAGGAAGTTAGATTATTATGATTGTTGTTAAGTTATATGATTACAACTTTGAAAACTCTCTCTTTCTTTGTAAATATGTTGACGTGTTTTAACGTGGGCACATGCGGCTTATATACGGGTGCGGCTTGTGTATGTACAAAATTGGTTTTCCTCTAAAAAATGTAGTGGGTGCGGCTTATAATCAGGTGCGCTCTATAGTGTGGAAATTACGGTAACCTAACATTCACCTTTTAGGAGACCACGGGGAGAACATAAGAAGCACTACTCCGCCAAGCTGCCCACAATCTTTTCAAATGCTTTAAAAATACGTTTGTGTTTTGGGTATCCCAAGAAAGTTACTGTCATTTGATGAAGTTTCAAATAACGTCAGTCTACATTTCACTGACTCGGTTTCAACCAAGAATCATGCAGATTTTTGAATCGGTGATTTACGAGACGAAGGCAATTTGTGATTGTAATGGACAGAACGTGAATTATTGATCTGATCATTCCGTACTCTAAGCACCACACTAAAACAAGGTTGACACGTTCAGTCAGGCAAGTGTAGGAGACTTGGCAACACCACTTATTTGTCTCGAAGGGCGTGTGCGGCTTGGCTCAGGAGCACTTTCAACAAACAAGATGCCATACAGTGCAGCCACGTCAGTCAAACAAGACTACAGAGTTCTGGTCAAGATACATTTGTTTTTATTATTATTAATATTGTTTTATTATTGGGAAAGGTATTATTATTGTTATTTATTTTATATCATTTATTTTAGGTTTATAGTGCCGGTGAAAACAATCATCCAGGGTCGACAACTCCCGGTGGGCCCTCCTCACTTGGGCCCACTGGGAGTTGTCGACCCTGGACAGTAGTAGTGGTAGCAAGATGCATTTTCTTGACATCTGTGGCTCACGTTTACTGAAGATGCCATTGCATTTGCTGCCCAAGGGTCGAGTGAGGAATACGTCAATTTTTGGAATTTCGTGCTTCATATGCATTTTAGCTTGTTATTTGGTTCCTCAGCTGACTATGAAGTCCCAAACGATATTTGAAAATTGTTCAGTGAAATGTAATGCTATAAATGTAATAATAAAAGGGTTACATTTGTACCTTTATGGGTCGTATGGCTAAGAGTACGCCTATTGCACTCTTGAAAAAGGATACATATAGGGAACAACATTACAGGGAAGAGAATGAAATACAATAGTCATCCTACATTACAAAAATGATAGTCCAAAATTTCAATTAACTCATTCAGTACCAGCCAATTCTCGAACCAAGTCTGAAAAGACGTTTAAAAACGTCTTTGGGAGTGAATGAGTTAAAATAAATAAGGAGGTGGGTAAATGTCAATACCGTAATTTCCGCACTATAGAGCGCACCTGATTATAAGCCGCACCCACGACATTTTTAGGGGAAAACCAATTTTGTACATACACAAGCCGCACCCGTATATAAGCCGCACGTGCCCACATTAAAACATGTCAACGTATTTACAAAGAAAGACGGTACACAGAGAGAATTTTCAAAGTTTTAATAATATAACTTAACAATAATAATAATATAAATTTCTTCCCAAACGATGCCTGTGACGCGGCAGTCTTAATCTTGCCTCTTCTACTCGAGCGCCCCCTGGCGGCCGTTAGAAAAATGACACAAATTGGCCGCATCACTGTATAAGCCGCAGGGTTGAAAGTTTGGGAAAAAAGTAGTGGCTTATAGTCTGGAATTTACGGTAATGAATACAGTTACTTTAGGAAAGAATAAGCAAACAACAACAAACCTGCAATTCTTAAGAACTATTGACACACACCCAAAAAAGCCCCTCAAGACATGCTTAGCAGTGGGTGCGCCTTCAAACTACAAAAAAATAGCAATTTGCATTTTGAGCCTCAGCAAAAGAAAGAATAACAAAACTGTCAATCTTAGATTTTTACGTTTTTCCGATAACTGAACGGCGGAGACTGCCCCAAAAAGCTTAATGGGGTTGCTAAATATATCTGAACACCACATTAAGTTTTTGATTAGCCTACAATTTTTAAAATATGTAAAATTTACGCTGCACTTCACAATGTGCTACATTCGGTTCTTTGTTCACATAAAACCTCGATAAATAAAAAAAACATGGAAGTTTGTGGTTGTAAGGTAGCAAAATGTGAAAAAGTTAAAAAGTACAAATACTTTTTCAAGGCACTGCACGTATCTTCATAGTTGATTAACGTCAGATGGACAGGACAGCATAACGAAAAGAACATTATGACTGACCTGCTACATTCAATCAGCGTAACTCGAGACGGCCTTCCACAAGTCTGCTGTCCTGGACTGACAATTCTAAATCAGAGGTGGATGCTTGAGGTGACTGCACTTGGAATGGGAAGAAAGGCTTGTATCTGAAGAGAAACAGAAAACCAAAAAACAATACTTACAGAGCAGTCAATCATTTTCGAGTGGCATGGTCACAACACAGGCCTGTGGGGAAATAATCCACCTACCGTAAATTCCGGACTATAAGCCGCTACTTTTTCCCCAAACTTTCAACCCTGCGGCTTATTCAGTGATGCGGCCAATTTGTGTAATCTTTCTAACGGCCGCCAGGGGGCGCTCGAGTAGAAAAGGTAAGATGAAGAGCGGTGGAATATATGCGTGGAGGAAGACTGCAACTTCTTGTCTTGTGCGTCAATTAAATTAGCGTGAACATACCCTCATCATGGAAAATGCACAAAGAAAGGCATATGACGCATTGCTATTCTGTTGCTAGCGTGTTGTTACCATGTTGCTACCGTTTTACTGCCGCGTCACAGGCACCGTTTGCGAAGAAAGTTATATTATTATTATTGTTACCGTAAATTTACCGTCTTTCTTTGTAAATAAGTTTACATGTTTTTAATGTGGGCACATGCGGCTTATATACAGGTGCGGCTTGTGTATGTACAAAATTGCTTTTCCTCTAAAAATGTAGTGGGTGCGGCTTATAATCCGGTGCGCTCTATAGTGCGGAAATTACGGTAGTTAATATAGGTTTACGTTTTTGTTTTTTCAGACAATGTTTTTTTTTTTAAAGAGAAAATCTCTTACCTAGCTAACAGTTTCGGCTGTCACGTCAATCTTTGTCGGAGCTGTTTTAAAAACACATCATCACAAGGAAGCAGTGACAGCTCCGACGAAGGCTGAAGTGATAACCAAAACTGTCAGCTTGCTAAGAGAGTTTCTGTTCACA